>CM047001.1:46291173-47506723 GCA_025698465.1 Gossypium longicalyx
GGGACGTAGAATTCAAGTGGCTACGAAAAGCCCTCTATTCACAGGCCTTTATTACTTTCATTTTCTGGAGTTCCCCAATATTTGTTGCAGCTGTTACATTTGCAACATCTATATTGTTGGGAGCTGAACTCACCGCTGGAAGTGTTCTTTCCGCACTGGCCACTTTCAGAATACTTCAAGAACCACTCAGGAATTTTCCCGACCTGGTGTCTATGATGGCACAAACAAAGGTCTCTCTTGATCGACTTTCTGGATTCCTTCAGGAGGAAGAACTGCAGGAAGATGCCACCATTGTTCTGCCCCGGGGAATGTCAAAGGTGGCTATAGAGATTAAGGATGGTGTGTTTTGCTGGGATCCCTCTTCTTCAAGGCCCACCTTATCTGGAATACAAATGAAAGTAGAAAGTGGGATGCGTGTGGCAGTTTGTGGCATGGTTGGCTCTGGGAAGTCAAGCTTTCTTTCTTGCATCCTTGGGGAGATTCCTAAAATCTCTGGCGAGGTAAGTCTGACTCATAATACTTTTAAACTATTTCTACCTCTAATGGAAAGGGTTTTAGATTTGCTATGCGTTTACTGTGATGTTTGAACAGGTTCGAGTGTGTGGTACTGCTGCCTATGTCTCTCAGTCTGCTTGGATACAGTCTGGAAATATTGAAGAGAACATTCTTTTTGGTAGTCCAATGGATAAAGCTAAATACAAGAAAGTTGTCCATGCTTGTTCCCTGAAGAAAGATTTTGAACTTTTTTCACATGGAGATCAGACCATAATTGGAGACAGGGGTATAAACCTGAGTGGTGGACAGAAACAACGAGTGCAGCTTGCAAGGGCGCTTTATCAAGATGCTGATATTTATTTACTCGATGACCCCTTCAGTGCTGTTGATGCTCACACTGGCTCAGAACTATTCAAGGTCTGACTTAGTTGATATACCACATATATTGGTGTTCATAACTATTGAATTTGGCTGACAATCATGTTCTTGGAACTGCAGGAATACATAATGACAGCACTGGCGAATAAGACTGTTGTTTTTGTGACCCATCAAGTTGAATTTCTACCTACTGCTGATTTGATACTGGTATGGAATAGTTTCAAAGTTATTTCTGCTAGCACTACAGCATGCAATGATGCATGCTTTTAGTGCACTCTTTATCATGGGATGAATGTCTGGTGCTTACTAAAATTCATAGCCTTGCTATTGTGTGCATAAGTTTCCATTATGATCTGAAGAAGAATTTGTAGCAAAACATTTAGATAGTGCAATTGGTAAGGTGTTAGTTTTTATTGTTAGGAACTGGCTTTTATGCCTAAATTTGAACAAGTCCAATAGGAAAGTTAGCTGAGAGTTAAGCGCATGAATATTTTATATTTTAGTTTTCCTTATGTCATTTTGTTGGATTTATTTCTTGAAGGTTCTTCTTAAATGACATTGGTGGCTGTCTAATTTTCTATTGTTATAGTTTTTGCCGTGCAGACATATTTTTTGGTTGACTTCATGGCTTTGCTTGTGCATTGCCTTTCCTTTTATTGAGAAAAGATATAGTGTTTTACTGGACTAATCCTTGCTTAAGGCGATTTCCCCCTTTCACCTCCGAAGCCAATGCCCCACTTTATCCAATTCATATCCAGTATTAAGAGGTTATAGAGTATTATTGATTAATGCAAAAGCAGATGGATTGAACCATTATCTAATTAATAAATTAGATATTAACATCATGCTACAAGAGACATCATGGGAGATAACAGCACACTGAAAGTACTAGGGCAAAGTCAGTAATGATAGAATGCCTAGACCAATGGTGCAACTTACTGGATGTATAGTGGAAAACACAATGGACTGAAATTAGTTGTACCTTTACAGGGAGGCCAAATATAAAGCTTGTGGAGATGAAGTGTTGTTTGACTGAACAATGAGCTGATTTTCACATAATAATGAGTTTTCTTTGGAGTAATTATGCAGTATAAAGCCCAATGTATTTTCTGCCCCCCCCCCCCCCCTTTTTTTCTGAGACTGGTTTTTTGTATGGTGTTCTGAATATTATATTCTCAAATGTCATCATTCATATTTTCAGGTTCTTAAGGAAGGTCGCATCATACAAGCTGGAAAATATGATGAGCTTTTACAAGCAGGCACTGATTTCAACGCTCTGGTCTCAGCTCACCATGAAGCAATTGAAGCAATGGATATTCCGAGTTTCTCATCAGAAGAATCTGATGAAAATTTGCTTCTTGATGGGCCAGCCATACTGAATAAAAAATGTGATTCAGCTGGAAATAATATTGACAGTTTGGCTAAGGAAGTGGAAGATGGTGCATCAGCGTCAGACCAGAAAGCAATTAAAGAGAAAAAGAAAGCAAAGCGGAGGAAAAAACAGCTTGTTCAAGAAGAGGAAAGGGTAAAAGGAAGAGTCAGCATGAAGGTGTACTTGTCATATATGGCAGCTGCATATAAAGGCTTACTAATACCGCTCATTGTTCTTGCACAAACATTATTTCAATTCCTTCAAATAGCTAGTAATTGGTGGATGGCATGGGCTAACCCCCAGACTGAAGGAGACGAAGCAAAAGTCAGTCCTATGGTCCTACTTGTTGTTTATATGGCCCTTGCTTTTGGGAGCTCTTGGTTTATATTTGTCAGGGCTGTTCTGGTAGCCACATTTGGTCTAGCAGCTGCACAAAAATTGTTTCTCAATATGCTTAGAAGTGTTTTTCGAGCTCCGATGTCTTTTTTTGATTCAACTCCAGCTGGGCGTATCCTGAACCGAGTAATCTTTTAATTATATATTTCCAGCTGAAATTTACACACAAAAGTTGCTGCCTTACGGAATCTTGTTTTTTGTTTTTGTCAGATTTCTTTATTCAGATTATCTGATGTTGTTCATTTGTAAACACGCAGGTATCTATTGATCAAAGTGTTGTGGATCTTGATATACCGTTTAGACTTGGTGGTTTTGCTTCAACAACAATACAGCTTCTTGGGATTGTTGGGGTGATGACGGAAGTTACTTGGCAAGTTCTGCTTCTTGTTATCCCGATGGCTGCTGCTTGCTTGTGGATGCAGGTAGTTTTTTCTATTTTGCTTCAAATTTCTGTTGTTGGGCTCCATTGGCTTTCATAGATTGAGAGAAAGGGAAGCACCTTATTACTAGTTTCTTCCTTAAGCCTCTTCTTTTTTTTTTTTTTTTCATTCTTTAATCCTATTCCGCTTTTATCGTTCTTTAAGTCTGGTGAATTCCTCACTTATTGCTTGTTGCAGAAATACTACATGGCTTCTTCAAGGGAACTAGTCCGCATTGTTAGCATCCAGAAATCTCCAGTTATTCATCTTTTTGGTGAATCAATTGCTGGAGCAGCCACAATAAGGGGTTTTGGACAAGAGAAAAGGTTCATGAAGAGAAACCTTTATCTTCTTGATTGTTTTGCTCGCCCATTCTTTTGCAGTATTGCAGCCATTGAATGGCTTTGCCTGAGGATGGAGTTACTTTCAACCTTTGTATTTGCTTTTTGCATGATTTTGCTCGTGAGTTTTCCACATGGAAGTATTGATCCAAGTAAGCAAATCTTTTGCATTATTACGTTCTATTTATCTGCTTGTTTTTGTAAGAAATTTCGAGTCATCTGGAGTGATTTGTGCTACAACTTTAGAGTGATACAACTTTAAAGTAAAATTGATATCTCACTTGCCAGGGCAAGTAAACCGTTGGTGTGTTTTGAAGATTCTTCATTTCACCTTGTTAAAATCTTGTTCTGCAGAGTGCAGAGCCAATCCTAAAATCCTGGCCTTATCCTTTTTTTCATTTTCACTAGGGTCGAGGGATATGGTATTCTGAAGTGATCCTTCAGAAGAGATTGCTTTGCACTGTGTCTTTTATGAGGACCCTTGGAAATCTCGGGTACTTTTAGTTACATTGTTATGCATTCCTTTTTCTACTACGCTTTAGGATATGTAAGAGAAATTTTCACTTTGATCCTTCAAGAGGCACAGCTGCTAGACAAACTTCTGACACAGTTTCATTAGTATAAGACTATCAGTTATATGACAAAAATGAAAAATGGGTGTTGTTTAGCATTATAAATATTGATGTCAATTGTTCCTGATTGTTCTAAACAGGCATGGCAGGCCTTGCTGTGACATATGGCCTTAACTTAAATGCACGGCTATCACGGTGGATACTTAGCTTTTGCAAGCTTGAGAATAAAATTATTTCCATTGAGAGGATTTATCAGTACAGCCAAATTCCAAGTGAAGCTCCTTCCATTATTGAAAACTCGCGCCCTCCATCCTCATGGCCTGAAAATGGAACAATTGAATTGGTTGATTTAAAGGTATCCAGTTGTTTTTCATGACATTATGAAGTACTTTTTTCCTTGCCACAGACAAGACTCATTGCATCATTCTTTTTCTACATTCAATGTTTCCCACTAATAGTTCATGAGGAAGGTTTGCAGGGTATGAGTGTTTTGTGGCACGAAAATGAACATTCTAATGGCATTTTAGAATTCCTCTTGCTAGAACCCAAATATCATTTTTATAATCTTTCTACTCTTCTTCCGTGCTTGATGAAGTCCTACTTGATTGGGAAATTTGGACTATGTTTTATGATTTTTTTCCTCATGCCAAATAAAAAGAAGAGTGAAAAATTATATGGGGCTGTGTGATCAATAGATGATGCTTGGTTTTATTTCTTAATGATCTTGGAGAATAAAAGGATAAAACATTCTCTGTTTAAATATTACAGGCGCCACATGCTGACTTTTCATTTTCTTTTTATATTTCCCATTTGAAGGTTCGATATGGGGAAAATCTTCCAGTGGTGCTTCATGGGGTATCATGTGCATTTCCTGGTGGCATGAAGATTGGAATTGTTGGGCGTACTGGCAGCGGTAAATCTACATTGATCCAAGCATTGTTCCGATTGATTGAGCCAGCTGGTGGGAGAATCATTATAGACAATATTGACATTTCAACAATTGGGCTCCATGACCTTCGTAGCCGTCTTAGTATCATACCCCAGGATCCTACTTTATTTGAAGGGACTATTAGAGGCAATCTTGATCCTCTTGAAGAGCATTCAGATCATGATATCTGGGAGGTACAAGTTTCACTTGCGTACTAATATATCACCTCTCTCTCCCTCAATGAGTCTTCTATACTTAAGCTTAGAATTTTGTTGAGCTTATGAGTTTCTTCTTACAAGGTCGTGCATTTATTTCCATATAAACATTCTCATTGTTCTTCACTTCTGAAGTAATTAGTAATCCTATAGATTTTAAATAATTCCTAAGTTTGCATTTCTCTTATTGAAGAATTCAGAGTTCTTTTCACTGAGATTATTAATTCCTAGGAACATTGTCACCACTTAATTATACTATCGGTTTAGCTGTTAGTTGTTTGAAGGACTTTCTGAACATTATGGTCAAATATTAAGCAAGTTCCACTTAATCACTTGATTCACATTCCTTTTTTATCTTTCTTTATCATCTTTTCCCAAGTAAATTTTGCCTTGCCAAAATATGATCTGTTGAATCTTGTAATATGGTCATGCCAAATGACATGTACTGAGTCAAGTACTGATATTTTTCTGTCTCAGGCACTTGAGAAATCTCAACTTGGAGATATTGTTCGTGATAAAGACCTAAAGCTTGATACACCAGGTCTGTACCATCCCTCCTGGACACCATTAATGTCGTCTGGCCGAAAAATTTAAAAAAAAAAGGGAAAAAAAAAATCATAATGTAAGGAGAGGATAAAGCCCTTTGAAGTTGCATGTTGATAGATGGTTTTTTTTCTTCAATGTAAAATTATGCAGTTTTAGAAAATGGAGATAACTGGAGTGTGGGGCAGCGGCAACTTGTTTCCTTGGGCCGGGCTTTGCTCAAACAAGCGAGAATACTTGTGCTGGATGAGGCAACAGCATCAGTTGATACTGCCACTGACAATCTCATACAGAAGATCATCCGAACGGAGTTCAAGAACTGCACAGTTTGCACTATTGCACATCGTATTCCAACTGTGATTGACAGTGATCTTGTTTTGGTGCTAAGTGATGGTATGTATATCTTTTAATGTGCCATCTTAAGTTCGAGATGTTTCAATGATGTGAAGTTATTGAAAGTCTTGACTTTTTCTCAATGATTTGGAAACTTATTTGCAGGGCGAGTTGCTGAGTTTGATACTCCACAACGTCTCCTAGAGGATAAATCATCCATGTTTCTAAAGTTGGTAACCGAGTACTCATCAAGATCAAGTGGCATACCAGAATTTTGAAACAGATTGCCTGCCGAAAAGTTCTTCTACTCGGGCATTGGAAGCTGAAGCACTATTCAAGAGTGAACAGGCTACTGCTGCTTCTTTTTCACAGCACTCGGCAAACTCGACTACAGATAGCAACGACAGATGTGCATGTCAAGCCATTAAACCAAAACCTCAAAGTAGAGGAAAGTAGTTTCTACGTCAAGGTAATTTCAAGTTAACTCATCCCCTTGAGTGAATTTGGGGTATTCATGCACGGTTGGCACTTAGCTACTCGGCATACCTTGTAACGGAAAATAAGTCAGATGGGTAGAGTTCGTTAATAATACACTGAAGGGAGGAAAAGGGTGGACAATCATATTTGTTCAAAAATGTGCAATAAAGACGTGCTTAGAACAAATGTTACACTGTAGTTAGGACAATTTGTAGAGTTGAACTTAGTTCAGGTCCACTCTTTCTTCTACTGGAAAAAGTTTTCAGTTGTAGACTGAAGAATATAAATTTTGTTTAATTTTGGTTTATCTCCCTAGTTGCAATTTAAGTTATAGGCTTTGATGGCCTTTGAATTTTGCTTCAAACTGTCTGTTTGCTCTCTCATTCTATAATAATATCCAATATACTGCTGCAGCGAACCCATGGCTTAAACCAGTTGATGCATGAAGCTACCCTGAAGAGGTGGCATGAAGCAGGCAGTATTTTTCCCTATTGCCACCCCTTATATACATATATATACATGTATGTATGTAATGTATGTATGTAGGTATACTGCTGCAGCTGTCTGACTGATATTGTGGACTTTTTTACTATGTTGTTTCGATTCTTTGTTTCTATTGAACTATTTATGTTTGACATCCATATATGAGGCATATCTGTACTTGGGCATGAGGATATGATCTTTCAAGAATGCTTTCAAGTATATGGAAATCTTGTTTTTACTCTCAAGTTTTGAGTAAAATGGTTAGTTGATGTCAGCAGCTTAGATTCCATAACATACAATTTGAATAAAGTGGCACAGCATTACATTGGAGTAGTGTTATATGTAATGGTCAGGTGGTTACTTTCTGGTTTCTATTTGAAAGACGTGAGTAAAGCAAATGTGGGCCTCAGTCTGGAATTTGACTAGCTAGCAACTCCGGTTTTGGTTGATAAATGATGATGAGCGGCTTTCTAATTGGTCATTTTATGATTTAAAACTAGGTTTACTCGAATTTAGTTTGTAGGGTTCGAATGTACCAGAAGCAACCACATATCATTAAAGGAGTCATTCCAGTTTTAGTGGGGGGTTTGGAGGGCATTTTCCTTGTTTGGTTCTTTTAGCCACCCAATCCATAGCTTGGAACACTGTTAAGACGACACTTAGTAGTACATGAGAGATTGCATCTATATTCCATGGAAACCTCTTGTCCCCCCTGAAGGTATTGGATAAGACATGGTACAAGCTGTTTCAAGAATAATTCTGCTCCAAGCTGTTTTACAAGCCTCAAAGCATAGGTTTGAACTGCCAATGTGGATGTGGGAGGTCACTAGTGCTTTTGATATGATGCCACCAAAGAAACATTGCAATTAATCTTCCTCCTCTATAGTGAAGTTGCAGAAGAGATGCTTTTTGTTGTTTCCTGTGAATCATTAAGCCCCTTTGAAGATTTCATACACGTTTTGATTGGATCGTTCAAACGAAGTCATTGGTGTAAAGGTGTCTTTCTTTTCTCCTTTGATGACAACATAGGAGTGAGTGGTGGTGAAGCTCATTTTGCTCATCAGTATCTGCAAGAAGCCATTATTGACTGAAATGAGATAGCGGAGCTACTTAGGCACCAACACTAGATCGTCTCCACAAACCTTAAACCATGCCACAAATCTTAAAACAGGATTGATTCCTGAGAAATCATCGCCAGCAGAAGTTTCTTCGATTACTTCATTCGTGACCTCCTTAACCTAGTTCCTCATTGTTCTTATCAGTCACGTCCAGTACCTTTCCAAGTTGATTTGCGTTCATAGGACTTTAATGAAGTATCATCTGACTGACCTGTCTATAATCACAAACCTGGTTGTCACATCCTTCAACCTATTGCATCTTCAATTTTGTATGGTTTTGGCATGCAAAAATCCAAGTTTCTCAAACCAAGGATTCACAATGAAACAACACCGCATACTCATTCAACAAGTTTATTATCACTTTCATGGTTCAACTTACTCAACTCATATCTATCCTCTTTTACCATTTTCATGACAATGTAGGGAGGAATTCAAGAGAGCACTTATTTTCTTCTCTTTAATCTAAGACTTTCTCTTTGCCTTTACTGCCCCCACCTCTTTCAATGGATTTCTCTGCAACATAAAAAAGTAAATAATACAAATCAACCACATTTCTCAAAGTAAACAACAAGCAATATAACATCAAATCCTCAACTTTGATATCAACGCGTTCGACGCCACATTTCTCACTTTTCACGATTAGAACCCTTCCAACTTGAAACTTGGCCTTAGCTTCACCACCTCTGCAATCCTATTCTCCTTTTATGGGAAAAGAACACTAGATGAGCCAAGTGGTAAAAATTTGACTAAGGATTTGGTGAATTTCAAAGGAATAGGTGAGGATGAAGGACAGCAAAATGATAACTGAGTTATTTTATTACTTTTAAGTTTATATTTCATTAAAATTAAGAGTGGTTGAATGTGTTTTAGTAGTTATTTTATTTATATTTTCTTAAATTGTTAATTTTTGAAACTTTTATTTTAAAATGTTTTACTGTTAATTTAGATACTGAAAATGTGAATTTTTATCCTTGAAAGTGGTTAGTAGAACATTAGAAATGTGGAGAAAAGAATATGCTGAATTTCAACAGCTGAGCTCCAATGCTGCAGCATCAAACTTGACGGGAAAAAATTAAAAACTCCATACTTAAAGAGCGTCACATCAACTTTTGGGCTTGACCCGTCTCTCAATCAAGTGCTGCTAATAATCAAGTACTAGAAAGAATAAACTAGACAAAAATATAAAAGCCCAAAGCACTTCCAAGAAAATAAAAATAGAATAAGAAATGGGGTTGATCTAATCTATCTTCTTTGAGGATATAAATATCATATTTTGAGAAAATAGGGGGCAATCGTCAGGTTTGAACAAATAGAATAGGAACTTTCAGAGCAAGAGTGCGGAAAAAGAAGTAGAGAAGAGGAGAAAGAACCAGATGTGAACGACTTGAGGAGAACCATCGACATTCGGCTCACATCTCTTGGCCTTTCTCTTTACCCGTTATTTCGTTTTTTCTATTGTTTGAAACCATGGCTGAAATTTATTTTGTGTTTTTAGTGTAAAGATTATGGGCTAAAAGTTTATTAACCAGAATGATTATGAAACCCTAATATGAGATTATTGGTACTTTGCTAAGGATGCTTGATGCAATTTGATGTTTATCCATTTAAGTGATTTCATGTTTAATGATTGTTATTGCTTGATCAACATTAGTGAGTAGTTGAGTTAATTGCTTAATTTGAAAGGTTTGTGATTAAATGGACATAAAATTTGAATGGTGCATGTGCAATTTTTTTTTCTTTTATGTTAAAATTGTAACAGTATAGACATATTTTGTAGGAATGATGCTTGCAAGTATAATCTTGATATTAACTTGGCATAGACATCTGTTAAATTGATTAAAAAATTGAAGGTAATAATTTCAAGAGAAGCCTATAACTGTCGTATTGCCAAAACTTTGCTACAGCATCTCTACCACTACATCTTTGATATTAATTTGTGTTATTGTTTTAAAATTGCCTCATATAATTCCTTGCATTCACTCAAAATTCTATTTATTTTTCAAGTTATCATTGTTAATTTTGCAATCTATGTTTTAAAATCAGTCCCTGTGAAAATAATAAATTTAATATCATTATTATATTACTTGCTAACGATTGTATACACTTGCACATTTTAAATAAATTCGAGACAATTTTTCTCTTAGTTTAGAAATTCCTCCGCCTTTCCTTTAACTAGTATTTGGAACTTAAATTTTTATTTGAAAATCATGAATTACAAATTCTTGGTTTCGAGATTACAATATTTAAAATCCAACAATTTGAATTAATTCAAATTTGGTGTTTGGATAACTCAAATTTAAATTTCGATTTTGATTAATTTTAATCTTCAAAAACATTTTCTTTACAAATATTATAAATTCTGTATCAATATTTTATTATTGTGGGGTAGATGTCCAATAAGATAAGAAATTTGATCTAGTTTAGGATTCTAATATCTATTAGGAGTACAAATGTATATCATTTATAATTCTTATGTTTATAACTACAGATTTTGGAGAAACATTGTAAATATTCTATTTGATGAATAAAATACATCTTTCTATTTTTTGTTCTCCTATTTCTTATTCCTTTTGTTAAATTTTTCTATTAGTCCCTATACTTTAATTTGAACAATTATAGTTTTTGTACTTTTCGAATTGGTCAATTTTAGTCTATGTACTTTTAAATTTTGGTTTTAGTCCTATCCCAAACAATAGCAGTTAAATCTGTTCAGTTAAATTTAATTACTACTCTTGTACTATGTGTTCAATTATAGATTTACTTCATATTCTTCAATTGGACTATTCTAGGTCCCTATACTTTTCGAATTTTGGAATTTTAATCTTGACGTAAATGACAATTATTAATCCATTAACTAAATTTTTATTGAGTAGTATATAGAAATAACAAGCTGATATGGCATTACACATATGATAATTTGTCACATCATTTTGAAAATAGCAGAATTCAACTAAATGAATTTAATTGTTATCATTCGGTAAGGATTTGAAATTTGAAATTTGAAATTTTTAATATTTTAAATACAAGGACTAAAAATGATCAAATTAAAATATATGGACTAAATCCATAATTTTCACAAAGTATAGAGACTAATAGTAGAATTTAACCTATTCTTTTTACATTCTTTGTTAATTATTTTATAACATTTCTTTTTATATCGAAGATCTTATTCATTTATCTCAGAATGGAAGATGAGATTTATCCATTCAAAGCCTTAAACGATAAAATACAAATACTTATTTGAAAGTTATTTATTTATTTAATAATTAATAATGATGATTTTGATTATCTTAATTTATTTAATGTTTGGTATGGAGATAAATTAAAGTAGTTGTTGAATATGAATTCCAAACTTGGTATCCGCTTTAATGTGTTAATAATACTTGAAGCCAGTTGTAAAAGGGAAGGTTAATATATTATTTATTATGAGGGAGAGGTAAGCGGTGATGGGTATCGAATTCACTAAAAATAATTTCATAGTATAGATTGTAAGATTTATTTATCTAAAATTTCCCACCCACTACTTGTGCTAACTTATATGAAATACAAAAGGGATTTAATTTGAAAAATATAAAAAAGTTTGTTTACTGTTCTCCAATTTTTTAACTTACTCTATTAAGAGGATTATTTCTTTTAACTTAAATTTTTACTGATAAAATCCCTTGTTTCTCTCATCAGGTGTTAGAACTGATTGAGTTGATTAGGGTAAAGTCATGTTTCTCTATGTAAATCTTACGTGGCATGATCAGTGTCTCTTTTTTATTCTAACCTTTAATTTAAAAAGACCTTACTGTAATAGGATCTTTAAATAGATACCACCTTAATTTCGTGATGAATTCCTCATAAAATTTAATTATAATGAATTGGACATGTATATCAACTATGGTTAATTAGTTTGAAATTTTTGAACACGACTGGAACGACGGAAATGTGCAAGTGTACACAATTGCAACACAGGAAATGTGCAAAAGGAAAATTAAGGAACAAAAGTGCGAATTTGGAGACACAATGGGCTGATATGTGACACAGGAAAAAGATTGTGCCAAAAGTGCGAGCATGGAAGACACAAGGACTAAAAACACAAAAAGAAGAGATTTTATTCTATAAGACTCCATTTTATTTATATTAGGATTATTAATATTAAGATAATTATTAGGATTATTTAATTTTAGAATTTTATTTTAATTATCTTTAATTAAATGTATTTATCTTTTTAGAATTTAAGTCAAATTAGACTATCTCCCTAGCACTATAAATAGGGGGTGAAGTGACTCTATTTAGGGTGTATCTTTTTCTGTAAACATTCTCCCCCTGAAAGTCTAGGCTTTTGTTTCTTCATATTTTCTTTCAATAAAATTCCTTTTTCTATTTTTATATTTATTTTCTTTTCCACCATTATCATGAGCCACTAAAACCTATCTAGCCGAAAGTTGTCAATATTCCCCAAAAAGGGTTCTTGAGGCCTAGAATCCGTACCTAGCATTCTCACCAAGTATTCATCGTTTTTCCGCACTACGGGCTAACGCTTCTGTCCATGGCCCTTAAGAAGTAAGCTTTTTAGCATATGCAAAGGCGGCCGCTTTGTATGTTTTGGAAGGATTGCACAGTCGATTCGTTAACTTACTGCGTCAGAGGTTGGCGAGCCAAAGAGACAAAATGGCGTGGGATTCGCCATTGAGAAGTGTTGATCTAGCATAGATTATCGGCTGAGTCGTTTCCCTAAAAATCGTAAGTCTAATCTTTGGAGCTGGTGGTCGTAGGCGTCCTCTTCCACTATAACTGGCTTACTTGAGTTGAGAAGGGTTACTTAAAAACCAAGGATTGAACCCAAGGCGGAACGAGACAACCGGAGGCTGGAATCTCGCCACATAAGAAACTTTCTCTTTTCCCAACTCTATTTATTTTTCCTCATTTTAATTTCTGCAATTTATTTAATTTCGCAAATTCAATTCACTTTAAATTCTATTTTTATTTTTCCAGATTCTTAATTTTATTTTTTTATTTTTCAGGAACGCAGGTTTTTTTGGCCAAAAAATTGTCCAGGATTTTAAGAACGAGCATTTGTACAATCCGATCCCTAAGGATTCGACCCTACTTCCCTTTTACTATTATTTTTACTATTTTACAGGGAATAGGATATTTTTGGTGCTCTCAACGACACATCACAAAGCCTCGTCAAGCAGACCTGGTGCAGGCGTTAGACGCAAGTGCGGGACACGGCCTGGGCAACAGGGGCTGAACGGGGCCAGGCGCAAGGCAGTACTCGATGGGCAGGCGTGCGTGAGGTCTGGTGGGTGTGTGCTCGCCGACTGCTGGGTGATGTTGTGGCTAGGAGCTTGCGGCAGTTAAGGGATTTGGTGTTTTGGGGTTTTGAGTGATGAATGAATTGAGGAAAGTAAGGGTGGAATTTATAGTGAGAGTAGTAGGAATTAGAGTAGAATTCTTAGTATAATTTAACAATTAAAAAAGAAATTCTAATTCTAATTCTACTCAAAGTTAACAACAATTAATAATCAAATATATGCATATTAAATTATTAATGCTATTAATTTATTAAAATAAGATTAAAATTAAACTAATCTTAATTCCATGCTAAGTTGATAAAAATTAATATATCAATTATAATAGATATAATTAAAGATTATCATCTTATTATAATTATTTGTAAAAAAAATTTTAATTAAAAACATTTATTCTAGATGCCTTCTAAAATATTTACAAAAAAGAGGCACCTAATTTTTATTATTTACGAAAAGAGCACTCAAATTTTAAAAATAATTCAATTGAGTTGCAATTTAAAACTTGGATCAAAATTGACCTTTTTATTTGAAAAACCAAAAATTTAATTTTCTATTTAGGGAATAATTTCTCGGAAAATTATGTTAAAATCAATTCCCAAGAAAGATTGGAGGGGCCATAAGTGGTCTCGCTTAAGTTCCAATCTCCTAGACAGAATTTATTTAAACATACTAATCCCGAAAATATACCCTAAATCATTTATTAAAAAAAAAGAAAATTTAAGCATCTGATAAGATGAACGAAATTTGATTCCGTTCAATCTTATCTCCCAGTAATGTTTCAGACGCTGAGCATTAACTTGAAAATTACCTCCCTTACCTTGGAGTTCAACAACTCCATATGGAGAGACGCGATGAATCGTAAATGGACCGAACCAACGTGATTTTGGTTTACCTGGAAAGAACCTTAATTTGGAATTAAATAATAAGACTTGCTGACCTGTTTCAAATTCTCGAACTTAAATGTGCTTGTCATGCCATTTCTTAAGTCTCTCTTTGAGTAATTTGGCATTTTCATACGAGAACATTCGAAATTCCTCTATCTCATTGAGTTGGAGCATCCGTTTCTCTTTAGCAAGCTTAAGATCCACGTTAAGTTGTCAAAAGGCCCAGTAAGCTTTATGCTCTAATTCCAAGGGCAGATGATAGGCTTTCCCAAAGACCAACCTGTAGGGTGACATCCCTAAGGTGTCTTGTCTGCTGTTCTGTAAGCCTATAAAGCATCATCCAGTCTTTTGGACTAATATCGTCGGTTTGGGCAAACTACCTTCTCAAGTATACCTTTGATCTCCGTGTTTGCCAGATCAGTCTGCCCATTTGTTTGCGGATGATAAACTGTAGCGACCTTGTGTTTCGCTCCATGTTTATCTAATAACCATTTCAACCACTTGTTCACAAAATGGGACCCTTCATCACTGATGATGGCTCTTAAAGTTCCAAATCTTGTGAACACATGTTTTTGCAAAAACCTCATCACAACCTTAGCATCATTTGTCGGATAGGCTTCAGCCTCAATCCACTTAGACACATAGTCTACAGCTACCAAGATGTACTTGTGACAAAAAGACAGAGGGAAAGGACCGAAAAAATCAATACCCCAAACATCAAATAGTTCTACCTTAATGATGTTTGTTCGAGGCATCTCATTTCTGATGGTGACATTTTTAACCCTTTGACATCTATCATAACTCTTTACGTAGGTATATGTGTCTTTGAATAGAGTTGGCTAAAAGAATCCAGCTTGCAATACCTTGGCTGCAGTACGTGTACCTCCGAAGTGTCCCCCACTCGGAGCTGAGTGACAATGATATAGAATCTTATGTACTTCATCTTCTACCATGCATCTCCTGATCATTTGATCTGCACACTTCTTAAACAAGTACGGCACTTCCCAGAAATAGTACTTCACATCATAAAGAAACTTTTTCTTTTGATGATACATCTTATCAGTCGACAATAAACCACAAGCTAAAAAGTTAGCAATATCAGCAAACCAAGGGGAATTATGGACATGATTTACCTTCAGTATGTGTTCATCTAGAAACGTCTCTTTTGGTATAAGAGGAGAGTTCCCTTCTTGCGGTTCCAATTTGGACAAGTGATCTGCTACTTGGTTTTCTACTCCCTTTCGATCTTGAATTTCTAGATCGAACTCTTGAAGTAGAAGTACCCATCGGATCAGTCTCGGCTTAGCGTCTTTCTTGAAAAGCAAATACTTAATCACCGAGTAGCCCGTATAGACAGTCACCTTGGTACCTACAAGATAAGATTGAAACTTGTCAAAAGCAAACACAATAGCAAGTAACTCTTTCACTATTACCGTATAGTTCAGTTGAGCTCTTGTCAGAGTTCGACTTGCGTAGTAGATGGGAAGAAAAACTTTGTTCCTTCGCTGGCTCATAACAGCTCCTATCACGAAGTCACTTGCGTCACACATCAATTCAAATGGCAAATCCTAGTCTGGTGTGACGATTATGGGTACCGAAACTAGTTGATTCTTCAAATCCTTGAAAGCTCTTAAGCACTCTTCATCAAATTTAAACGTCGTATCCTTCTCCAATAATTTGCATAAGGGTTTAACAATTTTGGAGAAGTCTTTGATGAATCTTAAATAGAAACTGGTGTGGCCCAAAAAGCTCCTAACACCCTTTACAAATGTTGGAGATGGGAGTTTCTTGATAACATCTACCTTTGTTTTATCAACCTCTATTCTATGTCTTGTTATCCGATGCCCTAGAACAATACCTTATCGTACCATGAAATAACATTTTTCCCAGTTGAGTGCTAGGTTTGTATCTTCGCATCGCCTTAGTACCTTCGCTAGATTGGCTAAGAAATCATCATAAGTATCTCCAAATACTAAAAAATCATCTATAAAAACTTCCAAATACTTTTCAACCATGTCAGTAAAAATAGACATCATACATCTTTGAAATGTAGCAGGTGCATTCCATAAACCAAATGGCATGCGTCTAAATGCAAATGTATCGTACGGGCAGGTGAATGTTGTCTTGTGCTGATCTTTTGGTGCTATTGTAATCTGATTATACCTCGAGTATCCATCGAGAAAATAGTAATAGTCTCACCCTGCGAGTCTATCTAGTATCTGGTCCAAAAACGGCAAAGGAAAATGATCTTTCTTAGTCGTCTTGTTCATCTTCCGGTAATCGATGCAAATTCTCCATCCTGTAACTATTCTAGTCGGTATCAACTCGTTATTCTCATTTTCAATGACCGTGATATCTCCTTTCTTTGCATGTACAGGACCAGACTTACCCATGAGCTATCTGAGATGGGGTAAATTATACCCGCATCTAACCACTTGATGATTTCTTTCTTTACTACGTCTTTCATAATGGGGTTCAGTCTTCGTTGTCCATCAGTCGCCCCTGTTTTTCCATTTTCTAGTATGATCTTGTGCATGCATACAGATGGACTAATACCACGAATATCAGTTATGGTCCATCCGATAGCCTTCTTGAATTGTTTCAATACAAGGATGAGTTTCTCTTCTTGCTCAGTAGTTAATTCTACTAAAACAACCACAGGCAAAGTAGAAGCGTTACCTAAATAAACATATTTTAAATATGAAGGTAGTACCTTGAGTTCTAATTTAGGTGGCTCATCGATTGACGCTTTTGGTTGGGCATAATCCCTTTTCTCTATTTCCAAAGATTCAAAACGGGATTGCGGATTAAATTCCTTTTGATTAGCTTCTAACAACGCTAAGTATTTATCCACCTCTTCATCATTCGGAGGATCTGATTTCAAAATTTGTTCCAACGGATCATCAATATATTTGAGCTCTTTCTCCACTATTAAATCCTCTAAATCAGATACTGCAGAACAATAATCAATTGTGTCAGGAAATCGCATGGACTTAAAAACGTTAAATATTACCTGATCATCCTGAACACGCATAGTAAGCTCGCCCTTTTACACATTGATAAGGGTCAGCTCGCCCTTTTAGACATTGATAAGGGTCATTCCGGTTGCTAAGAACGGTCTTCCTAAGATAATTAGCACTTCTTTGTCTACTTAAAAGTCTAGAATAAAAAAATCAGCTGGGAAGATAAATTTATCTACACGTACCAATACATCCTCGATTTTTCCTTTTGGATGTGCTAGGGATCGATCCGCTAATTAAAGTGTAATTGTAGTTGGTCTAACTTTACCTATCCCCAACTTCCTAAATATTGACATAGGCATCAAGTTAATACTCGCACCTGAGTCACATAATGCCTTACCACAATATGTTGCTCCAATGTTGCAAGGTATGGTAAAACATCTAGGATCCTTCAACTTTGAGGGTAACTTGTCTTGAAGATATGCACTGCATTCCTTCGTCAGAGCTATCGTCTCAAATTCTCCAAGTCTTCATTTTTTGGATAGGATATCCTTTATGAGTCTGACGTAGTTCGGCATTTGCTCAAGCGTTTTAACCAACGAGATATTGATATGAAGTTGCTTGAGTACGTCTAGGAACTTCTTGAATTGAATCTCCTGTTTCTACTTTTAAAGTCTTTAAGGGTAGGGTGGTGGTAGTGGTTTCTTTACTGGAACTGGTTGATTCGTCTTCTGTGGTAATTTTGCATCTAACAGAGTTATTAGTTGATCAGAATTAGCTGGTTCTAAAATTACCTTGTCAGGTTTTGTAGATTTTGGTTCTTATGAAACTGAAATTTCAACACTCGGTTGAACTTCTTTTGAATCTGGAGCGTCAGATTGCTCCTTTTCAGCTTCGATGGTGTTGGGCTCTGTTATTTTTCCACTCCTCAATGTCAACGCTTTGCAATACTCCTTCCCCGAATTTCTCGGATTCTCCGTATCGCTAGGTAAAGTACCTTGTGGTCAGTTCCTGAGTTCAGTAGCAAGTTGGCCCACTTGATTCTCTAAATTCCTTAGAGTGGCGTCGTTTTTTACCATGTATGCCTTCCATAAATTCTTTAAGCTATTGGATGATTCAGCTTAAGCTGATTTCTGAACTTGTTGGGGAAAACTAGGCAGCTGGGTTGGTCTAAGTTGGGCATAAGTGTTATTGGTTCCAGCCCCTTGGTTACTCCAGGAAAAATTGGGGTGATTTTGCCACGATGGGTTATAGAAATTAGATTGCAATCCTTGCCTTCCTCGATTTTGGTTCTGGTTACCCACGTAATACATAGATTTTGGGTTCGATGGACATTCTTCAAAACAATGTCATTCCCCACAATAGATATAGGCTATACTTTCAAATTGATTTGGTGGCTGTGCTGCAAAACTATTAGACCTATTAGTAGTAAAATTTTTTAACATTGAGGATATTGATGATACCTAAGATGCGAGTGAAGTAAGAGTGTCTACTTCATGTATTCTAGCAACTCGTCTTCCTGACTCTACTCGATTGGTTGGCCATTGGTAATTGTTGCTGGCAATCCTCTCAATAATTTCATAAGCCTCATTATAAGACTTAGAAATGAGAGCATCGTTAGCAAAAGTGTCCACTACCATCCTCGTGTGAGTATTGAGACCATTATAAAATGTCTCAAGTTGGATGCAATGTTGGATTCCATGATGAGGGCACTTCCGTAATAATTCTTTGTACCTTTCCCATGCCTCATACAAGGACTCATCATCCATTTGTAGGAAAGCAGTGATCTCGTTCCTCAACTTAGCATTCTTGCTAGGCGGGAAATACTTCATGAGGAATCTTTTTGCGAACTCTTACCATGTGGAAATTGAGTTTGGTGGCAATGAGTTCAACCGGGCTCGAGCTCTATCCCTTAGCGAATACGGGAACAACTTCAATCGTAATGTATCTTCAAGTACTTTGGCTAACTTAAAAGAATCGCTCACCTCCATAAACAGTCTTAAGTGTAGGTGAGGATTTTCGGTAGGCATTCCACTACATTGGCCCATTGTTTGAAGCATCTAGAACATGATTAGCTTCAGCTCAAACTGTTGTGCCTCAATTTCGAGTCTCCTAATACCCGGATTAAGATCATGAAACACTAGCACGGCATACTGTCGTAAAGCTCTATCCCTATCATCAATAATAAGGATAGGATTTTGAGCAGGGTTTGCTCCATTTCTTTGGATCGGATTTTTGAAGTTCATATCTTTGGTCCTTCTCTGATTTGCTTCTCTTCTTCGCTGTCGAAAAGTTCGTTTAATCTCAGGGTCTACAGGGAGTAAATCGATGATTCGGTCAATACTCATAAACACCTGAAATAATCACAGTTAGAATTTAAACCAAAATGCAAAACTAACAAATTCACAAATAATGACTTTTTAAAACACAGTCCCCGACAACGACGCAAAAAACTTGGAAAGACGGAAAGGTGCCAGTGTACACAATCGCAACAAGTAATAAAGTGGCAAGTAAATGTCGAGTTATCGTATCCACAGAGACTGTGAAAAGAATTATTTATGAATGCTATTTAAAACACTTTAGTAAAGAAAAAAAATATTTTGTTTGAAGAGGGTGATTAAAAATTAAGATTTTAAACTAAGTAAACTAAACAAATAAATCTTAAATGCATGATTTCAAAATACGATTTTAATCAAGATGATATAATTGTGTTAGATTAATTACATTTCTTTAACTTAGTATTATTAAACTCATGTTTATATTGTTACGAATAAATTCATGAAAACTCGGTAATTTGTTAACTTATGAACATACTCACCTACACAAATCCATTCATCTCTTAACATATCCCTACGTCAATTCAATCGATAAACATACTCTAATAAGCAAGCATACTATTGCACATACATACTCATTAAATTGAACTAATCTCTTGCATATTCCTATGCCAAGTCAAACGATTAATTAAATCTAATGAGAACATAAAAGACCATATGAGGTAACAAGGTATCTTTACCTTGAAACAGTTTAATCACAACAATCTTGCAAGTTATGCAAGGCAAGTGTATCTCCAGATTCAATGCTAATTTAACCTTCAGCTACCTTAGAAGAATAAACATGCACTAATTAAGTACTGTGTCGATTAATTACAATTTCAATCCGTTTAAATAATTAATTCATTAGTTCCCTCACAATTATAATGCAAGAATAACTTAGGCATGATTTTACTTAATCAAGCATTTTACTAAGGCCTATAACAGTATAAACACAACTTTAATAATTTAAGAGGACGAAATGCAATCAACACGAATTAAATTTAAGCTAAGCTGATTAAATTAACCATTCCAACAACATAAATATTCATAGATATATTCATCTCAGAAACAACAAAAATTAAAGAGATAGGGAACAAGAATTAAATCCGGTGTTTTTCTGTGGCTTGACTAGGTTGTTCCGTTCTTCCTTCTTTGTTGTCCTCGCTGATCAAGGCTGCTATGAACACTCAATTGCTGCTCCAAAATGGCTGAAGAAGAACCCTTTCTCAAGGGGAAAAATCGGCAAAAGAGCAAGGAACTCTGAATTAGAAAATGAGAGAAAAAGTGAAAGAGGAGAGAAGAATTGTGAGAGAAGAGATGTGAATGAGGGATATATTGAATGATCAGCCAAGAGGGTTTTATAGCTGAATGCGGCAGCTGAAATTTGCTAAAAATAGCAGCCAAAGAGCCACCCCTTGGCCGGCCTCCTATGTGGCAAAGTTGATGGCTTCAACTTTGCTAAAAATGGCTTGGGGTAAATTTACAGAGCCACCAATTGCGGAGGGGTTTAATTTCAATTTAAACAAGTCTTCAAGGGCTTTTTTTGTAGTTTAAATAATCAGCTGATGAGTTGAATTGGGTCAGCACTTGGACGGTTTTGGACTGTCCTTTTCTTGGCCGATTCGATTTACTCGGTTCGGTTCAATTGGACCACTTTTTTATAATTAATTAATCATAATTTATTAACCTAAATTAAATTGGATATAAATTAAAATTAATTATATTATGAATAAATTCATATAATTTTGGACTGTCTTAGGCTGAAATTTAGTTCACATCGATACTTCAATTTGCTTCCCAGTTTTGTGCTTCTAGCAGTGTCTGCCGAGACATTTTTCGCCATTTGTGTAAATTTGTCGAAAATAACCAAAATTCATCAAAAATAATTATGAAATTAACTAAAATTTAACATGTTCATATTTTAACTGCACTTTAATTATTTTATAAAAATTAATTATTTTTCGACAAGAATTTAACCGAATTCGCATGAATTTAAGTTAAAAAGGGTATGAAAAAGTGTGTAAATTTTTATGTTTCCAACGATACATAAGCACGAGCAACATCCTTTTGATTTGGAGAAGCCCAATAGTTTGACAGATTTAGATTTTGGTTTTAAGTTTTTGTTTCAACATTAGTATTTTGATTTTTACTTCTTATATGATCAATTTTATGTATTTGTTATCATTTCATTCCTTTATTTACATATGACTGTGACGATATGTTTGGGACACAACAAAGTAATTACATAAATGTGTAATTATACATGTTTCACTGATAGGGTTTAATTACATTTTAATTTCTTATATCATGCATGGTAGTATAAATTATACTTACATTTATTTTAAATTCTAAAAAATATTAAATATTATAAAATTATCAATAATACTTGAGAAAAAAATTCTCCAAACAAGCACTATAGCAAAACAAGTTTTTAGCGACGTTATTTTGGGCCTATAGCGACGCTTATGTGGAAAACCGCCGCTATAGAACATGACCTTTAGCGGCGCTTTTCCCACAAACGCCGCTATAGAACATAACCTTTAGCTGCACTTTTACTAAAAATGCCGCTATAGAACATGACCTTTAGCGGCGTTTGTAGGAAAAGCGCCACTAAAAGTCTTGTTTTTTAGTGGCATTTGTGAAAAAAAGGCCATTAACTTTAGCATATTTCTAACATCTCATTTTCATTCATATACAACTCGAAATGTCAACATAATTTCCTGTAACATCAAATCCAACCAAAAATTGCACATCTAAATGATACTTCAAATCCAACGAAAGATATATGATCTAAATTAATAAATGAAATAACAAAATATTCTTACAATAATGTTAAAAGTATATTCTTACAATAAGAAAACAAACGTCTAAGATGGCGGATTCTATGACTGCTGAAACATCTTCATCATATTCTGAAGCTGTAGCTGGAGTGCATCGTATTTTCTACTTTGCTCTGCTTCCCTCACTGTTGTCTCCGCTTTAAGTTGTAGCTGAAGTTCTTCATATTTTCTTTGAGCCTCTACTTCTCTCGATACTGCCTTCGCTTTAAGTTGAGCAATTTGCTCAACTGTACTCGCTTGCATCTAAGCCATTTGGTCTCTTAACTTCTGAACTTCAGCTTGAGCTTGACTCCCCGAAGGCATGTATTGCTGCGAGCTGGATCCAAAATATAGGACTGCGTTAACAAAAGATCCTTGAAATCGAACCCAATCATATCGTTCAGGACCTAAAAATTTAGTAATAAATCGATTATCAATGTCGTCAATATTAATAGAACTATCACTCGAAGCAATCGCTTCATACTCTGCCTTTTTATCCTTTAGTTTCTCCTAATAAATCAATCAAAGAGTTAGAAACGAAATATATAACAAAACAAATGCAACCTAACTTAACACTATTTGCATTACAAACGACGAATTAAACCATTATAATTAAACATGATAAATATTTAAAATAATTCAAATTTTATTAAGTAAATATACCATAATTTCTGCAACTTTAGTAGTCATAGGAGATCCATTTTTCTTTCTATGTGTAATGTTAAAAAGCTAAAGGCGTCCAACTTTTTGACCAGACGACAGTTCCTATAATATAATGGTAAAAATATTATTTAATAGAAAGTAATTAATATTTGACACAATTAATAAATTCAAAATACCTCGGCCTCAGCTATACAAGCAAAACTTTTCGACCCAGCTGTGTGCATGAATTTTTTTTTTTGCCTACTTGTAGTTCCAACTCGCTCACGATCCTACATTATGAAATTATTATTACGTATATAGTAAATATTATAAACCGAAATAATTATAAGATTTTGGAAGTACGTAATACCTTTCCTTTTTTTGAATTCCAAAATCTTACTGCATCTTCCCATTGGTGCCTCAGCATTCCCGGCAGGACATTTCGCAATTTCTCTTCGAGGCTTATATTTTTCTTAAAATATTACTTCTTTAAAGCACTTTTATGGTCTCTCCATTTTTTTTCCTAATGTCTTCTTCACATAATTATTTGAGACCTCTAAAGCAAATCTCTCCTGTAAAAAACACAAGTTTAGAAAGTAAATATAAATAAAAATTAAACCAAAGTATTATAAATTACATTCACGTTATTACCTTAATATTATCGAGAGCTTGATTTTTGTTACTATCAGGCATAGATGCCATGACTCGTAGTTGATAGGCAACAAATTGGCATTTCGTGCTATAATGCCCAAGTATCTTGCTAAAAGTCGAGCTTCTGATCCAACAGGCTGGCCAAGACTATTTCTAGCTACTTTGACACGCTCAACAGAATTTAACTCGTATAAATGTTTTAGTAGCGTACGTCCTCGAGTTTTGCGCATCCCACCACTTTCAGCTAAAAATGGTATATTATAATATAAGAATTTGAAACAGAAATCAATAATAAAAGTTAACACGCATGTAAATTAAAGTTAACATTAATTTGAATTTCTGCAGGTTCGTCAGTTGTATTCAGAACATTCGAAGATCCAATAGCAGGCTGTTTTTCACTATTTGTTTCTTCCGAATTTAGAGGATTTTGAACAATACTTAGATCTCGCAATCTTCTTCTAGGTATTTTATCTGCAATACACATAAAATAGTTGAAATTTTAGTAACAAATTACAACAATAATAGTACATATAAATTAGTTGAAATATTTAACAAGATCAATATTTAAATTATAATATTACATATAATTAAAAAATCGTAAAATCTTACTACATCATAATTCGTAAATATCTTCATCCACATCCTGGCGAACCCATTGAAATTGTGTACTAGTACTAGGGATATTTTCACTTAAGTTTTGTTCTGGAAAAGGCAAAGTTTCTGATCTTTTGTCGTTATCATCTCTACTTCCATTGCCCATGTCAAATAAGTCTCTAGGGGTGCTATGGAGTACAACGTACCAACCCTCATCAGTTGGATCTTTCAAGTAAAAAACTTGTTTCACTTGAGAAGAAAATACATACGACTTGTCTATCAATTGTTGTCCAGCGTGAATTAATCGAGAGAAGTTCACCATTGTAAAACCAAATTGATCATTTTTAAGTCCGCGAGCAGTATTAATGTAACAGCCCGATTTTAGCTAAATCAGAACAGTGGTTTCAGAACCACAAATATGATGTCAAAAAATTATTTTAATATTAATTTTGGTGTTTATAGCATGTGAATATGTATGTGTGAAAATTTCGTGAAATAATTTTAGCGTTTGAGTGCTTAATTTGACGAAAAGACTAAATCGCATAAAATACAAAAGTAGCATGCTATAAGTTAAGAGTGTCTACTTGCTATGGTTTATTAAAAAAAAGGTCCTTATAATGTTAGTAGACCATTGATAGTGGGAATGGACATAAATGGGTATATATTAGATGATTTTATAATGGTTTCATTAAGGTTAAATGTGTAATTTAATTTATTAAGGTAATTAAATTAAAACAAAGTTAAAATATCATCTTCATTCATCTTTGTTATCCGAAATTGAGAAAAGAAAATGAGGGTTTGAAGCTTTCATGCATTCCACACCTTGGTAGCTAGATTAAGGTATGTTCTTTGTTCGGTTTTGAATGATTTTTACGTTTTTGATATCGTTGCTTAGTAATTTAGCTAGCCCGTACCCTAATTTCTGAATTTGCTAATGAATTTGTGAATTGCCATTGATGATAGCTTGATTTTTTTGAATGTTGATGATGGAAAATGAATAATTGTTGATAGATTAATATGTTTTGTTAAGTGATTTTTAGAGAAAATACAAATTAGGGATTAAATTGTGAAAAGATGAAAATATGGGGTTAAAATATGAAATAAATGTGAAATATGGGCTACTAAGGGTACTATAGTAATTCGGAACACATAGGTTTAAATTGAATTGTGTGAATTTTGTGTTTATTGAAATAAGGACTAAATTGTAAGAAATATGAAAGTTTAAGGTCAAAGTACAAATTTGCTTAAATATGTGTTTTTGGAATGAATTGAATGAATTAATGAATAAATAAGTTAATTTTGAATTCATATAGATCCTGAAAGAAAGAAATCATATTTAGATCGAGGGAAATTGAAGGTTATTGAATAGTCGACCCGATACGTCAATCCCTAATACGAGGTAAGTTCATATGCAAATAAATACCTTTAAATTGATTTATAAATGTTTCTTTATCATTGAATTGCTATGAATGTTGAACAAGAAAATATGAGCAAGAATCGACGAAGTTACGATATCCGAAAGTCTCATACGAACCTTAGGAATAGTATAGGATACAAATATCATGATATTAGGATTACCAAGATGTGATTACATGTAAGAACATGTCTGGGACATTGGCATCGTTATATGATTTTTTATAAGACCTTATCTGGGACAGTGGCATCGATATGTGATAACATGTAAGACCATATTTGGGATATGGCATTGTACGAGCTTTATGTGATTTTCGAGTATCCTTAACGATTTCGAATGGTTTAACGGGCAAAGTCAAGTCGAGAAAGAATATGTGAAAAAGTTAAGTGACTAAGGTACATACAAGATTCATACGAGCTTTGAAAAGGGAAGTAATTGATGAATTCAACTGTGATATTGAATATATGTATAATAAGGAAGGTTTCTGAACTTATAAATGCTTACTCATAGTTTGCCTATTAATGGAAATGATGTTGATGCATGTGGTAATTTATTTGTATATGGCTTACTAAACTTTTAAAGCTTACTTTGAGTGTTCTTTCCCTATTTTATAGATTATCGAAGCTAGCTCGAACATCAGGGATCATCGGGAATCATCATCACACTATTGACTACTTGTTGGTACTTTTGGATGCTTGTAAATATGGTATATGGCATGTATAGGCTAGTAAGTTGATGATAAGTTTTGAGTTATGATTTTAGCCATGTGTGTTGGCTTGTGAAATGATGTAAATGTTGGTGTGTATGGCCATTTAAGTTGGTTTGATTTTGAGATGATGAAATGGTATGTTTCGAAGCATGAAATAGATGATAAGATGATGAAGAAATGTATTTAGAAGTTATGTAAGTTTGATGATTTTGGCATATTGATTTGGCATTTTTGTCTATGAATTTGAGTAGTTAAGAGGATAGTTTATAAATGACATGAAATGTGTATGAAAGAGCATGTTTTGGTTGCCTATTAATGTATTGAATTGGTACAAATGTTGTGGTTTAGGTATGCTTTGAAAGGGTGAGAATTGTGGCTTTAAGCAAGCCTATTTTCACTCTACACGGTCGAGCACACGGGCGTGTGGCTCGATCGTGTGTGACACATGGCTTTGGTACACGGTCGTGTTTCCCCTAGAGTAACCCTTCGAATTAAGTCAATAGACCCTACAGGTTTAGCACGGCTTAGACACAGGGGCATTTCTATTGGTTGTGTGTGACACACGGGCTGGCACATGGGCGTGTGGCTGACCGTGTGACCCAAGTCAGTAGCCCCCCCAATTTTCCCACGGGCGTGTCTCCGTCCGTGTGGTACAAGTCAGTATGTATGCCTTGTTTTCACACGGCCTGTGACACGGGCGTGTCTGGTGGTCATGTGAGGCACACGGACTGTTCACACAGGCGTGTGATTTCTGTAAACATGAAAATTTTATAAGTTTCCTAAAGTTTTCAAATGTTATTGGTTTAGTCCCCAACCTCTTTCAAACATGTTTTAAGATCTTGTAGAGCCTTATAAGGGAAAATGTGATTATATTTGATTTATGTTTATGTGATAATAGATTTATGTGTGAGAAATGTATGATTTATGTTGTGATTTGTTCGTAATGCCTTGTAACCCTATTCTAGCAACGGATACGGGTTAGGGGTGTTACAATTAACATCAGCCCAATCACATCGAAATAAGACAACCTTCTGTTTGTCATAGTAATCCAACTCAATAATGTCAGTAAGAAGTCTGTAATACTCCACGTTTCCCTCAATAGGATTATTGTCCTTAGCACTAGCATAACTTGTAATTGAAGAATTAGCAACTATTCCACAATTTTGAGTCCTCCTCAATCTTTCACGAGATTTTGTATGAAACCTAAATCCATTGATGAGGAAGGCACTATATCTTTTTACTACTCTATTCGAGCCTTGGGACAACCATTTAACTTCGTCATTGACTTCCTTTCCACTCCAAACCTATTGAATCGAAAGTAAATTGATTAATTATGAATATTATGAGAAAACATTATTATTTGTTAATGAAAGCTTTAGTTGCATACCATTTTCCCTAACCATTCATGAAAAGATTATGTGAATAACTTTTAAGTCTCTCGATGTTGTAATCTTTGGGAGCGTGAACGAGATCTCAAGACTTGTTTGTACTCGCTATGTTAAAAAGTGGATTACTTGATTAGAAGATAAACAAATTAAAAAGATAAATATTTATCAAATTGTAAAACTTACTTGCGTAATGGTTCAATTGAATCATGGTGAAAAAGAACATATCGATGTGCTTGTACCCAAAATCTATCATCTAAGTGTGCAATTTCAACTTTACCAATTGGTTCTCCATAACTTCGAAATAAATAAGTTTCGGCTAAGTTATGATTAGTGAGCCCAACATTTCTACTTGGTCTATTCAGTTTTGTTTCAACATCTTCTAAATATCTAGAACAGAATGTCATACACTCCTCTGCCTAGTAACCTTCAGCAATTGATCCTTTTGGATAACGTTTATTACGACAATAAGACTTCAATTTGCATAGGAACCTAAACATGATATACAAAATTATCAAAAGTTGTAACTAAAGGTATATTCATGAATGAATGAAAACTTTACAAATAAATTAGCACCTTTTTATAGGATACATCCACCGATAGAAAACCGGTCCACCAAGTTTTGCCTCATGAGGGAGATGGATTAGCAAGTGCACCATAATAGTGAAGAAGGAAGGTGGAAAGATCTTCTCCAAATTGCATAAAGTCAAGGCAGCTCGATCTTGTACTTTCTCAAGTTCTTCAACATTTAAAACTTTGCCACAAATAGCTTTCATTATATTAGATAGTTCAATTATACAAGACGTCACCTTTTTTGACATACAACACCATAAAACAATTAGCAGTAAATATTGCATCAAGATGTGATAATCATGTGATTTTAGGGAATATAGTCTTCGATCTTTAAGACTCACACATCGAAATATATTTGATGCATATGCATGTGGGACCTTTATTTCCAGCGACGACGGCAAAGAAAAGAGGCAAAGATTTTCCTTTTAAAACGACGGCAGAGAGAAGAGGCGAAGATTTTCCAGCCAAAAATTAGGCTCAAACAAAAAATAAAGGGATTTGGGAAATTTGGGATTTTGATCAGAAAGGGATTGAGAAGTTGGGAAATTGGGGAAAACAATTTAGGGAAGAATAACTTAAGGGAAATTTGGGGAAAAGAAGTTGGGAAATTAGGGAAATCAAATCGAGGAAATCTGACGTGAGGAAAACTAAGGAAATTCGAGGCTAAATAAAGGACGTCCTTTAAGTTCGTTTAATTAAAATTTGCATCGTTTATCAAAAGTGCCACTACCGCAGCTAAAAACGCAGCTAAAAACGGCAACGTTTTGCAAACTCTTAAAATATATTCGTAGTGTTTTTTTGTGAAAACGCCACTAACGCATATCCTTTTGCGGCGTTTTAGTAAAAATGCCACTAAAAACATAGATAAAACGACAACGTTTTGCAAACTCTTAAAACATATTCGTGGCATTTTTTTTGTAAAAACGCCACTAAAGCATATCCTTTTTCGGCGTTTTACTAAAAACGCCACTAAAAATGCAAATAAAAATGGCAACATTTTGCAAACTCTTAAAACATATTCACTGTGTTTTTTGTGAAACGCCACTAATGCATATCCTTTTGCAGCGTTTTAGTAAAAATGCCACTAAAAATGCAAATAAAAACGACAATGTTTTGCAAACTCTTAAACATATTCGCGGCATTTTTTTTTGAAAACGACACTAACGCATATAATTTTGCGACATTTTTACTAAAAGTGCAGGTAAAAACGACAGCGTTTTGCAATCTTTTAATACATATTCGCGACGTTTGGACTAAAAACGCCATTATTGTCCAACTTTTTGCGGCGTTTGGAGCCAAAAACACACTATTGCTCAACCTAATTAAAATTTGATTCACGTTATACCCTAATCTAGATATGAGCCAACTTTTAATGCCCAAGCTAACAAGTAAAATGATAGAATAATATGATTGATAAGACACTGATTATTTGATGACTCAAATAAAATATTTTAAAAGAACTAAATTAGAATGCTAACCATAATTTAAGAGAGATAATTATGAATTCCGAAAAAATAATTTTCATAAACCTAAAAATAAACTTTGAAATATATGTTGAATTGAAAAGGAAAATTAATATTTTGATATATTAGTCTTCCGTTTGCCAAATGCATCATTTTGCCATTTCACTTTTTTTTTTCTCTTTTATTGTTTGTGTTTTGCTTTTTGCTTTTACATTAATATCTATATATATATACTCATCAATATCCATATGAAATTTAGTTTTTAGGGTTTAAGATTTTAGGGTTTATAGTTTTAGGGTTTAAGGTTTAAATTTTAGTAATTATTATTTAAGGTTTAGGGTTTATGGTTTAAAGCTTTAAGGTTTAGGGGTTAGGGTTTAGAGAAAGCCATATAGCATCGATTTTAACAGCTTGGTAACTGAAATGAAAACTTCTGAATAGTTTAGTTATCAAATTGTAACTTTTTATAATTAACTAAAATGAAACTTTCCTATAGCTAAGTGAATGGTGTAGTTTATATTTTTTATAAAGTCGGTTTCAAATATCAAAATAAAATCGAATTCAAAATAAAAATAAGATAAAAATATAAAAATTAAATCAAATCAAATTGAAACAATTTTCGGTTATCCTAAACGAAATAAATATTCAATCTCGACATTCTCGTCTTATAAGTCATTGTGACCTCTGACCTGTTGGCTAATAGCTATTGCATTACACCAATAATATTTTTTCTACTTGTTTATTAAAACCATATATATATTTGTCTTACAAAATGAGTCCCAATCCAAAGCTTATGAATCTGCCATTAGATTCATATTCGCGAAGTTTGGACCAAAAATGCCATTATTGCTCAACGTTTTGCGGCATTTAGACAAAAAAACGCCACTATTGCTCAATTTTTTTCAGTGTTTGGACCAAAAACACCACTATTGTTTACCTTTTGTGGCATTTTTCTTATAAACGCTGCTATTGCTTGATTTATTGCGGCGTTTTTAGTTCAAACTTCACTAAAAATGCCGCTAAAATCTTATTTTCCTATAGTGAAGTAACAAAATCTAAAATCAAATCATCTTATATAATATGTTAGTCCAAAAATTATTTCGCAATACGATTACCAATAAAGTTAACAAGAAAAATAAGTATCCAATGCAATTTTATATAATTACTCTAGCATTTCATATTTGTTAGATTATTCTCTCTAACATTAAACATATACTCTTTGTCATCATTGATGGGTCCTTGACCAAGTATAAATAATTAATAATAAATACTTTATAATTTAGTTAAATCTAGTATAAATAACTTGTAATATATACTTTAGTAGGTCAAATATATAAGAAATTATCTATTGTCAATAAAATTTCTAGATTATTTGAACGATATCAGTAAAATAATATGTAATTATATTTTAAAACTAAAATATATATATTCTAAAATTAAAATATTATTATTACATTAAAATAATTTTTAAAACTTAAATAATGTATGGACATGTTTGAAAAACCATAAATTGATTAGATTTGAGTATAATTACTTACATAGTTACTTTAATTCTCACTCTCCTCCCTAGAATTGACTTCCTTGATCTCTTAATGATGGTACTAGCATGATTTTGGACCAATTCTTGTGTATAGGCTTTTATATATATATATATATATATATATATATATATATATATATATATATATATAACTTTGATTTAAACTTAAGCTATTCTTAAAAAAGTTGAATATCCGACCAATAGGCCTCAACTTAAAGAGTTCTATGTATCGGCTCAATGATACATTTAGCCCATTGTTGGATAATGGTGTGAAGGTGTGGGAAGTTCCAAGTAGAAGGAAACGTCTTACATTATATAGTACCTTTGCTGCCCTATAAGGAAAGGAGTATCGTATTAGTTGGTTCATCTTTGGATTTGAATATAATGAACATTTCAAAAAGTTGCGGAGGGCCAAGACCCCTTAGCTGCCAGGGCAGTCTATGTCGTCGGCATGTAGTTGTGAATGAGGTTTATAAGATTATTTAAGTGTCTGCTATAGTTGCTTATATCATTTCACATAAATTGCAGCTGAAATGCTCCTACTTTAACATGTGACCTCTATGGAACGATGCATAAGACATATGTAGTGCAGTCATAAGAATATATAACTTAAGTACGTAACACCATCACACAAGCACCTATTGTTCCTGATGAGCTTGAACGTAAGGTAAGTGAGAATAACAGTAATAAACTGGCTAAACTCATCAGTTGAAGAGTGACTAGCTCATCAGCAATGCTTCTTGGTGTAATTAAACCTAAAGTTCCCTGCAGGCTGTGCTTATATGTATGACATGATCCCTGAATGGCCTTAATGTGTTATAGATTAATGTGTATGACATGGTCCATGAAAAAGTCAAATCCAGAATCTTAGTCTTAATTGTATTTGGCCTTCATTCGATTTCCTTAAGGACAAGAAAGACCAAGAGTTTGCACAATTCTAATTTCGACAAAAAAAGGTGATTTTGGAGTTGCAAGATTTAATGAATTTTAGATGCTTGATTGATCAAAATTGACAAGTCCTGACTTTTTAGGTGGCTGCCATATAAGGAATAAGTGGCATCATAGGTTTGCAGGGAGGCCAGAAACAAGAAAAGAATAATAATATGCAGAAGCAATGAGCAAATACGTAGTTTGCCCTTTCAATTTGTCAAAGTATTTAGCGAGTATTTAAACTTTTTTTTTATTTAGTTGATATGTGAATTTGTATTCTGTTGTTTAGGTTGACACCTCTATACTAATACCGTTAATTTGTATTAATATGACACTGATGGCCAATCCTCGAATGACACATAACAGCTTCTCAATACAAGTTCAAATATCAACTAAAATACTTTTGGACAAATTCAAAGGAAAAATTACATATTAACTTGTTTGAGTATTATTGGAGGAATGTATGATTGTGACAAATATTCATTGATTTTTCCTTTAAAAGATGATCCTTGGTGTTAAAGGAAATCATCTTTTAATTGTTTGAGTGGAAAGTCTTGTTAAAAAGAATCCCTCTTGGGGTTGATTTCCTCTAAAATGATCAAATCCATGAAATTGTGGCGCCCAAATGGTTCTTAGATCCCTTTCTTTTAAATTTTTGTGTCGACATTCTTCGGTTTTTCTCATCCCGGTGCAAGCATGGAACATTATCTTTATCTTGTAGTTGCCAAAAAGTGAACACACACAATTCATAGCGCAAGCAAAGCAAAAGCATTGGAAACCAACTCAGAATCTCTTATTATTATCAATCCACAAACAAAGCTATCAGCAAAAACACAACCAAACAATGTCAACAACAAGAGGCGGGACTAGTCCAGGAATCAGCTTAGGGTCAATGAATCGCATTAACTTGGATGGGAGCAATGTGGGGGCAACATGTTTCATCCGTCGCAGCATCTTGAGTGACCCACCGGAAGGTTGTTGCTGCATCAACATGTATAGCAACAGCAACGTTCAAGGGAGCAACAGTAGTGTACTGCTGGGGAGTAACATAAGGATCAAGAATTCAGGGGTTCATCTGTATTTTGGGGACTTGAAGTTAAGGGAAGAACCACGATCAACGAGCAGGAGAGCAGCCGAGTTTGGTACTATTGTGTTGCTTCCACTCCTTTTATTTTTGTGCCTATTATCTTCATTGCTAATGCGGTGGTAGCAATCCGCAATTTGGGACTGTCTCCTTGCTGCTATGTTTTTCAAATTGTATCATATCATATATGATATTTGAAATCTTCATATCTAAATATGTAATAATTGAAATAAATAAATAAATGTTAAAATAACTTCATTTAACTTTTCCAAATTTTCTGCTAATTTTTTTTTAAGTTGCGGAATTTAATTATATATTTTTACGATAATAAAAATATAATTTTATTATTTTAATAACTTATATATTTATAACTTTAAAAAAAATTAAATTTTTATCATTTTAAGAGTTAAAATATAATTTTACCGTTATTAATTTAAACTTTTATAAATTATAAAAAATAAATAAATGAAAATTTTTCCATCTCCACCCAATGCCATGTAACTTCCATTGTTATGTTTCAAAGCAAACCAGAAACGTTGGCTTCCCCACTTACCCTGCCTCTGCCTATCTTCCATCAACGTTGTATTGGTAACTAGACACCACCAGGATTGCATTTATGTATACATACATATATTCTATCTATATCATTAGATTACGTGCCCGATCAATGAAATTATGAAAATATTTTTTAATAATTAAAATAAATTGTATTATCCATTAATAAAATATTAACTTTAAGGCTAAACCAAAATATTATTTTAATATAATATTTATATTTTAATTGTAGTATGCACATTTTATTATCTTCATCAATTGTTAATTGAGTTGGTGTCATAAGTCAACTCGACACTAACTTACAGTTCATTATTACGCCATGATAAACAATTTTAATACATTTAATACTTTTATCTGATATATTTATGCATTTAAATTTTATTTTACTCACAATTGAATCTATTTTTTATTTTAGTACCGTATATATTTTACGTATTAATATTAATAATTAATTTCAAACCACACATTTTATAATTTATTATATTTATTTTTAAACATACATCTATATTCTAAATACATAATTTCCATATATATACACGTGTGTAATCGGATTTGTAATAATATATAGTGAAAGAACCGTTGTCATGTGTATTTGTTCAACTTTTGTTCCCAACTTTTAAATTATATTATATAATTTGAATGTCATCGAAAAACATTGAAAAAAAGTATAAATATGTATAAAATATATATATATATATATTATAATATTGATTTATTTTTTATATTTAGAGTTTATATGCATGAAGATGTCAAATTACTTGAAATTTGTTTAAGGAGGAAACTTATGATTTATTATTTAATGCTACCCACCACCTAACAATAAATCTAAAACTAACCCAAATTCATGAATGCCAATATACCTTTGATGGAACACAACACACACTAATAGAATGCAAGATATTTGCTTCCATGTTTGCACTTCAATATGTTGTTTGTTTTTTTCAACATTGCTTTGCCTTTTGCCCCCCACATTTATTCAACAATCAATGCTTTCTTCTTATTATTATTAAAAATGATTAATGTTAATTATGGAAGTTAGGAGAGATGATAAGGGTTTCTCTTACTTTAACCAGTGGTCGAGAATTTAATTCTTGTCTTGAGTATGGAATAGTTTTAAAACTCGTGGTTAGCATCTAATACGGAGGACTAGTTGCTAAGTTTGCTCCGAGAAATACTTTGAAAAATTAATAAAAAATAAATGTTTTAATTAAAAGAAGGCTTAATACTATTTTTGACCCTATACTATAATGAAATTTTTACTTTGGTAATTTTATTATTATTTCAATCACTTTTTTTATTCTACTTTCATTCCGTCAGTCAAGTTAACTTTTTTAATAGTTTTCATTTTAAAAAATTGAATAAACCAATGACATGCTATCATGTGTAAAAAATGAAAAATTTTACTTAAAATTTTAAAAATATATATCATTAAAAATCCAAAAAAATAATAAAAAATTTCAAAAAAAATCATAATTTATTTTTGAAAATTATAAAAAAAAAATTATCCAACTTAGATCTATTTTTATTTAAATGAGGTTTGCTATGTTTTGTCAAACTCATGGCATGAGTGAAAGGAAAAAAAATTAATTTTATATTTATAAGAAAATAGTGAATAATTAAATCATAGGTAGAGTGAAGGTATTTATAAATAAGTATTCTTTAAAGGTTGGGTTGAATCTTTAAAGATATTATGTTTAGTTGTTTTATTTAAGTATTTTATATAAAAATAGTAAAAGATAAAAACATTATTAAATTTTGATTTTTAAATAGTTTGTCGTGATATTAATTCAATCAAACATATTATATGAAAGGAACAAAATTTCATTCATATTTTAAGTAGTAAAAGATAAAAACACCAGTGTATTAATATTCAAATTCTAAAAACCCTTGATCTCAATTCACATCGCCATGGATGTTAAAATTCAAAATATCACTATCATCTTCATAGATGTCAATTATATTCATAACCGTCTCACCTCATCTCACTCAATTTAATATTTGTTAGTTACTTTTAATAATTTCAATATAAGTTATACCAAAAAAACATTGAAAAGTAATTAAGGGTTTAAGGTATAACATAATATTTTATTATATTTTTATAAATGAATTTTATCTGATTCTACTGTAAAGAGGAAATTTGATTAACCAAATTAAAAGCTTCAACATTAATTAGAAGTAAATTTGAGAAATGCCCAATTTTTTTTACATCAAATTTTGCAATTTCCAATTTCAATGCCCAACCCTAGAGAAAAGAAATGAAGTTTTCTATATTTGGTCCCACCTTCGCTCCAATTACATGCTCCCACGTGGCCCAGCTAGTACGGTATTGAGTTGTCTTCGTATTCTAATTTTCCTGGTAAAATGAAACCGCTCATTTCCTTTCCTCATTTTCCATGCAAACGTAATTTCAGGAATTTGACAGCGTTCCATATTTTGAACACGTCATCAAATTGTCCCACGTGGCGAGATCCCATCGGCTACCGACAACAGACAAACAGTTCCAGGCGCACACTGGTAATTTGTGCCGCAACACCCCATCTTCTATATCATTACATTAAATACGCGCTCTCCATTTTCACTTCTCTTTTCCAGCTCCAAATTCCAGTCAAAATATTTTCCAGGAAAATTCCCAGTAAAGTCTATTTTTTTTCTCCGAATCCGAGTTTTTCATTTCAATTTAGTTGATAAATTTTAGCCAATAGATCCGTTAGCAGATCACTTTTCGCGATAATCTCTCATTTTTGGTATGTCCTGATTCTTGCTAATAAATCTGTCTGTATTCTCAACTCGTTAATTTCAATCTCCATAGCATTTTCTTATTTGTTCAGTTATAAATTTCTAGCCTTTTTTTCCCGTTTTGGATCTGTGGTCCAAGCTTAGGGCTTACTGTAACTTACATTTTAAACTGATAATTGAGATTTAGGGTCATAGGGTTTTCTAATTTTCTCCTTTTCATTTAGTAGTTTTGAATCGGGTGGGAAAGTTAGGTGTATGCGGGGATCTGTTGATTAGGTTGCTATTGAACTCTGATGAGACGCCGCCCAGTGACGCTGGGTCCTTTAGAAGCGATGGAGAAGGGTTCCCCTAAGAATCAACAAACCCGGCTCTGTTTCTTAGCCTCTTTATCAGCTTTTTTCTGGATTTTGCTTTTGTATTTCCATTTTGTAGTTCTAGGAAGTAGCCCTACAGTTGAGGAGTCGATTACATTACAACCAGTCAAATTAGAATCTCCTTTGGTTAATGTCGAGTCCGTTCCTTCTCCGGTGACCGATGCCCATGTAGAGAAGGAGAAGCCCGCTCCTGTGAAACCTGTTCAGGATACAGCTGGTGAAAAGGTGGTGCCTTACCCGTTTATGAGAGCTTTGAGGACGGTGGAAAATAAGAGCGATCCATGTGGTGGAAGGTATATTTATGTGCATAAACTTCCTCCAAGGTTTAACGAGGATATGCTTAAGGAGTGTAGGAGTTTGAGCCTTTGGACTAATATGTGTAAATTTACTAGTAATAAAGGGCTTGGTCCTCCACTTGAGAATGTTGAAGGGGTGTTTGAGAATACCGGGTGGTATGCCACGAATCAGTTTGCGGTGGATGTGATATTCAGTAATCGTATGAAGCAGTATGAGTGCTTGACCAATGATTCCTCGATCGCAGCCGCAATATTTGTACCATTTTATGCTGGTTTTGATATTGCAAGGTATCTTTGGGGATATAATATCTCAACAAGGGATGCTGCTTCGCTAGATTTGGTTGATTGGCTGATGAAGAGGCCTGAGTGGGGTATAATGGGAGGGAAGGATCATTTTCTCGTCGCTGGTAGAATTACCTGGGATTTCAGGAGATTGAGTGATGAAGAATCTGATTGGGGTAATAAGCTTCTGTTTCTACCTGCTGCAAGGAATATGTCAATGCTTGTTGTTGAGTCAAGCCCCTGGAATGCAAATGATTTTGGGATTCCATATCCAACCTACTTCCATCCTGAGAAGGATGAGGAAGTCTTTATCTGGCAAGATCGGATGAGAAAATTGGAGAGGAAGTGGCTATTCTCTTTTGCAGGTGCACCTCGTCCTGGTAATCCAAAGTCAATAAGGGGGCAGATTATCGATCAGTGTAGGAATTCAAAGGTGTGCAAGTTGTTGGAATGTGATTTTGGGGAGAGCAAATGTCATTCACCAAGCAGCATAATGCAGATGTTCCAGAGCTCCCTCTTCTGCCTACAACCTCAAGGAGACTCATATACGAGGCGATCTGCTTTTGACTCAATGTTGGCTGGTTGTATTCCTGTCTTCTTCCATCCTGGCTCGGCATACACACAGTACACTTGGCATCTTCCCAAAAATTTTACCACCTATTCAGTGTTCATCCCAGAAGATGATATCCGTAAAAGGAATGTTAGCATAGAGGAGAGGCTGAGTCAAATTTCTCCTGAGCAAGTGAAGATCATGAGAGAGACAGTCATAAATCTCATTCCTAGGCTGATATATGCAGATCCTCGCTCTAAACTGAAGACTCTTCGAGATGCTTTCGATGTCGCCGTACAGGCAGTCATTGACAAAGTAACAAGGTTGAGGAGGAACATTATCCAAGGTCGTACTGAATATGATAACTTTGTGGAAGAAAATAGTTGGAAATATGACTTGTTAGATGAAGGACAGCGAGAGGTTGGAGCTCATGAATGGGATCCTTTCTTCTCAAAACCGAAGGATGAGCAGAGAGATCAATCTGCAGAAGCTGCGAAAAATTCTTGGAAGAATGAGCAGAGAGAGCAATGATAACTAGAAGTTGATGAAGCAGTATAGAAACTCAACCAAAGCTGTAATGCAATCTCCAGAGTCTCAAAACAAGAGTTCCTGTTTTGAGTTGGGTGGTTTACAGGTATAACCTTGTAAGGGCCTTCTTGTGCATCAACTATAGATATTACCCACTGAGCATCTTAGGCCAGAGGTTTAAAACATCTATACATAATCTCTGCAACAAACAACAGTTAATATAAAAATTTCTGCTTTTGAGCTATGTATTTTGGTTAGTGATTCTTTTTGATGTTTGTTATGATAGCTGAGATGTTGTCCGTTTGTCTGCTTAGATGTTACAGTATTATCAATGCATACAAGAAATAATAACTAATAACCAGTTTTTGCTTCATTGTGGGGATTCAGGAATTGGCTTTTTATGTACGTTGAACCATTTATATTGATTACTTTTTGAGCATTGGGTTTCTTCTTCTTTGTGGAACATCTTTCTTTGCCTCAGCATGCAAGCATTCATTAAATGGTTATTAGTTATAGTAGTGCACCTTGTATTTTGTCTGGGTTTTCAAACTTTGAGCCTTTTCTTGTCATTCATTTATGTTCATGGTTTAGTGTTTGTTTAAGAAGTTTGTCCAACAGTCATATGATAGACAGGCTTTTATTACATACATGTTGTGGTAATTGGATATGATTAAACCCCTAGGAAGGACGTGTGTCAAAGCTGGTAAATTGGATTTTGGAGCCAGCAAATGCACATATGGGCTTCGGCCCCCAAAATTACTATGGAGGTTGTATTGAATTGTATTTTTTTACCGGGCAAATGAGTCTTTATATCTTAAATTAAAGGGTAAATTTATCATATCTGTTAAAAGTTTTGCCATCTCTATTATTCAAAACCGGTATAGCTAATAGATCAATTAAAGAGGAAAATTTTTAATAGTAAAATTGGTCTGATTTTCTATTATTAAAAACCAGTTTCTGTGTTGAAAAAAAAAAACACCAGTTTTACTGTTTAATTAGAAATTGATATAGGTAATAGATCAATTAAACATAAAGTGCACAGTAAAATTTTACTATTAAAAATTGGCTATGTATACATTATGTTGTAGAGATCAATTTTTAATAGTAAAATTTTTTTAATAAAAGAAATAAAAGTTATAATTCAATTTTTAATATAAAATTTTTATGATGCTTTTATCTAAAAAAGTAAATGCGAAGTTATAAAAGGTCCGACATTGAAAGGACCTCAAAGAAAACTCTTATGGAGTGTGGTTCTCAAATTGCCAAGGAGCGTATGGTTGTTGAGGATGCTAGGAGTGATAAGTAGCCTAGTGGAATTAAAGTTATTACATCCATTTGCTGAGCGAAGATAGGAGGTTCATGTTCGACATATTTCGAGGGATCAAAATAGGATTGCGGATCACATAGCTAAATGTGCTTATATAGAGGACTATTTGCTCTGTTTATTTACAATTTTGTCAGTTTTGATTAGAAATTTGTTGGTTAAAAATCATAATAGATCTAGATCTTTTTAATTTATAAATTAATTATTATAATCATCTAGTACTATCTCTTTTCTAAAAAAAAAAGATAGTTAAAAATCGTGGGATGATAAATTGGTAGTAGACTGTTTATTTTTATTTTATGTTTTAATTGGTATTTATATGTGGCTTTTGTTACACAAAAGGGTATCTAAGTCAAATATTGCTAATTTTTTATGTTGCTGACTAAATTTAACACATGGTGAAATCAGTGACATCACAATCCAAAAGTTACAAAAAATTTAACTAAAAAAATATTAACATATTAAAAAGACTATAAAAATTTTAAAATAATTTAATAATGTTTCATAAAAATATATAAAAAAATCCATTTTTACAATTTTATAATATTTTATTAAATTATAAAATTCAAATTTTTTCTATAAAAAATCATTTTTTATAAAAATTAAATGAAAATATTCATATGAATTTTTACATAAAATATTTTTTTATAAATTTTATAAATTTCTAGATTTTCTAATATTCAAATTGTCAAATATTTATTAGGCCACAAATTTGTTTCAATATCATTTTATGTAGCCAAACATAGACACAAATTTAAATAAAAAAGCATAAGTATTTCACGTCCAGGAGATGATTGATTTGAGCGTGTTCAAACGTGGTTATCCTCTTAGTTAAACAGTAGGTACCAAAAAATAAATTTAACATTAAAAAGTTATATCTAATTATTTTTGAGTTAAAATATGTTATAAATCCCTGTACTCTTCACAAATTTAAAATTTAATCCTTATACTTTTGAGATTTGAAAAGTAAGGAGATATAAAAATATAAGGATTCAATTTTAAATTTGTGAAGAATATAAGTATTTCTTGGAAAAGGGTGTTCGACCACCATGTAAGCTATATAACTTGGAGTTGCTTCAGTGATTTTCCCAAATTAAGAGTTTGGTACGTTTCAGCCACTGACAGCTTCCCATGGAAAGGAAACTGTGTATGGGTTAAAGCTATAATGATTGGGATTTGGTTGTTTCTTTGCATCATTGCACATAGATTTTCCATAATATTTTACTGGATTTCAGTACCTTAGAACGATGGCAAATCAAAATCCCGAATAAAATAAAATTAAATACGTGGGGGAAAAGGGAAGGAGCCATTGAAGGCGTCTGCATTAATGCCACTTGAGCTAGCATTTAATGACGATTTCCTACGTTTACATGTACTTGCTCACTCTTTTTCCTTTTATAAATTTGCCGTTCAATCTTTGATGGAATGACGTTTGAAGAGAATGATGATGGTTTTAGAATGTATTAAAATCAAGCATAACATCTCGTGAGGCCAAGAGCCTGCCTGCCTGAGGATTTCAGCTCAGCTCCTTGAAGAAAAAACCCAGAGCCACAACAAAGGATCCTCGTGAGGAAGAGCTCTTATGTTTCACGAGTTTCATATTCTTTCCTACATCTCAAACATGTTCCCAAAGCCATGTTTGAACTCTCTTCTTCCCCTTCAAATACCCCCCCACTTCCTTCCTCAGCTTCCAACTATCTTTGTCTCTACTTCTCTATGGAACCCAAATTGCACCTTTTCTTTTCAGCTCTTTGCTTCTACTTGGTTTCTGCATATGGAATCACTCTTCGCACTTACATTGTTCAGTTGCACCCACATGGTGTAACCAGTTCTTTGTTTCCTACTAAGTTTCTTTGGCATCTCTCATTTCTTGATCAAACTATTTCCTCCGAGGAAGACTCTTCGTCTCGTCTTCTTTACTCTTACGGTTCTGCCATGGAAGGGTTTGCAGCTCTGTTGACTGAAACCGAGATAGAGTTGTTGCGAGGTTTGCCTGATGTTGTTGCAGTCAGACCTGACCAGCTGCTTCAGCTTCAAACTACTTACTCTTACAAGTTCTTGGGACTTAGTTCAACTACAGATGGTGCTTGGGTTAAATCCGGATTTGGTCGTGGAACGATTATTGGGGTGCTTGACACAGGTGTTTGGCCCGAGAGTCCTAGTTTCGCTGACCAGGGAATGCCACCTGTTCCCAAAAGATGGAGAGGGATGTGCCAAGAAGGGCAAAACTTCAAGGCCACGAGTTGCAACCGTAAACTCATCGGTGCTAGGTTCTTTATAAAAGGTCATCATGTTTCCTCAGTACCACCATCAGAAAACATGGTTGATGAGTACATATCACCCAGGGATTCCTCTGGGCATGGAACTCATACGTCATCCACAGCTGGAGGAGTTTCTGTTCCAATGGCAAGCGTGCTTGGTAATGGTGCCGGTGTGGCCCGTGGAATGGCACCTGGAGCCCACATTGCAGTGTACAAAGTCTGCTGGTTCAATGGCTGTTACAGCTCCGATATTCTAGCTGCAATTGATGTTGCAATTGTGGACGGAGTTGATGTGCTTTCACTCTCTCTAGGTGGCTTCCCATTGCCACTTTTTGATGATAGCATAGCCATTGGCAGTTTCCGAGCAGTCGAGCAAGGCATATCAGTGATTTGTGCTGCAGGAAACAATGGGCCAATTCAAAGTTCAGTTGCCAATATAGCTCCTTGGATTGCTACCATTGGTGCTAGCACACTCGATCGGAAGTTTCCAGCTATAGTTCGGATGGGCAATGGAGAATATGTTTATGGCGAGTCTTTGTTTCCTGGGAAGAGTTCACCGATTGCCGAAAAGGAACTTGAACTGGTCTATGTCACTGGTGGGAACAGTGGAAGTGAATTTTGCTTTAGAGGGTCTCTTCCAAAAGAAAAAGTTAAAGGCAAAATGGTTGTTTGTGACAGAGGTGTGAATGGAAGAGCAGAAAAAGGTGTAGCTGTCAAAGAAGCTGGTGGTGCTGCCATGATATTAGCCAATACAGAGATAAACCTCGAGGAAGACTCAGTTGATGCTCATGTCTTACCGGCAACTGAGATCGGTTATGCAGAGGCAGTACGTCTAAAAACTTACATGAACACCACCAGTCATCCTAGAGCTCGAATCGTATTCGGTGGAACTGTCATAGGAAGGTCGCGAGCACCGGAAGTAGCACAATTTTCAGCCAGAGGACCCAATCTATATGATTCTACAATCCTCAAACCAGATGTGATTGCTCCAGGAGTTAATATCATTGCTGCTTGGCCTCAAAACTTAGGTCCCACTGGCCTTCCAGAAGATACTAGAAGAGTTAATTTCACTGTCATGTCGGGTACTTCCATGGCATGCCCTCATGTTAGTGGAATTGCAGCTTTGATTCACTCAGCTCACCCAGGGTGGACCCCAGCAGCCATTAAATCTGCAATAATGACATCTGCTGATGCAAGTGACCATAGGGGAAAACCAATAATGGATGGAAGCAAACCAGCGGCTGTTTTTGCCATTGGAGCAGGACATGTAAACCCTAATAGAGCCATTGACCCTGGATTGATCTATGATATCAAGCCAGATGAGTATGTCATTCATCTTTGCACCCTCGGATACACAAGATCAGAAATCTTTACAATCACACACAGGAATGTCAGTTGCAGTGAGATGTTAAAGATGAACAGGGGTTTCAGCCTCAACTACCCCTCCATTTCTGTAGCTTTCAAACATGGGGTGAAGAGTAAGATGATCACAAGGAGACTAACAAATGTGGGGAATCCTAATTCTGTGTATTCAGTGCAAGTGAAGCCTCCTGAGGGAGTCAAAGTGAGGGTCAAACCTAGAAGGCTAATATTCAAGCATATCAATCAAAGTTTGAGTTACAGAATATGGGTAAAATCAAGGAAGAAAACTCAAACAAAGAAGATAAGCTATGCAGAAGGGCAGTTGACATGGATGAATGCTCACAATAGCTTCCACAGGGTTCGAAGCCCGATTTCAGTCACTTGGAAGTAGTAGCAGCTTAGCCACCTACCTTTTTTCTTTCTAGTCCTTATTTTAATGTCTCATTGGAATAGCTTTAAAAAAGCATGGTTTATCTATATTTGAGTTGAGCATATACCATGTTTTAAGTGAGATTCAAACAGTATTGCCAAAAGCTCTTCATCATCAAAATGAAGAGTGCAGCAATAATAACAACTGCTGTTTAAAATACATAAATTGGGCTTTCAAGCTCTGCATTATTTGCTAAAGATCTTCCATATCAAAGGAACTAGTACTAGCAGTCATCTAAGCACACAATAAAATGAAGTAAACAATTTTATGATAAATAAAAGGGAAAACAGAAAAGCTTGTTGGGCAAAAGGAAGCAGTGAGGTATTTGCATGAAACCTACATTGGGATCTAACCCAATATAAGCCATCTGCATAAAAGCTACATGAGATTTCAAGTTATACTTCAAACAAAATTACATAACACTAAGGAGGGATACAGATCAAAGTGAAGAGTAATGAGAAAGAAGAATAGAATTGCCTCATTTTTTGATGAACTGCAAGCCGTTTTCATTAGAATATCGCTCCATGAATCTCATGAACCTATCCCACTCTCGTGGTGTTCGCATTATGTACTTTGCTTCAATCCCTGCAGGCTTCCCATTCACAAATTTGGCATTCACATCAACCGACTGAAGAACTCCTTCCTCATCAATCATGTAGAATCCAGTGATGTCACCAACTTCACTAGATGAATCAAACACGGACGGTTGGTCGAATCTGAATATAGCCATACCATTTGTACCATCTCTGGACTTTGTTAACCTTACATCTGGTATTGTCTGTTCATCAGTTCCTTGAATGAATTGAATTTTTGGTTTAACCATCATTACTATAGGGCTGCATCTCTTAGAGTTCCATCTTGTAGGTGATATTCGCGATTGAGCTACTTGTAAAGATTGCCCATTGAATTGTGAATTGGCGCTCCGGTGAGCAACCCAAGATGGTATTCCTATAATAAGACATTGGACAAGTTAAACTTGATGGTCATAAACAGCTTCCATTACATGTTTAAGAATCTCAGTATACCCTTACAAGGAACAAAAAGCTCATTAATAAACCCTAAATCAACAGAAAAAGCTTTGTTGTTGAACATGAGAAATCACTGAGTGAATTCTTGCCATTTTCACAATGAATTGTCTCTCCAAGCTTTAACTCTTGAAAAATGGTACCAATTGTAAAAGCTTACTCATAAACATAAAAGAAACGTAAATCAGTAGTAGAAAATTGAGTGGCAAAAGCAGTTGAAGTGGAAGAATGGAAGTGTAAAGTAATGATAAGCAACCAACGATGAATTAAAGCTTAAATACCCATGCACCCAAATTATCAAACATTCCTATATATGTATGACAAGTTACCATTCTTTGCATTTGGGGTGTTTTTTAGTAGAAAATTAAAGAAGTATAAGAAGAAATACCAGAGAGAGAGCGTGGTTGGTTGAGGAAAGAGTAGGAGACAGGAGAGGCCAAAGCCAGAGACTGAAGAGTTGCCATAGTTGGGAGTATGAGAAAGGAGAGGGAGAGGGAGAGGGAGAGAGGGGTTTTAGTTGTAGAAGATAGTGAGTGAATAGGGAGGGATGGGTGTGTAACAAAGATAGCCATTCATTTTTGAGAATTTGGATTAGTGGAACAACTGAAACTAGTGACGATAGGCTTTTGCCTGTTGAATACTGTGTTTGTGACATGTAATAATATCAATGCTCCATGTATTGAAGACCCAGCTGAGCTGACCCATATCAGCCACCGGTAATCAATCAACGGTAAGCCCATTTCGGCTTTTGAGTGAAACGATTACAACCAGTTGAATGGATTTTGTTTTTTTATTTTTATTTTTTTAATAACTTATTTAATTAAAATCAAAACAATTACGGAAAGTAAAAATTAGTGATTTAATAGGTTCAAACTACCATCACAGTTTTAAAAACATTGCAAGAATTGTCAATGATTAATATTTTTAAGGTAGATTACGTCATTAAATTATTTGGGGCCGTTTAGTTTGTCTATAATATTATATTTTAGAATGAGATTACGGTGTTTGAATTGTCAACATTTTAGTTATTTCATAATCTCACGTTATAGAATAATGTCAAGATGCTATAATATACCTATTCTTTATATTATCTTAAATTATGGGTGTATCCTTAAAATTTGGACCAATTTACCCTTTGTTACTAATTAGAAACAAATTTTTTTTCTTAATAATTATTCAAAAAATTCACTTAAATTAATTTAAATTATTAAACTATTCAAAAATTTTGATTTAATTCAAGGGTTAATTTCTTTTTAATAAAATTAGTTAACGAATTATTGATATGAGATAAAAATAATAAAAAGAGATGACCATCCTTTCTCGATTTTTTAGTTGTGAAAAACATAGGATGATTTTTGTATCTTGCTTCCATCTTTTAGCATTACAAACAAGACTTTAGTGGGGATTGGGATTGGGATTGGGTGAAGTGAAGTTGCTCCCTAACCTAACCTACCTCTATTTATCTAGTCCAAGTGGGGCTTATTAATAATAATCAACCCATTCGTGTACCATTCTTGCACATAAATTTATTTGTGTGTTCTGAAAAACATACATTTATATTATGTATTCAAATCAGGAATTTTCCGGAACATTATTATTTAATTTCAATTATTAATTTTGAGAGGCTGCCAATTTATTTTAAATCAATTATATTATTTACATTATTACTCAAGCTTCTGAATAAATTAGTACCTAAAATCAATTTGGTTCAACTTCATTTGGTTTCTCAATTTATTTTTTATTTTAAAATTAGTTTCTATTTTTTAAAATTAAAAAAAACATATTTGGTAAATAAATTTAAAATTTCTTTTTCAAAAATAAACACAAAAATATTTAAAAATGGTTGAAAAAAATATTTTCTACATTTATATAAGTTTGAACCAAAATCTATTTATTTAAAATTAAAAAGAAACGTTTGCTTTTCATTTTTTTACAAAAATATTGTGAGTAAAAATATTTTTTTTATTTTCTAATTTTCACATACTTTTACTTTCATTTATTAAAAATTATTTTTAAAAATTTTAACTTGTTTTCATGAAATTTTTTCCAAAAAAAATGAAAATGAACCCATATATTTATAAAATAATAAATATTGCTATGAAAATACTTTTTATATTCCCATATAAAATCTATAAAAATTAATTCAAATCTAGAATAAATATAAAAAAAATTTATATCTATCAATACTTATTTTAAGTGTTCTTAAGTTGGTGTTACGGGTTAATTGATATCACCAACACCAACTCAATTATGAAATTAGTAAAATATCCTCTTATATACAGATTAAGTTATATTTTAATGAGGGTGTTTTTGTCTTTCTATATAATAAATCAATAAAAAATTGATAATAATTATATTTTAACTCGAAACACCATGCATGATAAACAAATAAATTTGCTATTGCAACCAAAATATCGGCTTTTTATAATAAAAAAACTTTAAAATATTAATTAATTGCAAAAATGACTTGGAGAAAAAATTATATACAAAAATGACTTATTTGCTACGGTGGAAGCCGATGTCGCCTGACCAATCGACGGCACCACTCCCTTTTCCCCCTTATCATTACCCAATCATCAATATGAAAAAAAAACAAAGAACTTTTTTTTTGTCACCACTGTGTCAACGGCACCTATATGTATTTTTTCGAAATACCCTTGAAAATACAAGTATTCACTATGGAGAAAAAAAATGAAATAAAATATTTTTAATGGGTGCCCCAATCTACCAAGCAGCACCGATCAAATTTATTTAAAAATATATATATTTTGTCAATGATAAAAGAAAAAGAATTAGTGTCGTTGTCGTGTCAAGTAGCACCAGTGGTTGTCAGGGAAAAAAAATTAATGGGTGTCTTGGATGTGTCAAGCAGCACTATTGATTTTTTAAAAAATATTTTTTTTACTTAGTGTCGTCACGCTATCAGGAAAATATATTTTTCTTAAACCACGTCTCTTAGTTTTTTTCTTAAATTGGTTTCTTCCCACCATGAATATCCGGTAAAATAATTTTCACCTATTAAAACAATTTTAACTTAATAGTAGTAATAGTGAAAAATATTTTAACTTGATAGTAGTGATAGTGATAGTGAAAAAAATATGTCGGACGGTCATGGCCGTTATTCCATATATTTTGATAGTGAAAATAATTTTTTTGAGCTTAACAATGATCATTCTTTTTTCGTGAACTGGAAAGTTTTTTTTTTTTTTTTATAGTTATCGTAGTTCTAGTTACATAAATAATGAATCTAAATATGATGATCCCTACTATCAATTTAACTTGTATGATAATAATACTAACTATAGTTGGTATAATCACATGACACGGTGGTGGTCACGTGCTCCCCATATTTTCTTCTTCTTTTTTTCTTAGTGTTTTTTTTTAATTTTTTCTCACTCTACCCTTTCCTTTCATGCACCACTTTAATGATTACAATCGTTGCCGTCCCGAGTCGTATTTCAGCTTTTCTCCACCATCACAGTCACTCCTCCTTGAAAGTTCTCTTGCCCTTTCCTCTAATTAAGGTTTTGGCCAATGAAGTTAAGGATACTATTTTGGTGGACAAAATAAGTTGATTAAACCCCTTTTTTTTCCTATGATTATGATCAGAAACTCATGTATGAGGTTTATAAAGTATCATCTTCCGGTGGCATTAAACTTGACCGCATAACCACTGTCAATTGATAAGGTTTTCCATGAACAGATTTAAACACTATACTTGAACCCATTATCGTATAATTACTGTCAATTGGGAGTCCGAGTTGCAATGCGACATTTTCTAAGGCGATAGTGCACTCCCCACATGACAAATGAAATGTGTGGGTCTCCAGCCACTACTACATCATTGTGAACTCAAACATATCTTAAAACTATCACAAATTCTCCATAAAACACCAGCATAAAAAAATCTTTCTAACCCAATTTTGAGCACTGAACACAAATCTTTTTTTTTTCTATTTTCTTCCCTTCTATTGAACACTTAATTTTTTTTTTCAATTCAATATTACTAACCACAAATCTTTCTTACTTTCTTTTTCTTCTCTTCAAAAAAAGAAAAAAAAAACATTTTAACAATAAACCAAACACTTCAACATATACAAAATTTTACACCGAAGATGGGATATATATAGTGGATGGTGTCATTTGATACCATTGTAGCACCAATTAAAAAATATTTAAACAAAAAATCAACGGTGCTGCCTGAGAAGTCGACGACACTCATTAAAATTTTTTCCCCTATCGCCTGACATGATGGCAGCACCAATTTTTTTCCTTTTTTAATCACTGACAGAATATTAAAAAAATATAAATTTGACCGATGTCGCCTGACAAACCGGCGACACCCATTAAAAAATAATTTTTTCCTTTTTTTCTCCACCGTAAATACTCGTATTTTCATGGGTATTTTGAAAAATACATACAGGTGTCGTTTGACACAGTAGTGACACAATTTTTTTTACAAAGTGATGATTGGGTACTGATAGGAGAAAAGAGAATGGTGTTGCTGGTCAGTTAGGTGACGGCGACTTCCATAATAACAAACGAGTCATTTTCGTATATAATTTTTTCTCTAGATTATTTTCTTAATTAAATAATATTTTAATGTTATTTTTTATAAAAAAGCCCAAAATATCAATTGATTTTTATGAAAATTTTTAAAATATATATTTATTACATATTTTTTTTTACACCCACATAATGGGTATATCATAAATATAATGTAACCTAAACTACCCTAATCTCTAAAACTTCAATTATACTGTTGATGAAAATCTCATTTTTTTTTTTAGCTAAACTTTTTGTAAATAAAAAAGTTGGGATAAATATAAAAGTATGCATGAACTTTGATTAAATGTGAAATATTATATATAAAATTTGATTTTGTGTGAATTTATACAAAATTTTTTAATTTGATTTGATTTTTACATTCACTGACAACATTATTGAATTAATAGGTAAAAGTACTACAAAACCCCATGTACTATTCCTTGAATTTTATTTTAGCCCTACTCTAATGGTTCTAAGATTTTTTTTTTAAATTACCCCTCCTCTTTTATTAGGTCGATATGGTTAATTTTTAATAAAAAATTATAGTTTTAAAATATTTTATAATTTTTATGATTTTTTAAATTTAAAAGGGATTAATTGATTTTAAAAAAAAAATTGTTACCAATACCTTTTTGGCCCTTTAGTCTTATTAAATAAAAAATTTCTAGTTTACTTCTAACGAAAGATGATGGGTCAAATTGAATAAATGTGTAAATATTAAAGGTTAAATTTATTATTATATTTTATATAGAAACACTAAATTTTAGCGAAGGTTGTTTTGCTCACTCATCTGGTGTACAAGAGTTAATTTACCCATTTTGCCAGTAGAGGGGCTAAAATGAAATCTATTATATAATATGGAAGGTTTTATGGCACTTTCACTTGAATTAACATCATTTTATGTTGATATATTATATACACAATATGAAAATAATTATATTAATACAATATGAAAATAAACGTATATATTTATTTCATTTAAATGTGTATAATTGAATTGAAATTAAAATTTCATATATACATACAAACCACAATTCAAATTTCACATGTACAATTACACCAAATCAAAATTATGCATCAAATTACACAGTATACATATGAATTTAATATTTAAAACTTATAAAAAACAAAAAACAAAACAGGGGTTTGAAAGTTGAAACATTTGATAAAAGTGAAAGGCTGAAAGTAACAACTTATTATTAAAGATTATTGGTTGCAAGTTGCTCTCAATTGTCGGTATGTTTGGACTTTGACCCATCCTAATCTTTCCTTTCAATTTCCATTTTAATGCATCCTAATAGTATAAAATACTTAAATTATTTATTTACCATATAACCTTCAACATTTACATTTTTATCAAATTGGTTCTTATCTTTTAAAAGTTAAATTTGATCTTTAATTTTTTAGAAAGAGTCGAATCTAACAATTATCTTTTCAAAAATGATTAAATTATGATTCTTTAATGAAAATATTGATTAAAACGTTAAATTTAAAACATCACAGCATATTTTCTTTTCTGAATTTTTTCCCCAAATGCATGAAATGGTTTAATTGCATTATAAGTCCAAAACTTATTAGTGATTTTCATGCATTTCTTCTCACTCTTTTTTTCCAATTTCAGTTGGAATAATACTCAATTTATTAATATTTTTTCATACACATTTATATTCAATTAGTAATGCTTTTGATTGATTAATCAATAATTGTTGATGTATTTTTTAATTTGAGAAAATGCATATTGTGATTACCATATTATATTCTTTAAGAAATTTCTATAAAAATTGTAAACTTTGGATGCACAAACAATATTATTCTTGTTTATATAATTTATATATATATATATATTTAAAAAATATTACCTTTATTTCACCCTTTTAATTTTGTAATAGTAAATTTTATAATTTATAACACATTTTAAAATGATATTACAAATATTAATGGAAAAGATTGGAAAATAAACAAAATAATTATTTTAAAAAAAAGTTAAATTGGTAAAATACGGAGAATTTTTATAATTTTACTTTAACGAAGAATTACACTTATTAGTTTTATTGAAATATTGATTTAAATAATGATACTTTTTAAATTTTTTAAAAAATAATATTATAAAAAGAAATTTTAAATTTGTATAAAAATTTTGTAGAAATTTTAATTTAAATTATATTTTTTTTATTTATACCTAAAATTTAAAAATAAAACCTAATATAAAAATTATCATAAAGATAAATACTATTTATATTATTTAATTTAAATTTAACATAACTAAATGAATTTATTTATCTAAATTAAATTTACAAATAAATAAATTTAATACATTTAAACATATACCATTAATATATGTGTATCTAATTTAAAAAAAAAAATATTTCTAATTATTTAATTAAAATTAAAAATTATCATAAAATATATTATTTATCTTATCATTTTATTGATTAATTTACCATTAAATGCCAAAAAGAAATAAAATATTTAAGGGTCTAAGCCGATTGAATGAAAAATTATAGGAATGGGCCAATTTTTTAACAGCGCTTCCAGCAATAAGCTCTTTTCTCTTGATTTTTTCAGCGTCGTTTATTAAATGTTAGGGTTTTGTTTATTTAAATTAGGGTTTATGGGTTTTGTGTGATTTTTAATTAATTTTTTTGTAATAATATTTTGAGATGTTAAATAATAATTTAATTCAAAATTAAAAAAAATCCTATTTTTACACCATTCCTATATTCGAATCTTGGAAAATTAAATTAGATTCATAATCGAAACTCTATCTACTATATAGGGATGAAATATTAGTTATTAATTTTTTTCGCTTTCTTAATATTAGAGTGATGGCCAATTTTCCAGAAAATTATTTATTGACAGAAATGTGGTTCTTATCATGACGAATTACAAAACTTGCCATTGATAATTTCAAAAAAAAAATGAATACTTTATATTAGAAAAAATATTTTAGGAAAACGTTAAGATAAATATTTTTATCGTGAATTAAGTTGGGGGTGGGGGACAACGGCTAATTAAATAGCCGTTGAAAGTAGATGACCGTTAGGGAAAAAGAACTTCCTACTAGAAGCGTTTTTGTTGATTTGACGAAAAATTTATTGTTGAGAGTACTTTTATTAAAAAATAGCAGAAAGAGCTATCAACTGAAAATATTTTTTTACTTATCACGTGAAAAAGCTTCCAGCTAATTTCGGTCATTTTTCATTCAATCCATCTAATCTCGTAAATATTTTATTTTTTTTGGGGGGTAAATTACTCTTTATAATTTAATTAAAAAAAAGGATTGTTTTACTGTAATTATTCAATACCTATTTGAAAAAATAGATGGTAGAGGAAAGAGAAATAGTAATAGACAGATGAGAAATTAGCAAATACAAACGCGTATAAAGAGCATAAAATGTGCCGTAGTTTGTTCGATGGAAAAGAGGGAAAGAAAGTTAAGAAACAGATCAGACTCAGTCTCTCACTCACGAGAACTCGATGTCTCCCTTCCCGTTGACCGCCGGCCGCTAATCTACATTCTTCACTTTCCGCCCTTTCACACAATATCCTTTTTCTTTTTCTTAAAATTTTTAAAAAGAAAAGAGAGAAAATTCAAGCGTATAAATTAATCAATTCACCAACTCTCTTTTTCCTGTGTTTATTTGTTACTCGGTCCAAATCTCCAAAATCAAATCTCCTTTTTTTTTCTTTACTCTTAAACCATCTCTTCCGATCCCATCATCGGTATATTCTTCTCCCCCATCGAAACGACGGCGTGGCGGTGTACGGAAATGGGAGGCATGGATGTCGGAGGAGGGATCGCCGGGAAGTTGTGGAACAAATTCAGGAGCGAATCGGTTTTTGTTAACTATACTCCTTTCTTCGTTTGCTTAGCCGCTGGCAATTTAAGCGCCGATTCCTTCCACCACTATATCTCTCAACATGTTCATTTACTCAATGCCTTTGCTCACGCGTGAGACTTCCTTCCATTTCCAATCACTTGCTAAAACCTTAATCATTACACTAATTAATATTTTCGGACTCTTTATTTTTTTCATAAATTATATTTATATTTGTTTGTGAATTTTTCAGGTATGAATTAGCGGAGGAATGCGCTGATGATGACGAAGACAAGAAGGCAATACGAAATTTAAGGAAATATGTTCAAGCCAAGCTTAAATCACACGACTCTCTTGTCCGAGTAAGCTCTATTTTTCTCTTCTTTATTACTGTTTCTATAATATCTTTTTTTCTTTTAAAGAAAAAAACGAACGTTAATTAGTATTATTGTTGAAATTATGATACTTACAACTCAGGCTTATTATTGCTATTTTCATTGGATTTAAACTAGCAAAAAGAATTAAAAAAAAAAAAGAAACAGAAAATGAATAACATATTAACTAGTGTTTATGATGAGCAAACCACTTTATTTGTGATTACTGATTTGTTTTCTCTTTATATAATATATCTTTTAAACTTCATATCTCATGCTAATGAAGGTTTTTCAGGTTTATTAGTTGTATTTGATGCTTCTAACTTGCCATATTAGTCGTGTTTGCAAAATTCTAACATACTTTTATATTTATAGCCTTACCTTACACATCAATGGTAAAGTAAATGGGTTAGATTAATTGATGCATTTCTTTAATTAGATACGTAATGTAACTGATTCAGTTCCTCATTTATAGTTCAATGGACATGTTGCAAGGATAGAAATTGCTTATAGATTTTCTTTTATGTTGGTATGGGCACTTGTGGAGTTTTTAAGCTCTAGAGCCAGTGTATAGTAAACATTTGAGAATAGATTCCATAATTTGAGATCCTCCAATGTAAGATTCCGTAATTTGAGAATAGATTTTGGACTGTTAAGATTCCGTTGTTTGAGAATAGATTTTGGACTGCCTCATTCCTGTTCGGTATAGTAACCATTTGGACCAAGACAGATATTTGACTCCAATTTATGTCTCTTCTTTCTCCATTTCATGTATGTTGTGGGGTACTTTTAAGTTTCTATTTTGACAAGGACCTACACTGCAGGAATGGGGCTTTGAACTCCCAGAAGAGAGAAGCTTGACAAATGCAACAGTGAAGTATACGGATTTTCTGTCGGCAACAGCTTCTGGTAGAATTGAAGGCGAAAGAGTCCCGGGTAAACTTGCAACCCCTTTTGAGAAGACAAAGGTTGCCGCTTATACACTTGGCGCTATCGCACCTTGCATGAGGCTCTTTGCCTTCATAAATAAAGAGATCCAAACTCTTCTAGATCCTAATGATAGCACTCACATTTACAAGAAGTGGATTGATCATTATTGCTCTGAAAATTTTGAGGTTCATCAGATTATTATTACTTTTGATGACTGAACTAGAAAACTTGCTTGGGTTGTTAGGAAAAGAATTTCACCTTGCTCAATTCTGATTTCAGGCTTATGCTTTCCGCATCGAAGAGTTGCTGGATACTCTAAGCATATCTTTAACTGGTGAAGAGCTAGATGTCATAGAAAAGCTCTACCATCAATCTATGAGACTGGAAGTAGATTTTTTCTCGTCTCAACCAATTATACAGGAATCAGTGGTCCCTTTGTCTCATACTCTAGACCCCGCTGTGGGTGGTGAACTCTCCATATTTTGTGACTTCGACTTGACTTGCACTGCTTTTGATTCCTCTGCTATATTAGCAGAGATTGCAATCATAACAAGGCCAAAGGCTGACCCTGATGGATCTGAAACCCAACTTGCTCGGATGTCATCAGCTGATTTGAGGAGCACATGGGATGCTCTTTCTGCCCAGTATACCGAAGAGTTTGAACAATGTGTAGAAAGCATCACAACAACTGAGACAGGTTTGATAAATGCTTGGCAGTCCTCTTGATTTTTAGACCCTGTTAGCCTAGAATGGTTTTGGGAAGAATTGCTAATGACTTTATACCATTTAGAGGATACAATACTAAAGTTAGCTTTTTGTGTTAAATACTTGTACAGCGGAAACTTTCAGTTATGAAGGTCTATATGAGGCTCTTGAGCAATTTGCACATTTTGAGAAGGCTGCAAATTCAAGAGTGGTTCAGTCAGGAGTACTTAAGGGTTTAAATCAAGAGGATATAAAAAGGGCTGGCCAGCGTTTGATCCTTCAAGATGGTTGTAAAGGGTTTATTCAGAAAATCATGAAAAATGAAAATCTCACCGCTGCCATACATGTACTTTCTTATTGTTGGTGTGGGGATCTCATCCGTTCAGCACTTTCATCAGGTAATCACTAGAACATTAACAAGCCGGGTTATAATACATCTGCATATAAACTTACATCTATACCGTACCTAATTGTTAGAGAAATTTCTATTGCAAGCCAAATTTGGAGTTTGGATGTTGTAGTGTGCAATGCAATATGATTGATCAGGAATTCATGCTTATTGTTTATCATGCTTCCATGCTATCTATGATAGTTTGAATTACTTAAATATAAAGACAATCAGTCGCCAAGTAATGCTTTTAATGCCTCCGCATTCTCTTAGCAGGGGATGTGAAAGCACTAAATGTTCACTCCAATGAGTTATCTTGTGAAGATTCTACCACCACAGGGGAAATCATTAAGAAGCTAGAGTCTCCCATGGAAAAGCTTCAAGCTTTCAATAACATATTAAACAACAGAGACAAGGATGGCCAGCACTTGACGGTTTATATAGGAGGTTCGGTTGGTGACTTACTCTGCTTGCTGGAAGCAGACATAGGTATCGTGATGGGATCAAGTCCCACCCTGAGACGATTGGGAGAACAGTTTGGCATTTCTTTTGTGCCGTTGTTCTCTGGTTTGGTGGCAAAACAGAGAGAAGTGGTCGAAGTTGGGTCTTCTAATTGGAAAAGACTTTCCGGCACTTTATATACAGTCTCTAGCTGGGATGAGATACATGCATTTATTCTGGGTTCATCATCATAAATCCCTCGGAAGCAATTTACAATCATATATTTATTTATATTATTTTATATTTAATCTCAATTGTGGCTAATTTTTCTCAAGGTCCACAGGTCAGCCCTGATTCTTTTTTTTTTTTTTTTTCCCCTTTCTTGCATTAGGGACTGCCATACAGAAATTCATTATACAGGTCCTGGTATTACAGGTATAATTGTGTAGTTACTGAAGCAAGTTCAGTATACAATGTTTTGGCACAGTTGTGTTTTGAGGTGCATTTGAGCAAAAATATAGTTTCTGATTTGTTGTAATGTCAAAGATATAAATTCTTTACAACACTCAAGAGGAACATATGTATCATTTATGATTCTATAAAGTTATTTTTCTCTTCCGTTTGCAAATTTATTGTTAAATGTTTCTCAATGTTGCTGGTTCATAGTTTCATGCATAAAATCTTTTAATTATATAACTATATATGTTAAATAATAACTCGTATTTATGTTTTACTTCCGACCAAAAAAAAAAAAATTTTAATCAAAATAGAAAGATGTGAATTTGAGTGTGTTGAAACATTTTTATCTTCCTATTTAAAGGTTAAGAGAATTTGTGGATAGTTCTGAATATTGTATAAAAAATTTTATATTATAAACTTAGCAAATCAAATTTTTTATCTTTTCACTTCTCTCTCGTCTTGTAATTTCGAAGCCATTGGTTCTCCTCCTTCCTTGCTGCCATTAGCGCAGTCGGTAGCCTGGTCGGCCATCACCCCCCCCCTTCTTCCCCTGAGCTTTCACTTTGGTGGTTCCTTCTTCCTTTCAACATTTTTTATTTTTTTTTTGTTTCTCCCTAGATGCATAAATAAGCTAGGGTTGCACCTCGTTTTCCTCTGTAACGATCAAACTCTTCATTTCCATAACCTTCTTCAGTGTTTGTGCTATTTCTCTCAATGGAGCCTTCGTTAGTAATTGTGCTATTTCTGTTCGTGGGTCTCGTCTAATGTTGTAAAAACTAGACTGGTGATAGAAATCGGTTAGATTATTCGTTCCTTATTTAAAAATATAAATTGTTAGTTTTTTTTATCTCAAATTTTAATTTTTTCTTGATTTACAAACAATTTAATCTATATCTGAATTTATATCATTAATTAAATCATTAATTCTCTATCCAATCAATTATTTATTTTCCCCCAAGTGGTGGGTGGTAGTAGTAGTGTTGAAAAAGTAAGGAGGGCAATTTGTTATTGTAGATGGACAGAACCTCTTTTTTAAGTCCTAACCCATTAGTGATGTATTAGAGTTATGCTCTAGTTTTAGAGCGGGCTTTGGCTCCTTTCTTGGGGTTGAAATTAAAGTTGGAGTAACATTTAATTCGATTTGAAAATATTAAAGAAATTAAATTTCGAGTTAATCGAATTGAACTATTCGAGTCAACTCAAATAATTTCAATAATTTGAATAACAGATTGGTGTAAATACCTTTTTGGTCCTTATTAATTTTGAAAATGAGCAAATTGATCTCTCTCAACAAAAATTACAAAAAAATTTTAAAATTTTAAATATTTATAATTTTTTTTAAATTTTATGTATTTTTCAAAATTATAAAATTTTTAAAAAATTCTAAAAATATATATAAAGAAAGTTAAAATTTTAAAAAATTTCTAAAATAATAATTTTGAAACCTAAATAAATTAATTAATTATTCAAATTTATAATACTAAAATATCTTATTTTTTATTATATTGATTTGAATTTTTTTTAAATATATATGATTTTAAATTTATGTGCTCTAACATAAATGCGAACGCTCCCCCCAATTAAGATCACTGAAAGTGACATAGGATTAAGATGGAATGGTCAGTTTATCATTTAAGTTGAAAAGTATTTTTGAAAAATTTGATAGTGTTTATCATTGTTATTTATAAGTGCTTTTGAGAGATAAAAGATCTATTTTAGACATGATTTTGTAAAATAAAAGATTCAATGAAGGGATAGAAATGTAATTTTATTAAAAAACATATTTTTAAAGACCAAAAATTAAAAAAATTTGCTTGGTTTAAAATCCATTTAAAATTAAGATTTAATTTGAAAAGCTAAAATTTTAATTTAAAATCATGGATTAAATTCAATAGAAGAAATTTAGTTCATAATATTTAAAAAACATTGGTTATGAAATGTTGTCCCATCCCTTTTCTTCCCTTTGTTTTTGTACCTAATGAATATCTTGTAATGCATCACTTCATGAATGTATAACATTTTGGTATTAAATATATATATATTATATTATATTATAGTAATTTAATTCCATCCATAATTTAGGTTATGAATAACAATTATATATATAGAGTGTGAAGTTATCAGTAGTGTATTTTTTTATTCCATAAATAATTTAAAATTTTAATATGTTTATTTTTTTTAAATTTTTTAATATTTTATTATATTTTTATAGAACACTTTTTAATTTCTGACCTTACTTGTGGAGTTTTAAAACTTCCTTCACAATGTATCAAATATTTTTCCATATTAAAAGTGGAGTTTTAACATTGCAGGGGTCACATGGCCGTGTGGCTAGGCCGTATGACTCACACGGTCAACAGACATGCCCGTGTCTCAAGCCGTGTAGACATTCGAATTAGGGACACACGACCGTGTACCAGCCTGTGCCTGTGCCTGTGCCTGTGCCCGTGTGAGTATAGTGACTTCGGTCACACGGCCAAGCCATACGCCCATGTGCAAAGCTGTGTGAACATATTAATTTGCAAACCTTTACAAGCTATCGAAGACGCATGGCCGTATCACCTGGTTGTGTATCACACACGGCTGAGACGCACGCCCATGTCTCTACCCGTGTGGACGAAAATAGGTTATTTTACAAGCCATTTTTCTCACCTAACAAGGCATGCACCTACGGTTAACATTGTACATATAAACAAGTCATATTATGGCATCCAAAACAAATAAAATCAATCCCTAAACATGTAGTATATTCACATACAACCAATATGCCCTTAGGCACCTCAAATGACAAATACAAACATGTTTAACCATATGATCCATGTAACCAAGTAATTAACCATCTTTTATATCTAATCGCATTAATACATAACATGTAAATCATTTACTAAAATTTACCATTTGGTACCAATTGTACCATTTAATTAATAACATCACATACATATACACTTACTATAGCATAGTACCAAATTACACCAAGTTATAAAACATACCTCATATGCATATTCAACTACTATTTTACCTTCTATTATTCAACCACAAATCATTCCACACATCAACATTATAAGGCAAATTATCCACATATCAAAATACCAAAACACAAGTCAAATAAGTGGCTAATATAAAAAAAAAACACATATAGGGCAACATTTAGCCAAAATAACCTATACATGCCATTATAACCAAAATCAAAACATCCAAAAGTACCGATAGAACTTATGGATAGTGTGATATAGCTCCGACAAGCTTCTAACCCGATCGAGCTTCCTATAATTTGTAAAGTAAGGGAAAAACAACTATGTAAGCAATGAATGCTTAGTAAGCTCGTATAAACTTTAAACATAACATTCCATTTCATCAATAAACTTTATAGATTAAATATAAACCTATACCAATGCCTCAAGATTTGTCAATTACATAACCATCAACTTATAATTGAGTAAGTCTATTAATATCATATATATTTTTCATTCCTAACTTAATAGGATTTTATAAACATTATACACCATCATTAATCTTTTCATAGAACTATGAATTACTTCCTTTACTTACTTTCCATTCCACTTAGTAAGCATAAACTTAAATAACAACATCAACTTACTAATTAATATATTTATTCACATCATAGGTAACTTTATCCATAACATACGTACTTTCTCATATATAAGTACATTATTCAATTCATCAATCTCTTTTTTGTCATATCACATTTCAATAATGAACTTACCGTTTCATTACATTTTCTTACCCATTTCATTTGTATAATACCAGATATAAGCATAAACATCAATTATGATCTCAAGCTTGACATAAGCCTAATCACCATCATTAATACACAAGTTAGTGCATTTAAGTATACAACTCATTTGGAGTCAATCACATGACCATTTTATAAGAAAATTTACCTTTTGAATCATACCAGTTTTTCATGAACATAAGCATATTCTCATTTTTGTCATTCACCATTTTATTGTATATCATTAATATTAAACATGATATAATGTAACCATAAGCTTAGCACAAACTTAAGCATTATTCACAATCTCAACTATTAAATTCTTTTATGTTCAGATCAATATTCAATAAATAACAAATCTTTCAAAATTCATTAAACAAATTACCTTACCGAGATTTTCCATTCGAAGAACAACTTACGGATAAGAGTAAATCATCAATAGAAGCTGAAAGAGCTGGTCCACCAGAACATGCCAACAGAAGCTCATAACAGCTGAATAGAAGCTCGTGAGAGCTGAACAGAAGCTTGTGAGAGCTGAACCACCCAAATCATTCCAAACAGAAAGTAAAACACGAAAGTTTGCAACAAATGCTGAACCTCATTTTACTTGGGTAATATGCTGATATCTTCCTCCAATACCATCTCTACTCCAAACCCCCGTCATACACCAAAACACAAATGTACTCAAATCTTGCGTTCAATTGAAACCGAATATCCAATTTAATATTATAATTCAAACAATAATTCATTTCCAACAATAGAATATATATAATACCAATCACCAATTAATACAAATGTTAATTTAATTGTACGAACTTACCTGGCTAAATTACAAAAATGTCAAAATATATGGGCATTTTGGTATTTTTTATTTTCCTCGATTTTCCACCCGATCTTGATCTAAATTAATAATTTTATTCAATTTATTAATTTAGACAATAAAACAATTCATTTCATGCAATATGGTCATGTTTTATATTTTTAAAAAATTGCCCCTAAAGTTTTACTTTTATTCAATTTAGTCCCTGAGTTTAAAACATGTAAATTAACCATTTTTAATACAAACCCAATCTATCCGAATGTTCATAGTATTCAAAAAATCCCATTTATGCAACAATTTCACATTAAATCCTTGTATTTTTACTATTTCAACAATTTAGTCCCTAATTGAAAAATTCATCAAAAATCATTTAATATAATACTTTTAAATAACAATTAATATCCCAAATTCATCATTTAACATAAAAAATCACAAGATTCATCAATGGAAACATTCAAAATCTTTAACAGTTTCAAAATCGAAGGTACGGGCTAGCTGGACCTAGTTGCAACGATATGGAAAACATAGAAATCATAAAAAACGGGACAAAAATGCATACCTAATTTGAAGAAATAAGATTGGTCGAATGAAGCTTCAACAAATTCTTCTTGTTCTTTAACATTCGGTTGAAAAGAAAATAATAATGGAAGATGCTAGAATTTTGTTTTATTTAGTATACCTTTAATTAACCTTTTTACTAATATAACCTTTATAATCTTTAATAATTACAAAATTACCAAGCCACTATCATCCACTAACACATTAATGGTCTTATTACCATATAAGGACCTCCAATTTAAAGTTCTATAGCTATTTAATACCTTTAGCTATTAGAACCTAACTTTTACACTTTACGCGATTTAGTCCTTTTTTAATTAATTAACTATCGAAACGTTAAAATTTTTCAACGAAAATTTAATACCACCTTAATGACACTCCGTAAATATTTATAAAAATATTTACAGCTCAGTTTATAGAAACGAGGTCCTGATACCTCATTTTCTAAAACCACTTGCCTTAGGGTCAAACCACTTAAACTTAATAAATCGTTTATATAACATATATCATCATATCAAAAACCTTTTAAAAACCACATTTTACTCGTAAATATTAAATATAATATTTACAAACTTACTCGCCGGATTTGGTGGACACATTGGGGATCAGCCATATTAGGGATCAGCTGTGTTGGCCACCTAGTCAACTTCAAAGAATGCAGGAGATTGAGTTGGGGATCAGCCATGTCGGCCACGTTGTACCGAGAGTTGTGCCAGACGATAGAACCAGTCAGTGGTTGTCTACTCTTGCTGCAATAATGGGCGTGGTGGCGACTACCATTTCTGTGATACCCCGAAAATTTTACAGTAAGATATTATCCTTGATATAGTAAAATAAGAAAATAAAGTGACAAAAAGGAAAATTTTGAGTTGTGTCAACCTTGGGAAGTATATTATGATATATTAATTCAAGAAAGGACTAAATTGTAAAGATGAGAAAAGTCTTGTTGCACAAGAGTAAATACTCAAAATTTGATGAGTTAAAGTGTAAATACAAAAATTTGAAGGACCAATAGTGAAAATATTTTAAGGGTGGAATGATCTAGAAACTAAGGAAAATGGATGAATTATGACCAAATTGAATATGTGAAAAATTATGAGGGACTAAATGATAATTTTACCAAATTAAGTGATGACTCAAGGATGGAATTCTAAAAGATCGTGAAGGGCAAAATGGTCAATTAGTAAGAGAGAGAATTCTAGATTGTAATGATTATGTTGATGATATTTTAAATTAATTAATTAGATAAATATTATTTATTAATATTTTAATGAGATATTTATTATTATATTATTATTATTTATTTAGTATATAAGGAAGGAAAGATGAAGAATTCTCATCATCTTTCCATGCATGCAAACGTTAGAAGAGGAGAAAAGAAAGAAAGTTTTCTTTTCTTTACAATTTAGTCCTTCCACCAAAAATTTACTATTTTCACCTAGAAATCAAAAGAATTTCCATAGCTACCAAGAGAAAAAAATGTTAAGGAGACTATGGGGAGTTAGAATATCAAATTGGATTCAAGGAATAGAAGCTGGAGGAGAGAGAAAATGAAGATGAAGATTAAAACAAGGTAAGAACATCATGACTTCAATATATTTTTAAGTTTGATATTATTGAAAAAGCATGGGATTGATGTTAATGTAGAGTTTCCTTACATATGGTCCTATATTCTTGATATGTTAGTGAAGAGAAAACGAGAGAAAGTGATGAGAAATAGTGTAGAGAAAGAAAATAAGGGTGTTATAAACATGGTAAATAATATCTTGCACTAAAACAGTTTTGGACAGCAGCAGTAGTCTAACTTTGAAAAATCACCAAAAATTGTAGAAATCGAATTAATAGGATGAATAAAATATGAAATTAAATTTTATTGAGTCTAGTTTCTTATAGAATAAATTGTGTAAGTAATGAAATTTTAAATCATGAGATATAATAAATTTTGTGAGACAATGTCAGAATGATTTTGGGTTCCTCTGTTCTGACTTTGGAAAATCATCAAAAATTGTATAAAAATAATTATGGGATTAAATTTATATGTTTATAATTTTGAATGAGTCTATTTTCAAGATAAATAATAGGAACATCATTCGAATTATGTACGAGGAGATAATTAATTTTTAGTGAAGAAGGGTCAGAACTATTAGACAGCAGAACAAGGGTAATTTTAAAGAATAAACTGTACTTATTGGCTAAACCAAAAATTCTAAAAATTTTATGGTAAAAATGTATATGAGTCTAGTTTCAAGTAAAATTAGCAGATCTTAATTTGGAGTTCTATAGCTCCAGATATAAATAATTTAGTGACTATGACAAGATGGACAACTTAAATATTTATAAAAGTAAATAATAAAAATTATAGATAATATTATTTACAAGTGTGTTATATACATTAAGGATGTGGAATGGAGAGGAGAAGGAGGAAAATATATATGAATATTCAGCTGGCATGGCTAATTTGCATGTTTTAGGCTTAAGGACTAAATTGAATAAAAGTAAAATTTTAGGGGCAATTTTGTAAAAATGTCAAAAATGACCAAATTGAAGGGAATTAATTGTTTTACTATCTAAATTAATAAATTGAATGAAATTTTAAATTTAAGATCGAGTGAAAATTGGGAAAATGGTAAATTATCAAAATGCCCCTGAATCTTGAATTATATTATTAAATACTTGAAATGTATGTTATTGATGTGAATATGATTTAAATATCCCTTATATGAAAATTGATGAAACATTGATATATTTGATAAAAAAGGGAAGAAATCCCGGTTGAACGAAAAGGAATTGACGATAAAAAGGATCTAGCTTGGACGGGTGATCCTATCCTGATATAGCCCTCCCGAAGAATATGTGTAAAATGGATTTAGCCCGGACGGGTAATTCGAATTAGGGTCTGAATTTAGCCTGGACTGGTAATTTAGATCCAAGCTCATTAGAGTATTGTCGTTGCAGGGGATTTAGCTTGGACTGGTAATCCCGACAATACTCTATGAGTTTATATTACAAGGGATTTAGCCTGGACTGGTAATCTCGCTGTAAGGATGAGGTTCGCGGGAGTGTGCTTTCTAAAATGAAATGTGTAAGACCATGGTTGAAAGATACCATGACAACATGATATGAAATGTGTAAGACCATGGTTGAAAGATACCATGGCAACATGATATGAAATGTGTAAAACCATGGTTGAAAGATACCATGGCAACATGACGGGGAATGAATAAGAACATGGTTGAAAGATACCATGGAAACATGATGTGAAATGAATAAGACCATGGTTGAAAGATACCATGGCAACATGACATGAAATGAACAAGACCATGGTTGAAAGATACCATGACAACATGACAGAAAATGAGTAAGACCATAGTTGAAAGACACTATAGCATCATGTCAAAGATAAATAAGACCGTGGATGGGAGACGCTATGACATCTATTGAACAATTGATATTCAGGTAATATGTATCAGATGAAGAATGGATATATGAAATGGTAGTGTGAAATGTTTACAAAATAGTTGTATGAAATAATTATGAAGATAGATAATCGAAATAAGTATAAGTACATGGAATATAATTTATGTTAAGTTTAATATGAACTATTACTGAAATAAATATACATAAGATATAAGGAAATGATGGTGCATGAAATATTGATATAACGAAATGAATGATATATGCTTATGAAGAAATGATAAGAGAATAATATGTTTCGTGACATGTACATATATGATTATCTTTGATATGTTGAAAGAAGGAAATTATATAAGTTGAGACTACTATTAAACTCAAGTGTGATATGTCGAGAAAATTGGTATATCAATGTTGAAAATATATTAAATATGTATAAGTATATTAACAATGTTGTTGTTTAATACTCAGACAAGTGTCAAGATATTGATTGAACGGTAATAAGTTTATTTATATGATGCATTGAATCGGTAAATATTTAATTGAAATTTTTTTTGTTAAATGATATATAAATCCTATTAATGCCTCGAAACCCCATTCTGGTAACGAATATGGGTTAGGGGTGTTACAATTTCTACGTCATCGAGTGAACGACCCATATACGTTCCCATTAGTGACAAGTAAAATTCATTTCATAATAATATATAGTTAATATAGTAAATATATTTGAATTAACATATTGCTTGAATAGGTGAAACAATAGGCCAAGTTATGTGGGACTACCGGAGCAACTCAAAGATATCTGACTGGTGTTAGATCAACGCTCGAAAGCCGAGTTTAGTTATTGATTTTTTTTTCAAACTTATAATAATTACGCAATTATTTAAAATTTAAAATTGTGTACATAACAAAAATTATAATTGTGCATTATAGTTTGAATGGGTGTCATACGTTGATTCGAATATCATAGAATGCATCACGTCCGAATATCTGGCCATCCGAAGTATGTGGGACATGAATGTACCATTGATTGTTTACACGATGGTGGAGATGCATAAATCAAATCGAGTGATACAATAGTTCGGGTGGAGGCAAAAAATTTCACCGCCACAGTAAGACATGGAAGCACTGCACAAGCTTGATTTGCGGGGAAGATCGACAAAAATTGACGAGATTACCACAAGGAGTACATCGACATTTGGGATTGTATGATGAAATTCTTACCCATTCGCAAACTCTTTTACTCATTGGACATGACAACATGTTTAGAGTACATGCATTGGTCCAGAGTAACTGACAAGCCATATATATTGTCGATGGACGCAAGAAGTAGGCAACTTCGTTTGAAGAGGCCATGATGACCACCCTAACATCGTAGTTTCGGAGCAAGTGTCGCTACGGGTTCGTCCTCGACTCCAACCCAACAAATGCCACTGATGTCTGCACCACATTTCGATTAGTTCCCTCTATATATTCATGTTTCTTTCACTAACCCCATGTTTTATTCATGAGCACCACTATAGCACCCTACATCTACACCTCCTACAAGTACATATTTCGGGACACCTCCGTCCCCAGCATATTATGCCCCGATGCCGACGTTGATGTCGAAACCAATGGTGACACCAATGCTATCATCAATGCCAGTATCAATGCCCACATCAATGTTGACATATCTGGGTTTTACGACATCGTATTATTATTCGTCAATAGTGTCACAAACACCAATCGCATCGTTGTTTTATCGAGATGGGTCAACATTACAACCACCTTCTCGTGGAATGGAGGACACATGATGAGAGGCAAGGATAACACCCTACTCAAGCATGGAGGAAGACGATGGAGACAAAGATGAAGACGGGGATGGAGATGAAGATAAAGACGAGGGTCGAGGTGAAGATCAGTACAAGGGTCGAGGTGAAGACGAAAAAGATGAAGATGAAGATGATGATCATGATCAAGAAGAGGAGTTGACACCACAACTTGTATACATAAATCCAACCTGCAACCGTTAGCCACCGCTCTGTGGCATACATTCAGCTCGATAACGTCGATGACTTTTTATGATGTTAATATAAATGATATCAATAAAAAAATGATCAATTTTTTTATATTTCTGTTGCAACTTATATTTGTATTTGTTAAATTCTAATGTAAATTGTACGTCGTTGAGGCCCATTTTTATTCGGCCCAAACTAAACCAAAAAAAAAAACCAAAAAATTAATAAAAGTCCAAAAAGAGTCCATTTACAAAATACAAGCCCAAATACACACACACAAAAAAAAACCCTAAAACCCAATTACCCAACAGCCCAATAGCCCAAAACCTAAAAAAAAAAAAATCCTAATTCCTTTAAGCCTCTAGCTGCCACCGCTCATCTGCGTCTCCATGTCAGTAGGCACATCACCCGAGGCCTGCCATCGTTTCACCGAAATGGCAAAGGCATAGCTCCCTATCGTTTTTTACCACCACTACCACCTACAAGAGGAAAAAATTAGAAACAGAAGCAGAAAAGCAAAAAAAAAAAAAAACAATATATTTGTATTTGATTCAGCTATAAAAGCAGAACAAAAACCCTCTGTACTTTTACACAATCAATCGAATAGAATACCAAAAGAAAAAGAACAACAAGTTTAAGAAAAAAAGGTAGTCCCCATCGGCTTGTAAGGCTGCCAAATCCCTAGGGATTTGTTTAAGGCTTGTCGAAAAGGAGGAAGAAACCGAAAGGTTTTCTTAGTTTTTTTTTTTGAGTTTTTGCCTTTTTTTGTATCTAACTTCAAATCTATGTTCTAGGGGTGTGAGGCTTGAAAAGGGAAAATTTTGGGTGAACTCCGGCCATTGGAGGCGGTGGTACCGTTGCCAATGACTGGTGGCCACAATGGAGCTCCGTCGCCTTTATGACCGAACAAGAAGGGCTCTTAGAGAAAAAAGAAAGAATTTTTTTTTTTTAAAAGCTGACACAAATGAATTTTTTTATTTTTACTGTATATTGCCCACTGAAACGACATCGTTTTGGGCTTAACTTTCTGACGCCAAAACGGTGTCATTTTGATACTACTCGAATGTCTAACCTGACCCCTCTCAGGATTTGCGTGTTTTTGAAGGGAGGGGCTATTTGCTATTTTGGCCCTTCTACTTTCTAGCATGTTTTTAAATTAGTTCTGCATATTTTTTTACTTTATTTCATTTTTACCCCAATATTTTGATTTCTTTGCAATTCGTTCCTTTGACCCACTGTCGACCTAAGAGAATGACATGGGTTGGGGAAAATAACTTTATGAGTCCCCGTACTTTTCTATTTTATTTTAATTTGATCCTTTATGTTCTATTTTTGCTTTTTATTATTTATACTTTAAATTTTATTGCACTTTCAGTTCAGTCCCCGTTTATTTAATTTCGCCTATTTACTTACTATTTCTTTATTTTAGCACTTGAAATTTATGTTATTTATATTTCTTTGAACTTGAATAATCGAACATCCTTTTTAAAATTTAAGATGCATAGGATTTAGGTAATAATCAAATGACAATAATTATTATTTTCGAGGATTTGAGACATCATGTCCTAACTTACGGGGCATGATTTTCTTCTCGATTAACTCTAAATAAGATGGCATTTTCCATAAAATTTAATTTAGTTTGTGATATTTTAATCAAATAACATCATGCAAAGAAAAAAGGATCGTACTTTAAATTTTATTTGAATTCTTAATTCTCGACACTAACACATTAAGTAATCAACCAGGTACCAATTTTGGGTGTTACGAGGGTGTTAATCCTTCCTCGTGTGTAACCGAATCCCGAACCTATTTCTTGGATTTTGTAGACCAAAAATCATTGTTTTAGTAAATCTAACCTTTTATTAAAATGATCAAACTACGAGGCGATCCGATCACACCTAATAAAAAGGATTGGTGGTGACTCCATTTTTTGTTTTTTAAAATAAAAAGTCGATTTCAAAAAAGGTTTTGACAGCTTGGCGATTCCACTGGGACAAAATAAGAAATTCAAGCCGTAAGTTGATTACTTCTTGGTCTTTTTGTCGAAAATTGATGATTTGGTTTAAATTAACGATCCCTTCATTGCATTTCATCCTTCATGTTTTGTCTTTATTATCTCGGGTTACATAGCGATCTAATATATCTGTTTTATTGGTTCGAGAGTTTCTCTTTGTATGTTTTCACGTATATTGCATTGCATAATCGTTCTATTTTACCGCTTTTAAGCGGGAGTGGGAAACTATTTCTTCGTGAGGTCTTCACCTCCGTATAGGATAGTGAATTGCTTTCGGGATACATTCGTACCTATGTTTTCGTGAGGTCTTCACCTCCGTACAGACATAAGGAAATGTATTCCCTTGAATTGAACTAAGTCTGTATGAGCTTATAATGGGTGGGGATTGAGGAATCTGCTGGTTCAAGTACCCTTACTTTAGAACCAAACTGCATGTAATGAACCCTAAGAGCCAGCCCTAGCAATGACCATGTCAAACCTTTAGCGGTCACCCAAACAAATGCTCTATTTATTTTTTTTGCTTTGTATTCTAACTTTATATAAAATGTATTGGCTTGTTTCATTTTGTTTTGGCTGTGATTGCATTGCATTTTCATCTTAAAAAAAGGGTGTTGAATCATGTTCAGTTGCTAAATAGAGAGCTTGTCATGGAAAAGGGGTTTCTTGATAAAGTGGAAGACAATGCGGCCGTGTGAATATGGTCTGAGAAAAGGCAACAAGAGAAACGTGACAGCCTGTGAGAGGGGCAGGTCAGAGATATAGACCATGTTATGAGCGAAGTTTTTGTAACAATCCAGTTTATACCCTAGTCGGAATAGTGGTTTCAGGACCACAAATTTGAGTCAAAAAAATATTTTAATATTATGTTTCATGCCTATAATATGTGAATTGATGTCTGTGAAAATTTCGTATGAAAATTTAATCGTTTGTGTGCTCAATTTGATAAAAGGACCTAATTGCATAAAATGCAAAAGTGGCCTTCTATATGTTAAAGTGTTTATTTGATATGCCTTTTATAATGTGAGGTACTTATTATGTTATTAGACCGTTTATAAGGTTAATGGACATTAATGACCATCCATTAAGTTGATTTTAAATGGTTTATTAAGGTTAAAATGGGAAATTGATTATTAAGGTTATATTAATAAAACAAAAGCCACAATTCATATTATTTTCATTTAATTTTGTAGAAATCAAAGAAATAAAGGCTAGGGTTCATGTGTTTTGATATTCGGCTACTTCCAAACTTAATTAAGGTATGATTTTAACTTGGTTTTTGATAATTTCTACGTTTTTGTGATCGTTGCTCTGTATACTATCATACCCATGTATGAATTTTGGAAATTGTTGATGATTTTGAGTTGAGCCATTGTTGATAATGTGAGTTTTATGAAGTTTGATCATAGTAAATGGAAGATATGTATTAGATTACTATGTTTTGTATTGGGATTTTTGATGAATTTGAGTAATTTAGACTAAATAGTGAAAATGAGAAATTGAGGGACTAAAATGTGAAGTAAATAATAAATATGGGCTGATAGGGACCATAAAATTTTTTTTCTAATACATGGTTTTGATGAATTTTGTATATTTGGTGTTTTGTATAATAAGACTAAAATGTCAAATTGTGTAAATTTAGGGGGGAAAGTGCAAAAATGCCCAAACATGTGTTTGTGTATTAAATTGAATGTGTTGGTGATTAAATGAGTTAATTTTGAATACATATAGATTAAGAAAGGAGAAATTCAGACCTAGATCGAGGCAAAAACAAAGTGCACAATTGATCAACTAATATCGTCGTTTTTACGTCCGAGGTAAGTTCATGTATGATACATATTGTTTGTATAATATTTGTATGTGATGAAATAAATATAAATGAGATTGAGAAGCTAGAGTATGTGAAATGTGAATCGAATTTGAGGCACTAAGTGTGCAAGAAATGAAATAGCTACAGTCATTAAAAATGGCACTGACTGTGCGGGAATATAACAACGATGACTGAATAAATAGCACTATGTTTATGATACCGATATAAGTTCGGTTTAATGTAATGGCACTAAGTGTGCAATATCATCATAGCTTCGGCTACTTAATTGGCACTAAGTGTGTGAGTTCATTGAATGTTCAAGCATGATCGAATGAAATAGTGCATCGAGCATCGAAGTGATAAATGTGATACATAAGAACGTAATGATACAGGTATGTACGAAACCTATGTGGTTGATGATATTGAGTATGAAGTAGATGAAAGGTTATGTAAATGAAAGATGAGATGAGTTGCATTAAGTGTTGGCTAATTGATAGAATTATATTTTTAATTGATGATTTAAATGTGTTATATCATGAACTTACTAAGCTTTAAAGCTTACTGTGTGAAATGTTTTTTGTTTTACAGTATTATAAAGTTAGCTCGGATCCAGAAATCGTCAGTGACTCATTTACACTATCGGACATCTATTTTGGTACCATTTTGAGAGTTGTATATATGGTATATGGCATGTATAGGTTAGAAGTATTTTAGTTTGTTTTGTGATGTGAATATCTAGCAATGAGATTTGGCTTGTAAATGTTGGTATGTATGGCCTTTTAAGTTGGCCTAAATGATGTGTTTGATAGGTAAGTCATATGATGTATATATTATTCATATGATGGTTTGAATGTGGAATGTTGAATTGGCAAGTTTTGTAGTATAAAGTATGTGATAAAATGATGAGTTTATGTATTTGAAACTTATGTAAGTTATGATGATTTTGGTACATTGATTAGGTGTGTTTTGGTTGTAAAATTGAGTAGTGAATTGAATGGTATTTGAGTGACATGAAATGTATACAAAATGGTTGAATTAGTTGCCTATAAATGTATGCAAATGATGAAAAAATGTTGTGGATTTGGTGTGCTTGAGATAGGTGGGAAATGTGGCTTAAAAAAAGCCTAATTTCACCCCACACGGTTGAGCACACGGGCGTGTGTCTCGACCGTGTGTCTGCTGTAATTTAGTTATTCAAGTCAGTCTCGAGCACGGCCTTAACACATAGGCGTGTCTAATGCTGTGTGAGGCACACGTCCTGTTCACACGGGCGTGTGACCTTTATAACTTAGAAAAATGTTTAAGTTTTGGAAAAAATTTGTATGTGTTCGGTTTAGTCCCAACTCCTTTCTAAAGTATGTTTAAGGCCTCGTTGACCTAAGTAAGGGACTTATTGTTGATGTTTGATTATTATTTGAGAATGATGTATATGAATTGTTCGTAAAATATTTTGATTTGTCCGGTAACTTCTTTAACCCTAATCCGGCGACAGATACAGGTTAGGGGTGTTACAGTTTTGGCCCGAGTACGAGAAGTGGCTGACCACTTGCAGACCCCAACCGTTCAAAGCTTGAAATATGAATCGGAGTCAGATCGAAGCCAAGAATTAGCTTGGCCTTTTGGGAAAGTTAAGGTTTTGAGTGTTAAAGCAAGGTCGTATATGTATCCGCTTTATGTAAAAAAACTTTTTTTCTAGTAAACTTATTCTAATGGAATTGAACTAGAATCAACGAATTTTTTGCATGCATCTTTTCCATTTATTAACACTACATTTCACTACATGCAATAAATTTCATGAAATCCAAAAGTGCGTCGAGTTCAGAACTCTAGTACAGAGCTTAATGGACAACGAAGAATTAGAATTCTTTGAATACATTTAGGATTCGGAAAGGGAAGATGTTTGTGGCTTCAAAGAGGAAACTAAAGAAAGGAACCTATCAAAAATTCGTCCTTATATCCCCAAAAGTATTTTGAACAACTGGACTATCAAGGAGATCCCTATAGTTTTTAGGACAATTTCAGAGTAATATTCAGAACATACCTATTGCTCTAAGCTTGCGAACAATATGGATCTTTTTTTGAGAAAGACGCAAGTCTATTATTTTTATTTCAATGAAAATAATGTATTTTTATGTCCCATTTGGCAAATACTTCACTATTTCCTTCATTCATACTCACACCATACAAATAATCATTCTTAAATTCATTTGTTCCTTAGGTCTCCTTTTACTCATATAATAGGTCTTCAGATATTAATGATATGAATGATGCTACTGTTAACGTGGAGTCTTCTTTTGAGTAGGATATGTGTCTAGAAGAATCTCAGGACTTTAAAGATGATCGAGATTGTAACTTGTCTCCTAATTTGTTAAGGATGGTAGAGCAAAATGAGAAACAAATCCTAGCTTACAAAGAGTTAGTGGGAATTGTGAGCTTAGGGGATGAATAAGAGAAAAAGAAGTGAAAATCGAAACTTGCATCACTACAGAGACAAGGCGAAACTTCGTTAAGTTACTCCAAGAATTCAAAGATGTCTTCGCATGGTCGTATCAAGACATGCCTGGTCTAAGTACTAATATTGTGGTACACTGGCTTCCCATAAAGGAAGAATGCAAGCTGGTTCAACAGAAACTTCGAAGGATAAGGCTCAACATAAAAGAGGAGGTCAATAAACAATTTGACCCTGGTTTCATACAAGTGGTCAAATATTCGAAGTGGGTAGCCAATATAGTCTCCGCCCTTAAGAAAGATGGGAAAATGCGAATGTGTGTAGATTATAGGGATTTAAACAAGGCCATCCCGAAGGATAATTTCTTATTGCCCCATATTGATACCTTAATGGGCAACATGACAGGTCATTCATTGTTCTCCTTCATGGATGGTTTCTCCAGATATAACCAAATAAAAATGCATCCTAAAGATATAAAGAAGACTACATTCGTGACAATTTGGGGAACATTTTGTTATAAAGTGTATGTTATCTGTAAACGAGCATGTTAAATCTGTTATTTCTGTATCTGTATTTTGTACCTGTGTTTAGGGTGGGATTTGCATATGTGGAGAAAGTAATCTGTACGGCGACCTTTCACTTATATTCTGGCACCTTGACTGCATATTATCTGTTATGTGTCACATCGACACTACATGGTGTGTAGGAATGGGTGGGTGTGTTTAACACCACATGGTATGATGGGATGAATGGAGATGGTGTGTAGAGGATAGAGGTAGGATTCTGTATATCTGTTTAGATTATCTGATTCTGATATCTGTATCTACTAAGGACTTAGGTTCGTATTTATATCTATTTTGCATATAAGAATACTGTGTATATTTTTGGCATGACTATCTCTGTTGGGTTACATACTGAGTTTATGAAAATTCACATATATTTGTCTATTCTGTACAGGTAATCCTCAGACATAGGCTGGTCGGTGCAACGGAGCTTAGCGGTGACCACTAGTTAAAACTGCCTTTGAGTTTTTAGTATATTTAAAATTCTGGATCTCTAAACTGTATAGTTTTAACTATTGGTTTTGGTTTCGATTGTTTTCTATCTTGCGTTGTTTGTCAAAACAATTTATGAAAACAACGGTTTTACGTAAGCAAAGGTTTTTCTAGAAACATGAACTGAGTTTTTAAGATACAATGATTTTTAAGATTTCCGCTGCAAATTATGTTTTGGTGAATGAATAAACTCATGATTTGGTAATAAATAAGTCAATGAATATGTTTTGTAAAATTTTGGACACTTATTAACAAGTAACTTTATAAAGTTTTTGTCGAAATAAAAACAATTTCAAAACCCTTCTTCGTAGCACTCCTAGATTCGGTTATAATGTCTAGGTCGGGTTTGGGGTGTTACAACAATTCTTATTCCCTTAAATTCATAGTGGGTTGGAATGAAGCTACAACTACAAATCCCATACCCCTGAAGTTGCAGTAGGTCGGATTGAAGTTACTATAGTGAATCTTATCTCCCTGAAGTTGCAGTGGAGCAGGATGAAGCTACAAATTTTATCTTATTGAAGTTGTAGTGGGTCGAACTAAAGTTACCGTAGCGAATCTTATCTCCCTGAAGTTGTAGTGGTGTAAGATGAAGCTACAAATCTTATATCCCTGAAGTTGCAGTGGATCAGATTAAAGCTACAATTCCTATACCCCTGAAGTTACAGTGGGTCGGAATGAAATTACAATTGCAAGTCTTATCTATCTGAAGTTGTAGTGGAGCAAGACAAAGCTACAAACCCTATATCCTTAAAGTTGTAGTGGAATAGATTGAAACTACAATGGCAAATCTTATCTCACTGAAGTTGCAATGGACTAAGATGAAGCTATAAATCTTATACCCCTAAAGTTGCAATGGGTCAGATTGAAGCTATCATAGCGAATCTTATCTCCTTGAAGCTATAGTGGAGAAAAATGAAGCTATAAATCCTATACCCTTGAAGTTGCAGTGGATCAGGTTGAAGCTATAATGGCGAATTTTATCTCCCTAAAGATGCAGTGAAGTAAGATGAAGTTATAAATCCTATACCTCTGAAGTTGCAACGGGTCTGATTGAAGCCACCATAGTGAACCTTATCTCCCTAAAGTTGCATGGAGTAAAATAAAGCTACAAATTCTATACCCCTAAAGTTACAGTGGGTTGGATTGAAGTTATAATAGTGAATCTTATCTCCCTGAAGTTGCAATGGAACAAAATGAAGTTACAAATCTTATATCCTTGAAGTTATAGTGGAATGGGTTGAAACTACGACAGCAAACCTTATCTCCTTAAAGTTGCAATGGAACAAGATGAAACTATGACGCTAAATCCTGCCTTCTTAAAGTTGTAGTGAAGCGGATACAGTAAAGTAGAATAACCAATAAACTGAAAGTGCAGGTTACTTGAAAAAGAGAAGCACTAGAGAAATCGAGATGCAGTGGGACTAGACAAAATTGGTCCTCTTTTAAAGTCTTTTCTCCCTTCCCATTACACGACAATGAGTAAATAAGGGCAGCTATAGTGGCCCATTTTTATCTGGGCCAAACTAAACCAAACCAAAAACAAAAAAATAAATAAACCAGAAAATTAATAAAAGTCCAAAAAGAGTCCATTTACAAAATATAAGCCCAAATACACAAAAAAAAACCTTAAAGCCCAAATGCCCAATAACCCAATTGCCCAAAACCTAAACAAAAAAAAACCCTAATTCCTTTAAGCCTCAAGTCGCTACCGCTCCTCTACCTTTCCATGTTAGCAGGCGCATCGCCCAAGACCTACCATCGTTTCATCGAAAGGGAAAAGGCATGGCTCCCTATCTTCGTTGACCACTACCATCACCTGCAAGAGGAAAAAAAATAGAAACAGGAGTAAAGAAAAAATATATATATTTGTATTTTGATTCGATTATAAAAGCCAAACAAAAACCCTCTGTATTTTTACACAATCAATAGAATAAAAAAAAAGAACAACAAGTTTAAGAAAAAAGATAGTTCCTTTTTTATTTTGAAATATAACAAAAAAACAAAAAAAAGGCTAGATTTTTTTTACCTATTTTGTTGAACCACCACCGTGGGTGGTCCCTGTTGGCTTGTAAGGCTGCCAAATCCCTAGGGGTTTAAGGCCGCGTCGAAAATGAGTAAGAAACCGAAAGGTTTTCTTAATTTTTTGAGTTTTTGCCTTTTTTTTACATCTAACTTTAGATCTATGTTCTAGGGGTACGAGGCTTGAAAAGGGAAAATTTTGGGCAATTTCCAGCCACCGGAGGCAGTGGTCACCGTCATCGGTGACCGATGGCCACGGCAGAGCTCCATCGCCTTTATGACTGGACAAAAGGGGGTCTTAGAGAGAAAAGAAAGAAAAAAGAATTTTTTTTAAAAGCTGACACAAATGAAATTTTTTAGTTTTTTTTTTACTTTATATAGCCCACTGAAACGGCGTCGTTTTAGGTTTAACTTTCTGATGCCACAATGACGTCGTTTTGATGCGACCCGAATGTCCACTCGATCCCTTCCAGGATCCGCATGTTTTTGAAGGGAGGCGCTATTTGCTATTTTGGCCCTTCCGCTTTATAGCATGTTTTTAAAATAGTCCTGCATATTTTTTATTTTATTTCATTTTTACCCTATTATTTTGATTTCCTTGCGATTCGATCCTTTGACACACTGTCAACCTAAGAGAATGACATGGGTTGGGGAAAATAACCTTATGAGTCCCTATACTTATTTTATTTTATTTTAATTTGATCCTTTATATTCTATTTTTGCTTTTTTTATTTATACTTTAAATTTTATTAATTTCAATTTAGTCCCCGTTTATTTAATTTTGCCTATTTACTTACTATTTCTTTTATTTTAGCACTTGAAATTTATGTTATTTGTATTTCTTTTTTTTACTATGCATTTCTATTTTTATCCTTGTTATTATTATTTTTTATTATATATATTGGTATTATGGTAGTAACTATGACATGACTACTGCTATTATTATTATGAATTGATGTTCTTATTACTATTATAGTTGCATTATTTATTTACTAGCGTCGTATTTATTATTTATTATTATTATTATTATTATGTCATCATTTCATTTTTTTACCCACATGGCTATTTTATTTTATTTTTATTTTGCTATCACCATACCATGTATCATGTTTAAATATATTTATCCACTTTCATATTAATTGCATATTGCTTTAAATGTTATATTCGTTTTTAGCCTACGCATAGGAAATAATTAAAATCGAGGCAATGATCTTTATTTAGGGATTTGAGAAGTTGTGCCCTAACTTACGAGGTTCAAATTTCTCTTTGAACCTAAATAATCGAACATCCTTTTTAAAATTCAAGATGCATGGGATTTAGGTAATAATCAAATGGCGATTATTCTTGTTTCCAAGGATTCGAGACATTGTGCCCTAACTTACGGGGCATGATTTCCTTCTCAATTAACACGAAATAAGAAGGCATTTCCATAAAATTTAATTTAGTTAGTGATATTTTAATAAAATAACATCATGCAAAAAAAGGGGTCATACTTTAATTTTTTTTTTTGAATTCTCAATTCTCAACACTAAGACATTAAGTAATCAACTAGGTACCAATTTTGGGCGTTACGAAGGTGCTAATCTTTCCTCGTGTGTAACTGACTCCCAAACTCATTTCTTGGATTTTGTAGATTGAAAACCATCATTTTTGTAAATCTAACATTTTATTAAAATGAACAAATTACATGGTGATCCGATCACACCTAATAAAAAGGATTGGTGGCTACTCAATTTTTATTTTTTAAAATAAAAAGTCGATTTCAAAAAAGGTTTCGACATACATAATTTTCCATATATAATATTTTATATGAAACATGTAGCTTTGGATAGATACCTTTATCGAACTAGTGATTAATTAAGGTACAATGACTAGATAGTAAAAATAGTAACAGTTCAATCGCCAAAGAAATTGTGATTGGCACTTGACGTAACACTTAAAGTAGTTATTTGTCCACTATGTGAATGTTAGTAGACGGTGAAAAATACAAATTAAATACAAAAAAATGAATGAATAGATTTTGTATAAGAAAAAAAGAAGTATTGTAAAAGTTCAATCACTAGAGAAATTGTAATTGGTATTTGATGTAACGCTTAAAGTAGCAATTTTTCCACTATATGAATGTTAGTAGATAGTGAAAAATACAAGTGAAATACGAAAAAATGAATGAACAAATTTTGTACAAAAAAAAGGAAGCATTGTAATCAATTTCTGTACAAAAAAAAATTAAATGTTATATTGTTGAGACCTTAATGTATCCCTCAATACGAAACATGTTGCCTTCGTATGCCGTGGTTTCTATAGTACCCGCATAATCTCTGTTAATTGTCCCTCTCCCAAACATCCATATTGGTGCGTATTCGAGTAAAAGTCGCACGGCCTTTTAGGACGTGATGCAAGTTCATGTTCGGGGCCAACTTGAACGGGGCACTGGACACTAGCGGCCACATACTCTTATCTGGGACAGGTGGGAATTCATATCTCCATAAATTGTGCATGCGTTCCAGCCTGTACACATCGTTAATATAAGGTGTGTACTCAATTTGTACATTCACATATGCAGCAATTACATGTGCGCATAGGAATCAAAGTGCCTGTAATCTCCCACAATCGCAAGTCCCTTCTAGCAGGTCGAAATTGATTAATGCCCCTAACATGTCTTGGTCGGGCCTAGCATACTTTGTGACCTGAAATCTCAGGTTTGTACATGAGTGACACACTACATGTGTAGTGTTCACTCGCACAACATTTTTTCTAATTTCTTTCATGATATCCTCGTTCCAAACGTGATAGCCCGTTATCTATCCAGCATAAGTCGTAGCCTGCTTTGGAAATAAGGCTGCCAGGCAAAAGTATGCTTCTTTGACAATCGAGGTTATCGACAAATGATGTGTCCCTTTCAATACAAAATTGATTTATTCCGCTAGGTTCGTCGTCATATGCCCGTACCGTAGACCCCCATTATAGGATTGTGTCCACTGTTCAAAGGGTATGTTAGCGAGGTAGTCAGCGTCGGTGTTGTTGATGGCGCACAAGTTATCCAACATTTCATGGAAACGATGTTGAACGAGCTCATATCCTGTCAAGAAAAGTATACCCATGATTATAAAAAATAAACGAAATATGGTTTAGCATGATGTTGGAAATAGTAGAAGCTACATACCCATGTCAATGCATTGATATTGCTTACTTTTCGAAGGTCATTTTGTGTGGTAGTTGGAGCCGACATGTCGTATACAGTACCTATAATGTGTGTGATCCCAAAGGCCCATATCGTTCAATAGCTGCGAAGATTTTGGGTCCCCTGTCGGATATGACACATATGTCGTTCAAATGTGTTATCACATCATTGACCCCTCAAATCTACCTATAAAATTTTATAGTTTCACCCCTAAAACCCTAAACACTAAACCTTAATTCCTAATCCAATAAAAACTCTTAAACCTAACCCTAAACCTAAAAACATAAAAAAAAAGAGACCGAGGAGAGAGAATGTAAAAGCGCGCCCAACTAGGCGCGCTTTCTTGCCAACTGTATCGAAAGCATACCCAACTAGACATGTTTTTACACTCTCTCTCCAAAATCAACCTATTTCCCTTAATTTTAAAAAAAAACGACTTAATATGACAATAAAAAAACAAAAACGACATATTAGGCTAATTTAACCCTTTTTTTGTATGTTATTATTAAAATAAGTGATCTGACTTTGAGTGGTGGCTTCCAAAAGACCTGAGTGATGGTTTATTTATTCATGTGGGTATTATTTAATTTATATACATTAGGGTTATATTGTAATTCTTTTTTACCTAAACTTTTTAAAAATACAAATTAAAATAAATATAGATTAAAAGTTGATCTAAAATATTAAAATATAGGCTAAGATGCACCGTTACAAGTTATTTTAGCTGAAATGGATGGAAATACACCAAAATTTTGATTGAAACCAAACTGAAACTATTTGGTATCCGATCGATATAGACTATTTTTCGTACTTGTTTTATTATGTAGAACAATTAAATTTGATAATGTTTATATTCAAAAGAAAAAGTGATAATGTTAAATATCATATTATAAGGTTATAAATTATTCTTGTAGTAACCTACGATACGGGATTACAAATTTTATTAAAATTATTATAATTCAATAAAATATTTTAATGCCAATTATAAATCTACAAATTATATTAAAATAAATATTATTATAATATAATAAAATATTTAAATACAAGTTATAAATATACAAATTATATTAAAATAAATATATTATAATTCAATAAGATATTTAAATACCAAATATAAATACACAAATTATTTATCTTATATATATAAAATGAGTACCTATTGAATTTATTTATTTTTTAAATGGATTCAAGTGAGGCACGTTTAGGGCATTTTTTGGCTAATGCTATCCGTTTGGATGGCAAAGTTGAATGCAATCAAAACTAGATTGATTTAACGAAAAATGCCGAAAAAAATTAAGTATGTGTGTTATTTTTTTCTAAATTAATCGATGTATGTTATTTTTTTGAGAGAGAAAGGAAAGCATGTTCTACATAATGTGTTTTCACAGATATGGCAGTGAAAATGCGCCCTGTAGGATACGTTTTTAGGAGAGAGAAATGAAAATGCACCTTATAGGATGCATTTTCCTTCCAACGGTAATTTTTTCAACAATCACAATCCCAACGACTAGAATACCCCTAATAACAATAATTGTTCCTATATAAACCCCTCCAAACATCATTCTTTTTATCTCAATACTCAATCCTCAATTCTCAATTCTCAATTATCAATTCTTAATCCTTGATTTTCAATTTTCAATTCTCAATTCTCAATTCTCAAATATTTTTTTTAAAATCTTTCTATGAATCTTATTCTCTTCGATTTGAATTTATTCCTTATGATTTGTAAATGGCAAGTTAACTTATTCATTTGGATGACAAGGATATCTCCAACGTTCAATTACAAATGATAAGAAAATATTAATAAATTATGTAATTTTAAATAGTTAATTATTATGTTGTTAACATTATTAATTTTTATGTTTATATACTTAGGTCGAAGATCGGATTTTGAAGACATACATAAATAATTTAAGCGAAGGTGCATTGGATATCATTTATGGACACCAGCGAGATGTAGGATTTTTATATGTGGCTTGCATGCTCAAGGGGACTAAATTGGATCCCCCACTTATCAATGTTTTGGTCGAAAGATGGAAACCAGAGAAACACATGTTCCATCTTCCCTGCGGTAAGTGTACAATTACACTCGAGGACGTTAGTTTACAACTCAGTCTACTAGTCGATGGGGAAGTCATTACGGGGCCAATGGCAAGTGTCGCTTGGAGTGCAACATGTGAGCAACTACTAAAGAAGGTGTCGAACAAGTTTTAAGGACAGCCGGATCGAGATGGGATAGTTGGAGGACAACTTCAAAACTATCAAGGCTTCCGCGAGTGATGTTGAAAAATAATAATTCGCACGCGTATTCATCTTAAGGTTGATTGAAGGTCTGCTTATGCTAGATAAATCTCGAAATCTGGTACATTTAAGGTGGCTACTACTACTAGTTGACTTGAAAGAAGCGAGACAACTTAGTTGGGGATCAAAAACGTTGGAAACATTATACCAAGAGATGTATCGGAAGACGAAACTAGAAAAATTTAAAATCGACGATTGCATGCCCTTATTCAATTGTAGGCATGGTATCGACTACCATTTTTACGCCCCCGAGTGGACCCCTTTATGGATTCCCACTTGTAATATGGTAAAATTCATTTGATAATACCATTATCGTTATAATTTTTCATTGTTATAATTTTGAAGTAACATATTATTTGAATAGGTGGAACAATCCCGCAAGACACACAGGTATACTGATCGAGCTCGAGGATATCCGACTAGCTATAGATGTGATATCCTGAATTAGGGCCTAATCAGAATAGTGGTTTCGGGACCACAAATCCGAGAGAGAAATAATTATTTTATGATTATTTTGAGGTTTATGATATGATTGCATGATTGTTTGAAAATTTCGTGAAGAAATTCTATGCATAAAGTGATTAATTTGAAATTAAGGACTAAATTGAATAAGTTGTAAAACTTGCATTCTAGAAGTTTTTAGTATGAAATTGCTTTGGAATATTAATTAGGAGGTCTTAAATAGAAATTTGACCAATTTCTAAGTTTAGGAAAAAAATTGGACATGGATGGAAATTTTGAAAGTTTAGTAATGAAGGGTATTTTAGTATTTGGTAATTAAAAGATTAAAAGAAAGAAAAAGATGACAAAATATGTTCATCTTCTTCATTAGGACAAAATTTCAAGGGTTCTCCATAGCTAGGGTTTGTTTTAAGCTTCCAAGCTCCATAGTAAGTGATTCCAAGCCCCGTTTTTAATGTTCTTTACGTTTTTGGAGTCCCGGTAACTTGATTTAGCTTATTCTAGCAATAATTTAACCTAGGGTTTATATTTGGAAAAATACCCATAGGTGAAATATGTTTATTTTGATGTTTTATGGTAGAATATGAAGCTTTAAATTGTGTTAAACAACTTTTGCTAAGCGATTTTACGTGAAAACGAGTAAAACGACAAAATCGGTAAAAATACCTAATGTTCATAAATACATGATAGAGTGTGAATTTGATGTTTCTATAGAAGAGAAAAATGATCAGCGTGTCATAAAACATAAGAAAATAGGATGAAGTTTAATTTCCGAGCTTTGGGGAAAAAGTGTAAATATGCAAAAGTTTAGGGGCAAAGTAATTTTGCCAAATTTTGAGTCAATGACTGTTTTAATAAATGTGAGTATTAAATAAGCTAAATTTGTTATTATAGATCAAGAGAAACGAGATTCAAGTCGTGATCGAGGGAAAAATAAAGTTTCCAAAGAATATGTTTGATTTCTAACATATTGTACCGAGGTAAGTTCATGTGTAAATGTGGTAACATAATTTTCATTTTAAGTAATTTAATGATATTTATATGATATGATGATTAATATTATGAAATATTATGCTTTGTGGTTATTATTGAGTAATATTCAAATTATGTATGCTACTTGATAAATATGAATTGTTACCGAGTATCGGTTTCGACATTCCGTGGAAGACGGCAAAGATGTGTAATTGAGAAAAAGCCCATTGGAACATTAGGAATAGATTAGGATACAAGTGACATGTCACTAGGAAATTGAGATCCGAACTCGTTGAGTTGCGTTCCGAGTTCGTGAGAATTATGAGGCATCCAAACTCGTTGAGTCGAGTCTGAGTTCACTTATGGATGCAAATGTCCGAACTCGTTGAGTTGAGTCCGAGTTCGTGAGATGTAACTAGGCATCCAAGCTCGTTGAGTTGAGTCCGAGTTCACTTATGGATGCGAACGCCCGAACTCGTTGAGTTGAGTCCGAGTTCGCTTATGGGCGGGTTACATGGTAGCTTGGCTACATATGTGGCACTTATGTGCAAACTTTCCATGTATCCGAATTATATTCCGATGTGTTCAACGGGTAAAGTTCTAGTAATATGGAAGAATACTCAAGATACAAGTTACGTATTGGTAAGTGTTGTGGAATGGGCACTTTGGACAGGTATGTACTTAACCCTCGGGTTTGGGACTTGATACGACAACAATAATATGGTAAAATGATGAATGATGAATAGAAATGTGATATATGTTTTGGTGATATTATGCTAATGTTGGTTGGTATAGTTGCTTTGTTAAGTTATTTGTTATTTGCATATGGACTTACTAAGCATCTATGCTTACTCTCATCTTTTCATTCTTTGTAGTTTTGACAAGTCATTTTGGAGATCGGGACGGTCGGAGGTACGCTCACACTATCATTGAACAATTGCGGTATAATGACTTATAATTTTTGAAAATATGACATGTATAGCATTCCAATCATTTTGTGTGTGTAATCTTACGATATGGCCCATGGATGGAATGAAAATGTTTGAGAATGATTAGCTATTGGAATGGCTAATCAAGTTTATATATAATAACATGTATGCTTTATGTCTTAACTAAACCATGAAAATCCTTGGAAAGGTAAAATTGGCCACAAAACAAAATCAGTCAGCAGCAGTGATGTGAGTTTTAAAAATCACTAAAAATAGTAGAAATAGAATTAGATGATGAATAAAATATGAAATTAAATCTTAATTAATATATTTTCATTTGGAAGAAACAAAATAAGTAAAATAGTTTTATTTTATGAGATATTTATGTTTTGGTGAAACATGGTCAGAGCGATTTCTGAATCCCCTATTCTGACTTTAAAAATTCACCATAAATTGTACAAAAACAATTAGGAGTTTTACCTTACATGTATGAAATCCTTATTGAGTCTATTTTTATGAGAAATAAACGGAATAGTCATTGAAACTCTGTACAAGGAGATATCTGATTCGTAATACATAGGGGTCAGAGTAGCTGAACCCTGAAACATGGGAGAATTTAACTAATAAACTATACTAATTGGCCCAGCCAAAAATTATAGAAAAAAGAATTAGTAAGTAGATATATGATTCTAGTTTCAGGGAAAATTTACGGGATTAAATTTTGAGTTTTTTAACTCGAGATATGATTTTTTTAGCGACTGTGACGCAGATGGACAGTTTACTATGAGAATTGTTTGAACTTGTTTAAATACAAAAATAAGTTTAGTAATGTCTCATACTCGACTCCGGCGATGGTCTCGGGTAATGGGGCGTTACAATAGAGGTTTGTTTCTGAATTTCAAAGTTATATAATATTGATTTTAGCATTTGAAATTAAATACTAGGCACGTGCTAAAATTTATAAATTCGTACTATAATTTGTATAGATGCCATATACGGCTTTGAGAATTCAAGAATGTGTCTTGGCTGAATTTTTTGCCAATCTTAACATCTGACACGTCAAAGTGTCATTGATCATTTTTGCAATGGTTGAGATGCATGAATCCAACCAAGTGATGCGACAGTTCAGGTGTACGCAACGTATTCCACCGCCACCCCTAGAAGCTTGATGACCTGCACAAGATTGACTTACAGGAGAGACTCGAGGAAGATTGACCAACATTTCCATGTTTAAAGATTTATTTATCTTTTTCTTTGAAGGAGACATAGCCATAGTTTTAAGTTGTGTTTGGGTTCACGGTGATATTGTAGAGCTCGATAACTTACAAATTTCACTTGCCGTGTGAGTATGGAGCCATCACCTGAGAAGTCGGGATTGCATTGCAACTCGAGGTCTAAGTTGACAATGATTATACGGTTTCGGGTTGAAGTGTAACTAGGGCTTCAAGTTTACAAAGGTTATGCTGTCAAAGGATAGAGTATTATTGGCTTCTTAGTTAATGGTGGTTATGCGGGCATGACAACGAGTTTCTCCTCGTTAGAGGAGAATGCTTTGTAAAACCCATATAGAAGTCAAAGACGAAAAATACAGGGGTCTTCTAGTATAATCAAGTAATTCATTTTGTCCATCTCTACCGAAGGCAATGGCCCTGTTACTAATGAGTTATCATCATATGATTATTTTGGACTATATCTTACTTATATTTGTTTAGTTTCTTGAGTGTTTTTATATATTTTAAATTCATTTTAGTGATTTTACTTTTTTTTTGTATGTTTGTATTATAAATTTTGTGTGTTTTTAGTGTTTTTCATGTATTTAGTTTCAATAAAATATTCCATGTGGAATTTGTAGGTAAAATATATTTGGGAAGAAAATGTCAATACATGGAACCATGAGATTAAATGCACTAAGCTTAAAGTTGATCCAAGATGATGAGTGAAAGTTCAATGCTCAAAGATTCAAAATTTGTAATTTGTACATATTCAAAACTTCCACTTGGAACACTTCTTAGTGTTTCGATCATGTCTCGAGCTTCAGGACTCTAGTTCAGGTGTACTTTATATCGTCAGAAAGAGAATTTGAAGATCTATTCAAACATTGGATCGCCAACACCAAAATGCATCAAGAATAAATCCAAAAGTAAAGATAAAGTTACAAGTTTCACATTGATAAACAGTTTTGATGCATTTTCGTGTTTGGATCATATCTCCTATACATGGAGTTTGGAGTTGAAATTTCTACGGGGAATAGACAAGATGCAAACCACCAAACAATTTTCTTGGACTTTTCCCATTGGGAGACGTTAACTTGGATAAAAGAAGTCATCATTTAACATATGGAAAAAGGCTCAAAAGATGACAAAAAAGTAGACCTAGAAATTTATTATTAGTAAGTCCTTTGCATTGTCATTTTTCACTTCACAAACCTCTATAAATAGCCTTTGGTTTTAGAATAGTTTTTGTTAAGTGTTTGTTTCATTATTCGTGTAGAATTTCAAGTTTTTTATATCTAATATATCTTTTTCATCTAAGTTTGATTTGTTTAAATTTGATATGTTTTTCTAAGTTTTCAATGTCAAAGTGAAAGGGTGAAACTCTTGGCAAATATTAAGGTAAATTTCATACTCATCATTTGAGCTAAAATTAATTATCAACCACTTGTTATAATCATACTTGTAAAGTAAGATATTTATTTGTTATAAACAATATATGACACAATAAATGCTAGGATAAATTAACTTTGATTTGTTGTAGACATAAAAATTGGCATAATAAATATTTGAAATTTTTTTTATAAGACTCCATTTGTTTCACTGAAAATGGTTTCTAGAAAATGTTTTCTACATTTTCCTGTATTTTTTCATAAAAAACAGTTTAGTCAATAGAAAATGACTTACAGGTCAATGAAATAAACCTTTTCTATTGTAAAATGACTTACGCTTAGCTCATTTATGGGTGATTTGTTTTTATATAAAATTTAACTTAAATCAAGCTTAATATTATTATATTAATAATATATTTTTATTTTTATTTTAAAAATATATAAAATTAATAAAATATTATAATTTTCAATATTATTAAACATACATATTTAATTATCTATATCTAATCATATAAATAATTTATTATTTTAATAAATTATTTAATATTTTAATTTTATTTTAATAATAAATTTTAAATATAATAATTTTAAATAATATTCTTCATATATTATTGAAAAATATTTAATATTAATATTTTAATAATAAATATTTATTATAATTATAAATATATTAATAATAAATGTTTTGTAGTATAAAGGTTAAAATATGCCTTAAGTCTATGTACTCTTTACAAATTTAGAATTTAGTCCTTATACTTTTATTTTCAAGAATTTAGTCCCTCTACTTTTCAAATTTGAAAATCAAGTCTAATTGTTAACATCGTTAAATTTTTTTTTAATTTTGTTGATGTCACATTTTTGAATAAAAAATACTCAATATTCATGTAACTAAAAAATGACGTTATAATGAACATGAATTTAACAAAATATTTTTAATAATGCTAACAACTAAACCTGAATTTTGATATCTAAAAATTAGGACTAACCCAAAAATAAAAGTACATGGACTAAATTTCAAATTTATGAAGAGTACAAGGACTTATAATATATTTTAACTTAGTATAAAAATATGAATATTTTAATTATATAAATATGAGTATTGAATATTTTAATTATATAAATATGAGTATTTGTTTAAATAGTATTTAGCTTCATTTATCCCTTACAACTCTAATGTGTCAATATGTACTCTCATATATATAATTTAAATTAAGTTTTAACTAAACATTATTTATTATTAAGTTTATATATGACATTGATTATTACAAAATATTTTCTTATTACAAAATAAAATTCTATTGTTAAAAGGAAATTGCACTATGATATTTTATAATAAATATATTTATATCATGTTTGTTTTAGAAAGAACAATGTAAAATATAAATTTATAGATATAAAATAAACTCAATTAAATAATGAAAGTATAAGAAAATCTCAAATGTATGTTTGTTTCATTGAAAATACTTTTATGAAATATTTTCAGGAAATCTGCCAAATAATAGAAAATATTTTACATAGATTCATCCAATCACCAGAAAATATTAGCTTTTACAGAAAAGTAAATCATTTTCCAGAAATCATTTTCCAGAAGTCAATTTCAGTGAAACAAACGGAGCTTAAGTTTTGAAGTTATCAAATGATTATAATATCATATGTTATATTTTTAGACTGAACTTAAACAGTTGAATTGTCATATTGCACCATCATTTGCTTATGGATTTATTTACTAAACTCTTGGACTTATTGGACAATAATTTTAGACACTCTTTTGATGGACATACTTTTGCTCATGGATTCATATGATTAATTATTGGACATACATTGCTAGATTATCTGATTGGGACCTTCATTTTTGTGTAGATTCTAATTGAATAATAATATTGAGTACTAAAATTTAAATCTTAATATGACACCAAGTGTTGACACTCTAACCTTAGCATATTTTCTTCTAGGTATTTGTTTTTATTTAATTTATTGCGTTGACTTTTATTTTCATTTCTAGTATTTTTGCTATTACTTTCATTATTGATACCCATTTAAAAGTTAAATGTTAATTTTTTTTTTCTAGCATAATACTTGTAATCTTGTAAGTTCTAATCAATTTTCCTATGGAGCAACCTCAGACTTTTGAGATTTTATTACATGAATATAACCTGCACTTGGGTTAGACTGAAAAAGTCTCTGTCAATTACTAAAACTTGTTACGCCCCAATTTTGTTACAGGTTATAGTAGCAGGGTCATCGCCTTCGGTGGAGATGGATAAAACAAATTACTTGATTATATTAAAACGTCATTATGTTTTTCTTTTTTAAATTCTGTATAGATTTTATATAGCATCCTCCTCTGACAAGGAAAAACTTGTTGTCGTGCCCGCATAACCACTGCCAACTAGGGCCTCAATTATTGTAACGGCCCAATTTTAAGTGAAATCGGAACAGTGGTTTCGTAACCACAAATCTGAGTTAAAAAGAAAATTTTATTTTAATATTATGGCATGGTCTATATTATGGTAGAAAGGTGGCATGAAAATTTTGATAAGAAAATTTTATTGGTTTTGTAGTTAATTGATTAAAAATGACCAAATAATAAAAAATACATTTTCGGGACTCCATTCCATAAATTGGATTGATTAATATTTTTAATAAATATCTAAGAAGTTAATTGTGTAGTTAATTAGGTTTGGTTAAGTGAATCTGCTTGAATTAAAAATAATTAGGTAAAAAGATTAAATTGCAATAGAGGTAAAAGTTTAATTATAGATTCAAGAAAAAAACTAAAGGGACTAAAAAGAAAATTATGCCATTTTTAAATGTTGAGGCGGTTTAAGTATGAAAAATCTTAGATTTTTTTAGTTTAAAACTTATATATATAATAGTTATTAATTATAAAGTATATTATTATATTATATTATTATAATATATTATTATATATATAATAAACAAACCAAATGAAAAAGAAACAAAGAAACAGAATAGGTCGAAACGAACAGGGGAGAAAGAAAGAAAGAAAAAGGAGAAAATAGGGTTTAAGGGTTCAAATTTAATTTGATAAGTCAATTTAACTCTCTTTTTTTTGTAATTTATGAGTTTTTATGATCTTAGAACAAAATACTACTTAGTATATGTTGAAATGTTAAAAGTTTGTAGATTTTTGGGCATGATTTATGTTGAATTAATTGATGAATTAGGGGTTGAATTGATAGAATTTCAAGTTAGAATTAGGTAAAGGATTAAATTGAAGAAAAAGTTAAAAGTTTTGTGTAATAGGGACTAAATTGTAAACTTGTGAAATCCAAAGAAAAATTTTGAATTTTGTGAAACATAAGTGTTGTAAATGATATATGGAAATTTCGGCTAGGCTTGAAACAATGATTAGATTGCAGACGAAATTGAAATTAATGAAAAATTTAGGGGCAAAATAGTAATTTTACCTAGAGTGTAAATTGAGTCCAAATGAATATGAAATGTATTAAACTGATGATTAAACTTATTTATTTAGATCCGGAAAACTCAAATACGAAGCTAGATCGTGGAAAGGAAAAAGTCCCGGATTAGTAGACTTTTGTATGCAAACAAGTATCGAGGTATGTTCGTGTAACTTAATATTGATTCTTGAAATATTTGGATTGTATGATGATGTGATATGAATGTTAATTGAATATTTAATATATATAAAATATGATTGTATGTTCATTATGACTTGAGAAAAGGGATAAGTCCCGGTTGAATGAAGGAAATTCGATGGATTATTGTAAAGGTGATTCTAATATGTTGCAGACAAGATTTAGCTCGGACGAGTAATCCTGATAAGTCTTTCAATCATTATGAGGTACAAGCATAGTAAGTGGTAGTCGCATATGTTGTGAACTACCGTAGCTCTTTGTGAGCATCGAGGTATAAATATAGTGATTGGTAGGAATTCCACATAAGTTGTGGGCTACCGTAGCTCTATGTGAGCATCAATGTATTGGTAGTAATTCTGCATAAGTTGTGGACTACCGTAGCTCTGTGTGAGTATCGAAGTATATGATTTACCCAAATGACTTGAAAAGATGGTTCGAGAGTTTTGTACACTTTAAGTGTACTATACGAGAGTATCCATCGATATTCCGATAATTTCAACGGAAAAAACTTAGAAAATGGTTAATGGGTTTGAATAAATTTCTCTTGAAAAAGTACATGTGGTATGGAATTATAAAAAAGTATAAATTGTGATATGATGAGCTCATCTATGTGATGATATTATGTGTAATTGCTTGACTAACTTTGATGATGAAGTTGTATGTGATAGGATAATAATTTATTTGCTTGAATGCATGCATTTTGATTAAATTTAATGTAAAAACTTGGTAAGTTAGTTTCTGGTTACATGAACTTACTAAGCATTAAATGCTTACTAGGTTTTATTTTCTACGTTTTATAATGCTTGGAAAGGCTGGAGATAAGTCAGAGCATCATCACACTATCAACCTACTCATTTTGGTATACAAAAATGTTTTTATTTTGGTGTAATGGCATGTATAGGCTACTAGTATCAATGTTAATGATGAATTGGATGAATGTAATCTAGCCATTGGAATGGCTAGTAATGACTTGATTTTGGTATGATTATAAAGTAAATTATGGTTATACATGTATGCTTGGTACATTTTGGGGTAATTAGATTTAAACATGTATGTTATGGAAATATAATATATGAATTAAGATTTAAAGCATACGTATCATGTTAAATGTTTGAAATTAGCTTGTAAATTATTCTTGAATTGGTTGGTTGGTATTGGGAAAGTTTTGTGCAGGTTTTGGAAGAAATGGGTGAGAAATAGGGCTTGGAAAGTAGCCTTATTTTGTCCACATAGGTGTATGACTCCTATAAGTAGGAATTTTTTTTTTTGAAGTATGCGAAAAATTTCCTCGAGATACCAATTAGTCCCGAATTGATTTTAATGCATGTTTTGTGCCTCGAGGGTCCATTTAAGGGACGTTATGACTAATTTCGATAAATGAATAGTGTTTGACTTGATTTATCTGAAAATGTTCTATAAACTCTAGTAATGCCTCGTGACCTTGTTCCGGCGATAGATACGGGTTAGGGGTGTTACAATTATACTTCATCCTTTGACAGCATAACCTTTGTAAACTTGAAGCCCTAATTACACCTCAACCTGAGACCGTATAATCACCTTCAACTAGGACCTTGAGCTGCAACGCGGTCTGACTCCTCGAGTGATGGCTCCATACTCACATGGCATATGAAATTTGTAGGTCACCCAGCTCTACAACATCAACCGTAAATTCAAACATAACTTAAAACTATAACAATATTTATCTCAAACACGGACAAAAATAAATCTGCAAACTTTTAGTATCTAACCATAAGAAAAAGAAAAAATTTCAGCAAAGTGAGAATGTGTCCTACAAGACACATTTTCATTGATGTGGCATTGAAAACACGTCATGTAGGATGCATTTTTTTCTCCCTCTCCAAAGACAACATTTATAAATAAATTTAAAAAAAAAAAAAAACGACATACATACTCAATTTTTTGAGAGCATATTTCGTTAAATCAGCCATCAAAACCCTTTTGGATTTATCATTTTAAACGGGAGAAATTTCTTCCACTCAAGTCTCACCAACATCACTTGGCTTATTTCGACCACTTATACCCATTTTCTTATACTATCTTTACCTTTTACCAATTATTATTTAAAAGCTTTCTAGTACTTTATTACACTTCATGCAAGTTTTAAAATTTATTCACTTTTTATAAAATTTCAATATATATATTTTATTATTTTTAATTACTTACAATTTCCCTTTTAATTCTTTTGATTTAAAGTTTTAAATATTTTCATTCATTTAATATAAAAAATTTATATAATTATATATTAATTAATCAAAATATTTAAAATAATGTAACTATATTTTAGTGATTTTAATACTTTTAATTATTTACTAAATTTTCTATTATGTTATAAGGTCCATTAAATACAAATATTACTCTAATATCTTCAATAATAATTTTCTCTTCTCATTATAGTTCACCTCGCCATTATTGCTGCGTTTGAATCTAAACATGCATCTCACCACTGATTTTAAATTTTTATTCTCATCATTATAGGATCAAATCTCACCACTACAGTAACTAATCTCATCATCATCACATCATTGTTTATAACCTTACTAGAGACAATCTCATCGATGATCCAAAGGAAGCCTTAGCCATTAACTTCATGAAGGATACTTTACGATTAAAGTATTTAGGAGGTCCATGTATTATGGGGACTAGATCAAATTAGTTCTTTTATTATTAAATATATCAATTTAGTGTTTATACTATTAAAAAGAATCAAATAAATCCAAATTGTAATAGAATTGACATTGAGTATATAAAAAATATCTTGAATTTTTATTCAATTACAATTGAATTTCAAACAAAAGATTATATTTACTAAACCATAAAAATTTCAAAAATGTAAATGCTATTAAACAAAAAATTGTTAACTCTATTTTAATTTGATCTTATTCTTTTAATAATATAAAATTTAAATTAAATTATTTAATAATAAAGAGAATAATTTAATCAAATCCGTGAATGAAAGAGACTCCATTTTTAGTCATTTCTGTGACCTTCTTAAGGTCAAAAGAAAAGGGGACCTACATAAAATAGATACGTGTTAATTCATGGGAGTTTATCATATTAAATAAAATAAAACAAAAATATTTAAATATTGAAGATAAAATGACTAGATCTCGAAATTTATGAATGTGTCACTTTAATTAGCATCTTCAACATTATACGTGACTTAATTTTTATACATTTATGGCTTAATATATCATTTGTTATTCAAGTTTGACACTTTTTTTAATGTGATATTTATGTTTTTTAGTCTAATTTGGTATTTATATTTGACAAAATTTATATATTAACTTTTTAGTATTTAATTCAGGTTTTAAGATTAATTTGATGAAAGTTAATTGTTAATATTATTTAGGTTCGAATTTTTCATGATTTTGTTAATAGAATAAAAACCAATGTTAATTATGAATTTGTTTAATTTTGTGTTTAGTGTGTAAAATATAGTTCCATGGATGTGTTATGGTTTTAGGGTTGATTTGTTGGAAGTTTATTGCTAATTATGAAATTTTATAAAATCAACTCTAAAACTCGAATTAAACACTAAAAAATTATCTCCAAGTACCAAAATGTTCAACTTTCGTTAAATACAAATACCACATTGAATCAAAACATAACACATATCATAATTAAAAAATATTGAATTTAACTACCAACTTATGCATTAAATTTCTTTTTTATACATTTAGACAATTATCACTAGGGAAAGAGAGAGAGAAGCAAGTAGAAAAGAAGAAAAAAGTAATGGTCCTCTTGTAATACATTTACAAGTAGAAGTAGATGGTTAGATTAGAAAGAAAATGATAGTCTTTGCCTTATTCTGGATCTAATTCCTTATGTAAATGGTGGCTTAGGTATAGCATACATGTGGGTAGCAGCATGTCAGCTTTCATTTCATCATCCATATTCCTAAACACCCTTTACTTTATACCATTACTATACCACCAACTGGAAATGGATAAATAATTACCCAAATGTGTGTGTGTAATAATAATAGGAAATTAGCAGGTTCACATGGCATCCATATTCAAAAACATAAGCAATAGCTAGTTATAGGAAATGCAGGTAGTGATGAATCACCCCCACATGTTACCATGTGACACTGACATTACTCCCCTTTTCTGATTGATTTGGTTTTTTCTTTTCTTTATTTCTTATATCTCTAGATGATGAAAATGGAGGTTGGTGAACTCCACTCTCTCCCTCTCTTCTCTTCCTCCCTTTTTTTTTTTTTTTAAATATGTCATGTCTCTTATTCTTCATAAATTTTGAATTTAGTCTTACTTTTCAAATTTTAAATTTTAAAATTCATTGTTTTTTTTATACAATATTTAAAATTATACATAACCCTTCTTTAACATTTAAATAGGAAGATAAATGTACTTCAGTATGCTTAAATCTATATCCTCCTTCTACGATTGTTAATATTGCTTCTTCTTTTTTGTTAAATATGTTGGTGTGACATTTAAAAATTAAAAAATGATATGGTAATAAACTTAAATTTAACAAAATAATTTTAAAAAATTAACCATTAGACTGAATTTTGAAATCTAAAAAATAAAAAAAATCAAACTCTTAGAAATAAAATATAATTTTATTCTTTTAAAAAGAAAAAAGAAAATCTCAATGAAAGAATAGTTAATGAGTTTTTGGAGTTCTTTTTCTTTAATAATGAAATTGGGGTTCACTGTTTCTAAAGGGATAAATATGTCCACATGCGTTCTTCTCTCCAACTATCTCTTCTCATTTTTAAAATTAATTAAGAGAGAAAAAAAGACTGCTATTGCCTTTCATTGGATACCAAAGCTTTTTCCAGTCCACTTCTAAACTTGGAGGGATACTTTATTATTAGGCAATGTACTTCCTTTTTCTAGTGTTTTTTTTTTTTTTAGATTTTAAGGATTAATTTAAACTTTAATTTGAGATGATGAGTAAATTTGATTATTCACTGTTAATACCAATGCTCTGTATTGATATTTGAGTGTACACAAATTATAAATTTGATATTTATACTTTAATTTGATCATTTTTAATTTATGATTTATGATTGTTAAATTTTATAATTTTTAAAATCTTAATATAACAAACATATTGTCACGTGCGTAATGTTATGTCAACTTACTATTCTTATTTAGTATGTTAATAGATTTAATGGCTAATGTTTAAGACTTTAAGTTAAGACTAAAAGTTTAGAATAAAAAAAAGGGGATAAATCTTAAAATTATATATAAACTATGATTAAATATACAATTATATACATGAACTTTGATTTTGTGCGATTTTATACATAAATTTTGAATTGGTCCAATTCTTATACATTATTAACACAATTATTGATATAATATTATTTTATATTTATATAATGCATACATAAATAATTATATTTATCCAATATAAAAATAAAATAATGTATTTATCTATTTAATTGTGTATGATTAAAATAAAATTAGAGTTTCAAGTATACATTTGAACCACATATTAAATTAAAAATGATGTAAAATTTTGAGATTTATCGGTTAAAAAAAAAAAGGTGTAAGAAACTAAAAATGATGAACATAGGACTAATAGCAAAAGATTGAAATGTTATTATTTAGGTTAGGAAAGAGAAAAGCATAATAAAAGGATTAATAGCAGAAAATGAAAAATGAAAAAAAGATATAGATAATAGATTGTTATCCGCAGGTAGAAATCCAAATAAGTTATGAAAAAGATGTTGAAGCAAAGAACATAAAATGTTGGCCATTTGATTTTTGTCTTTCTTAATACTTAGCCCATAACATGGAAAGATTCCTTGCCATTCAATCATACCGAATAACTAACCCACTCACAGACATTGTGTTCAATTAATTAGGACATGATGGGGGATGATGATCTGTCTTTAATTTAACTCTAACATGGAAAGGTTCCTTCCTGTGTCAGTACTTGCTGTTTCACAAACCCAACACCTCTTTTCAAATTATAACTAATCTTCCTCAATGTTTTTCATACAAATGACTCAAAATGGTGTTCTAAGAGATTGATGATGATGGCAGTTTGTAAGAAGAACAATATTATGCAGTTGAAATTCCATTTGTTTTTGTTTCTGTTGTTGTTCTTATGGGACACCACCGCTAAGTCTGAAAACTCCAACCTGAATGAGGAAGCATTGGCTTTACTGTCGATTAAAGCTGGTTTCATTGATCCATTGGATAGGCTCCATGATTGGAGGTTGCCTGCAAATGTGGGTCTCAAGGATTCTCCTCAATGTAACTGGACTGGTGTATGGTGCAACACTGATGGGTCAGTTGAGAAGCTTGATCTTTCCCATATGAACCTCAGTGGACGAGTTTCAGATGATATTCAACGCCTTAAAAGCCTTACATCTCTCAACTTGTCCTGCAATCAACTGTCGTCGGTTTTGCCCATATCTGTTTCCAATCTCACCACACTCAACAGCATTGATGTGAGCCAAAATCTATTCACTGGGAGCTTTCCTGCCGGTTTCGGAAGGGCTTCCGGACTGACTTTGTTGAATGCTTCAAGCAACAACTTCTCAGGGATTCTCCCTGAGGATCTTGGCAATGCTACTTCATTGGAGATTCTAGACCTGAGAGGAAGTTTCTTCCAGGGTTCTATTCCCAAGTCTTTCAAGAGCTTGCAGAAGCTGAAATTTCTTGGTCTTTCAGGAAATAATCTCACTGGTTACATACCAGGAGAGCTGGGGCAGCTTTCATCAGTGGAGACTATAATTCTGGGGTATAATGGATTTGAAGGTGGGATACCAATGGAGTTTGGTAACCTTACAAACCTCAAGTATCTGGATTTAGCAGTTGGCAACCTTAGTGGTGAGATTCCTGTTGAACTAGGGAGGCTCCAAGTATTAGAAACCGTTTTCTTGTATAAGAACAATTTGGAAGGCAAGATTCCATCATCCATTGGCAACATCACTTCGTTGCAGCTTCTTGATTTGTCTGATAATCATTTATCTGGTGAAATTCCTGCTGAGATTTCTGAGCTTAAGGATTTGAAGCTCTTGAACTTGATGTGCAATCGATTATCAGGCTCAGTTCCGGCTGGACTTGGAGGGTTGACACAATTGCAGGTGCTCGAGTTGTGGAACAATTCTTTTTCAGGGCAATTACCGGTTGATCTTGGCAAGAGTTCACCATTGCAGTGGTTGGACATATCGTCGAATTCGTTCTCGGGTGAAATCCCGGCAACCTTGTGCGATGGAGGCAATCTCACCAAGCTCATTCTATTCAACAATGCTTTCTCAGGTCCAGTGCCAGTCAGCTTATCGAATTGTCCGTCACTTGTTCGAGTCAGAATGCATAATAATCATTTATCAGGGACCATTCCTGTTGGACTTGGCAAACTTGGGAGTCTTGAGAGGTTAGAATTGGCAAATAACAGTCTCACTGGTGAAATCCCTGATGATATTGCTTCTTCTACATCACTTTCTTTTATCGATGTTTCGAGTAATCGCCTTCGATCTTCTCTCCCTTCTAGCATTTTTTCGATCCCGAGTTTGCAATCTTTTATTGCCTCGAACAATAGCTTAGTTGGTGAAATCCCAGATCAGTTTCAAGATTGCCCTTCACTTTCTGTGTTAGATCTCTCAACAAATCATTTTACAGGAAGTATACCAGCTAGCGTTGCTTCATGTGAGAAATTAGTTACTGTAAATCTGAGCAATAATCAATTGACCGGCAATATTCCAAAATCGATTTCTATGATGCCGACATTGGCTGTTCTTGATTTATCTAACAACTCTCTAACAGGTGGAATACCTGATAATTTTGGAACTTCTCCAGCTCTAGAAATGCTCAATATTTCATACAACAAACTAGAGGGTCCCATTCCTGCAAATGGTGTGCTAAGAACAATCAATCCCAATGACCTTGTTGGCAATCCTGGCCTCTGTGGTGGTGTTCTCCCTCCCTGTAACAGATATTCACCGATGTCATCGAGACAGAGAAGCTTGCGAGCAAAGCATATTGTCGCAGGGTGGGTCATTGGGATCTCATCAATTTTAGCAGCTGGAATCTTATTTATCGGAGGGCGGTTGCTGTATAAAAACTGGTACTTGAACAGCAGTTACTTTGAACGAAGGTTTGGAGCAGGCAATGGAGAATGGCCATGGCGATTAATGGCATTTCAAAGACTGGATTTCACAGCTTCCGACATCTTAGCCTGTATTAAAGAATCAAACGTGGTGGGAATGGGAGCCACTGGTGTTGTATACAAAGCTGAGATGCCGCAGGTGAACACAACTGTAGCAATTAAAAAGTTATGGAAATCTGGAACCGACATCGAGACAGGAAACAGTGATGATTTCATCGGAGAAGTGAATCTCTTGGGGAAGCTAAGGCATCGAAATATAGTTCGGTTATTGGGATTTCTTCACAATGACACTACCATGATGATAGTGTACGAGTTTATGCAAAATGGCAGCTTAGGAGAAGCCTTGCATGGCAAACAAGCTGGTAGGTTGTTAGTAGATTGGATTTCACGTTATAACATAGCACTCGGAGTTGCACAAGGGCTTGCTTACCTCCACCATGATTGTCATCCGCCGGTTATACATCGAGACATCAAGTCCAACAACATACTGCTCGATGCAAACCTTGAGGCAAGAATTGCGGATTTCGGTTTGGCAAGGATGATGGTAAGAAAGAATGAAACAGTCTCAATGGTGGCAGGGTCTTATGGATACATAGCTCCTGGTAAATTTACATATTAACATCTCTCTTCAATGGATCTCATTCTCGGTTTATATAATCATTGATGATTCCATATTTATTGACTGTTGCAGAGTATGGTTACACCTTGAAAGTTGATGAAAAGATTGACATTTACAGCTTTGGGGTGGTTTTACTGGAACTTCTCACTGGAAAGAAGCCTTTAGACCCGGAGTTCGGAGAATCAGTAGACATAGTGGAATGGATCCGGAGAAAAGTTAGAGATAACAAAAGTTTAGAAGAGGCATTAGATCCCAATTTAGGAAACTGTAGGCACATTCAAGAAGAGACATTATTAGTTGCTAGGATAGCACTTCTTTGCACTGCCAAGCTCCCCAAAGACAGACCATCCATGAGGGATGTAATTACAATGCTTGCGGAGGCAAAGCCCCGAAGAAAAAGCAGTAGCAACAATGGCGGAAATGCATCTAACAAAGAAACCCCAGTGTTTAGCAAATCACCTGTAAATGGCCACGTTTAGCATCCACCCCTTTGGTTTTTTGGGCCAAAACTAAACTATATTCTTCTCTGTATGTAGCATTGTTTTTTGTTAATGCATGTAGTCACTGGTTCATATTGTTGTTCAGGAAATTAACAGGTAAATCAAGCTTGGGATTTCTCCTGTGTCAGGCAAGAAGATTAAACCCATAGTACCTGAAATTGTTGACTCTCATTGTCAATTGTATTTGTAGTAGTAAACATCTATAGATTAATTCTTGGAATATCCAGCTTTTTTTTTCACAAGCCATACATAACAGTTCTGAGAATTCTTCTCAATTTTTTGCTTCTGAAAATAATACAGTAACAATGGCCGTGTTATTTACAGCAACAAAAAAATTACAGCATTTACTGGGTACCTTTGTATGATATAATATTACATATTGAAAACTGAGATATTGGTGCCTTTCAATAAGTATGGCAACTATTCCTCAAGACTGTAATTGACAGGTTGACGACAACATGTAACAAAATAATATTGTAATCGAGAACAAACCGAGTCTTCGGAGTTCAAACTTTACTCGGTCAAAGTGCTTTAACTATTCTGTATTTCCATTTTGATTTTTATGTTTGCTGGCATATTCTAGATGTGTTTGCTTCTTTGTCTCTGGCAGTTCCTCTCGTGCAATCGTGGAGCTGTAAATTTTGATTTAAAGCAACCTTAGAATAAGAAGCAAAACCTACAAAAACATGGAGAGAATATGAATTTGCATACCCAATCCTGTAGCCTCGGATGTCCTCATGATTCTAAGCCTCTTCACGGAGCAAAGGAACATCCTGTAGCAAACCAGAGAAGATTCACAATAAGTGTCGAGAGAAAACAACTTTCAATACATAATGCATCTGTCCAAGTTATGATCATGAAGTCCTAAGTTGACCCACTTCGGTTTACAATTAAAAGAGACAAACCGGAAGTGATGACTCACCAAGATATATACAGCAAGTCTTCTAGAGAATATATTAATTTCGGGGGAACTTGAGGAAAGACGCATTCATGAAGAGTTCAAGCTTTTTCTTTAACTCTCCTCCGGTTTTATTCAGAACCGACAGAGGGCATCCAATAAATGCAACTATATATACGGCTAAAAGAGAATATGCACTTCCATAGTTTAAAATTCATTCAACACATGTAGGCAAAGTGAAACTCATGGAGATCCTACATTTGGTTTCCTAACTGGAGATAAAGCAAAACAGTAGTTGGTTTTATAAATCTCATGTGAGCAAAACCATAGGAAAATGAAAATGTAAAGTAACACGTATAACTGAAACTATACGTACTTCCAAGGAACATCCCCAACAAGCATCCAGTCCCCCTCCTTGTCCTCGTAAGTGAGCACAAAATCAGATGATCCATCCAGCAGTTCTGAGGATCTTGTTAGTTTGTTCATCATACCAAGCTCTAGAGCCCTTGATCCTAATCACAAAAATCATGACAACATTCATAAAAGAGAAACACTTACAAAAGTTCTCAAAGTTCCAGTCTATTGTTTCCTATTTTGATACAATACTTGAGAAACACAAGACATGCTTGTCAAATTTGCTTCGCGCATGTCCACACTCAGGTTTTGCATAATGCACAAGTAGTGCGAGTTTTACACATACACCATTATATCACTTCAGTTAAATTCCATATATTCACATAGTACAGGACATCCCCACAACCAGGAAAAAATAAAGGAAATCTCACCTGCTGGATTGACATTCGGAGTGGTTTTCAGAAACATATCTTCCAAAGTTTTTGCCAACTTTTCATAGGATTCATGGGCATTCATATCAACCTTTCTTCCAATTGGAATTCCGTCCATGTTCACCTTCACAAACAGGGATTTTCTGAGTTTAGCATTGCCACTATTCTGGTAGCTGCTAATGCCAGTAGTACCCTTCTCAACCGTAGAGGTCTCACTTTTATGGTTCTCCATTGTCGAGTTAAATCCTTCGGTGGCCTGGTTTTTTGCTTGGTTAACCATGCTATTCATCCTATAAGCTCTGATCGGAGGCCATCCCACGACTTGACTATTCCAAATTTAAGAAAAAAAATAACAGAAATTAAGAAAAGGCCTAAAAGCTCCCAATATGTTATTAACATCCAATCTCCACAATAAGTTAACAGAAAGATAAGTAATCATTAAGTGTCAAAAAGGTTACCCTGAAAGAACAAATATACACATTAAACCTGTCAATAAAGATGGAGCCTAGTTATTAAGGCACCAGAGATATGCAGGTTTCCATATAAAATGGTGTATTATTAATCGATGGCACATGTCAATTTTTGGCCCAAAGGACTTCCCTCTTTTGGGTTGAGAGAAGTTTGTGCTTAAGACTTGGTTCCAGAACTCTAGAATTGGATCAGTTATATAAATATTGGGAGTGTGGTACAGAGACAGTTGCAATCATCTGATCCAGAGATAATTACTAATATCATCACCAAGCAAATAGGATCATATATTGAATCCGGAATGACGTACAAAAACCAGGAAGTAGGCTTCATCTATCAACATTTATATCATCAAAATAAGATGAAGCACTAAACTCCCAAATCCTCAACAAACTACCAATAAAGTTTTCTCCTTCGCCAACTCCTTTCTGAATGAATAATCATATGAATATATCTTTCTAATTGCAATCTACTGACAACATTAGTACATTCAACTTAAAACCAAGTTTTCTTTGGAGCCTAAATGGCGGACTCCAATTTGACTTTCCTTTTGTTAACTGTCTTTCTCCTGATCTTGGATTTACAGTACCATTTTTTTGTAATTGATGACACACATACCCTATAAAGGTAACTACATGTTATAATATAACTATAGTAAAGCAGAAAAATTAATAGAAATACCAATTATATCCAAGAACATAAGAATAATTCATGTCAGGGCCGGCCTAATGAAGCAATAATAAATAATAAGGGTGAAAGTAAAGCATACCTAGAGGAATTAGCAGCAGCCACAGAATCAGCAGTCCTCTTGGTCCCAGCTGTGACATTAGCCCTACTTAAAGAAGAAGAAGAAGAAGAAGAAGATGATGATGATGATGATGATGATGATGATGATGATGAAGGTGATGAAGAAGCAGAAATGACAGAAGGGAAATCCTTAGCAGTCAAAATCCTAGCATAATGACCACCTCTTGAGACTTGGTGCATCTTAAAACCACCAAGGCTCAAACCAAGACCCAACTCCAACTCAGACTCATCAGGGCATGAAGAATCCTCTGAGGACACCACCATGTTGTCCTCCCTTGAAACTGTAGACAAAGACCCACTTTCAGAACCAACACCACCTCCTTGCATTGGAAATCAAAGCCTCCTTGGTTCAACCAAAGTTTCAAACCTTTATAAGTCTAGAAGAGAGAAATCACAGGTAAAGCTTGCAACTTTGTAGACAAAGAAAAATGGGAAGTTTTATAAAAAAGCAGAAGGAAGAAATAAAGGAGAATTTGAGAGGGGGGTACTAAGGCTAAAGTTTGGTGGGGGTATTGGGAAACTGAAAATGAAAGGAAACAAGAAAGAAAATAATAATAATAATAATAATAATAAGAGATTTAAAGGAAAGGTTGGTTAGGTTGGGAAGGTGTTGGGTATGGTGGTGGTACTGCTGCTGGGGATTTGTAGTCATTAGTTGGGCCCCTACCTTGTCTGCTTTGCTTTTATTATGTGCCTCCATCAAACTCCTTTTCCTTTTTTCCTTTTAACCCAAGTTGCTTAGCTTGCTTTGTAGCATGGACCAAATTAGCAATTTTAAAAAAGTTGAGGACTATGTCTTCAATTTCTCAGGAACCTTGAGAAGAAAATTTGGAGAGTTAGTTGTTTTTATGTTTAGAATTGAGCTCTTAATAATGGTTGTGAAGCAAATAAACAACACACATCAAAACAAAAGGCTAATAAATGATATGCTCCTTTTGGGAAATAGGAATCTCTCATTTTATTCTTGTGCCTTCCTTCTTATTTTAATATGAAAGTGTTCTCTCTCTCTCTTTTTTCCTAATTTAGGGAAATATTTTGCTCAACCTTAAAATTGCCATAAACATAAGGGTAATTTCCACCAACTATTCCCAAACATTATTTAAATTTATATTTCAGTCACTTAACTTTCAAAGTTACATAATAATCACTAATGTTATCAAATTGTTACATTTTTGTCAATCAACTCGACTAGTAACTTCCATTAAAAGTTAATGTTGCATCTTAAATTAAAGGGTTATTAGCTAATTTGATCCTTGGTTTGTAGTTAAAATTTTTTTTTATATTTTTAAAATATAAAAAATCTATTGCAGTAAGAAAAAACCAAAAATTTTGCAGCTAATTTTTCAATATCCAATCTCATAAAAAAAATCATTGTTTTTAAACTTTCGGAAGAAAGAAAAAAATAAAACATTAAATACTCATTCACTTTACGCATGTTTTCATTTTCACCTTTAGTAAAATCTTAACTTAAAATTTGGGAGAAGAAATAGTGGTTTTGGAGAAGAGGAAGAGCACTTTGTTATAAATTTAAAAATTCTAAAATTGAAAGTTACTTAAAACCCTAAATAATCTAATTATTGGAATTACATAAAAGAAATTATGGGGTTAAAATTGAAATAGAGTGTAACGATCCGATAGTCAGGGGTGTCAGAAAACATATTTTTTAGACTCCGTTTTCATAAATCGGACTTATAAATATTTAATAAATATTTACGAAGTTAGTTGAGTAGCCAATTAATTCTTGGATTTGTTAATTTTGTGAAATTAGGAGTTATTAAGGTACAGGGACTAAAAATTGAATTATAAATTGAAATAAATTAAAGAGGCTAAAATAACAATTAAACCATTTAATAAATGGTTGTGTATAGGTGGCTGAATATGGCTAAGTAAAATGCATGTATATATATTATATATATGTGTTAATATTAATATATAATAATAATAATAATAATTAAAATTAAAGTTATAATAAAAGAAAAGAAAGTAGAGACAAGCAAATAAAACAAGAAGAAAGAAAAAAAGGAGAAGAGAACTTAGGGGTTTGGAAGTTCGAACTCAAATTGGTTAGTATAATTTAGGCTCCGTTTGTTTGTCAGTAAAATATTTTTTGAAAAATATTTTTTGGAAAATAATTTACTTTTTCGGTGTTTGAATGAATCTGTATAAAATATTTTCTGTTATTTGGCAGATTTTCTGAAATATTTCATAAAATCTGTTTTAAATGAAACAAATATATATTTAAGAATTTATTATCTTTTTATTGTTTAATTAAGTTTATTATATATATTAATAAATTTATATTTTAAACTGTTTTTACATATATTGCAATGATTTATTTATAAATAAATAATAATACTTAATTATTAAGCTAAAATATTAACTTTCATAAATTGAAAACAACCAAAGCAATAAAATCGAGCTAATATGTCAATTATACAATAGTAATGATCAGTAGTATGGGTTAATTCATATATTTCCACATCGAGCTAATAAGTCAATTATACAAGTACAACGATCAGCAGTATGGATTAATCCTTGTATGTACTTTATTGAGTGGAAATATTGTAGGCCTTTATCAACCCATCCAACATTTACACAAGCAAAAAGAACCCAACAATAACAAAGTGCCTATAGCAGTATCAACCAACACCAAAATATTGCCTTTACCAAAAACAAAACAGTGGCTATACCAGCACAAACTCTGTACTAATACCAACCAAATCCAATATCAAACTGACAAAATACCAAAGCTCTTCGCTTGCTTTTAATTTGCAACTGATTCTTGTGTGCTTATAGGATCTCCACCAATTTGGCGTTTCCTATTTGGTGATTTCAACTTCACTGAAGAGCTTGCAGTTGATGTCCGACTTGACTGTGTTGTATTTGATCTCAATCCAGACTAAAAATTGTAAAATTATAGCAAGGCAAGTAGTCATAAATTAGCAGAAATTGAAAAATTGCTAAACTAAAACTTACATAGAATGTCTGCTCTCCAATTTTCATATTTGTGTAGAGGCCTAACCCAATGACAGACCACCTTCGAGTTTTCATACTTGTGGAATGCCTAGTTGTGGTAGCTGACCTAACTTTTTTTGGTTGATTCTTCCTCTCCGATAAGCTAATATTACATTGAATAAAGGTAGACAGAAATTAAAATCAAAGCATGAAATAGAAGATTAATAAAATTGGAAGTGGAATGATTTAGAAAATTGAAGGCCTTTCTTATTCAGATCAAGACAGTAATATGACATCTAAGTTAAACAAAAGGCTAAAAACTGGTTTTCTAGAAACAAGAAACTGCCTCATATTTGATGTTCTATACCATAACTATTACAAGCTGTGAATGTCTCTTGGGACTACTGGCATGCTAGGAAATCTAATACAAAATCACTAGACACTAAGCTTGGAGGATAATAGTTTGTATACACCAACGCAGCTTTAGAACCTAAATTAATGATTGGAATTAAAAGAAGGCGAACTAGGTAGGAGCCATAAATGACTCATGTCTATAATCACATCACATAGAAGCCATCATACAATCACATAATAATGCTATCTGAGGGCCTTCAATGTACATCCTAAAAGACCCCAATTCAACAATAATAAATTTGGCAAAGAGAATGTTAAAGTGAAACTCTTTAACTTGTAAGTTGTTCTTCTGTTGGCTAAGAGAATGACACAAATAAATAAATCAAAGATAAGAGGGAGATAGAGAACCAAATAGAAAAGGAGGATAGATAAGAATGAGAGATAATAAAAATTATCATAGTTCAACCCAAATTACAACCTTCAAGCATTAAGCATATCCAGATATATTAAAATCACCAGCTAAAAATATAGAAAAGATCATTCTCACAATGGAACTTCCCAACCTAAATCATTTTCTAGACAGAACATTTTGGTACTAAGATAATCTAGAAATCATTAAAAGTAAACATGGAAAATTCTTAATGGGGAAAAGACTATATAAGAACACATTGTATCAAATAATTTATAAGCAACTTGATTAAAGTAATCAGAAACTACTTGATTAAAGTAATCAGAAACTACTTACTTCTGGTGGTGCTGCACAAAACATGTAGAAACAGTGATAATTTCTCTCAGGATCAGACACTTGACAAACACATGATCTTTCTAATAAGTAAGTCCTGATGGCAGCTCCTGAAATCCTTCCCCTCCTGTCAAATTGAATCTCCACAAACTTACCAAAACGACTACATCATTCAAAACATGCATGTAAATGTAAAAAAAAAAGATTATAACATAGAATCTACTACATGCAGGGTGTAAAACTTGTTAAAACAAAATACACTCACCTTGAGTTATTGTTCCTAACAATCTTAGTATTACCAAATGCTTCTAAAACAGGATTAGACTGCAGATTAGCAGAAAACAAAAATAGATGTTGTTATATGTGGTGCAAATTGAGCATTGTTAAATCAACCTATGATGAGAAATTTATGCTCTAAGGATCATTTTTGAGCATATCCCTTTCCACTTCCAAATAATGCTTCATTTTGAAATAATATGCCTCTTCATGTATATAATTTTACCCTCATCTTAAGTTAAAAATAATTATCATTTTCATTATTTGGATTATCATTTTCATATTTTAATCCCAAACCCATAAAAAATTAAAAATAAAAAAACAAAGAAAGGCATAAAACCCAAACCAACACTGCTTCATTTTCAGAAAAAACTTACCACTAATTCATCACAAAAAACAAATGGGTATTCAACAGTATAAAAATACAGAACCAAAATGATGGCATACCTTAAGCATTTTTTCAAGAACAAGAAGAAACGAAAATGATAAAGAAGATAAAGAAGATGTCATACCTTAAGCCAAGACCCTGCGAAGAGGAAGATTTGAGCGAAACGAAACAACAACGTGCAATTTGCCTGAGAAGAGAAGATATGCGACGACACAGCTAAGGAAAAACGAAAGAGATTATAAAAGATGAAGAGAGGAAGAAGTAGAAAAAGGAAAGTTACCTGGATGAAGAAGGAGAAGGGATGAAGAACGGAAGGAAGGAGGAGAAAGTAACCTGGTGAGAGTTGGAAAATGTCTTACAGAAATAAAATCGGTAAGACATTTTTCGTAAACTCATATTCATTTTACTCGTGTTTTGGAAAACATTTTCCAAATGTAAAATGTTTTCACTTTTCCAAACACCGTGAAACTAGGAAAACATTTTTCGGAAAATATTTTCCTAGCAAACAAACGGACCCTTAGTCCCTATACTTGTAATTTTTACGTTTTTGAAATTTTGGTACTTAGGGCTACCCGACCCATATTGTAATTTTTAATATTGTTCAAGATTTTAGATGTTGACATTGTTAATTAGTTTAAGTATTAGGGATTAAATAGATAGATTTTTAAGTTAGAAATGAAAAAGGACTAAATTGTGGAGTTAATTGTTGATTTTGAGAAATAGGGACTAAATTGTGAAAAATTCAAAATTAAAGGGTTAAATTGGAAAAGAGGAAGTTAAATGTTGTCTAGAGTGAAATTAGTATTAAAATATGAAGTTAAATGTGATGATTAAAATTAATCTCGGTTTAGAGACTAAATTGAAGAATAAGCAAATATCGTGTGAAAATTGAAATTTAATGTGAAATTGAAATTTGTAATATTAATGTGATTTAATTGTTTTATCCCATAGCTAACATCGTATCGAAATCCTCAAGTAAAAAGGGGAAGGATAAAATCGACGTCAAATAACTCGAAAGTCACGGTTTGTGTTTTTATAATTCGAACTAAATAGTAGACTATTGCAAATATAATTGTTTGCATATGGTAAGCATTTGAGGTGAGTATTTTGGTACTTGGGAATTGAATTAAATTCATAATTGAAATAAAATGGATTGATTTTAATATATTATGAAATATATTGATTATGAATATATGTGTATTGAGAAAAATGTTATTATTATCAAATTGAATATATACTTATATGTGATGATATATATTTTCATAAAATTGGATATTGGTTGTATTTGAAAAATGAAATGAAACCCTATTAACTATATCGGGCTGAGTCGGATATAAATGGCATGCCATAGAATAGGAAGAGTTCAGGGATTACTTCGACCTCGAGTCGATGAGGCACTGGGTGCCAATTTGCTTCAGTTTAACCGATGAGACACTGGGTGTCAATTTATATAGCGCTGGGCGCAGTTATTACTTTGGATTTATCTGATGAGGCACTGGATGCCAAACTGGTGTGTTGGTTGGATCCATATATTCGTCTGAATCCGTGTCGTGTTAATAGGGGAAAGTAAAATAATAATTTATGTGATTAATATTGAAATGGCAAATATGAGAAATGATTATGAGATGAGAAATCAAATATGAAATGATGAATTGAGATGTGAAACTTGAATGAATTCAAGTATTGATCAAATATATGAATCATGCCATTACATGAGATGATGTATTTAAATGTTAAATAAAACGCCATTGATATATACTTATATATTTGAACATGTGAAAATCTTAGTAGATGTGAATAAGGAATGAGCAAAAATTATACTATTGAATTGAAACACATGAACATAGCTTACTTGATGCATTTTGCGTTTTAAATACTTATATCAAGTTTATGTTATTCAGATTATGGAAATACCACTGAGTTTTACTCAGCATGCGGTTTTGTTTTCCGTGCGCAAGCTAGGTACTGTTCGAATTATTGCCGACTCAACATCAAATCACAAATTTCAAGCTCAAGTGTGGTGATATTTCATTTTGTAATGGTATGTACCTAGGGAGTCTTTTGTTGACATCGTTTATAAGCTGTTGTTAATTTAGTTGCTAGTGAAATGATGGTTAAACGTGTATATAGTTGTGGTTGAGACTATGTTTGTATGCTAGCCTAGTTTATATTTGGTATGTGATAGTTTAAAGTTTGGTAGCTTAGCATAATGTTTGGTATGTACTTAGCTTCATATTTGGTAACTTTAAAAGTTTGAAAGTTAGTTCAAATATGGTAAATGTGATATGAATGAAAGTCTTGAATGTTTGATGTGTTGTTGATGTATTTGAACATATAAAATGTGGTACTAATGAGGGTACATTGGTTAAGCATATTAGGTGATAATTTGGTGTATTTTGAGCATGTTTAATCATGTTTTAAATCGGTTAAACGATTGGTAATTGAGTTGCTTAGTGTCCAAGTAAATAGGAAATGGAAAACTTGAGTTTTAAGGTACTTTTGGATGCACACGGTCTGGCCACAAGAAACTATGTCACACACGGGCAACACACATGGGTTGTGTGACCCAAGTCAGAGAGTTACATGGCCTAAGACACGGGCGTGTGGCCAGGCCGTGTGGGCGTGTGTCTCAGCCATGTAAGGCACACGGCCTGGCCACACGGGTGTGTAAGGCACGCGGGTGTGTGACCCTTGAAATCAAATTTTTTGTAATTATTTCCTAAACTCCCAAAATTATTTCAAATTAGTCCCTGTCTATTTTTAACTACTTTTAAGGTCCCGTAGACTTGTAATAGGGGTTGTAAGAGTAACTTTTACTCTGAATTGAGGTGGATTAGCAAACCTAAATTAAGTGCATTCCACTAAATCATCGAAGATAAATTAAAAAGATAATCGTAGACGAAGTATGGACCAATACTCTGATGCTAATAATTGGAATAGTCTTGTATGTATCTGAATTCTGACATTCAAAAAGGGATAAATAGTGATAATAGTGTAGACAGTGGAAGACTAAGTTTAGCAATGTATTAATAGTGATAAGAGTGTAGACAAATAGAAGACCAAGTTTAGAAATGCATAGCATAATTTATTATTCGAGTATATAAGAATCTAGTATGAAAGTATTAGATTGTCGTGACTTTCCCCTGCATTTTATAATGTTATTAGTTAGTTTATATGTTGATTATGATTAAATTAATTGTTTGATTCGTTAGTAATGCTCGTGACCCTAAACAATATAATAAAACATTTTGGGTGCTGGACACTAAGTGGCCGGTACCACTTTTTCATATAAAAAAATTATTTTTTTGTGGGTGTTGGCACATTGATGGTCAACACCCATTTTATCAGATTAAAAAAAATTGGGTTAAGGGAAAGAGATGGTCGGCACTTACTTTTTCGAGAACCAAAAAAAAAAATTGGGTGTTGACACACTAATGGTCAGCACCCTTGTACCAAATTAAAAAAAAATGGTGTTGAGACATTGATGGCTGACACCCTTATACTAGATTTAAAAAAATATTTTTTTGAAAGTGTGTGGGAGTGCAACTATGATGGTACAGACCCAAAAGCTCTCATATGTAATTCACTACATCACACCTATTTGATACTGGTATCGATGTACTGGGGTGCCGACCATCAGTATCCCAACACCAATTTTTATTTTCATTTTGGTACAAGCGTGTTAGCCATCAGTATCCCAACACCCAATTTTTTTTAATCTGGTACAAAGGTGTCGGCCATTATTGTGCCAGCACCCCAAAAAAGTTTTCTGGTTTCCGAAAAATTAGATGCTGGCCATCAATGTGCTAGCACCCAAAAAATAATTTTTTATATGAAAAAGTGGTGCCAGCCATTTAGTGTCCAGTACCAAAAAAATAAATTTTAAATACTAGTATAAATGTATACCAATATGCTACGGTTTGAAAAAAAAATACATGGATGCCGACCATCTAGTGTTCAGCATCTAAAAAATATTTTTGGAACCCTTAACACAATCGTTAAGCAATGATTGTGTCTGAAAATTAAGTGGTGCTGGTTATTAAGTCCCCCAACCCAAGTTTATTGTTCATTTTAGGTTATTTGAGTGATTGTTTTTTAACCAAGATCATTTATGTAATTAATTATTATTTTTGGTCATTTAGGTAAAATAGCCTCGAATATTGCATTGAGATGTATTTTGCTAGAGCTTTGAGACAAAAATAAAACAAAATAAAATTTGCAAAACAATTTATGAGTAAAATAACATGAAGTTTGTAACACCCCTAATCCTTATCCGTTGCTGAAACAGGGTTACAGGGTATTACCGGGCTTTTCAGATTAAATACATTCAAAACATGTTAGAACAGTCAATCTAGGTATCTAACCAATGTATCCTTATAGTTACGAAAATTCTATCGTCGAAACACATCAATAAGACATCATATAAATCCAATTTGTAAACATGCTAAATTCAATCTAATTTACCTATAACATGTTCATTTAAACATTAACTTAAACATGCCATACTATAACCTCAAACATAAACACATACTCATATATATATATATATATATATATATATATATATATTATAACCAACCAATATTAAATTATAACCTTATGTATAATCAATCCACAAAATGATTAACATTTAAACATCCTAGGTACACGCCAATACAAAAGGATAAATATCACCACGTTTAAGATCGGGATCGTTGTTTGGATGCTGAATCGAGAATCAAAATCAAGTCCTAACTTGCGCACAAAAAACAAAATCGTACACTGAGTATAAACTCAATGGTATTTTTATAATCCGAATATAAAAAAAAATATGAAATCACAAATATACATTCTAAATATTTCAATAACCATATCACATTTCATTTGTTTCACAATATCTCAATTATCATATTTGCTATATAAATAGCTTTTCATAATATAATACACATATCATTTAAACAATAATTTTGTTCATTCCATATCCAATTCATGAATACACAATTCATGTGTCTCAATCCATATTTTAATTCACTGTCTCATTTTCATTTCACATGACACGGGCTTGAACGGATACGCAGATCCAACCAAACACACCAGTTTAACACTCAGTGCCTCATCGGATAATTCGAAGTAATAAATTGACACCTAGTGTCTCATCGGTTAAACCGAAATAAATTGGCACCCAGTGCCTCATCGAATATATCTGAAGTAATAAATTGACACCCAGTGTCTCATTGACTCGAGGTCGAAGAATCCCTGAACTCTTCCAATCCTATGGCATGTCATATATATCTGACTCAGTCCGATACAATTAATAGGGTTTAATTCCACATTTCAAAAACAATCAATATCTAATATCCACATTTCACATTAATCTCAAATTCATATAAATTCAATTCAATATCAAAATGCTAGTTACTCACCTCAATCACTTACCATAATTATTAAATCAAAATACAACAATTAATTATTAGATTCGAATTATAGAAATACAAACCAGAATTTTCGAGTTACTCCTCGTCGACTTTATCTTTTCCTTTCTTAGTCGAAGTTTCCTGTACAACATTAGCTACGGAATTGAAACAATTAAAATTCATTACAATTCAATTTCACGTTGAATATTTGAAATTTTTATTCAAAATTTAACTAAATTTCAATTTAGTCCCTAAACTGAGACTAACTTTATTTCTTCACAATTAAATCTATATTTTCATTTAATTTCCACTCTAAACTAAATTCAACTCTCTTATTTTACTCAAATCCCTAAATTTTTAAATTTTTATAATTTAGTCCCTAATACTCAAAATTTATAATTTATTCCACAATTCAATCCTTTTTCATTTCTAACTTAAAAATTTATTAATTTAGTCTCTAATACTCTAATTATTCAACATAGACAACATTTAAAACTCAATAATTTCTAAAATTTTAACATGGGTTAGGTAATATTTAGTTCTAGGATTCTAAAAACATAAAAATTACAAAAAAATGGACTAATTAACTTACCAATTAAGCTTTGAACCCTTCAAAACCCTAATTTTTCTCCTTTCTTCTTTCTTTTTCTTTCCTTTTTCCCTCAGTTTCGTTTCAACTTTCTGGTTTCTTTGTTTCTTTTTCTTTTATTTCTTTTATTTATTCCTTTAGTTATTATAATAATATAATATAATATATTATTATATACTTAAATATTAAGTATTCATATATTATTGTATACATATGTATATTATTTGTACACATGTATACACAATCACCATACACTTGTTAATTAGGGTTTAATTTCTTATTTAATCACTTCACTTTTTCTCTAATCTATAATTAAATTTTCACCATTTATGCAATTTAGTCCTTATACTTAATTACTTTTAATTCAAGCAAATTTACCTAAACAAAACCTAACAAACCACACAACTAACTTCGTAAATATTTTTAATAAATATTAACGAATCCATTTTACAAAAATAGATACAAGAAAATACACTTTTTGATTACCCGTGATTATCGAGTCATTACAAAGTTATTGATATGAATGATGGTGTTCAACAACAGCAAAAAAACAAAATGAAATTTAGTTTGAAAATTTTAAGATTTTTTTTATATAATAAAAAGTTGCAAAAGAACTTTAGTTTAAAAAAAATTAGTTCTAGTTTAAAGAATTTTTTTTAGATTTATAAATATTTAAATAGTTTTATATTTAAAAAATATTTTTTATTATTTTTTTATAGATTTTTTAATAATTTTTAGTTTAAGATTTTTTTTTCTTTTACAATTATTATTAATAAAATTTTAAATTATTAAAATTGTTATAAAATAAAGAGAGATGGAGAGAATAAAGAACAAAGAAAATATAAAAGCAACAGAAAATGTACTTTATTAATCAAATGAATGATTACAATACTTCATCAGAGTCTCTATTTATAGGCATAAAAAGTATAAAAGAAGTGGAGTTCTAATTCTAATAACTATTAGAATTTAAAGTATATCAAAAATTTATCTTAATCATGATGGACATCCACTTAATAAGATATTCATAACAAAAATAATTTTTTTAACTATATCTCAAGGACCAAATTAGGTATTCACCCTTTGGCTTAAGGTGCAATTTTACTTTTTTAAACAATCTTAACAAGGGAGTGATAAAAAAAAAATGTAACAATTTGATAATGTTAGTGACTATTATGTAACTTTTGAAAGTTGAGTGATGAAAATGTAATTTTAAATAAAGTTTAAACATCTATCATTCAACATATATGTGAGGATAAAGATTTTTTTTTTTTTTGGAACTTTTTATAGGGTTTATTATGCATTTTGAATAATTTTAATTTCAAAAATTAAAAAATCAAAGTCCACCATGAACAAACATTTGTTAAATTTGAATGTTGAAAGGTGTAGTGTTTAAAGGGATACATCCAAATTACTACAAACAAAATTCAATTCCTAAAATTAGAATCAAAGAGATTAAATTTGAAAGGTGAAGAACGTACAAGGAGTAGAGTATAATTAGACCGTTTTAATAAATAAAAATCACCAGCAGGACAAGGCGACAAGGGTGGGCACGTCGGACTATCATCTCAGCTAATAAAAACATTAAAACGAAAGCACACGGGTTTTGAATGGAAAAAAAAATAAAGAAATTGACAACTCAACATCTCATTCATATGTTCCCACCTCCAATCCTCTGCTTTAGTTGCTATTTGTTACCATATGGCTTCATCATCATTTATGTTGATAAATAAAATAAGGGTTTGAATTAGCTACTTCGAATCAGTAAAAGATTAAACAATTTTCAATTTTAAGTTTTTTTTTTTTTTAATGAAATTATTTCAAGTTTTTAGTTTGTCAATCATGAAAGTACAGGAGGCCTGAAAAGCTAACAGTGAGAGCAATAGCTGAGGGAGAGAAACACACAAGAGGAAAGCAAAAAGAAAAAAGAGTCCTGCTTCCCTCTGTTTCAAGACCCAACATTAATGTCTGCTCCACCCCAACATAGCCGACCCACACCAACATTGTAATCAGTCCGCGTTTGCTCCATTCTCCCCAGTTTTTAAATTCAATTCACTGGGAGGCGGCTTATTGTTAAAGCAATGAATACTAGGGATAATGATTATACAACTTTCAAAAATTAATTTGAATTCACATTTTCTCATGTACCAACCTGGAACTGCAATTTCATCAAACAAATATCTCAGAATGAATTTTTATTTGAACTCTACCTGCCTGAAAATGACCACATCAATTGGTCTCTCAAAATTTATTCTTTTCAGGTTTACATTTAGATATGGACGTCTTTCTCTGCTACTAACAAGATGAAAAAGATAAGATTCATCACCTCCTCCACTATTTCTTCTCTTGATTCTCAGATTGTTGAGGCTTGCATTCAGTGCATGCTACACAAGAAGGAGAAGGTGCATTTTCAAGGAGACTAATCCGTAATGTTTGCTGCTTCTCCTCATTCCCCGGGACATATAGGAGGGCTTCCATTATTAGGATCTCCCAGTCCCGAGGTAGGACATATGAATACCAATTATCATCTGTAAAAGAATCCCATTTCAAAATCGTATCAGGTTAAAATAGAAGTAATATACCAACTTATGAATTGTTTGGAATAAGCTGGTTTAATACTAAAACTTGCTCTAAAAAACCCAAAAAGTGCTAATACAACACTTTCCGGATAGAGGTTACTTAACAAAAGAGGTTTCTAAGAATTGAGACAATTAATACATCAAAGGTGAGAGATCTCGGAGAATATGTGTTTTGCACATGTAATTAATGAAAGGGATTTGAGAGATTGAACCAAAGAAAAGACAGAAGGTGTAAAGAAGAACATAAAGCAGACGACACCAACCTCCATTACGAACTGCCTTCAATTGTAATACTCCATTGCCTTGTGGTCCAGATACAGGGAATGTGCAAGATACAGAATGCCTCTTGTGAGCTACAGCAAGAGAAGCATTGTACCATGGTCCCTTCTTAATCGGTTCCCCAATAGCATTTATGATTGCTTGACTCTTACCAGCTTTCTCCATTGCCTTTCTAAAAAGTTGTAGGGTCGATTGTAAGGATAACTTGTTCATCATTCCAAATGGAAAATGCAGAATGAAATGAAAATCCAACATCGTTCATCAATTTTTGGAACATAAACAACAAGACAAGAAGACTTGGAAGTTGCTAAAAAATGAAAACCAAAGTATCATACTTGGGGTTACTACTGGAAGAAAAAGGAAGTAGCTATTTCCATTAGAAACCAGAAACTATATAGCAATAAATTCTATCCTTTCACCCAATATCCATGAAAATATTTTGTCCACTAAACGAATGCTCCAGGGGATCAAGTGCAACATTGTGTGTAAGGAGATCATATAACAACAATACAAGTTACAACGCTAACAAATTCTAAGTACCATGGAGACCCTTGTACTAGGAGTCGATTGCATTTTGCCCCCTCTACTCAAAAAATGGACAAATTAGTTACGATACGTTAGATCAAAGAGCAAACTAGTCCTTCTGTTAAAAAATCCATCCATTTTTACTGTTAAAAACTTGTCCATGTACGTCAATATGAGGTACCCATGGCACATCATGTGTAACTGTCTGGTTATTTCGTTAGCCATACCAGTTTTTAACAGTAGAAGTTGACGAATGTTTAATAGAAATGACCAGTTTGCTATATCATCTAACGTAAAAGGACTAATTTTCTCATCTTTTGAGTGAAGGGAGCAAAATGCAATCTGATTGGGCCTCCATGGTACTTTTACCCAAATTCTAATATTTCAAAGATGTTACGGTCTACAAAAAAAAAATATATATATATATAGATACAACATTCAAGCACATAAGCTTACAGTTTCAGTGTATGCATTCCGAGTTCAGAAGGAAATCCAAGGTATAGCTAATTTCGCAAGTGGAGTCATGGACCATTGACAACAATTCCTATCCTATTATAATATCAGTGACGATAAGCAAATAAACTTCCTCTATTCTTCTGTTCGGTCCAGAAGATGATCAAAATCCAAAAGTTGGCGAAATTGAACATGCAGAATCCAATATTAATATAGATCGGAGTATGCTAATCAAGAGATTGAACTATTTAGAAATTAATTTTGTACTTTATGCATCTGATAGCAATCTTTTCAAATAACTAGGCTATTTAATTTTAATTAGCATTTTACTTCTTTTCTACATAATAAGGTTCTAGCATTGTATTGGTATTTTCCATTTTATAACTCAAATCTCGTTTTGCATATTTGAAAAACAAAGTCCTCCAATTAGTAAAACTCTTACAGCAGAGCCAGATGAAATGGATCATACCTGCTACAGCCATGGTAGATGGCAAGGTCATCAAGAGCACTCAAAGCAACACCGCCCGTTACCGTAATCAAGATAAAAGTAACCGCTTTACCAGCAAACGACTTGTTCTTTTCGTCATTCACAGAAGTTCCATTGCTGCAAATAAGTAAAACATGATGAAGTTTAACTTATCTTTTGGAAGAACCTAAAAACTACCACCACAACAAAAAAAAACAATTTTATGTTGCAAAAAAACCCAGAGTGGCAACTCAAAATAAACTATCTGAACATTGAATTTGTAATTCTGTTACTGGGATTTGACACAGAGCCTAAACATCATCTGGGGTGAACTCTTATCACAAACCAAAGTACAAATAAACTCAAAGTCCCTTGATTTCTCCCGGTTTGGATATTAACCCCCTTTCAGTATCTGAAAAAAACTCTTACGAAAATTTATGGGTGCTAGAAATTTATGGCTAATTCAATCCCAGAAAACGAATTGCTAAAATCCTAAAACAGGAAACTCAAAAAAAAAAGTACCTGGAAAGCTTGGAAGATGGAGAATTCTTGAAGAAAGAAACCAACCTTCTGGCCAACATGATACCCCTCTTCGTTATGCCCCCCCAAAAGGCTCCTACCGACTGCTTCAAACCCTTTTTCTTTTTCCTCCCTTAACCTCAGTTGTGTTGTATTCCTCCTCTCTGTTATGTCACCAAAAGGCTCGACTCCATTTGAACACCTTGGCAAAAATTATGCTTTGGGCCTTTCAAAATTGGGTTATAAAGTTCTTGAGGCCCAATCTTTGTTTATCACGTTTAAATATTCTTTTATGGTTTTTTTGGTGGTAAAATAAAATAAAATAACCTAAAGTTACATCAAACAAAAACACCACTAAAAAAGTGTTGAAAATTTTGATTTAAATGATTTTTTAGGAGATAAATGTTCATTTCAAATTAAAAAAATCATTTTAATTATATTTATCATTAAAATTATAATAATTTAATAAAAAATAATATTGTAACTCATTATTAATATTTTGATATATGAAATATAAATTTTAAATACTTTTTCAAGCAATAAATATAAATTATTTGTAAAACTTAATTTAAATATTTTAAATATTAAAATACAGGGACAAAACTAAGGGGCTCATAAGGACACTATCATTTAAATCCTTTAGAATTTTTAAAAATTTAAATTAGTAAAAGTAAACTTGCACTTTGATCCCCTAAAAATATGAAATTTTGATTTAATCCTTTAAAATATAAATTATTAAAATGATAAAATTACATTTTTACCATTATAAAAATTACAAATTAATTTCGCCCCTTGAAAAGGCTTTCTAGTTTTGCCTATGTTAAAATATAAACATAGAATCCAATTATACCAATATAAAACTAACATAATTTTACATACTATCATAATTTTTTCTATGATTAATATTTTAATAATTCAATCATAAAATTTATTAATATAACTATAGTTGTCATGAAAAAAATTTATAATGATTAGATTGTTATAATCATTTGAAGTAATGAAAATGTATAAAACAGGTTAAATATACTTGAAATAAATAAAAATAATAATCATCGATGAGAGTTAAAAAAAAAAGTCATTTTAACTCCTGCTTTTCCAAACCAAAAAGCTACAAAGCACTTTTGTCTTTGAGAAACTTGCAAGAGCTCAGAAATGTTCAACACTGGGGATGAAGCCTTTTTTAATGGGAAAAAAAAAAAAGAACATTGATATTCCAAGTCAACTGATAATTGGAGTCAACTGCCATCAACAGAAACAAAAATTTACCATAACTGTATATTCTTTTCACTCATATAGAGGTGTGCCAAATCTAAGTGGTCATAAACCAGCTCAAAACCATAAGAGAAAAATAAGATGATCCGCTTGAACTGCATAATAAAAAGCATTCAAGGGGACAGCAACATACACTCATTAAAGGATGACATGAAAAATTATCCCCCCAACGCTTCTTTTATGTGGAATCACACACTCCAAAAGGTACAAGCATAATTTTTTAACTCACTGATGGCAAATGTTCATTCAGAACTCAATCAACCCCCCCCCCCCCAAAAAAAAAAAAATTGATCCAACAGTGTGCCACAAGTTGAAATGTTCATTCAGCCAAACACAGTGTCTTATCTAGAACCTCGCTGATACAAACCATTGCCTCTTGATCTGTAGTCACCAGATTCTTGGTTGCTTCCTCTACCCAAACTACGAGAACCAAAACGACCTCTCGAGGCTTCAGCTGTATAATTGCCCCTGCCTCTTCCCCTTCCTGGTAATTTTGAATGGCAGAATCATGTCAACAAAGCAATACTCAAAGCAAATTCACTCACATAATGAGAAAGCTGACTACCATTTCTAACCCATCAATGCAAATCAATTACAGCACATGCATGTTTCAAACAGGCAGGAAGAATAGTTTTTCGTTTTTATTTGCACAAGGAAGAAGAATGTAGTAACGCAGTCCTAATATGTTAGACACTATAGAACCAATTTCTTACTGTTCATCAAGATTGTCAATTTTACTGACTATCATATTTAGTGACTACCAAACCAGGCCACCTAGAGTATTATCATAGAAATGCAGAAATTTAGTGAAGCAACAAGAAAAATGAGGCAGAAGAATTTAGTAACTCAAGTTTGTAAAGAGTGACTTTTTTGTACAAGTAAAAAGAATGCTTTTGTAGATGTTCTGGAGATATCTAAAAGCAGCAATCACGAAAGAGAACTTTACTGAAACCATAGAAGGAAATCCTAGGGCACAAAAGAGTGTATATTAAGGTACATACTTCCTCCTCGTGTACTGCTGCTATTTGGCCTGCGCTCTTCTATGTAGACTTGCCTTCCCCCCAATTGTATAGGAGATGCCTACAGAAGAAACAAAACTTGGTTAGTATTATGTAAAATATAAACACAAAAGCAATAAAGGAAAACCTCAAAGCTTCAGGATGGCAGTAAACATACAAATTTACTACAAAAGTAGATTTATGTTATTTCAATGGTACCACCTGGAGCTGCCATTGTAGTATATCTATGTATATAAAGCGTCCTTCATACAATGAGAAACTATAAAGCCTTGACACTTAAGGGTGCTATAAGTCAATTTTCGTTTAAAAGCATCACAAAAGTGCATGGTTTCCTTCACCCTCCTCTCAAAATCTGCTTCTTTTTTCATGTATTTACGCAAGAAGCTCTTTCATGGTTGTGCTAGTCATCTCAATCTCATCCATCATAAGCAGTGAAATAAAAGCATCACAAAAGTACATGGATGCAGCTTAAAATTTCCCAACAATATGAACAACTATGAAAAATAAAACTAAAATGTAATCACAGTGGTACAAAGTTAAGGAGTGCTCAAAGCTCCTTTTATAGTAAACTCAATGTTACAGACAAACATAAGTCAAACAAATAGTTACAAACTTTCGATGAATAATTCAAAAGGGAAACTAGCAAGGAATCTGAGAAAGTATAGAGCTTTGAAATTCTAAAATAAATACAGGAAGTAACTAGGCTATTTGCTGCAATCCAACACATACGCTTGAGAGAAAACAACGAAAATTCATACCTTGATTGCATTTTGAACAGCAAAAATGTCTTCAAACTCAACAAAAGCATAGCAAACACCAACAACATCCTGCATGCATCTAACACAAATTTAGTTTGTTTGAAGCCACATAGGAGGAGGAGGTGGAAGAAGAAGAAGAAAATCACCTTGCGGTTCCGGATAAACACACCATCAGGCTTGATTCTACCAAAATTCTTGAACTCTTGCTCAATTTCAGTAACAGTAACAGTAGAGGGCAAGTTCCTCACGTAAACAGATTTGTATTCACCAATATATTCACCTGAATGTATGAAAATCAATAATCGGATTGCAACTCCTAATACCGAGTATCATGAACATTTATATGAATTGCGACCTCTAAATCTTGTCTAGTTGTCTCAACTCTAAACCTGAAAGGTATTTCTAATATCCCACCTCTAAACCTTTAATTCCTCAAGAGTAGAAATGAAACTCAGATGCTTTAGTAACCAATACATATGCTAGAGAAGGGCAATTGATTAGCCAAACCAAAATATCAAATAGAAACTATATCACTGTAACTCCTGATATTAAAAAAAAACATACCAAAATAGATACAGCTAAACTAACCTTCTTCAGAGACCAACCCTTCCTCTACTGCTTTTTCTGCTGCAGATTCAGACACATCTGACCAAGCAAGATGCGACCGCTGACTAGTAGGCTCGGGAATATGATCCCAATCTGAAGTACTCTGGGAAACCTTATTATAAGATGGTTGCACTCGAACAGATGAAACGGCTTGCTCCTTTGGAACATGCAATTGCACCTTTTTTAACACCAACTAACGTTGATTAACCAACCATAATCGTTTAAATTTCAACAAATAAAACACCATTAATCTGTGGTCTGGGTATCAGATAGGAAAAAGTGAGATCATACTCGACACTCATTTGATAACTCATGGCAAGTGTCCATAATTCCCCTCTGTTAATTTATTAATTGTTCATGTCTGAACAGTTTACTTTTTACATGAATAGGCATGTTTCAGTAATGCAAGACCGGATGTTGTATGCAACACACTTGAGTAAAATTCACTGATTTTTGGTTACATTAGGGACAAAGAAAGTATATACTCATTCAGAAAGAAAGTATATACTCATTCAGATAAAATGATAGTAATTTAAGAAGTAAAGAATAGGCAACAAGAAACCTAAAAAAAGCAAGAGTCATAAACATAACTTGCATAATCAACAATAGGGGAGTACTTACAATAGAGGCATATGTTTTCCTTGGAGGCTCCCCAACAGGTTCCTCCAAAGGCATAGCTGGGATGTCTTGCACAATGTCCACCACATTGTGATGTGAAGCAAGAGTTTCATCTGCAGGAGCCTCCTCCACCACAACTTCATCTTCAAAACCTTCCTCTTGTGGTTGCTCCGGGAGACTATATTTGTCAACAGGATCATCATCTATATGAACAGAGTTGACATATTCCCTGGCCTCTTCCTCCAAAACATAGTCAGAATCTGTCAAATTCAACATGTCAGGCCAAACCAAAAAAGAAAAAGACAAATAAAAATCGCTACCATCAGAATAGCACATAACAAAGACCAGCGGGAAGAAGAACTATTTCCCAGAGATTAACTTGTTATTGTTAAGTAAAGACCACAATAAGGTGTTGACTTCAGTGCCATAAGTGGTAGGATTAAAAGCAGGCAACTAAAGGTAACAAGAAGCCACAAAGATATAATTATCCCTCAATTTTTGTAAAAGCTATAACATTAGCAATTGAGTATAAATATACTTAACTATTTCTACTATCTATGTTAGAACCTTTAAACTAGTTAGAACTTAAGTCATCTACATTTTGCATGCGGATAATAAGTCCATAAAATGCTATAACTTGAAATAAAAACTTAAGATTAAATTAAGAAAAAAGTCTGCACACAGTACATTGTGGCTCTGCAACAGGGCTTGACAGATTTGGTTGAGCATCATGCTTGTTTTCTTGTAATGTGGAAGCTGGAAGTTGTGAAGTCACTCCATCATCAATAAACTGTAGGATATCACTAAGAACGAAGTAACCCTTCTCTTGAGGAGCGAGGAAAAAGGTTTGCACAAATTTCCTTCTACTACTGAAATCCTTGATTTTAACGGAACCAGAAACCATCACCAGAACACCTCCATTCCAAGAATCAAGAGAATTAATTGTCTTGATCTCGATTGCAGTAAAATTTAGTGACATTACCATGGCATGAATTTGCTGCAGAGAAAGATTAAAAAACAATAAATTATAAATTAATCAATAATGATGTAAAATAAAAGGATTGAGATAAGTTTATTCCTGAAAAGAGGAAGCTTGAAAATAAAGGAGAAGTTACCAGCATCGCCGAAGCAGAGTCAGAGGAATCTCCATCGACCCAAATCATGGTACTGTCATCTGAATAAAACTGATGAACTAGATCAGGTTGCTGTTGAAGTACCTGATAGTATTGTCCAACGAAGTATGAACCAACCTGAAATTTTTAAAAACAACAAAATCATTGATTAGTAAGATAATAATAATAAAAAAATCCACAGAGAAACATAAAACGTTTTTTTTTTTTTTTTTTTTTTTTTTTGAAAAAAAGAATCACCTGAGCAGGTCCAGGGTAGGAAGTGGGAGCCATTGTGATGAGTAAGTTAAATGACCTCAAAACAAAAACATGCAGTGAAGAGGATGTAGATCTAATCTAACCCCCTCACCCCCCACCAAATGTTATAATAAGTCTTGAAATCCTATAGTTGAAGTAGCCGAAACCCTAGTGATTGTTTTCATAAATTGTTTAATGATTTTTGCAAAGAGTTTAAATGACGGGGGAAAAGCAGTTGCCGATTTGTTTCCGTTTCAAAAAAAAATAATAATAATAATAAATAAATAAATAAATAGATACGGTAGAGTTTGAGGAAGATGAATTGATATATTGTTAAAAAACCAGATCCTTTGTTCGCAATTTAAAAACAGTGTCAATAAATATGAATATCACAGCCGTCCGTTTAAACCCAGCCCCTTGTGTTTTTTTAACCTAAATCATCGGCTATTAAACTACAACCGCGGCGCGTTAAGCAAATATAAAAACCGGCTTTGTTATGATTTTACTCAAAAGAGAATGAAATGCATATGATGTTTTTGTTTCAAACTATTTTCTTTTTCATTTTTTATATAATAATCACTTTAACATTACAAAGATTGATTGAATCAACGAGCCTCGAGCTACTCCTTTTGGGCTCAAAATAATTTAAATAATTCCAGGGAATAGCCCATTTGTTGAGAATATATTCTAACCAAAATTTGCACCTATTCTGGAAATCAAAAGTTCCTTCTTCTTCGTGTTTACTTTTTCCAATTTGGTCACTTAAATAAGAAACCCAACTACAGATCACATCATAATTTTACTAACATTTGTACAAACTTCACACAAAAAAATCTAAAATTGGAAGTGAAAAAAAGGACACCACAATACTACTGTCAACTAAAACATATTAGTATTCTCAAAATCTACCCCCCGCTCCAAGACCCAAAAATGTCCACCTCCGCTTAACTGATTAGCTGTTCCATGTTAGAAACAGTCCGCGATAAGCAAAAGACCCAAATAAGGAAAAATTAGGGACACCAAAGAAACTGGATACTCAATAGTAAGGTCCACCATAATAAGCCTGAGGAGCTGCAGCAGCAGCAGGAGGAGGTTGCTGCGCTGGGGTTAAAGTCGTGGCAGCAGTTGGTTGAGCATAACTTTGCTGAGGAAAGCTCTACACAAAATCAAAGCAAACATTAGCCCTAACTATCAAATTTGAATGTTGCTCAATCCAAAAACATTAAACTTCAGTACTGACTTACTACCCTAAGCTATTAAGTAGATGAAACGAGGGATAAGTTTCTTGGTACAAAATTCGGTAACATATGGGACTATTAACGGACAAGGATCATTCAAACCCTTTGTAATTATATACATGAATCTCAATATATATAAATATCTAAAATTCTCCCAACTGTTTGGTGTTGAGGAACATGAGGTCCAAGTTTCAAAAGTTCGGGGTAGCAAGTCAGCAACCGGGATGAAATTCCTGATGCCTTTATGTGTGCACTTAGTTAGGCAGAAAGTGAAAAGATTGTAAAAAACGATGAAAAAGGTAAAAAGAAAGTGACTTTTAAGTGCCCTTGGTAGGAAAAAAAAAAAGTGAAAGGAAAGCTAATACATTTCTATAAGAAAACAAAAAATGAGAGATATGAATTAAGTGTCCACATTTACAAGATTATCCATCGTTTTCTAATTTTATTTTTTATTTATCTTAATTTACAGAAGGTATAGTAACTAAAATAATATGACTTTCTTGTTATTTTTCCACTCTATCAAGAACAGGATAAAAAGAAAATTCCATTCTATTGGACTTCTACTTTTCCCACCAAGCACTTCAATGAAAGAAAAAGTATATAAATATATATATACATCTTTTTACTTATTTCCTCCAATTTCCATCTTAATAAGTTTTTTTTTTCTTCTCCACATAACCAAGAAAAGCCTTAATGATCTTGGTGCACTAGAGTGATTGTTGTATCACTAGTCTTTGAAATTATAGTTTGAATCAGCTGTGAAATGTATAGGGTGCAATTATAGAAAACTGAATACCTGCATTGGATATGTTGTAGTCGGGTAAGCACCATAACTGGCAATTTGTGGAACTGATGTGGGCACTTGTGGAGCTGCATAATTGCTACCATAACTGCTATATGCACCATATGCAGCCTACAAATTGAACAGGAACACAGTATGAAATCCATGAAACCATATAAACTCAACAAAGAATTAATTGCCACCGTAAATCACATGCTCACATTTCAGCTAGTTTTCCCTTCATGAGAGGGCAACATAATCCAAACATGTAATAGCATGCATAACAAAGAAATAGGACTGACAAACAAAGCCTTTCACCTTTACATAGTCTGCCATATATGTATATATCATAAGGAGTCATTATCCTCTATTTAAGATCATACCATCAGCTCACTAATTTAAAAGAAAGGTAATAAGTTATACTTCCATCCGTTCCTCTCCTATTTACATGAATATCCATTAGATCACACTTTACCACTAGAGTATATCCTATTTCATGTCCAAACTAGTGTAAGTTTATTGCCATGTATGTTATCTTCTACATTTATTCATCATGCCGTATTTCCTCATACACCCACACTTCCAATCCTAACATTCTCATCTCCTCATGAAATGTTGCTACTTATTTGCTGAGCATTTAAACTGCACAACATTACTGATCTAGCTAGCATCCTAAAAATGATCCATCAAGCTCCAGTGAAACTTATGATCACACAAATTGCAAATCCACTCCATTTCATCTACCGCTCTGAAATCCTATGTTTAACTCTTGCAACCAGTCAATGATAAGTGCAAGCCAAAGATCATCACAGCCGTAGAAGTGAATCTAGAATGACATGAAAAAAGATACCAACCTCAATACTTTAGCATACACCAAGGACGAGTTCAGAAAAACTGAGACGCAAGATATTTTCCGGTAAGTTATCATGAACATGGCATTATATTGATCAAGACAAGGTAGCCTTCTTAAACTTTTAATGGAATACGAAGTGCTTGTAATAGCAGATACAAACTAAAGGCGCCCAGTTATACAAGTCTAAACCATCACCAAATAAAACGGTACCAGTTAACAGTATCTCCTAATATCAATCATACTCAGAGGTCGGTATAGTATGAAAATAAGACGAGGATATTCCAGTTACAATGAAAAGTTATATCTGGAAGTGCAATCTACCTGTTGGCTGTAGCCAGAAGTCCATGGTTGTGCTTGTGCCTGTGCCTGTGCCTGTGTAGTAGGGGGCCAAGTTTGAGGCTGTGCCCCATAACCAGCTGGCCACTGGTTTTGTGCATTTGGATAGGCACCCATTAAAGACTGGCCAGGTGAAGGGGCACCAGAGTAAGATTTCACAAGCTTTGTCTTATCTGAAGATAAAAATTCTTCAGCATGACGTTTTCTTAATTCCGACATGGGCCTATGAGGTAAAAATAGCTTAGCATGCCGATCTTCTGCCACTTTAATGGACTGTACATCGTCAAAGAGACTCAAGAACTGCAAAATCACTTTTTCAATAGTAAGCTACCAGTAAAACTTTCTTCGAATATTTAAGAATTGAAAACAGCATTCAACAATCTTGAAAGAAAATCTTCAAACTTGAGATATTTCAACAGCATTCGACGACTACATCTTCAAACTACTATTGTCAAAGGCACTAGGTGCACTCTCTAAGTCTGCTGTATGGCCAGAGGCACAAGACACAAAATTAAAGCACTCGCCAGAGTAAAATAAGGCGCATACGTATAAAAATATATATGCAAAATATAAATGAAATTTTATGTAATATATGATAAATAGTTACTTTAGATAAATTTTAATATAATTTGTTTTATAAACTCAAATTGTTGTTCAAGTCTAACAATTCACTTACTAATCTATTTCAAAATAAAACAAAGTTTGAAATGAGAAGTCATCATTAGACATTAGCTCACTATTTCCCTGGCTAATCTGTTACAAAAATCAGTTAAAAATTACACATGGAGAAAATGAATTAAAAGGAAAACAAATAGTAGAATAGATAAATAATAGAGGAAAGAAATACATGTTCACTTTTGATTGGCAATATCTATATTTGGTTCTGAAGGACTTTAATGTTTGAAGGATGTTGAAGCTTGGAGTTTTGATGATTTAACAAAGTTTTAACGTAATTAAATTGTAGTAAGTTTATATTTTATAAAATTAGAATATGTTTTAAGTTTTAAAATAAATAGTAAGAAAAGTCAGCTTCACCACTTCAGTGAAGGAAATAATGGATGGTATCTGAGTTGAAGGAAAAAAAGAAACTTAAAAACTAAAAAGTTAGCTGCACCACTTCATTGGTGTTAAAAGAAACTGATATCAAGGTTATGATTATCAGCTATTTCCATTTCACAGCCAAACCCAAACCTCCACACGTGACTCACTATTTAATCCATAACCAGAAATAACATAAACAAAGCTTAAAAGGAGTACATTTTAATCACTAAGCACTCAATGCCAAATGTAGAAATCCCACAGAATGCAGTCAATAAGCAGGTCATTTGCATCTTCACAAAAACTATTACCTCCAAAAATATGCTAGATAGGTCTTCCTTGTCTGCAGCACTGCCATCTGAGCTTGAGGATATAAACTTGTCAACCAATGACTGTAAATAATCAATCTGCCTTGGTGGTGGTAAAATTGTTTCAAAATGTATTAAGGCCTACATGTAAAACAAAAGAAAAATCAAAAATCAGATACCTGAGGAGAATGATCAAAATGATGTAACGGAAGGGTTTGTGTTTGAGAGAGAGAGAGAACCTCAAGGAATGGTTTAGACAGTTGGACATGGTCAAGTGCTCCAGTTAAAATTTCCCTGGCCTTCTTTGCATTTCCAGAAACCTACCCAAAAAAATATCAATGGAAATAAGAATCAGGACATTAGTGAGAATTTAGCAAAGATAATAAACACTTGGAAGTAAGAGGCAATCAGACTAAAAATGAGTTCAACAAAAGTTTCTGTAGTCTTAGACACAGACCTAATAACATAAAAAAACAACCTTAAGTGCTATAAGATATGTCAGGTGTGCGTTTCATCTTATTCTTTAGGGAATTTTAAGACGTTAATCTGGCTTCTGGTGTGAATCATATGATGATTTACAAATGGTAACTGAACATTGTTGTTATGCAAGCCATGTGAATGAACTTATAAAGAGAACAGAAATGTCAATACGGTAGAGGTAACAGAGTAATTCTGTGATACAACATACTACCCATTTAGTTTTAGAAAGTACATATGTGAACTATATGATGAATTAAGAACAACGATTGGACACTGGTTGTCATGCAAGCCATAAAATGAACTTGTAAAGAGCACAGAGATGCGCATATGGCAGTGGTAACAGAGTAATTATTTGGAACATTAGTAGTATAATATTAGAAAGCACATATTTGACACAGGTTCAGACAAAGGTGGCGCATAAAATTCAACTCATTCTTTAAGAAAGATCAATGATATTAACATTGGCTCCTGGACCAATGAAAATTCCCATTTCCATTTCACATGAATCATTTCATAATGAAAAAATTAAGTATCGCAAACACAGCCACTTACCAAGTAAGAAAATCTAGAATATTGTGCATACAGCATTGGTAACGTTTGAGAATGCTCTTTTCCTTTTTCAATGGCAATAGCTTGTTCATATAAAGAGAAGGCATCTTCCAGTTTCCCCTGCAGAATCAAGATAAAACAACCCCTTTGGAACAAGTAAAAACATTTAGCAGAAGTAAAAACACATCTGTACGCTATGTATTCATACCAGACGGCGTTCCATATTTGCATGCTTGATAATTGCTTCAAGAAGACCTGGTGATATTTCACTGTGAACAAGGTGATACGCAGCTTGAGCACCTTCTATGTCCCCATTCTGCTCCTTGAATCGAGCCGCAAAAAGATGGATCTCTGGTTGCCTCTGTAGAATTTTGATAACAAATAATTATCAGTAAAATGCAACACAACACAAATGGCTGCAACTAGCATGATGTCACTTTTTAAGTTGCCACATAAACACCTAGCAATTATACTCATTTTGCACACTGATGCCAAAATTAATATATATAATCAAGAGCCATGCGTGATAGTAAAAACCAGATCACAAGCTCAAATAGTTCCCTAACCATGAAAAAAAAAAATGAAGCACATGTTCTTTCTTCAATTAATTCAGTTAGGGCACAGAATAAGCAGATGAATATACAAGTGGGAAGTGCCATTTCCATCAAATAATATTTTCTGACAAAAGGTTCTGAACTCCTAAACTGCACTATCTTTAAAGAGGTGCAATGATTTTTTATACATTAATAACAACTTAAAAATTACAAGTGAAAATGACTGAAAACGATACTGCTCCCACTGTCCCACTACAATTGTGTTATTCGACTGTTTGATGAATTGTACCAAAACAAACCCCAAAGCAAAAACATTGATAGATTTCCTCCAAACTTTTTTCTTCTTAAATTCTTTAAAATATTTAAATGACAGTAGTAAAAAGTTGAAAAGTTTTAACTATGACAACTAAAACTCAAATGTCCGTTCTAGAAGGGAGATAAAATTCATCCAAGTAGTATTTATACAACAAACACAAACTGCACTTCATACCTTGACGAAGACTTGCGTAGCACGCACAAGTGCATTATTAGCAAGATCCATGCTTCCACTGGCTTCCATACATAAAACATATCGTATCCAATACTCAGGATAATTAGCACATGCTATAAGGCACCTTTCATATAATTTGACCACCTAATTCACAATTGAAAATATAAAAATTAGACAGAGATCTGGTGCAGCAAAACAATGAACAATGGATGATACAAAGCAGAAGGAGAAATGCATAAGAAATACTCCATTGTTGGAACAGAGAGGCCCCTCAAATATGATGGGACCCCCATTGCCTGACACATAAATGGTTAGGAAGACAAGAACACACCTGCAGGCATAACATTGGAACTTTAAAATATATAAAATGAATTCACTGTTCAATACATTACAAACCTAAAAATGTCCACTGAAAAAATGAGCGTTTGAAGTACTTAGCCTCAAAGAAACCAAATCGAAGGTCCATGCTTTAGTCTCAGTACATTTCCCGTTTTAAAAAGTTGCTTCACCCAACGATTTAGCCAATAAGGCAAATGATGCAGCAGATGTTACTTAACTGTAAGTCAATATATAACAAACAGGGCAACTGAACACTACGAACCATAGCTAAACTGAAAGATGGAAAAAACAAACTCAAATACCTTATTGAAGTCACCCTCTCTTTCTATAAAGTCCAGGTAGTTATGCCAGTTTTCAAGCTCAGCAACATTGAGGGGCCGCACATGAAAGTAAGGCCTTCTGATAGCTGTTTCAAAACCAATGATCTTAGAATCGAGCTCTTTGGCCTTTTTATATAGCTCTTCTCTAATGGCAACATACTTCTCCAACTCTTCTGCTTCTGTTGAGCCAGCAGTTAGAGGCTTCTGCATTTGTTCTGCAGCATCAGGATGAACCTCTCCTTCATTGACTTGGCCATCAGCCTCTGAAACTGGACCTGATACATTGGCAGCAGCTTCCTCAGCAGTTCTTAATTCTGACAAAGGTCGACTTCCAGCCAACTCTTTGAAACTGTAATACAATAGGCATCAAGGAATAATGAAGTTGTGGGAATAATAAGCAAAATAACATGATGCACTACTGCATAATTATCCATAAAATCACTATTTTAAAAGTTAATGAGAAAATGCATTTGCATTTTGAACTATCCTCTACCACCCCATAAACCTCACCCCCCACCCCAATATTCAAACTCGTCTCCAAGTTAAAAGTCCCAAATTTTCTGGTGTCTCCTTCAGGCCTACATATGCATTCTTTTAAATAAAAAGAAACGTCACCAAACATTAACATTCAAACAATTAAAAAACAATGCTTTGGATGAGCATGTTGTAGCCTTGAAACAACCCTAAGCACTTGCTGCTAAGATTATACAATGTGAAAAAACAACTTAAGAAAGGAAACCACTGCTACTTAAAATTCAATTAGTAAATAGAGGATACTGCACCATAGACTCCATTTAATATCTACTTTTGATACCAGAAGGAAAGAGATTTATCTTAAGATGCAAAGGCAAAAAAGGATTTAATGGATTGAAGTACAAATTTCGCAGAAATTGGTAGGTAATTTTTTTAAGAATAACGACTAAATGAACCATGATAACAAGGTTATTGCGTAAGTTTGGCCAATCTCACTAAAAAACCTCAGATAAATGAACGAACATGGTAAACTAATGTAACTGTGCCAATAACACGAACAGTTAAATATGAAGAGACACAAAATAGGCTTACCTGTTGAAATACCTATCTAGCTGTTGATTAGGGTTCTCAAATATTCTAGTATAAATAGCAGCAAGGCGACTCCACTCCTGGTGCATGTATTCATATTCAATGTACTTATCCCAAAGAGGGAAAGATAGATAATCAGTTCCAACATATGCTAATCCTCGTTCAAAAAGCCTGAAACACCATGGAGCAGAATAGTTATTACACATGAAAAACCATACAGCAGTGCAGACAAGTCAACAAACAGAAGACAAAGGGAACAATGTTAAAGATGAAGGAACAATTCACTCTAGACGTGTACATATGCTGCATTACCTTCCAGGTAAAAATCAAATGTTTAAAATAGAGCAGCGATTGAGGCCATATAGCTCTTAACTGGATGATATCTTCCTAAAAGCATTTTGCATATTGATGCACCTCAAATTATCAAGGTTAAAGTAATAACTCAAAGATAACTACATGAAGTGTGAAGAGCTCAGGAACATGGTCAATAACCTAAAATTGTTTCAACGATCACCCATACATTAGCCTCAAAATTAAGGGAATAAACAGAAGGGGGGAAAAAGAATTACTAAATTATATCCCTATCAAACCTCTCTGCCATGAATGTAAGGAATTGCTGTTGAAGGCATACCAAAATAAAATTTGAAAGCAACAACAATCACCAGATTTACATAACTGAGAAAAGCATACAAGCATGGTCTCCTACTGCAAACCAGGAAGAAGAATGTGTAGATTAGCAGTTTTTACCTTCGGATGGTCTCTGGATCTCCATATGTTTCAATGGCAAAAGCACAATATAGCACCCAGATATCCACAGAATATGTCACTCCCTGAACTGCTCTTTCATAGACCTCCACAACTTTGTCCATGGAGCCTATGCGTGCTTCATGATCCGCATACTTTTTCCAATAACCATAACACAAAGGAAACTCAGCCAAGAAAGCATCATAAACCTTCCGAATTTTCAGTATATTGTTCTGCATATGGACAGATGAAAACAATTGGCAGACAAGAGACGCAAACTTAGATAGAAAATTAATGAGGATAAGTTCATAACCTAGGAATTCAAATCAACGCAAAAACCCCCTGGAAAATACAAAATTAACTGAAAGATGGATGGTGATCTTGCCTCACCCCACTAAAGAAAAGTTCAACAAAATTACATGCGACTTTTGTTAATTTTCACAAAATTATTAAGGTGAACCACCAGTCCCTCCCCGAATTATATTCATTTTAAGCATATGGGGCCTCTTTTCAACCACATAGTCTCCACTAAACTATAAAAAAATAAAGAAGGAAAAAAAATTAGATATTAGCTAGGCAACATATCACTGATTTAAATAGCACATGTGATATGGCATCACGGTTGCTATTCTGCAATTTTTGCTCTCTCTGCCACCAATAACATAATTAACCATGATAAGAATCCATTATGTCCGTGGCTTAAAACACATGCACAGATGCAATTTAAACCCATGAAACAGATAACTAGCTCACGAAATTTCCAACATGTAAAAGATAACAAGTCTGTGCAATTGCTCCCATGCAACAAATTTTCATGCTCACATACCTCTGCAACCTTCTCTGTTTCCTCTATCAATGCAGTCCAAGCATTAAAATCCAATGAATTGGCTCTCAAAATACTCCATAAACGTTCTTCTTCAGCAGACATGGTTGGTGCTAGATGTCAAAAATAAAAATAAAGAAACAATTGAGTTTCACATTTTCTAAAACTTAAACACTATAATAACAATAATAAAAGGGGAAGGTAAAATGTTGAATAAGATGCTTTTAATCAAAACTAAGTGTAGACTGCAGATGTCCAAAGAACAATCACCCACATCACGTTGATCAGGAACAAAGCTTAATGGCAGAGTGCCAAGAGAAAAAGGCTGTTTCTATGCTAACGGAGTTTCAAGTCATTATGGCATACAATAGGCTTGTTAACTTGAGATACAAATAGCAGAAAAATGAATCAAAATATTAAAATCATTACTAAGCCCACTTCTTAGTGCCTTTGTGCATAACTGATATACATGACAAAATGCCCGAGAAAAACATACCAGAACCATCCACAAACTCTGGTGCGGCAGAAGCTCCACCTAAATTATCAAAAGCATTTCCATTCTCAACTGTGGTTGCACTTCCTGCTGCATTAACAACATTTCCATTTAGAGGATAATTACAACCAGCAGCTTTTGATGCATCTGCTGCAGTATTTCCAACTGCAACAGCAGTCTCATCTGTTGATCCACCAGCTGGCTTACCGTCATACATTGCACTGCTTTGACCTTCTTGACCAGCAGAATTTGGGTGACCACCAGAAGCAGTAGGATATCCAGTAGCCTGGGAGGAGTAAGCGCCAGAACCAGCAGAATTATAAGCTGCAGAAGTATAATCCATCATTGCTGATGAGTCGGCAACTACTGCTTCACTATCTCCCATTCCAGGTCGGGAATTTAAACGTGGAGTATGCACACTCAAACTAACAACCAAGAGAAGTATTTCAAGTCATTATTTTACAGGGAAACAATACCAACCAAAAATAAACAAAAACTTTTCTCCATAAAAGAATTAACTAAACGCCTGTTTTTCACTTCTAACTTGCTAATTTTTTACTTACTCGAACATACAAACAAATATACAGGGAAAAAAACGTAATTTTTTTTTAAAGAATGGTGGTGAATAACTGAATGGCCAAATTAAATAATTTATAAGTAGAACTAATAAGCAGGAAAAATAAAGTTGTTTATCGCAGAGAAAACTTCAATACAAAGTAAAAGAGTGCAACCTAAAAACTCCAAACTTCAAAAAAAAATCCCTAGCCAATCTTTAAACGGTTTCCGCAAACCAAAACCCTAAGTTGGAGGAATTGATACAGGGCGAAAAAGGAAAAAGGCTGGGTACGTACCGGAAGGAGCAGTAAACGGCGTCGTTTTGCGAGGCGAGTTCTGGATTCAACACTTTAGAGTGATTTGAGTTGGTAAAATTAGATGAGGTTTTCTTAGAAAGTTCTTTAAGAGTTTTGCACTTTTCTTGTTTTTCTTTTTTTTTTTTTTTTTTGTGAGAGAGAGAGAAAGAAGCAAAGAGAACGAATAGGAGAGAGGAGAGGTAGGGTAAGTGGGCGTGGCGGTTTTTATTCTTTGGGTTACGTGGAGGTGGAGGTGAATCTGAGCCGTTTATTGTTTTTGGGTGATGGCCGTTGCCTTTTTCAGGAGGGCTTTGGTGGTGCCAGGTGGCGGAAATTTAAGAACCTAAATAACTGGGCCTTCCTCCTTCATTTTATGAAGGGTTGAATTTTTTAAAATTTTAATTTTTTTATATTTATGGATATATATATATATATATGTTAGAAAGAGAAAGTGAAAATACAGCTGAAAATGCGTTTAATCGGATAAGTTTTTACTAAAACTAGTAGTTTTGCTTCTTTACTTAGATAGTTAAGTGTTAGTATTTTTATCTTTAAATTTTAGGTTGGATTTTTCTCTTTCACATTTGTTTTTTTATATTTTTAACATATTATCTCTTTTGATTAAATGGTTAAATAATTGTATTTCTATCTTTGAGTCCCAAGTTTATTTCTTTTTGTAAGCCATTTTAATATGTATTTTTTATTTCATTTTATTTCAATTTTTTTAATTAATGTTTATAATTAATAAATATATTGCTTTCAAATTTTTTTATTTTTAATTCATCTTTTTAATTAATAACTTTTTTATTTATAAAATAAAATAATTATTGTAAATATACTTTTTTTAGTAAATATAATTTTTATATGTGTAATATTTATTTTTCAATTCATATTAGAAATCATCATATTCACAATATAGGTGGAAAAACTAAATATTTGACATATAAATATTATATATAAAAAATATATATATCAAAAGAGTTAGTTGAAGTTTTCAAAAAATAATTACATATTTATTATTTGATTTTATAAATAAAAGAGTTATTAATTAAAAAAATTTGAAAGTAATATATTTATTAATTATAAACATTAATTAAAAAAAGCTTTAAACAAGTGAAATAAAAAATTCAAAAATGCTTATAAGAGGAATCAATGACAAAAATATTAACATTTAACCATCTGACCAAAAAGTTAAGTTGTTAGTTTTAAGTGAAAACGCCCCCATAAGGCGTGTTTTTTACTTTCTCTTTTTAAAAATAGTATATATCGATAAGTATAAAAAAAAAATCAACACAGATCCTTAAATTTTAAAAAATTCAGCATAATATTTTTTTTAAGATAATCTAGTCTACCCTAAGGTGGCACGTTTTAGTCTAGCAAAAGACTAGGGTTTACCGATAGGAATCCTACAATTTGTTCTCATTGTTTTTGCTTCTACAAGTGGATTTTTACAGTCGACAAATAAAACTCTTTTAACTAAACAGCGTCTTCACGCTTTAGTTTTTGAATTTATGATTTAGGTTGAAAAAATCAAATTCCCATACCTAGGGAAGCTCTGTTTTTTGAATCATGGCAGAAGAGATATCGATGGAGAAAGAGTTGGAAAAATTAAGCCTTGAAGAAGAAGAAGATGAAGGGATGCAATTTGTGATTGAGACTAGGCCACAAAAACCTATTTTTGAGATGTGTTTAGTGGGTTGTTGTCTTACAGCAAGCGTAGTTAATTTCCCAGCATTAAAAAACACTATGGCCAACTAATGCCATCCGTTGGAGGAAATTCAAATCTCTGATTTAGGAGATAAACGATGCTTATTCCCTTTTTTTATGAGGCTGATGTAGAGAGGGTGATGAGTGGAACGCCATGGACTTTTAATAATCTTCTTTTACTCCATAGATTACAATAGGGTGATGATCCAAATTTGGTACCTTTATGTTATGCTGACTTTTGGGTGCAAGTCCATGATCTTCCATTAGGATTTTTCTCCGACTGTGTGGTGAAACAACTGGGGGATTTCATTGGAAAGTTCCTGGAACATGATATAAAACAGATTACCCAAGGTTATCAAAATTCTATGCGTATTAGAACCCAGATTGATGTTAGAAAACCATTAAAAAGGAAAAAAATTATGATTTCCCAATCTAGTTTTGTTTATATAAAATTTCGATATAAAAATTTATCTTTATTATGTTTCCTGTGTGGATGCCTGGGGCATGACGATAAATTTTGTCGAAAGAGGATTAATTTAAGCCTAAAAAAAGTGGAATATATATGGGATATTTCTTTAAAGGCACAACCATGAAGAGCCAATGTCATACCAAGCGTATGGTTGAGGGAGGATAAGGTGGAAGGGAATTTGAAGGAAATTGGAGGTAAACTAACAGCTACGAATAACAATAATGGGGAATATAATTTTGACATACGACAAAATAAGGGTTTTCTTACCCAAACCCTAAGAATCAATTTAAAAGGTAGGAATAGGTGTAATAAAGGAAAGAGAATTGTATGGAATAATGAGGAGAAGGGTGAGGATATAGACGAAGATAGTGAGGAAATATCTCTAGTACAAGATGAGGGAAAGAAAAGACACCGGTCAAATATCAATGAATTTGGTCGAATTTTATCAAAAGGAAAGGGTAGACTAGTAGACCAACAAGGAATTAATTGCACAAATTAAATATCAGCAGCTGCCAATAGGCAAGCTGACTGACCACAATGACAATCCTAAGTTGGAACGTTCATGGATTGGGGAGTCCACGGGGCGTTAGAAGGCTTCAATATGTGTTGAAGTCGAATAGTCCCCAAATAGTCTTCATTATGGAGACGAAAATTGACAAGTACTGAACGGAAAGAATTAGACGACGCTGTGGCTTTCAATTTGGCATTGATGTATCAGAAATTGGAACACAATGAGGGTTGAGTCTTGGTTGGAAAGAAGAAATATCAGTAAGTTTAAGAAGTTTTTCTAATAACCATGTTGATGTTGACATTGATGATTTTGAAATTCAGGCTAAATGGCGAATGATTAAATTTTATGGTGCCCTAGAAACAAGAAGAAGAGGAGAGACATGGGATCTCTTGAAGATGTTGGGTAAAGAACCAATCACGCATTGGTTAGTTTGTGGGGACTTCAATGAGATTTTATACTCTTTTGAAAAGGAAGGAGGTCTGCCTAGAGATGAAATACGTATGGAGGAGTTTCGAAACACTCTTAATTTATGTCAACTTGAGGACATGGGTTTTTAAAGTAAATGGTTTACATAGGAAATAGGGAACCTTCCGGAAACAAACATTAAAGAACGTCTTGATCGAGGAGTGGCTAATACAAAATGGCTCTATCTTTTTCCTGATTAAACTATCCGGCGTTTGACACATTCTTTTTCGGATGACTACCCTTTGTTATTTCAAATAAAGTATGAAGATTTAAGTAGAAGAATGAGAGGGTTTAGATTCGAAGCTTGGTGGGTCATGAAACAATCATGTGAGGAGGAAGTAAAGCGACTATGGGAAATGAGCAGAGGATGAGTGGTGGAAAAATTAAAGTATGTTGGGAAAAGCTTACAAAGATGGGCATGGGGAATAAAGAAATCACGTAAAGGGCTATCAACAAAACTTCTTACTCGTATTGCAGAATTGGATGAATTGGAAAGAACAAAAGAAAATTTAGAGGAGCTTATTAATGTAAAAATTTATCTAAATCTTAAAATTGATAAAGAGGAAAGGTATTGGGAACAGCGAGCGAGAATGAATTGGCTAAAAGAAGGTGACAAGAATACAAATTTTTTTCATACATTTGCCTCCCAAAGAAGAAGAGCTAATAGAATTGAGGAGCTAGAAAATGTGCAAGGGCAACTTGTTTGGACAAAAAAAAGATGGTTGACGTGGCGAGAGAATATTTTCAAGAGTTATTTTCATCGGGAGGAATAAGTAATCCCGAGTATATTCTATCTGAGATTGAAAGTTGCATCTCACAAACTATGAACCGCATGTTAACGGAAACCTTTACTTTGGAAGAAATTGTTCACGTTCTTAAAAATATGGGACTGACCAAAGCTTCTGGAAGTGATGGATTTCCAGCACTTTTCTTTCAGAAATATTGGCACATTGTGGGAAAGGAGGTTAGTGATTTTTGCCTTAATATTCTAAGCAGGGATAGTTCGATTGAGGAGATCAATACGACATCTATTGTCCGCATCCCTAAAGTGGTAAATCCAGTCAACCTAAAGAGCTTCTAACCTATCAGTCTTTGCATAGTAATTTACAAGATTATCGCTAAAACAATGGCAAATCGATTCCAAAAAATTTTAAACATTTGTATTGATAAAACCCAAAGTGCATTCGTGCCTGAAAGACTTATCACCGATAATATTCTACTCGTATATGAATTAATGCACTCTCTTAAACAAAGAAAATTGGGTCAGAAAGAAAATCTTGCTCTAAAACTTGACATGAGCAAAGCATATGATAGAGTGGAATGAAAGTTCATTGAGAGATTCATGCAGAAAATGGGCTTTGCTGGTGCATGGGTGTTTTTAATCATGAAATGCGTTTAGACAGTTACTTATGCAGTGTGCATAAAAAATGAGATGGGGGAATCTTTCAAACCAATACAATAATTATGACAAGGAGACCCTTTAAGCCCATATCTATTTTTGATATGCAGTGAAGGAATCTCGTCTTTAATACGATTAGCATCGCGTAAGGGAACCATAAAAGGAGTAAAAGTTTACCGAAGCGGACCAAGTATTACACACTTATTATTTACGGATGATTGCATCTTAGTTGGAGATGCTACGGAAAGAGGAGCACAAATTCTCAAAACTATATTAAGAGAATACGAAATATGTTCAGGTCAATGTATTAATTTTGAAAAATCATTAGCCTATTTTAGCTCGAATGTGTTCGAACAAGGAGGGAACAAATAGCGACTTTATTTGGCATGCGAACATCAAAAGATCTAGAAAAATATTTGGGACTGCCAAATATGGTGGGAAGAAATAAAAAAAAAAAGAACATTCCAAATCTTGAAAGATAGAATGATTAGTAAGATTAGAGGGTGGAGTGCTCGTTTTTTATCCATAGGAGGGAATGAAGTTTTCATTAAAGCAGTGCTACAGGCAATCCCTACCTATGTTATGGCATGCTTTTTACTATCAAAATCTTTTTGTTCGAAATTAGAAAATCTTATGGGTCGATTTTGGTGGCAAAAACAGCATAATAAACGAGGAATCCATTGGTGTGATTAGAGAAAACTTGGGGATTTAAAAGAAGACAGGGAATAGGCTTTAGAGTTATGTCAAAATTTAATATAGCGCTTCTTGCAAAATAGGGCTGGCGATTAATTTGTTATCCCAATTTGTTATTAGTAAGATCGTTAAAAGCAAAATACTATCCACACTCGAATTTTTTGTAAGCAAGATTGGGGAATTTACCTTCTTTATTTTACCTGGAGAAGTTTATGAGTAGTAAAAGACCTTCTTGAGAAAGGGATGTGTTGTAGAGTTAGGTCTGGTGAGCAAATTTCAATTTGGAATGGAGCATGGGTCCCAGATGCTTCAAATTACAAGATTCAACTATAAACTATTAACCCAAATTTAGTATACGTTTATGAGTTAATTGAACAACATGAAAATAAATGAAAAGATGAGTTAATTAGAAATACATTTCACCATGATGAGGCTGAGAAGATTTTGTGTATTCCTCTCTCAATTGAAAAAGAAGCAGATAGCATAGTATGGAGTGAAGAAGCTTCGGGGACTTACACAATATGCAGATGTTACAAATTATTATTACAAAATGATCAGGACATTAATTTACAGACCTTGTAAAGCCAATACAAATCCATGTACAAGAAACTTTGGCTTGTGGATTTACCATTGAAAATTAAAATATTAGTATGAAAAAATCTAAATAATTTCCTTTCTACTCAAACTAATCTTTTTTTAGAAAAGCTGGTAAGCTCTATAATCTGTCCAAGATGCTCACAAAGTGAAGAAACTGTAGAACATGTGTTCAGAGACTATAACAACCTAATTTTCAATGGTGTCGGGATTAGAGATTTGAGATTACTAAATCTGACGAGTGATTCAAAAATTTAATAAATTAATACCTATGAGTCTAATGTGAATATAGAAGTATTTTTGAATTAGTGAATTTGGTGATTTAAAAGAATTAATTAGGTAAATTGGGTTGAGAATGAGGTATCGAGACCTCGACTTCATAAACCGAGCCATAAATATCTTTAGAAATATTTATGGAGTGTTAGTGAGGGGGTGGTTAATTAAATAAAAAGGACTAAATTGAAAAAGGTGTAAAAGTTGCTAAACGGATTAAATAGCTCAATTTTCAAATGAGGAAGAACCTAAAGTGTAAATAAGCCCAAAATCTTTTGGGCTTCAATAGCTGAGACAAAATAAGGAAAAGAGTGAAAGAAGGGAAAAATTGGAAAATTACCAAAATTAGCTAAATAAAAATGGGACCAAATTGGAATATCTAGAATTATCTTCATTTTTTTTCTTCATTCTCATCAGCCAAAACGCCATAGAAGGGGTTCTATAAGCTGGTATTCCATAATTTTTGCACCAAGTGAGTTAATCCTTGCCTTTTTCTTATAATTTTTGTGTTTTTAAGACTTTTACAACTAGGTCCTACTATTAAATTCATTAGTTTTTGATTTCATGGATGAAATTGAAAGTAATAATGGTTGAGTTTTGTAATTTTATGATGAAATAACATGAAATTGAAGCTTTAATTTGTTTATGAGATGATTTTATTAGGTAATTTCAATAGAAATTGATTTTTAGGACCTAATTGTGAAAATGTTTAGAATTAAAGTTTAGTGCTGAAATTCTGATTCCCAAAGGTTATAAAGTAATTTAAAGTGATAGAATAAAGTGTTAATTGAGAAAAATCAGCTCAATTGAGAGGCTAATTGAGTAGGGACGAAATTATTATTTATTAAAAACTTAGGGGAAAAATGGTAATAAACATCTTGCACTAAAATAGTTTTGGACAGCAGCAGTAAGCTAACTTTGAAAAATCACCATAAATTTTAGAAATCGAATTAGAAGATGAACAAAATATGGAATTAAACCTTATTGAGTCTAGTTTTTTATAGAAGAAACGGTGTAAGCAATGGAATTGTAAATCATGAGATATAATAAATTTTGTAAGACAATGTTAGAATGAATTCGGGTTCCCCTATTCTGACTTTGAAAAATCATAAAAAAATTTAATAAAAATAATTATGGGCTTAAATTTATATGTTTAGAATCCTGATTGAGTCTATTTTTAATAGAAACAAACAAAAACATCATTCAAATCCTGTATGAGGAGATAATTAATTTTTAGTGAAGAAGGGTTGGAACTATCAGACAACAGAACATAGGTGACTTTAAAGAATAAATTGTACTTATTGGTTAAACCAAAAATTATGAAAATTTTATGGTAAGAAGATACGTGAGTCTAGTTTTAGAGAAAATTAGCAGATCTTAATTTGGAGTTCTTTAGCTCATGATAAAAATGATTTAGTGACTATGACACGAATGGATAGCTTGAATATTCACATAAGTAAATAGTGAAAATTATGAATAATGTTACTTACAAGTGTGTTATTTTTACTAAGGATGTGGATGGAGAGGAGGAGGAGGAAAATATATATATATATGAATGACTTGTGTATAAATTGATCACATGCCCGATTATAATCTATAAATGTTGAATTAGAAATGATATAATGTTTTATTTGGAATATTTATTATGAAATTATGATTTTCGCTATAATACAAAAATCGAACTTGTGAGTTTATATTACTAAATTTTAGTGACCATTTGTTAATATTATTAAATTTCAATATTATTTTATGAATGGTGATTAATATTTATGTATGTTAATTGTTGAAAATAAGTAAATTATGTACAAAAATTATGAAATTGAACTGAGTATTTCGGAGGAATGGAATGTAGGAAATGAGTACTATCTTTCAGTGAAAAAGATGAATTGACAGTAAATTATCCAAGTAAACCGAGATTCAGCATTTGTTGCGAATTCTCGTGTTTCCTTTTCGTTTAGCTCTTATGAGCTTTCGTTAACTCATATGAGTTTCAGTTAACCCTTTTAGGGTTTCAGTTCAGCTCTGATGAGCTTCAGTTAGCCTTCGGGCTTCCGTTTAGCACTTGTGTACTTCAATTAGCCTTCGGGCTTCAGTTTAGCACTTATGTGCTTCAGCTAGACTTCGAGCTTCAGATCACGATGTACTCAAATCCTTAAGCCGTTTCTTGAATGGACAAGTTGGTAAGTCGTAAATGTAACGTGTGGAAAAAGAAATGTAAGTAATGTTATCATTATTATTATTGAGCTCAATCATGTGATTTCGTCATTCAGAGATTGTGCTTAACAGGATATGTTAGTAAATTATGAGTATGTGAATCAAAGTGACAAAATTTAAACACCTAATTAAGTTGAGCTCATTCACATGAATTTGTCATTTGAAATTGTGATTGACAGGAAGAAATAGTGAATTGCATGCTTATGAATGGTTACACATAATTATCTGAAAAATAAGAAAAATGACGGTTGTTGATATATGGAGACATGAGACATTGATATATGAATGTTGAATATGTTTGATAAATGTGTTCATTCATAATTATGGAATTATGTACCTCATGTGTGCTATTTGCATAAAGATGATATTTCAAATACTTTGGTGAATAAAGCTTAAATATGAAATAGTATGAAATCGAGACAAGTTGTTATGAAAATATATTTAAATTATCTGTAAGTGTTTCGTGCTCCTCGGTAATGCCTCGTAATCTATTCTGGCGACGGATACGGGTAGGGGGTGTTACAGAGACTGCCCTCTGGTACACGATATTTGGGCCAGATTAAGGATTGGGTGGACCTTGGAGCAAAATCAATTTCAGTTTAAGGATTGGGTCTAGGTTCTCTTAGAAAATGAGTCAACCCATAAAATTAGTACTATTATGTATGCTATATGGGTTGTGTGGACAACCAGTAATAAATGGGTTCATGAAAAACATATGCAAAAAAATGATAAACTGACTTAAGTCATTCTTACCTACTTGCAAGAGTTAGATGGAATATGTAAGCAGTTACCTGTTAACAAACTGATGAAGGAAAACTGGCGACCTCGTAAGGAGAATTATGTTAAAATCAACTTTGACATTGTATATGACAAACCAACAAAAGAAATCATGCACTGGAATTGTGATTAGAAACTCAAGTGGGCAAGTCTTAAAAATAAAAGTCTATTTTAACAGACACATTCCTTCGGCGTTTATGGCAGAGGCTCTTACTTGCGTTCAAGCAATATAGTTCGAGGCTGAATTAGGCTTCTTAAGAAGTGACATTAAAGGCGATGCTTTGTCCGTCATAAAGAAGATTAAAAGCAAAGAAGAAGACAAATTAGAAATTAGGGCTTACATTATTGATGCTAAAAGATTAAAAAATTACTTCATTTCCTATAGATTTAAACATGCAGAGAGACAAATGAAAAAAGTGGCACATTTATTAGCAAAGGAAGGAATCAATATGGAAGAAGGTACTTATCTGAGAAATGGCCTCCCCAGATCTGTTACACAGGTTGTTGAGGAAGATAAACGCGATGGAAGGAGAACATAATTGACGAATTCAAGTTGGGGATAAGGAACCATCGATGATATGACAAGAAAATGGTAAAGCAGGAATACCCATGTTGAGTCTTTTGAAGATTGGGAAAGAGAAATGTTTTGAAAGTGATGATATCTGGCTCAATTTACTCACACACCAGAGTAACTATTTAGCGAACAAATTCGGCCTCTAAAGGGATATCTGAGTCATTGTTTTCTTGGTTTGTTAAATGAATCTCTTTGGAAATGAAATGCGGAAAGTGTGAAAAAAGAAAGGGATTCGTCAAATGAATGAAGACTAGCTGCTGCTTTTTAGGGTTTGTTAGGTATTTTGATTACTGTTTAGGAGTTTTTTTTTATGCTTTTGGGCCTCGGCCTTATTCTCTTTTATTTGATTTGTTTTTCATTGTATGTGGATTTCTATTTACTTAATAAAAGCAGGCCAGACTTTTCTCAAAAAAAAAATTAGCATATATTTTTTTAAATCAACCTTATATTTGTATAAATCCTTAGAAATATATTCAAGTTTTATTGTTTAACATATATTTTATTTTTAAGAGGTGAAACGTTTTCAATTTAAAATGTTTTCTCAACGATAAGCTTTTTAAGAAAATTACAGTCCTAACATTAAAAATTTTATCACATGCGTATGCATGTAAAAATTAGAGATTTAGAATATAAATAATTGTTTAAAAATAACAAATAATAAATAATGAAATGGATGGTTTAAAATTAATTAATCATAATAATATATTAAATATGTATGAAATTAAAATATATAATATTAAATTGTGAGCAAAACGAATTTTAAACTCATAAATACATAAGATAAACAATACTAAATGCACTACATTTACTTATTATGTTTTTGTCAACAATTGTGAGTTAGTATCAAGTTGACGTGTGCCCAAGCCGTGTGATAAACTGCAACCGTGTAAAAGGAAGTTGTACGGCCGTGTAGTCAGGCAGTGTAACTCATTGAAACAGTGTGGACCAAAAAACATAAAATCATCATAGAATTACATGCCTGTGTAACTGGACCTAGGGGTGAGCAAAACTCAATTTGACTAAAAAATCGAAAAAAATTCAAATTTTGAGTTATTTGATTTAATCGAATTATTTAAGTCAACTCAAATTTTTTTGAATTTCGAGCTCGAATCGAGTTTGGTTTTTAAATTCGAATAGTTTGAATAAATTGAATATCAAACTATAATATTTTATATTTTTACCTCAAACTCCCAAACCTCTATACTCTCCCACTTTCTCCCCAAAACATTTACCCCCTCTCATCCCACCCCTTCTACCCAAACACATTCCCCCTCCCCCAAATTTTACTCCCACATTTACATTCCCCCCAAAATTTTACTCCATTAGTCCTCAAAATTTTTTATTTTCCCCCTAAATTTTTACTTCCCACCTTTTACCCCAAATCAAAAATTAAAATCATCCAAAAAAAATCCCTAAACCTAAATAGTAATAATTTTATCTATATCTACTATTTATATTACTAAATTAAATTTCAAATTTTGTACTATTTATATTATCGAATTGTTTAATCATATTGAATCTTTATAATTTTTTTGTTAAAATTGAATTATTGATAATGCCATAAAATATTCGTGTTAAAATTTTATGTTGTTATCAATTTCACATTTTATCTTTAAGATAACTTTTATTAAAAAAATCATTTTTTTACATTTAATATATTTTTTTAATTTTAAAATCCATAGTGGCAAGAATCATAAGATAATTGAAGTAACTAAACAAGCAAAGAAGCTAACTCATATATAAAATATTAATAAATAAATTATGAAGGGATGAAAGTTAATAAAAAAATTGATTACGGTAGGCAATTTTGATTATGATGACAGTGATTACAATGACCCAAAATCATTTTTTTTTAATTTAACTTGAATGGATATATTTGATTCGAATTCCATCTTACTCAACCCAATTCAAGAAAATTTCAAATTGAGTTAGGATGATAAAATAGGATTCGTCAACTCAATTAACTCAAAAAATTTTCATTCGCTTCGATTGAACGCTTACCCCTAGCTCGACCATGTATCCTACTGGAACTGTGTGAAAATTAGATAACTAAATCAACAGTGCTCACACGGGCGTGTGGCCAGCCCATATGACATTCAAGAACCGTGTGTACACATGCTTCCTAATATCTAAAGAGCACACGATCGTGTCGCTGACTAGTGTGTGATATATGGCCGTGTGTCAAACCGTGTAATGCAACAGGTCTCTAAATGCATAGCACATTTCAACCATTACAAGTGAACTCAACATGTATATTTTTCCACCAACCTAACCATGTTCAATACACATTTTATACCAATTTACCACTTATAACATCTTCCTAATTACCTAACCAATATGACACAACTGACACCACATTTCAACAAAGCTAAATTAAAACATTCACTTTCAAGCATGTCCCAGCATCAATACTTATGCATTCCTCACATAAATATCAATTCAATGTGCCAAAACTCATTATATAATGTGCACAACATTAATCAAAGCACACATGCAACTCATGTTGCAAACCAACCAAAATAATCTCATCACTTTCAAACATTACACTTATATCATCATCAAAATAAACCAAAACATAATTTTCAACTTTACACTATATATATAACCATCTACACCTAATTACATGCCACATATAACTGGCCAAAATGTTCAAAAGTCTATCGAAGGAATTTGTGGATAGTGTGAGCTTCGACTTGATAAAACTGAATGCTCGATTTCTGACAATCTACAAGAAAGAAAAACGAAACAAAGGTAAGCTTACTCAAAGCTTAGTAACTTCATATGAAATTAAACACAACATATCTAACATTTTTTAATATCTCAATAATTGAAAATAACTTACAAACATGGTATTCTTTGTCACCTTACACAATTCGTGCCATAACCAACTTGGTTAGCAAATTATCACATAATGTTCATCACATACATATAAGTAACATGATAATTATAATAGCCATACTCAATTCATGGTTAATATCTCTATACAAATAATCTTTCATCTCAATTTGATTTCATAACTTAGTTTCGCCCGGAGAACTATAGTCAATTAACCTCAAATACTCGGGATAGATTTGCTTACGTGAGCAATAATTATCTTTGCTCACACCAGCTGTAAATAGGGACATTAACCTATTACTCGATGTTGCTCACACAATTTGTGAAGAATCCGCAACAAATGTTGGATCTCAACCATCAGTAAGGTATCCAATACCGGTACATAGTACTTGATACAATATAAACACTGATACAAAGTACTTGTTATAACATAATCACCAGTACATAGTACCTGATACTTTAAACCCTAATGACATGTCATTTGTATTCTAACCATTCACTAAGTTCACTTGGCTCTTAATTTCATATTTGATCCATTTCAATCCTTTAGATCATTATATACATGTAATTACCACCATTTTCATATACATAATACTTGCATTTAACAATAAAACCTTAACTTACAAATTGATCCTTCAATACCAAATTCATTAGTTTTAGTAATTCTTTCACAAATAACACATGCATATAAACCCAATACAATCATATCAAATATTAAACAAAATAAGTATCATATAAACTTATCTAACCAAAATAGCAACAAATAAGACCCCAAGGACTTTTCAATAATTTTTTATTTTCTGCATTTATTGACCGGTTGATCTGTTACTTGATCTATATAATAATTTAATTCAATTATCAACTTCAAATACTTTATAATGTCAAACATATGCATATGACCCCTTTAATAACATTTTACAACATTTTCTTACACTTTTACCTTTTATTTAATTTAGTTCCTAAAACCAAAACTAGCATTTATTTTACATTTAAACTTCGTTTTTCATTCCATTTTTAATTTCATCCTTCAATAAATATATAGAATAAAAAATTATACATTTTATATGTTAAATTCGACATCATTACATTTTTAGTCCTTAAATTTAAAACTAACAAAAACTAGTTTACAAAATAGTCCTATTCCAAAACAAAGCTTCAAACTCTAACATTTAACATCCAAAAATTTTTAAAAAACAATGGTAACTTTTAAAATCTTTAATAGTTTTACAATTTAGTACCTAGGTTAGCTAGATTAAGCTACAACGATATGAAAAACATAAAATTTATGAAAAACGAGATCAAAATTGCCTTATATGCAAGTATACAAGCTTGGCTAAACTTCTCAACGTTTAACAATGGAGGTGGGAAGAAGAAAATGATGAAACTAAAAGTCGCCATTAACTTTTTTTTTTTTTGAATTATTACATTTTACTTAAGTCTTAATATTAAATAAAATATAATTCATTTATAAATCAATCATAAACCATCTGGTACCATTGAAAATGAGTTGTTACACAATCTTCTAAAAGAAACAAGAAAAGATTTATTGCAAATGAGATTTTATTCAAATAAAATTCTATACTTCATGTGGCTATCTTTGATTGAGGATTTTTTTTTAATATAAGGTATAGATAATCATCATTTCATCAAATGTAAAAATCTCATTGAGTTAAATGTGAAGAAAATTAGATAAACTAATAATAAATTATGTGGCAGTCACAATGTGGATGAAAAAATAATAATAAAGCGAATATATTTATCCGTAAATTAAAGGAAATAAACATCTTTTTGGAGCATTGATAAGCTAAATGAAATCTTAACATTTGGGATTGAAGATCATAGAAAATGAGGTTTCAATATGTTGAAAAAAATTACAAAGCAATGATACCAACTGTGTTTGTAAAGGCCAAAAATGTTGTTAACCAAGCTAAATACTTCAAGAAGGCCGGGATGATTCATACAAAGAAGAAGAACAAATATAATAGCGGGGTTTGTTCCACTATTGTGGTGTCCCAAACCACATTAGGCCAAAGTGCTTCAAAATGATAAAGGATCTCAGAATGAAGTAATTACGGGTGAGCAAAACTCTATTACATTAGAAACAATAAAAAAATTTGAATTTCAAGTTAAATGAATCAAGTTATTCACGTCAACTCGAATAAGTAATTCGAGTTTCAAGTCGAGTTAAATTTTACAATTCGAATAACTCGAATAATTTAAATAATAGATTGGTGTAAATACCCCTTTTGTCCCTGTCAATTTTGAAAATGAGCAAATTGGTCACTCTCAACAAAAATTACAAAAAATAAAAATAATTTTCAAAAATACAAAATATTTATAAAAAATTCAAAATTTATATTTAAAAAATTCTAAAAAATATATAAAGAAATTTAAGTTTTTAAAAATATTTTAAAATAATAATTTTGGGACCTAAATAAATAAATTAATGATTCAAGTTTATCATACTAACTTTTTTTTTTTTTTTTTTTGCTTTGGAAAAGTTTTCAAATAAATATAGTTTCAAATTTATGTGCTCTAACATGGAATTAGTTATTCTATAACAAGATTTTAATTTGACATGTTTAATTTTTTAATCTAACTTGAATAATTTCACTCGATTCGATTCGATTCGATTCGAATCGAATCAAATTTTATTTTACTCGACTCGATTCGAACAAATTTCAAATCGAGATAAGATGATTAAATAAGACTCGTCAACTCGATTAACTCGAAATTTTTTTATTCAGTTCGATTGAACACTCACCCCTAGAAGTAAGTAGTTATATAATAACTGCATAACTTCCTATTTATTTATGATAAATTTTCTTTTAAATTGGGTTATTTAAGTCCTTGATTATTTTATTTTTTATGTATTAGGTGAAAAGATTGGAGAAAAGTGAGCTTAAAGGTTAATGTTGGCAATATTTTGCGGATTGGACTTCCAATATATACTACTTCAGTTTTTGGGCATATCTCGAGCTACAAAACTTTTATTTGGACCTAAGTATACCGTGTAATACCTTACATCCGACTCGGACGACGAATGGATATAAGACGTCATATTCGTTGTCAAAGCAACTCAAAACTCAAATCATTACACAATTATGAAAATGCTAAAAGTAATACAAGTGTGGCAATTAAAAACATTTTATGCATGTTAAACAAGTTTAAATGGGCCCGTATACATTAAACCGAGGTCAATGGCGGTAAAAAACGAAGCCAAGTTACGAATTTTGGGTCAAAATAGCAAAATGCAGGGCAATGTCTCAAGATTTGAAGCCATGTCTTGAGACATGCCTACCCTATTCCAAAAATTTTAGCTTCGAATTGAAGTCTCGAGATAATGGAGCCATGTCTTGAGATTCTGGATTGGATTTTCCCATAATTTAGCTTCGATGTTTTATGTGTTGATACAAGATCACCATGTCTCATCTCGAGACTTTGCACCTTATGCTTTTTCCTTCCAAGTTCCAATTTTCACATGGTTATTTTTGTCTACAACCTTTTTCGTGTCCCTAAGTCAGTTCTAAATTGCATCGATAAAAAAAGAAGGTAAACTATAAGAATAGTCACCCAACTATGCATTTGGTTCTATTTTAGTCACTAAATTAGTAACTTCTTTTATTTAGTCACTTAACTTTTCGAAATTAAATATTTTAATCACTCTCTCTTTAGTTTTTTGTTAACTAAGTAACAAAAGTCTAACGTAGGCTTTTTCTATTGGCCTAATAACAATTTTAGCCCTCTAATATTTACACATTCATTCAATTTGTCCTAAATTAAAAAAAAAACTCATAAAATTCATCAAGAAACAATTAGAACCTTTCTCACTCTTGGCAATACACTCATCTACCCTTTCATCAACCATCATACACAATGTATTAACATCTTTAACTCACCCTCACCATCATCATTTCCTATTCTCACAATACTCAAGAAACATTGAAGCTTCATCTAGTCACCCTTCATTCAACTTAAAAGCAATAGCCAAATCTGGTTGAGACAGCCACAAACCTCGCGAACTCAACATCTCTTCTTTTGTCGGACGTCATCTCCATTTCCCCCTTAACTCCTACTCACCACTCTCATCAACCATTTACCTAGGGTTCATTGTGTACCAAGCCTCATCCATCTTTCACTATCTAACTTCTAACCCTTGATCCAAGAATAACCCTAGAATACTTTGAAATCTTAAAACCCACAACACCCTAAAAGACTCAAGATTGTCGTTGGTGCTAGTGTCACAAACTTAGAATTTTCCCACACGATCCGTGCGGCCTTAGGCAGTTTCTTTGCTAAATAATGCCTAAGTCAGCCTAACTCAAAACAATTGAGGATTCAACAGAATTCCTCTAAGGCACTCACGAAAAATAGCGGAAGAACAAAGTAAGAATGAACTCAAAATATGAATAAAAACCACAGAAAAGTAAGAACACTTGAGAGAAAAGTTTGAGTGAATGCTCTCAAAATTCTATTAATAACTGAATAAATTGTAATGAGGGGAGAGGCCTTTATTTATAGCTAAGCCTCCCCAAAATCAACTGTAAAGATAAAAGTACATCAATGGCTAAGATTAAAAACTATATAGATATCAAATCTCTAAGATTACAAAATCGTATCTTCTAAAGATTACATTTAATGTGGATCACATAATTATTTAGATCACCTTCCATATTTGTCAAGCTTCAGAGATGGGCTTTCAATCTTTCTAAGCAACGGACCAATCCGATTGGGCCAAATGACCTCCTTCGAATACGATGGATCGTACAAGTTCGTCATGGTTGTGGGCTCCTATGCGTAACCCATGACATTCTCCCCCATTTGTTCTAGTGATGCCCTCGTCGCGTCCTCCTCATGAAACTGGTCTATTTTTTCTTGGAACAGCCACAATGCATCGGCAGGTTCTCAACTTGCTTAACTGTCGGGAAGTCTCTTCCATCGAACTAAGTATTCATGTCATGGCCGGTGGTACTTTTATCTGATCACACGATCTACCTCAATGTCTTCAACTTCACAGTCGTAGGAGACATTTACCCCTATTGGTGCTCGTTCAGACTTGCCTCGATTCGGATCCTTTTGATCCCTACGGAATAGCTTAATCATGCTTACATGAAACACTGGGTGGACTTTGAGGTTTGCTGGCAACTCAAGCTTATAGGCCACCTTGCCTACTCTTTTCACAACTCGAAACGGCCCCTCATACATCACAAAAGCCCCTTGTGCAAACTCATATATTACAAAATCAAGTGTAGTTTGGCAAAGATTGAATCACCCGCCTGAAATTGCACATCTCTTCGATTCTTATCGGCCCACTTCTTGTTGCGCTTACTTGCCTTGTGTAAACAAGCTCTAGCCAAGTCATTATTCTCTTTCCAATCCTTCACAAATCGATAAGCTGCCGGATTTGATCTTGTATAACGGGTCAAAATAGCGTTGGGTGTGAGTGGTTGTTGGCCCGTTACTATCTCGAACAGAATTTGATTAGTGGCCCCACTTCGCTGCAAGTTGTATGAAAATTGGGCCACATCCAACAACTTTGGCCAATCCCTTTGTATGACACTCACATAGTGCCGAAAATATATCTCTAACAACGTATTCACTCGTTCGGTTTGCTTATTAGTTTGTGGATACATGCTCATAGAAAAGTTCAAGTCTGAGCCCATTGACTTGAACAATTCCGTCTAGAACCGGCTCGTGAATCGCCCATCTCGATCAATAAAATAGATAATGGCACTCCCCAATATTTCACCACGTGTCTAAGGAATAAACGAGCTACCTCCTCAACAGGGCATTCATTGGTAGCTGGAATAAACGTCGCATACTTTGAAAACCTGTCCATCGCAACAAGAATACTTACAAACCCATCAGACTTAGGCAAACCAATAATAAAATCCATGAATATACTCTTTCATGGTCTTTCCAGAATGGGCAAGGGTTGTAGCAAACCGACCAGTCTTTAACTCGACCTTGTCTTGTTGGCATACTAGATAAGTTTTCACATAGGTCTCCACATCATCACCCATGTGAGGCCAATAATAACGATCCTCCAAAAGGGCCAAGGTACAGTGCATCCCTAGATGGCCCACCCATATCGAGTCATGACACTCCTTCATAACTTTCTTGCATAATTTCCCATAATGGAGTACATAGAGACCGTGGCCATGAGTGTATAGCAGCTCCCCATCAAGCTAAAATCTCCTCGTTTTCCCCTCCTTGGCAAGCTCAATTAAGTTTTTAGCTGTGGGATCATGGGATAATCCTTCTTGAATGCGTTCCAATAAGAAACCATCAGGTTGGCTGATTGCCGCAAACTACATCTTTCGATTAAACGCATCAGCCACAATATTGGCACTCTCCAACTTATACTTCATTGTGAAATCAAACTCAGCTAGGAAAACCTGCCAACGAGTCTGTTTGGGAGAAAAATTTTTCTGGATTAGAAAATAACTATTGGCAACATTATTGGTAAGGACCACGAACCTGGAACCTAGTAAGTAATGTCTCCATGTGCACAAGCAATGCACCACAGCGGTCATCTCCCTTTCATTAAGCTTTCGAATTTCAAAAGCAATTGGATGCCCATCTTGCATCAGTACTCCCCCAATGGCATAATCTGAAGCATACGTGTGTACCTCATAAGGCTTCGAATAATTTGGTAAAGCAAGTACGAGCTCCTTCGTCATCACTTGCTTTAATTAATTAAAGGCCCTCTCATATTGCGGATTCCAATCCCATACTTTCTCTTTTTTCAACATGTCTGCCAAAGGTGTGGTAATTCTAGAGTAGCCTTCAATGAAGCGTTGATAGTAATTCGCCAACCCAAGGAAAGATCTCAACTCCTTTACCTTGGTCGGAGGCTCCCACTCAACAATAGCCCAAATCTTGCTCTTATCCATTCAGATCTTGCCACCTCCTATAATGTGGCCTAGAAATGACACTTCTCATTGGGTAAATGAGCACTTCTCCTCTTTGACGAATAACTCATTTTCCCTCAAAGTTTGGAACACTTCTCTCAAGTGTCTTATATGCTCCTTGAGAGACTTACTATACACCACAATATCATCAAGGTAAACAACCACAAAATGGTTAAAGAAAGGTTGAAGTACCTTATTCATTAGGGTACAGAATGTAGCTGGGGCATTCGTGAGCTTGAAGGGCATTACAAGGAACTCATACGAACCATACCGCATCACACAAGCTGTCTTTGGCTCGTTCCCCTCGGCTATCCGAACTTGATAGTACCCCGATCTCAAATCCAACTTGGTAAACCATCTCACATTACCACGTTGATCAAACAAATTCGCAATAAAAGGAATAGGGTACCTGCTCTTCACAGTGATCTTGTTTAGAGCTCAATAATCGATGCACATTCTCAACGACCCATCATATTTCTTTTGAAACAACATTGAAGCACCATATGGAGATTTAGATGGCCTAATGAATCCCACATCTAAAAGCTCCTTCAATTGTTTTCGCAACTCTTCTAATTTCGGTGGTGACATATGATATGAGGCCTTTACTGGCTGCATCATATTAGACACGAACTTGATCTTGTGGTCCACCTCCCTCTTAGGTGGTAAAATTTTGGGTAACTAGGTGGGCGTCACATCCCGAAAAGACTACAACAATTGGCTTACTTCTTTCAGGATCTCGCCAACAGACGTAACAGTTTCCTCGATCTTCAAGATGGCTAAGTAGAAGACTTCATTTCTACGTACTCCTTTAGTAAATTGGATTACTAACAAGGTCTTTCCTTCCTTGCTTCCCTTCCTTGTCATTCTCACAATGCAATAATGGTTTGAATCCGAAATCACCATGTATTTACTAGAAGGAACAATAGACGCATTAACCCGGTTAAAAAAGCTTAATCCAACCACAAAATCATAGTCATCAAGTGGTATTACCTTAATGGATGCCTCACCGGTCCAATCGCCAAGTTAGAGATCCACTCCCTTTGTAACCCCCTTGATTGAAATACTTTCTGAATTCACCGTTTTGATTTGACCTGACTCATTTTTTATCTTTAAGCCAAGTTTACGAGAAACCTCTTCGGATATGAATAAATTAGACGCACCTATGTTGACAAGCGTATTCAATTTTCTGCCGGCCACCATGATGTCTACAAACATTAGCCCATGACCTTTCTTATCTTTGACACCCCTTAGTATCGAACCAAGATTATTATCATCCTTATCTAACTCTTCTTTTACTTCCATAGCACTGACTCTTCTTTTACTTCCATAGCAGAGAGTGCGACCTTCTTCAGACAATCCTTGATCATATATGGACCATCACAATGGAAGTAACTTATAGGCCCATTTTTCTTTTTGTCCCAAGGCTTCTTACCATTGTCATTCCTAGTAAGCCTTTCTTTGTCTCCTCCACCATTGCCCTTTGGTTTGAATTTGAGCTTGGAAGACTCAAGCTTGTCTTTCTTCCCACCGAATTCAATAAACGATTTTGCCACAAACATGGCCTTAGTAAGCTCTTGGACTCCTCGGTGTTGCAACTCTTGCTTCGCCCATGGTTTCAACCCATCCATAAAGGAAAAGAATACCTCTTTCTCACCTATATATGAGATTTAAAACATGAGTTCACTAAACTCCTGCACATATTCCCTTACAGTGCCTTGTTGCGCAAGCCAACGCAACTTTGCCTGAGCCTCATCCTCGGCATACTCTGGATAAAACTGTGCTTTAAACTCACTTTGAAACTCCTTTCAAGTCCCAATTTTGGTCCTACCACGTCTCATATTAGTGGCCCTACGACACCACCACAACAAAGCAACGTCAGTAAGATACATAACAGTAGTAATTACCTTAGTAGCATCATCCTTGATGCTTTTGGCACAAAAGTATTGCTTGATTCCCACAAAAAATTGCCCACATCTCTTGCGGGCCTTGTTCCATTGAACTCCTTAGGCTTGGAAACATCCACATTGGGTTGGTTACGACAACGGCTAACCCTTCATTATCCAAAGCATCCTTATAGATTGTGAGCTCACCCTTGAGTTCCACAGTCTCCCCTTTCAAGGCCATCATCATGGCCTCAATGGCATCATCCCTACCAGTTAGCTTTTCAACAAAGTCCAGCACATAATCTCTGAGTTGCTCCTTCCTGGATAGTAACCCATCATTGACTCTATTATTGACATCATCAATCCTCTCCTTGACATCCCCCACGAATTCCTCAAGAATGAGGACTCGATCTTCCAAAGCCGACAGTATGTCCCTCGAATGACTAGCTTTCCTAGCCCTCCTATGAGTCTCCATTCCCTCAACATTCTCAGCAACTTCTTTCGACATCTTTCAACGGTGCCTTCGAATACTAGCTCGGATACCAACTGTCACGGACTTAGATTTTTCCCAAGCAATCCATGTGGCTTTAGGCAGTTTTTTAAAAAAAAAGGCTTAGGTCAACCTAACTTGCAACAATTGAAGATTCAACAGAATTCCTCTAAGGCACCCACGAAGAACAGCTGAAGAACAAAGTAAGAACGAACTCGAAAGATGAACAAAAGCCACAGAAAAGCAAGAATACTTGAGAGAAAAGTTTAAGTAAATGCTCTCAAAATTCTATTATTAATTGAATGAATTACAATTAGGGGAGAGACCTCTATTTATAGCCGAGCCTCTCCAAAATCAACAGTACAAATCAAAGTACATCAATGGCTAAGATTAAAAGCTATCTAGATATCAAATCTCTAAGATTATGGAATTATATCTTCAAAAGATTACATTTAATGTCTAGGATCACATATTTTTGAAGATCACCTTCCATATTTGTCAAGCTTCAGAGATAGGCTTTCAATCTCTCCAAGTAACGGACCAATCTGATTGGGGCAAATGACCTCTTTCGAATACGATAAGTCGTACAAGTTCGTCATGGTTGCGGGCTCCCATGCGCAACCCATGACACTAGTAGTTGGTAAAAGTGAGTTAAAGATGGTGATGCATTGTATATGGTGATTCACAAGAGGGTTGGGGCTATGTATTGTCAAGAGAGAGAGAGAGAGTTCAATTGTTTCTTGATAGAACCTATTGAATCATTTAATTTAAGATCAAATTAATAGAATATATAAATATTGAAGGGCAAAATTTGTTATCAGGTCAATAAGAAAGTCCACATTAAACTTATGTTACTGAATTAATGGAAATTAACGGGGAAGTGACTAAAAAATAAACATTTAATTTCGAAATATTAAATAACTAAATTAAAGGAAAACCAATTGGGTGATTATTCTTATGTTTTTTTAGTGATGCAATTTAGAAATGACTTGGCGGGACGGAAAAGGGTGTAGGCCAAAATAACCACGTGGCAAATGGAAGTTGGAAGGCAAAAACAAGTGTGTCGTCTTTGCCATGCATTTCCAGTCTCCGCTAGCTAAGTGAGGTGGGCCATGTGAAGAGAAATGAAATCTCTTTAACACCAAAAGGCTTCACGGTATTGTTAATTGTTGCTTTGTTTCAAATCAAGGGCTGGCCGAGGCAAAGCACAAGAAGAAATGGTGATTCTAGTTATATATTCCCCTACAAGGGGAAAAGAAACTAAAAACAATTGAAGGTGCCCACGAGAAAAAAAAATGTTGTCAAATGTAGACTCAAGATTATCATTTGAATATTCCCAAAATACAGATTTGTTAAAATTCCATCTCCTATACGTACTTCAGACGACACCCTTCCTAGTACTTGCAGCAAGTCCAGGATTTTTAGCCTTGGGGCCTTTCCCAACATTCGAATCTGGAGTGGGTTTAACAATGTCAGTGTTGTAGCCACCTTTGGTAATAATCTTGGTTCGTGCAACACTTGGAGTGTGTTTAACATTTTCAGTCTTGGGCTTGGGGCCTTTCCCAATGTTAGGAGAACTTGGTGTGCCAACGTCGGCTGGACGTTTCTTCGAAGCTGAGGAGGAGCTTGCATAATCTATCTTGTTTATGCTCCCAATCATTCTATCGTTATCTGAAACAAAGATCTCATTTGAGCTCCTTCCTGCACTAAATTGAAAACATGACGAAGAAAAGAGAAAAAAAGAATCAGATTACCAGGACTGGACAGAACAGCTCGAGGGGGTAATACCGAACTAGCTTTTACATTTGATTTCATATCCTTCCCAATCTGCTTCTTGTTCTTCTTGACTGTTCCACCATCTGGCATGATAAATGGAGAAGCTGTCTGATCAACATAATAAGAAAGGCATGCCAATGCAGAATTACCATATATATATACCAACCTTTTGGTGTCGGGCTAGTGATATAAGCTTTTGTGATACTGGAAATTGAATTTGAAGGTGGGGAATTGATTTTATTCTCCTTTTCTGCAAAAGACACCAAATGTTCAAAATACTTGAAACAAGTAGACATAACATAACCTTGTTTTTTTTTTTTTTTTTAAAAAAGAAAAAGTAGATGCAAGTATAACCTTGTTTGGATACAGATTCGAGAAGCCTCAAAAACAGACAGGGTTCATGGTGGTTGTTGTTGTGGGGTGGGAAATGGTCCTCTTCTTCTTCTTGAACCCTCACTTTCACCCTTGGATACACTTCACATAAATCAACAAAATATTCAGATTAGAAAATCTACCATTATTGTTACCATCACAGAAGCAGAAGATGAATATGATTATGCAGGGAAGGAACCCAACAACTAGGAACTTGATAAATTCACAAAACTAGCTAGAAAGCCTTGGAAAAAAAAATGAAGAAAACCCAAGTGCGAAGTCCTACTTTTGTGTCTTTTTAGTTTGAAATTCGAATGGCTGTTGTCTGCCATGTCATGTTGAAATAAATAAAGAGAGTAACAATAAGTACAATGGTATACGTAAGGTGGAAGGAAGCAGAGAGTTAACGGCTACCTGGTGGGAGAGGAAAGTGGTCATTTTCTTGACTTCAAAACCAAGGTCTCAGATTCTTGAGCTTACATTTGGGTTGGGGGGCTCCACATGGCTACTGTACTGACGCCTGGGTGAGTCTCTGAATTATGTCGCTTCTCACGGAGGAAAGCAAGGAATAGTAATTACAATCATCTGCACCCATAAGTGATTCCAGTTTCAACGATAAAAAAAAAGCTTATAAAATATAGTATTGCTGGATTTATTATTTTCATTTTGGTAATGATATATATATATATAGGTACGAGAAAAGCTTGTATTAAGGTCTGATTTCATGTTATTCTTAAAATGATAAATTAGATTTTTTTCTCCTGATTTTTTTTATTTTTAGTTGTATTTGAATTTATTAAGGAGAAAAAAAACTGAAAATTAAGAATAAAAATCTAATTTGTTATTCTCCTATTGAAAAAAGATAGAGATGACATGAAATCAAAGTTTCATACAATCACTTCTCATATAGATATTAATATACTTTGATATACTGTTATGAATTTATTGGTATTACTTCAATAGTTTATTTTTTAACTTTAAATAAAATATATATATTAATATATATCTAAATATATTTTAATTAGTTTTCTTAATTGTACGCGATTACATGAATTAATAGTATGTGCAAATAAGTTCTTTTTATTATTTTATATTTTTAATAAATTTTATGAATAATATAAATGATAATATGAGTTTCTCGATGATCCACTTAACATTTTTCGCAAGTTAACAGTCCATAGGGAAAAGGAAAACAAAGGAGTAAGCATATTGAATACTTAATAAGTTCATAGACATTAACCATAACTTACCTCAATATCAATTTAATATGATAAGCTACTAATTGACAAGTTTGCTTGAACATGACAATCACAATTCAACAAGGTGAGTTTTCAAAGTATATCATATAATATAGTGATTCAAACATATAATATTTCAATCCACTTATAATCAACATTTCAATGCCAGTCACATAATCAATCAACATTTAATCAATTTAATAACAAATTCATACCATTTCATCTATTTACCAACAATACATCCAATTTCAATTTAATAACAATCATTATTTCAGTTCATTGTTCGAATTCCAAATAGAATTTATAGATTCGCCACATTTCCATATCGGCCCTTCGAGCTCGTATATCTATTCACATAATCTTTCACATGTTATCAATATTCATATATTGTAAATCAGTTTTGTATTACCAAGTCACATTATTAATCCAATTTATATATCATTTATCAAATATCACATTTTATACCCCTATTAACCTGACTCGGACTCAAACGAATACGCGAATCCAACCAACACATCAATTTGACACTCAGTGCCTCATCAAACAGTTTCAAAGTAAATAAGTTGCGCCTTGCGCTCATTGGTATAACTAAAGCACAAATGTGCCCAGCACTTACTGACCTGTAGTCAAAGTAACTGTACTTGATCTATCATATGACATGTCAACTATATTTGACTCTGCCTAAATAGTTAATAGGATAATAACCATTCAAATTTTAATTATAGTCAAATCACCATTTATCATATTCAATTCATTAATCAAATACTCATTTAATTCATATAATAACATGAATCATCTTAATTTCAAACCAATTTCACAGTTTCACTAAGTTACACTATTTTTAATTTTATTCAATTTAATCCTCTATCTAAAAAACTAGTCAAATCCATACCAATATGATTCAATCAATCATAATCAGCCACCAATTCATCTAATATCTCAAATTACAATTCATCACATTCAATTTATCAGTTCTTTACAATTTAGTCCATATTTCACTTTTTGTATCAAATTGTAAACATTTCAAACTACTACTAAACAGACACATATCCATAAATCAAATATACAATACAATCACACCATATGAACTTACTAGGTTAAATCAGCAAACAAATTGAACTTCAAGGACTACTTAATTTCCCCGATTATTTTCGATTTAGTCTAATTTCTGATCTATATAATAATTCAATTCAATTCAATTTATCAATTCAAAACATTTTATATTATCCTATTTTATCTATATATCAATTCAAATTCATTTTATGAATTCCCCTAAAATTTTGTATTTTTTCAATTTAGTCCCTAAAACCGAAATTGCTATACCTTTCAAATTTGAGCTTCGATTTTGAAATCAATCTCAATTACATCCTTCCAAGAGCTTCTATTGTCCATAATTACATAAATTTTCATACCAATTTAGAATTATTTACATTTTAATCCTATGTTCAAAACTAACAATTTTTACTTTACAAATTAGTCATTTTCATATCTAAGCTTAAAATCTAACAAGATGGCACCAATTTCATCAAGTATTCAACAATGAAAACTTTTAAAAACTTTAGTAGTTCTGTAAAATAGTACCTGGGTTAATTAAATCAAGCTCTCAATATCTCAAAAATATAAAAATTACGAGAAACAAACTTGAAATTGCTTAACAATTGAAGGGCTAAAGCTTAAAGCCTCAAACCCTTGTTTTTCTCTTCAAGGTTCAGCTAAGGTGATAAAAAGATGATAAAGATCATGGATATTAACATATTTTCTTTTCTTTTTAACTTTTATTCTAAGTTTAACTTTTAATAAATCCTAATTAATTTAATTAAGCATTAATTAACTATACTAAACATGATTAGTATAACTTAGTGGATTCCTACATCGTATTCCACCATTCATCTAAAAACATAGGTCCAATTACTAAATTGGTCCCTTAGCAATTTAACAATTTTTAGTGATTAAATTTTTACAACTTTTATAATTTAGTTATTGTATCTTAATTAACTATTCAATTAACAAAATTAGGGGACTAAACTTTAATTAAACTTTATAACAACTTTTACAGTTTAATTCTTCTATCATCCAATGTAGGGGTGTTCAGTCAATTAACTTAACCGAACTAGCATTAATTGAATTAACCAAACTTTTTAGACCCCTTAACTGTTAACCGAATCAAAATTTTTTCAAAAAAAAAATAGCTAACACCATTTCCATGATCAAAGTTGAAAAGAAAAAGACCAAAAATAAATTCTAAGATCTGAATCAACAAAGTCTTAGCAAGCCACAATGAAATGAAAATAAGTCAGAAAACTAACAAATATAACTCTATTTTTTTTGAAAGAATAATCTAGGACTTTTTATAAGAATTGAGCATCAACCAACTATATGTACAAAGCTATTAAGAAAACAACAATCTAAAACAGAATTCAATAAATCAAACTAGAAGAAACTACTCTTCCTAACCCAAAACAAAAACATCCTAAAGCCTAACTAGACCCCAATTTGATATCCCCAATGCTCAGCTTTTAAAAGAGATGAGTCCCTTCTTCTTCCACAAAAGCTCTATCACCCAGATGCAATCCCCAATACTCCTCTGTTTTATTTACCCATTTGCAGATCAAACACACTAAAAAAAAGGATGAAGACAAAAACCAATTTTAATTTATTGACGAAAATGATAACAAAAAAGATTTTACAACCAGAAATGTAACCAAAAAAATTTAAAATAGAAAGGGGTTGATGAAAAAAAGTTGTCTCGTTACCAGATAAAAATGAAACAGAACATTGCACTATTTACCTGGTGGACGCTGAACGGTGGTGACTGGTGAGGGTGTTGGGCTATCGGCACTAGAACGTTTGGGATTTTGGAAGATTTAAATTAGGGATTTTGGGTGAGGGTGACGGTGAGTTAGTTTTAGTTTTTAAGAATTTTAATTTTTTTATTAATTATTTATGTAATATAAATTAATTTTATAATTAAATTAATTATTTGGATTGGGTTGGGTTATAAATGTTTATTTGAATTGGGTTGGGTTTATAAATGTTTATATGGATTGGGGGTGGCTGGGCCTGGGTGGGAAGTGGGCTATTTATTTTGGTTAATTACTCAATTTTGAATCGAATTAACCAATAACCGAACTTCCAAAAAAGTTATTAACAGACCTCCAACCAAATTAGAATGGTTAACTGGCCGATTAACCAAATTAGATCGGTTCAGTCAGTTAATTTGGTTTTAACCGAAATTTGAACACCTCCAATCCCATGTATCCTTCTTCGTTAATGGGTTCTAATCACCCTTCCGTTCCTTAGAGGCTAACCAACATGCATATGATACACCACTAGTTTATACGGTTTCTTTGAACACCCTTAGCATTCCTTAGTGGTGGATCATTATTCATAATCCTTAGTTAAACCATTTCTCGTTCGCCTGTACATTAGGCAACACTGGTGCGTCAACTTCTATAATTAATTTCCGCTAGATTAACATCCTTATGCCCTATTGATTTACGCAACTACTATTCCCGTAATCCTTTCTTGTTTCCATTACGTTCCCATTCATTGGCGGATTCCTTTGGCCCACTGCTCAATTGTTGCAAGTTCATACTTCTATTTTCCTTTCAACCCCCTTTTTTTTTATTACAGGTTATCCCACAGATTCTATTCTGATTTCCCACCCATGTTTATTGTCCCAGTGGACTCTCTATACTGTCATTGTTAACCTATGATCTTACTCATCAAATTCTATGTCTAATGCCCTAACGGGTTCTATTGGTTGCTATAGCCGAACTAAGGTCTTACCTCTATAATCTTCATGTTTACTAGATGATTTTTAGCGTCCCATCAGACTATTCCATGTTTAATGTCTAGTCAAACTATTTATGATATCGTAACGTCTTTCAGCTATGGTCTTACATAATATAACCCCGTGTTTACTATCTCGGCAGAATATTAAAGAATGCCATAACGTCTTTCAACTATGGTTTTAGTCATGTTTACTATGATGCCATAGCGTCTTTCAACTATGGTCTTATTCAATTTCATTATGATGTCATAGTGCCTTTCAACTATGGTCTTACTCATGCTTATATGTAGAATTCAGAGTATTTGTAGGAATCTAAGTTCAAATCTGAATAGAACATATTACAACTTTTTATATACAACCTATGACACTACTTTAGGAAACTCTAAGTTTAGGAAAGATACTAAATAGGAGATATGATCCCTTAAAATAAGGGATTTTAATAAAAGAAAATATCTACAAAATATTCCTAAAATATTTACTGAGAATATTCCTACATCCCCTCTCAAAATTTGGAGAATATACATTGTATAATCCCAAATTGAATAGGAATTTATTGAACACGTGTTTTGGCAAAGCCTTGGTAAGAATGTCGAAATCATTCCTTCCGAAGGAATGTAAGAAAGAGTGGTCATCTTTTTGTTGACTTGATCAAAGAATAAAATGCCTATCAATTTCAACATGCTTTGTTCGGTCATGTTGAATCTGGTTCTTGCAATCTGAATGGCGATTGATTATCACACAAAACTTCAAAGTGATCCTCCCGATTTGTGCCAAGTTCTTTTAGTAATTTAAGTAGCCAAATTCCTTCGCATATCCCCAAAGCTAGTGCTCTAAATTCAAATTTTCAAGACTACTTCTTGAAACAACAGATTGTTTCTTACTTCTCAAAGTTGTAAGGTTACCCCAAACAAAAGTGCAGTACCCACTAGTGGATCTTCTTTCAGTGAGATCTCCAGCCCAACTAGAGTCTGTAAAAATCTTAACAGTTTTGTCTTGTGTCTTCTTAAACATTAAGCCGTGTCCTGGAGTTTTCTTCAAGTACTTGAGAATTCTATTTGCTGCTGCCATATGCTCTTCAATAGGATTAGTCATGTGTTGACTTATCACATTTACGGGAAAAGCTATATCTGGCCTTGTCAAGGATAAGTAGATTAGTTTCCTAACTAACCTTTGAAATTTTTCTCTGTCTACTAAGGACCCATCTTCTTTATTGAATCTCAAGTTTGCCTCCATTGGTGTATCAGCCGGCTTACAGCCAAGAAAACCAGTTTCTTTGAGTAAATCAAGTACATACTTTCTCTGGTTGATCACAAGTCCTTCTTTTGATCTTGCCACCTCCATTCCTAGGAAATACCTTAGCTTTCCCAAGTCCTTGGTTTCGAATTCCCTGTTTAACAACTTCTTCAAATCGCTAATCTCTTCCTCATCATCTCCAGTAAGAATGATGTCATCCACATACACAATTAGGATAGCTTTCTTATTTGTAGAAGTTACCTTGATGAAAAGCGTATGATCGGCAAGGGACCGCTTGTAGCCGCTTTGAAGAATGACTTTAGTGAACCTCTCGAACCAAGCTCGGGTGATTGTTTTAACCAGTATAGAGACTTGTTGAGCTTGCAAACCTTGTTGCTACCTTCAATAGACTTTGAGCCAGTGGCAATTGCATATAGACTTCTTCCTCAAGCTTGCCATTAAGAAATGCGTTTTTACATCAAGTTGGTGTAATTTCCAATCGCAATTTACAGCCAAACTTAGGAGTACTCGAATAGTGTTAAGCTTTGCCACAGTGCAAAAGTTTCGTGAAGTCTATCCCATATGTTTGCGTGAAACCTCGGCCATTAGTCTAGCTTTGTATCGTTAGATACTGCCATTGGAGTTATACTTTACAAAGAAAGATCCATTTACAGCTTGTGACCTTTTTTCCTTGAGGAAGGTCCAGTAATGGTCCAAGTAGCATTTTTTTCTAGTGCACAAATTTCCTCTTCAACACCCTTCTCCATTTTGGATCCTTTAGAGCTTCACTATGCTTGTGGGAACTGTTCTTTATCCAAAGTTGCTTTGTAAATGCTTGAAAAGACGGCATCAAAGAATTATAACCATAGAATTTTTCAATAGGATGCTTGGTGCATCTGCCTAACCCCTTTTCTAATAGCAATAGAAAAGTCATCTAGAGTAGTGGACTTCTTGATTTCTTCTTCCATTTCGTAATGGACCCAAATCTAATTCTCGGCAAGAATCGATTGCAAAAAGCAGATCTCGTGGATATGTCTTCTTTTTCTTGTATAGACACGTAAATTTGTTTGGGTGGTGGTGTTTTTGAAGACCAAATTGGAGTAGGTGTATTTTCGGGAAGAGTGTTTAAAGTGGGTGTAGATGAATTAGTCATAGGTACTACAGAGAATCAATGGGAGCATTCACAGTGACAGATCTGCGCAGGTAATGGCGAACAAGATGGCAATCTGAAGGTTGAGAATGAAGATTAGAAGGAGATACACATTTGTGGGCTGAAAATCACTCCATGTTTCTCCTGAATTTCACTGAGTGAAACAGAATCTGCTTTCATAAAATGTTATATCCATAGTGGTGAAAAAACGTTTAGAAGGAGGATAATAGCATTTATAACCCTTCTTAAGTGAAGAATACCCAACCAAGACACATTTTTTAAAGACTTAGGATCTAACTTGGACTTATTAGGAGCAATATTTTGGATAAAAACAGTCTGACAAAAAATTTTAAGTGGCGAGAATGGAGAGATAGGCTTAAAATGAGGAAAGTGCTTGCAAAAATATAGATTGAGGCGTTTGAAATTTTAAAACCTTACTAGGCATCCGGTTGATTAAATATGTGGCGATTAATAAGGCTTCCCCACAAATATTTAGGAACATTAGTGGTAAATAGAAGAGAACGAGTAACTTCAAGAAGATGCCTATTTTTCTTTCGGCAATGCCGTTTTTTGTGGGGTTCCAACACAAGAACTAATCTGAACTATGCCCTTTTCCTTAAAAAAATCACCTAAAGACCTAGCAAAAATTCACTTGCCATTGTCGATTTAAAGAGCTGTATTTTAGACCCAAATTGAGTAAGAACCATGTTATAAAATTGCACAAAAACACTAGCAGTTTGATTTATCTTTCAAAGCAAATAAGTCCAAGTTATCCTCTCATGTGATCATCAATAAAAGTGATAAACCACTTACAATTATCAGCATTCTTCACCCGAGAAGGGCCCCAAATATCACTATGGATCAAAGTAAAAGGGTAAGAAGGCTTGTATGTAGAAGGAAAATAAGATGATTTTGTATGTTTGGCAAGAGAGCAAACTTTGCAAGAAAAAGAATTAGGCCTTTTATTAATGAATAGAGCAGAAAAACAATTTTGCTGTATTGGAAACTAGGATGGCCTAAACGAAAGTGCCATAACATAACAGTATCAACTTTTCCTAAAGCGGTAAATGACTTGAAGATCTCGATTTTAGGAGAGGTAGGGAGGATGTAGAGACCATTTTGCAAGCTGGCCTTACCAATCATCTTCTTCGAGTTCAGTGCCTGCAAAGTACAATCACGATCATTAAAAATTACAGAGCAGTGCAAGTCTTTGGACAATTTACTAACAGAGATGAGATTGCACGCCAAATTTGGTACAAAGAGAATATTTTTAAGTGCAATCTGTTCATTGAGAATAACAGTGCCATGTCCCTCTATTTTGCACAAGGTACCATCAGCCGTTTTGACAGCTTTACCAAAGGTATGGAAAAAATTGTGAAACAATGCCTTGTTACCAGTCATATGATCCGTAGCACCAGAATCGAGGATCCAATTAGGAGTCAACTGGGAGGAGAAAAATGCAGTAGAAGAAAGGTTACCTTCTGGATCTTTTATGACCAGATTACCCTCACAAGACCCTTGAAACTTTCCAAATAGTTTTTGAAGTTCAGCAATCTGTTCTTTAGTGAAACTAGTGACAGAGGTGGCAGTGACAAGGCTTGATTTATTATCTCGAGAGTGCTTAGACTTCCAGTCCTGAGGCTTACCATGAAGCTTCCAACACTTCTCCTTAGAGTGGCCGGGCTTTTTACAATGATCACACCAAGGTCTCCCCCGTTTGGAAGAGGAGATGATTGATGGGTCGATGAAGCGCGATCTTTCGTAAGTGGAATAAGGTTTATCGACAAAGACATCACACACCTTCTCGGCTTTCTTCCTTCTTGACCATAGAAAGCCTCTCGAAGGGGGGAAGAGGAGAAATAGCCAGGACCTGCGCGCGAACCTCGTCCAGTCCTTATTTAAGCCTTGTAGAAATTGAAAAAGTCTTCGTTGAGTAACAATTTGTTGATAAAGAGCGCATCTCTTGGATCTACCCAATCATAATGTGCATACAAATCTAATTGTTGCCAAAGAGCGATAAGGGTATTGTAGTAGAGAGTAACAGGCATGGTTCCTTGTTTAAGGGTGGTGCTTGATCTTCAACATGATATAATTCAAAGAATGTTATCCTTGCTAGAGTAGGTTTCATGGATCGCACTCCAAATTTCAATGGTGTGGTGTAAAGAAGAAAGTTTCGCTTATACTTGGGGTCATGGAATTAAGGAGCCAAGTCATAACCTCGACCATTGTCACGCATCCACTTAGCAAAACCAAAGATCGATCCACAAGCAGGCTTCTTGATTTCACCAATGAAGGTAGTCCAATCTTTCTCTCGCCCAAGAGAAAAATCTTAACCGATTGGGACCATTCAAGAAAATTGTTGCCATTCAATCGATGGCGGTGATAGTCGAACTGCATTTAATCTGATGGAGCATCTAACCGAGAAAAATTTTCTGGATTTGAAGTAATCTCAAGAGTAGGAGAAGGAGTTTCGGACATGGTCTAGGTTGAAAAAAAATCGTAACCTAAGCTGATGCCATGTAGAATTCAGAGTATTTGTAGGAATCTAAGTTCAAATTTGAATAGAACATATTACAACTTTTTATATACAACCTATGACACTACTTTAGGAAACTCTAAGTTTAGGAAAGATACTAAATAGGAGATATGATCCCTTAAAATAAGGGATTTTAATAAAAGAAAATATCTACAAAATATTCCTAAAATATTTACAGAATATTCCTACATTATAATGACGCTATAACATCTTTCAGCTATGGTTTTACTTATTTTAGGCATATAGCCTCCGAGTAATCTTATGGTCTAGCCATGATCTCTATTCTTCCCATTTCATTCCATCCATTCCTCTATTTCACCATCCTATACCTTGATGCTCGAACACCGCAGTGTCCCCTCCGCAAGGCCCAGAGTTTTACTCATCACGAGTGCATACAGCAACACTGTATGACAGTATCTAACATAATCAACCATTTTTCCCAGATCCTAACTTCTTCTAATCCCTTTGGTAATTACCCTCCCTGTCATGCATGCCCAACTAGAATGGCGGATACTAAATAACTTAAGCAATCAAGCAACATACTTTAGTAGTTCAGGATTTGAGTATAGAAATTCATTTGATGCTTCTTCGCCTAGTCCGCTTAACTTTCACAAACGTTGAAGCTTCCATTCTCTTAGCAATTAGCAAGACAACCAATTCATGCGTTAAACTCGGCAAATCTCAATTTAAACTCAATTTTCTAAAAACATACATAACCCTAAAAATGGTTTTGAAAACTCTATGTTTACAAATCGATTCATATTGTTCTAAAATGTTCTCAATTAAATCATTTGACCATTAAAAAGAATTGACTATAATATCCTGTCAATTATAAATTGTCACGTGCTATCCGATGATGTCATTATCCAAAAAAACTTAAAAATATTTAAAATATTAAAAAACTACAAAACTATAAAAATTAAAAAAATATATAATTAAATTTAAAAATTTAAAAATATATTAGAATTTAAAAAAATATAAAAAATAAAAAATCTTAGAAATTGTAAAATATTGTAAAAAAATTATAGAATTATTAAAAATTGTAAAAGATTGTTAAAAAATATTATATTTAAAAAAAATAGTAATAATTGTTGTATCTTAAAATAATGTATACATTCACTAATCACATTTAAAATATTAAAAGTTGATGTAAACTTTTATTTAGTTAAACAAACAATCAAATTTTTTTTATAAAAATTGAATTTTAAAAATATTTTAATAAAACTTAAATCAATTTTTATACTTTAAAATACATTAATTTTTAGTATTTTCTCAATGTTATTTGCATCTCCTTATTTCATATTTGGATAAGCTTCTTCATCTATTATCGTGCACATACTCTATTTTGTACCGAAGTTTTTTAGAATGGTCAAACACTTAAAAATAGTAGACTTAGAGAGATGATAGCATATTCGAATATTAATATATATGTTACACATTTAGATATCCACTTAGCTTTTAAATTTTTTTTATTTACAAATTCAAGATATTAGTGTAAAGATAAAGCTAAAATAATTAAAAAGTAGTTAAATTATTATTTGAATTGAATTAAAATTATTTTTTTATTATTTAAGTAATTTGGAAAAAAAATTTGAATTTTAAATTTTATAAAATTTTTAAAAAAAATGAAGTTTCTTTCTTAAAAAATAGTAAACTTTTTTATAATTTTTTTTTAGATGAGGAGTATATTATAATATTATTTATGACATGTGGCAGCAAATAATTGATTGAATATTCTAACTGTTATTTTTTGAGGTTGAAAGAGAACAAAACCTTGAAAATTAAAGTGGAAAATGGGATAAGAAAGTGAAAATTAAGAGTTTTTAGAATTTATAAAATCAGTCCAAAACGATCAACTTTTCCCCGTTTAGTCGTCGCTCTTAAGTCCTAAGGCTTCACGTAAAAGAAGAAAACCCTCTTCCGACTTGTACTAAACCATGGCGGCCCAACCCAAGCGAGGCGGTGTTCACCTGCCCGCTAGGCGATCTGCCTCCAACTCCGACCCCAGCATCCTCACCAAGATCACTTCCTCCGCCATCGTTTCTCGTGGTAAGCAGGCCGCCTGCGACGCCGCTTTCGTCTCCAAGAAGCTCCTCCGTAGCACCGGCAAAGCCGCCTGGATCGCCGGGACAACCTTCTTGATCTTATTTGTCCCTTTGATCATCGAAATGGACCGCGAGCAGCAGTTCAATGAGCTCGAGCTCCAGCAAGCTAGTCTCCTCGGTGCCCCGCCCACTGGACCACCCCATAAGTAATCAGGTCAGAGGTTAGAGCTTAGTTGTTTATCCCTGTTTCAGGCCATTGTCCCCCTTGGTTATTCTAGTAAAACCATTCAGTTGTAGTTTTAGATTTTTTTCTTTTAAAAAATTAAATAAGATTATACCTCTGTTTTAAGTTTCAAATACTAGTGGAAATGTTGGTATTGGACTTGGTTTTATCAAGTTAATCCCTATGGATTTATGTGAAGTTGGACTGTGTTTGATATTGCTCTGATAAAGTAATTAAAAACTGGGAGTGTTCATTTGAGTTACTTTTGAACGATACTAGATGGTTGTGGAATGATTTTTTTAAATGTTTGATTGCAAATGGTGATCTGAGGAATCATAGGGAATTTGGGATAGCAGCGATTAAGTGCTTTAGTTTGTATGTTGATGAAAACTACTCTTACATTGTCAGTCTGGGGTCTGGGCATCATATAGAATGAATAAATCATAGTTCGAAGGACCATCTTTTTATGGTTTGCTTTTTCGCTGTACCATATATGTATTCAAATGCATTTTACTTGATCACTTTGCCTCGAATCAGTGTTTGCGGACTATGTTGCAGCAATTGAGTTCACATGTGACATGGCATAATATAAATATCTGATGAGTTCTTGCTTTTCTCTAGGAAGCCTTATGCTTCATGCATATATGTCCTATTCTGGTGTTTACCATTAACATTGGTGATGAACAGTTCGGACTTGGGAGGTGGAGTAGGTTAATAATTATTTTAAGTAAGCACTTCATTGGTTTGGTATTTCTCTCGTTGGTTCTGATTTGCTTCAACTGGATATATAATTTTCGGAACCATGAACTCCTTGCATATGGGAGTTAGGCCTGCCGGGGGAGTCGGGAATTTAACTTTTTCATGGCTATGTGTAATAGCATATGATAATTGAAAGACTTCAGTTCTTTCTACTTTCACTTTAAGGGCCTAGCTTCATGATATTTCATAGAGCAAACAGGGTTCTTGAGGGACTTTAGTTGTTAGATTCATGGTTAAGCTAATTCTTCTAGGAAGGTTTGATGCTGATTATCTTCTAGTTGCATTGGTGGTTGAGACTGTTAGATCAGAAGAATCTATTAGGTCTCTGCTCTCATAGGCAAGGACGAGAAGAATGTAGACTGTATTGAACTTAAGGTCATTGATGCCTTTGTTTTTTCTTTTAAAAGAAGAACAATGTGTTTGAAGGTTAGGTTTTTTGAGAATAGTGTTGCACCAGAACCGCACTGTTCAATCTTTGCTCTCCAGAGAGAGAGATCAGAACACAGATTATATGTTGTCCATAGTACCTGTAATATTTTTCTGTTCAATAAGCTGAAGTCCGTTCACCAGTATTTCACCCTAATTCATGTCTTTATGTTTCCCAACTTGGCATTTACGATGACTACGCATAGCTTTCAACGTAAGTTTGGTCCAAGTCAAAATGCAGTGTTGGGGATGAAGTGATCAAGGAAGGAGGTAATACAATCAAGGGTGATTTGTCTTGGTGGAGATGTAAATCCCTTAGAAGAAATTTATTTTCTAACACATACCAAATTATTTTTTAATATCACAAGTTCACAAAAGCTTTACAATATTAACCTCACACAAACCCTCCTAGTTTTTTATTAGCCCGTTCGCTAACCTTCCTAGTTTAGTTCTACCTAGGGGGCAAAACAAAAGCAGGAGTTAATGGGAAAAAAAACTTGTAAGCTCTTGATACTCGGCTACTCATGTTACCAGGGCATCTGCTACTTGGTTAGCTTCTTTGTAACTAGAAATTAGGTGCGTGAAGTGAATTTTAGCCAAACTGGCAGGACTGCATTGGTTGGAAGAACTGATGAAGCAACATATCCAGATGACAAGATGAATGATCCAAATCTTACAAAATAAAAGGGGTTTTATTTTGACATGGATTGATTCTTATAACTATCAGCGTTGTCCCTTAAAAGGTGAGGTAATTTGATCTCATAGTGACTAGCCTGTTTGATGGAAAGTTAAAGAGAGGTCTGCCCTAATGAAAACTAGTGAAGATAATTTGTTTGCTTTTTAAGATTGGTGGGAAGAGGAAGTATCGGATATTGTCGATGTTGAAGGCATCTATGGGACTGATGGGAGGACAAAAAAAAAAAAAAAGCCCCTCCACCGTAGTGCACTAGGCTATGCCTTTTACGCTTGATGGAAATTGTTGTGACCATTTGAGACCAGAAAATCAGAAAAAGGATGGCTATGGCAATGATATGTATCTGGGGCATATGTTAGCACAGTTATTTGATGAATATAGTTAAGGATACAACAGCTAGCTGTTGGCAATCAGTTAAAGAGTTGCCTTAACAACTAAGATAAAGTAAAATATTTATTTGTGATACACACCCCCTTGCTGTGCCTACTACTTTAATTTTTTTTTTTCATTTTCAATGATTGCGACTCAAATGGAGCTAACCCACCAAAGAAAAGGTAAAATATCAACAAAAAATAATTCAACAAACTTATTGGAATTTCAGTACTTATAATTTTTTAAAATTTGTAAATTAGGATGTTTCTTTTGAAAAAAGGAAATAAAAAGGTTAAACAAGCAGAGTGTTGGATGTTCTATCCAAAAAAGGAAAAAAAAACAGAGAGTTGGATGGTGAATAATGTTTACATTAGATAATTGATGTTGAAAATTGTAAGGTGATTGATTGTAAATATGAAATAGATTTTGTTTTCCTTGTATATTAATTAATGTTGGGTACCTAAAAAAGCTGCTATATGTTGGAGTGTTCACTTTTTGCAATCATTTTCACAATGGGAATGGGACTGTAAAGTAGTAATCCAAGATTGTGGATTTGCTTAAGAAAAATGTTTAAACAAATACCCCTTTGCTAGACAGCTATTAAAATGTATTGACTATTGTGTAAACCATATGAATCGTTTCCAATTTGCACTCCTCTAATTGCTATAATCAACACGGTTAATATAAGAAAAAGAAACTATTTAGATTTTGATTTATATATTCGTGACGTTTAAAAGTGTTTTTTGAAAAAAAAATTGTAGAAAAAAAGGGAAATGTGAGTTTTAAATTGGTGTAAGTAATGCGAATAGAGAATGTTATACAATAACGATTTTAAGTTCGATGACTTGAATGAAAATTTTTGAATAATTTAATGACTATTTTGTAATCTTTTAAAGTTAGAATGATCAAAACGTAAACTTATTAATAGTTTAATGACTTTAGGTATAGTTTATCCTTAAAGTATTAATTAACATTAAACTTAAATTTGAACTCTTAAAAACTTCCACTCATACCTTTTATGAAAAAGGAAAAAAGAGTAATCCTTTGACAGTGATAAAAACAAGTAAAATTGTAGTTTAAACAATAGCCAAGGGGATTCACACTTAAAAGTGAATTTTGGGGGTGGGGGGGGGGGGTTAATCACTATTAGCCTGGATGTTACACGTACCCTGTCTCTTTTTTTTTTCCTTCCTTTTATAAATTACAAAATAAGCTCTCAAGTTAAAGGTTAGCAATTGAGTACCCTCTGTGGGGACTCCTCAAAGGCTCCAACTTTGGTAAAAGCTCCTCTCTTTTTTTAGTTTTCTTGTATTTTGTAGCCACCCATTCTCAATCTTTCAGGAGCCTCTCAATAGCCTGCATAAACAATCATCTCTTACAACATAACATAATATTTTTTCGGTAAAAGTATTATAGAGGTTTCTGTATTAAGAGTTAAATTAAAATTTTACTTTCTTTATTTAAAAATTTAATATTAGTCTCCGTATATTAAATTAAAGAGCAAATTAATCTTTATTTATTAAAAATTTCATTAATTTGTATTTTAGACAGACATGTTTACAGGACTGTTTTTTTACAACAGAAATGGATGAAATTTTTAGAAGAATGATTAGTTTACTTTTTGATTTAAGATATATAAATATATATATATATGAATTAATTTATCTATTTTTTAATAGAAGGGACAAAATATAATTTGATTCTTAATACAAGGGCCTTTTGATAGTTTTACCTAAATCTTTCAAAAATGAATGGTTATTTATGGAGTTAAGGGAAGCATGTCTAACCTTCATGTTTCTTACTTCGTTTCTTCACCACTGATTTAAGGAACATCAAACAAACGACAAGAAACCCCAAACCTGCGACTCCTCCAACTGCGATTGCCACGGTCTTTTGTGTACGTTGCCTCGTCTCTCCGGTCCCTACACCAATCATTCAAACCCCCCTATTTGGTAAGTAAGGAATCTATACGTTACCATACTAACATAATTAAAAGGACAATAAATTATAAAGTGACCCCTACAAGGCTATCCCCACAGTTCACAGGGTCCCATAATAATAAAACAACCAAGAAAATCCACCTGTCTTCATCCCTTCATTATTTGAAGTCACTTAGTTTTAGCTTTGGAGAGAAAAACAAAACTGGTGAGGTCATTGATCTTCAGGCTTTTAAACAGGTAATTAATTAGTAGATAGGATGATTTATTTTGTCTTCTCTCCAGCTTTACCTGAAGATATAGTTGGAATTCCATTGGGATAGTAGCTATAACTAATGTAGCATTTGTGCAGATAAAGCTGTGCTGAAACAGAGTCGCCACAATCATTTTTTGCCGTCTCAAAAGCAGTTTTCACGCAATCCCCACAGTTGGCTGTACCCATATCACCCTGGCACTGAGCTAACACATAAACAGATTGATAATCCCCAGTGTAAAACAAGCTGCTACCACTTTTCACCCCTTCTTCCGCCATGTTGAAAGCCGTCTCTCTTCTCTTCTCAAACTCGGTTCTTCCACTTGATGACGACCCACATACCTTGTACAAAAACTCTGTTTCTGGAACCTGTTTGAACCCAGATATCTCGTACCTTAAGTAACATCCACTCAGCTGGACCCTGGCTGCTACTGCTTTCCCACAAACTTTATCACTTATTTTCGGGATCTTGCTCACACAGCTGTAACACTGGCTTGTCGATAGGTCCCCTCTGCATTGATAAAGTCCATTGATTGCATTAGGGTCTTCACCAGAGGCTGCGGTGGAGAAAGTTCTCTGTGATGATTGTGAAACCAAATCTTGCATTAGATTTTTGAGGTTCTGTAAGTAAACCCCAGATGGGTCTTGAAATTTCTGGTCAGCACAGCCCTTAAACACCAAGTTAGTATAATCTGCAGCTGTGGCAACAAAAGGAAAGGACCCCAAAAAGATTGTGATTGAAACCAAAGATACAGAGAGCAAAGAAGGGGATTTTCTAGGCAAACCCATTGGAGAACTGGATTGTTTTATTTTCTTCTCTGTCACAACATGGAAGTGATGGTTGTAAAAAGAGGGCTTGTATGTGAGCTTCGAGATATGGGTTTTAGCTGGAAACAAGAGTGCTGTTGCTATATATGGTCTTCAGTCTGAACGCTTACCTTTATTTCTTTGGGAAGTTGCTTTTTTCTGTTTGTAATTTTCCTTTGCTTTCTTCAAATCCAAGTGCTTAGCTTTAAAGATAGAAGATGGATTAATAATTGTTTGAAAGAGACATTTGAAATTGAATTTTTCCTCTTAATTTCATAAATACAGTATTATTTCATAATACAACAGCCTTCAGGTTGGTTTCTGGGCTGGCTGCAGCCTGATCTAAGTGAAAGGCAATGTTATAGGATTTTATTGTGCTTTAGAGTTTAGATTTCCATTTTATGGTTTGATTGCATTTAAGTTATATATTACTAGTATAGTTTTCTATTAATATTAATTATTTTTGGATTAAATACTTTAAAATAATGTTACAATATGCTTCAAGTTTTTGAAATTTAATCCCCATATTTTTAATTTTAATAATTTACTCCCTCTATTCTTTGAACTTAAAAATGTAAATTCAATTATTAATACCGTTAAAAATTATTGATGCGACATTCTAATTTTTTTTTTTAAATACTTACTCGATAATCATGTCACAAATTAAAATTTGTTGATGCGGCATTCTAATTTTTTTAAAATACTTACTCGATATTCATGTCATAAAATAATGGCATTGTAAAGGATTTGAATTTAACAAAAAATTTTAACGATGTTAATAATTCTTTACATTTATGTCAACATTTAATTAAAATAAAATATTTAGACTAACTAATGACATTATAAACACTGAGGAACCCAATTATGTAAAAACATAGAAGTATATAGGGACCAAAATTGAAATCTAATCATTTTTATATAATTTAAAAAATAGAGGGACCAAAATTAAAATTTAACAATGATAGTTAAAAATACTAAAAATAAAATAGAGCAAAGACATGTGTTACAAAAGGAAGGCCTTTATATAGATATTTGATAAGGTTAGAGAATTGACGGAACAATCATTCTGAGGTTATTTTTACTATTACTTTGGTGGAGTAGCACTTTATGATGACTTGTTGTTAAAGAAGAGTTTTTGCATGAAAAAAGAATTATTTTGACTCGTTTTGAATAAGAGTTAGAATTAACATAATTATTTTTATAAAACCCCAAAATATAGGGGTTAATAGAAATAAATAATCAAGAAATGATGGTTAAGTAGTTAACAGCTTTATCCACTACTTTCTCATTCTCGGTAAATTAGGATGAAAACAACCCTTAAATAAAATATTAAATGATATAAAAAAAAAAAAAAAAAACTTAACAAGAATAGGCAGCAACCCAAATGGTTAAGTAGCTACTTTCCCTGGACCCATGCCATTCTTCCCCTGTTTCCCTTTTTTTTTTTTTTCCGATAGAATAGAGAAATTACCCTGCAACCCCTTAAAAAATTGAGAACCCAACTATTTAGTCCCCTTTTCCTATTTACATTAGGAGTTTTTTTTTTTTCCATTCTAAGTTAGAATTTCTCCCTCTTTCCTCTATATCTTCATCTTTTCTTTCTCCCTTTTCTTTTTCATCATATTTCACATTATTTTGTTATTGAAAATTATTTTTGCTTCACGAATCAAATCTATTCTTGATTTTAACTCGTTTTTTAGCCGGATTCCTGATTGCGATTAGAAACATTTTTCGATCGTTGCCAAGAATCGGTGAGAACATTCCAATCCCTATGTTTAGATCTTAGAATTTTTATTCACGTTAATTTTAAGATCGATTAAATGATCTTTTATGAATATTACTAAAATCTTCCAAAATCGTTATTAATTCTTGCGTAAATGTTGTTTGAAGGACCTAATTTAGCTACCTCAATAAAATTTCCAATTTTTTTTAAAAAAAAAAAGAAAAGATTTTCATATTATTATTATTATTATTATTATTATTATAATAAGTGGAGTGGAGTGGAGTAGAAGAAGAAGTTTGATGTCATTCATAATATAGATCCCTATTGATGAATTTTTGAGGGAATTTGTTTTATTTAATATTTCATATCTAATTGTTTTGATGAAATTATTTTGTTTTGTTTGAGAAAAGATTGTAAAGAAAAAATGGTGATGAAATCACCAAAGAACAAGTAAAGCTTAAAAGCAATTAGGGTGCAACCTCAACTACTCACAATCGCATTTGCCCAACCTCATTCTCTTTTTAACCATTCCACCATTAAGTATTTTAATGTCGCAGCTAATTATTTTAGATTATATTATTAATTCAATAGCCAGATATCATTCATTCATAATCTTGGATGTAGATATGATAAGTGATTCTATAATTCCTTTCATCACCAAAACTGAAAAATGAAGATAATAACAAGGCTGATGTTGAAATTTAGATTATTTATTTTTCATAAACTCTTATACCTTTATGTACTTATGATTTCAGTGCTACCTGTAGACTTAATGTTGATTTTAGTTATTTGGAGGCTTTTGTTACATGTTAATGTCTTGTGGTAACTTTGGACACCCCTATATTGACTCTATGTTAAAGATTTTATTAGCATGCAACATGTTTTAGCTTTCATTTTACTTCCTTGAATTGATGAGTTTTAAGGTTATGAAATTTCATGCTTTCACATGTAAAATTTGTTTGCATTACTTTGGTATCATGTTTGACATGTTTAGAGGAGTTTAAAAGCACGATTGTATGACTTAAAATGTTAATTTTTTTTTATTTTTAGGTTTATGTATTGAGATAGGATGAAAATGTCTCGAGACAAGAATAACAAAATTGCCTGAACATGTATTTCTAGGTGCATGTCTTGAGAGATGGGGGCACAATATCTTAAGACATAAAACATCAAAGATAAAATCCTAAAATATGGGAGGCAGGTCTTGAGACATGACGTTATATTTTGATATTTTGGCTATGGCCTTGTATTTGATCATATTTGACCCTAAAACATCGTATTTGCGCCTATTTGAATTCAATTTTTACTTGTATTGATCTAACTTCTGATGCACTAGCTAACATGTTTTAAATTTATAATTGTATGTATACGATTGTTTGTATGTTCATTCTAAGTCACTCTTGTGACATATATCGTGCTCTATATTCCATCATCTTCTAGACCAGGTGAATAAGAGTTGTTTCAAACATTAGTTGTTCTCAAATGACAGTTACTCTAGATGGCAGTTGTTCTAAATTGGATCCCTCTTCTAAACATAGTTGTTCCGAATATATCTCTTCTCAAACAATTATTGTTCTGAATAACTATTCTAAAAAAGAGTTGTTCTTTTAGAAGTGATCAAGTGAAGAAACAATGTCACTTATTTCGAGTTAACTTTTTTATTGTCCTTGGAAGCACAATTTAATGAAATATAGTCTTATTTATCTTTAAGAAGAGATAAAATATTAGTAACCAAAACTAAGCATCTATATATACTTTTTAATTGAACATGGTAAAAAATTATTTCCCAAAATATATGAGAGCTAAGGTTATTTGGCAGAATACGGTTTCTAGGATAACTCGGCACTCAAAAAAGTTCAAATACAATCGTTTTTGGGTTTTTTTTTTGTTTTTTTTATTTTTGGATTATGGAGTGGAAAAGGAAAGAGAGTTTTAACCGAAAAAATCTATCTTCAAACTTTGTCAAGGTTACTATAGTTTTTTTTAGTTATTCTTTTATGTTTATTTTTTTAGGCTAAGATAAAAAAAAATTTAATAAAAAAAATAGAAAAATCAATTAAGCCTTTATAGCAAAAGTGCACTTAATTGAACCTTCAATAACATCCAAAAAAATAATTGGTCCTTTTCGTTAACGAAAGATCTCATTGTCTTGTTTGATGTTAATGAATATTGATGTGGTTGAGAAAGCGATGAATAACCTACATGTTGAATATCATGTCACTAAAAACTTTAAAAATTTAAAAATTGTAAAAAAATATAAAAAAATTCAAAATAAAAATACACATTTAGAATGAATCTGAATAAAATAATATCCAATTTCATTTGAGTCTATACATTAATTTATCTAGATTCATTCTTAACGAACACAAAATTATAAAAAAGTATAATGATTATTAAAAATTCTAAAAAAAAAAACTGCTTCTATATATATAAAGGCAGGTGATGAATATGGCAAAAAAAGAAAAGAAAAGATAAGTGATATATATATTGTGAAAATATCCTTTACCTTGTTTTAGCCTATATATGTGCAAAATTATGGTGAAAACACACTGTAATTGCTGAGTATATTTTATTTTATCATGGTTGAAATATAGTAAGTATTATGCTAAAAACCAAGGAAAAAGTTTTACCTTATATATACAGAAATATGACCAAAAAAAAAAACACTTTTTTTTTTCTATTTGAACTGTAATTTGGGAGCATATTTATTTTATTATGATTGAGATATAATAAAATTTTAGGTTAAAGGTTAAAAGGGTGAAATTATAAAATTTCATTCCACCATATTTTAGCATATATATATATAATCATTTGTTATTTTATTTTGCACCATATTATATTCACCACATATAATTATATATTTATATATTTAGAATTTTTAATAATTAATAATTAATAATTTCTATAATTTTTTATAATTTCATGTCTTCATAATAAATCTAGACAAATAAATATTGAAATTCAAATGAACTTGGACACTAATTTATCCAATTCATTATGGATGCAATTTTTCAGTAAAATTTAAAACTGTGTTTTTAGATTTATTATTATTTTAAGATTTTTATTTTTATTTTAAAATTCATTAAGATGTGGCATTTAGAGATTCATGGGTTGGATTGGATCTAAGTTGAGGTTATCATGATATTAACACATTTCATACTTGACAAATCTGGCTTGATCCGAAATATAAACCTAAAATTCTGTCCAAATCTACTCATATATAAATGACTAACCCAAGTCCAATTTTGGCATGCCCATATTATTTTTTATTTTTAAAAAAATATTTATATATATTAATTTAATATTTAATAATTTTATATACTTTTTATTTATTAAAATTTTATATGTATACAACTTAATGTTTTTAATATGTTTACATTATAGTATTATTATTACTATAAATTTAAGTTTTATGTGACATAAGTTACATAATATATAAAAAATAACATAATATAATATATTACAAATTTAGAAACGGGTCGAGGTGAGCTCGGGCCTTGAATGTTGAGCCTAGACCCGTTTTATATTTTAAACAGGCCTAATTTATTTTGCCCAATCCCTCCCAAATTTCAAGTGGACCTTCAAGTTTAAGTGGGTAGCTCAACCCTTAGACAAATCTAGTAGTTTTCATTCCACATGTCATGTTAGGTGCTAATTTTTCATTGCTTTTTTTTTTGTCACGTCAACAGCTATTAGCGGTCAAACTGATTAATGATTGTGTTCCTTAATGAATGAGACCAATTGATTTTTTGACATCATTGAAGACTTAATTATGTTCATGCTTTCTATAAGGGTTTAACTTATTTTCTATTTTTTTACCAAGTACTTTTTTTTACCCTTTAACCAAAATTTTTTTATGCTCATACTTTCTTCTATAAATAGAGGCAAGCTCTCACTAGTTTTCTCAAGCACTTGAGAGTTCTTTCTATCGAATAAACACCTTGAGAGAGTTCAGTGTTAAAGTTTTGTGTTTTATAAAGGTATAATAACAAATTTAATCACTTACGTTAATCCCTTTCATGACTTTAATTATAATTTCTTTTTTTTTATAGAAAAATTGATTGAGCCATTAAAATTTTAAAGGTGTTGATGTGGCAACCTACATATGTACTTCGTAAAATAATAATATACATGTAAAATATTGAAAAACTATAAATTCAAAAATTTCATATCTTTTTTTTTTTAAATTGCCCACATTAGTAATGAAATATACGTGGGTTATCATGTCAACATTGTTAAAATTTTAATTGTTCAATTAATATTTTCATACAAAATAATTTAACTAAAATTTAAAAGTTGAACACCAAAAGGATAAAAAAAAATACTAAAATCAAAGTGATAAAAAAAAGAGTAAATATTAGAAGCTAAATTTATTATTATGTTATATTTAACAAGGAAAAGAAAATATAGATCTCCTTTCTTATTCCTCAATCCCAAAAGAGGTGAAAAATCATTGTATTTCAATTCTTACACTAAACTCCACACAAGTTTTCTAGCTTCCACGTTTTTATAATCTTTAGGTCAAAAACTATATACGTACACACACATATATTTGTGCCTGTTTGTACATGTAAGAAGCTGGAATTTGATTAAAAATTGAGATTCAAAGCTGGAATTTGAGCACTTACCATTTCAATGGAACTTATAAGTAAACATAATACCATTCAACCAACAGCTTGGCACTTGCCTAAGCATCAAACAAAAACACATGTTAGCATACTTGAACATATTTCATATAAATGCAACATTTATAATCTTATTTTCTCAACATGTCACACTTGATTTTATTACTCATCTCAACTTACATAATTTCCATGTATCAACATATCAAAGATATTCATATATGTACATGTCATGATACATATCATTCTCTTACCGTTTCTTCATATACATATATCATCCATTTCAATATATCAATATATCATGTACCATTATTTTAATGTATTTCATATATATACCTATATTAGTTCGTATCGAACTCATATAGTCTCGTAACGGAACATTTCCTGTTGAACCATTTAGAATATTGTTGGATACTCGGGTAGCTCACACATGGTGTGCTAAACTGTAATCCGTCAATTCCTGTACATGTATGCTCATACGAGCTCTGAATCGGTATGCTCTTACAAGTTGTAATCGGTAAGCTCATACGAGCTGAGTAACGGTAAACTCATACAAGCTGAATAACGATAAGCTCATACGAGCTGAATATCGGTAAGCTCTCTTAATCTGAGAATCGGTAACCTAATAACATGTTATTTGTATCCTACGAATTCCTAAGGTTCAAACAGGACTCGGTAATCGTCGTACATCGTTGGATTTACATTGTTTATAACGCGATAAATTGCATACTAACATATATATATATTGATTTAATCACAATATAATCACCTATTAACATTAAATTTAATCAAAATTATACAGAATACAATTCATATGAACTTACCTGGCTAAATTGTGAAAATACCAAGATTCAGGAGCATTTTGGTAATTTTCCATTTTCCTCGATTTTCCACCCGATCTTGATCTAATTTAATAATTTCATTCAATATATTAATTTAGACAATAAAACAATTCATTTCATGCAATTTGTTCATTTTTGACATTTTTACAAAATTATCCCTAAAGTTTTACTTTTATTTAAATTAGTCCCTAAAACCAAAACATGCAAATTAACCATTTTTAATACAAACCCAAGCTAGCCAAATGTTAATAGTATTCAAAATATTCCATTTATGCAACAATTTTACTTTAAATCCTTATAGTTTTATTAATTTAACAAATTAGTCCCTAATCTATAAATTCATCAAAATTACTTAATAAAATACTTTTAAATATCAATCAACATTCCAAATTCATCATCTAACATAAAAAATCATAAGATTCATCAATGGCAACATTCAAAATCTTTAACAGTTTCAAAGTTGAAGGTACGAGCTAGTTGGACCTAGTTGCAACGATATCAAAAACATAAAAATTATTGAAAATGGGTAAAGTTTGCTTACCAATTCAACAAGCCAAAGTTGGTTGAATGTTAAGCCCTAGCTATGGCTTCCTTCTTCAACAAATTTCGGTGGAACCAAAGTTTAAAAAGATGATAATTAATATTGTCATGTTTTGATTTAATATACATAATTAATAATTTACTCTTTTACCCTTGTAATTAAAACCAAACATTAACAACTTATAAGGCCACTAACGTCCACCAAAATTTGAATGGTTAATTTTCTATTTAAGTCCCTTTTCCTTTATTCAATTAATCATTTAATCACTCAAATCAAATAGTGATTAAATTTTACATCTTTTACAATTTAGTCCTTTTTAATTAATTAACCATCGAAACGTTAAAATTTTTCAACGAAACTTTAATACCACCTTAATGACAATCCGTAAATATTTATAGAAATATTTACGGCTAGGTTTATAGAAAGGAGGTCCCAATATCTCATTTTCTAAAACCACTTGACCTTAGGGTTAAACCACTTGAACTTAATAAATCGTTTATATAACATATATTATCATATCAAAAACCTTTTAAAAACTATATTTTACTCGTAAATATTAAATATAATATTTACGAACTTACTCGTCGAATTTGGTGGCCCCGAAACCACTGTTTCCGGCACCACTGCAAAACGGGCTGTTACATTCTGCATCCAGAAATCCCAGATCTAGTCCCCATTAAAGGCTTTGGACACATGCTAGAGCTTCAAGTGCAAAGGATGAAGGTACGTTTTCATTGTTGCCATTTTCGAACTAAAAACCTGTCCATTTTTGTCTCTAATCACAATCTCTGAACTGGATCTGTTCTCAAATTCCTTGAAAGCTGCATCAAAATTAATTTTCACAAGTGGATGTTCTGGTGGACGCCAATTCTTTGATTCCCATCTACGAATAGGTATGGAAATTTTCTACCCTTCAATCTCCCGAATGTAACTGTGAATAGATTCTACAATGGCTGACCCCGATCTTTTTTGTCCTTGGTGCACCCATTTGTTGCATTATGACCAGATAATACATAGTGCGCACACTAACAACTTACAAAGAGGAATAGAGTTATGTGCAAAAAACCAGGTAACCCACTCCAATAATTCCACATTGGACATCATATCTGACCAATCCCAATTCAAATGATGTCATATTTCCTTTTTCATAGGACAATCTCTCAAAGCATGGATACTAGTCTCAGCCTCACCTATGTATCTCGAAGAAAGGCTTGAACTGGTGATCTTTTTAAACTGTAAGTTGCATAGAGTAGGAAGAAATTTTTTTATAATACACCAGGATGTAATTTTTAGTTTGGATGGCAAATCCAAACCCCGTAATTTCTTATAAAAATTTGCGTAATATGTCTAATTTTGTAATTGAATAACCATAGGAAAATGTTGTAAAATAAATCTGTAAGCACTACAAACCGTAAACTCCTTAGAAGCCTCCCAAACCACACCTGATAATCATCGTGCGAAAATCTAGACAATGGAGTGTGGAGAATCCTTCTAGCATCCATATCACTAAAGGTATCTCTTATGCTATCCACTTTCCAGACTTTATTTGTGTTATCAATTAGATCACTCACTTTCAAAGTTTCATGACATCTCTCACCATTTTGTATTCTATAATTTACAGCTCCTGGTACCCACGTCTTAATCATTCATGCAATTGTAATTGAAAATTAATTACATTATTCATATTAATTAGTAGTTTTATAATTTCTATTCTTAAAACACTATAAATAGAAACCTTTCACAATAGGTGAAAAAACTTTTGACACTTTTTGCATTTTCAGCTTTTTGAACCATGGTAGATGGTATCGCCCGTACTGATTGAAATGCTCTATTCCGATAGTAAACATTAATATAATCTTTAGTTTCTTTTTAGGTGCAAATTCCAATTGGTATCGGTGGGTTGATTTCGCCCATACTTGCTGGAATATGGTGTACCGACTGATACCAAAAAGAATAATTTTAAAATATATTTTAAATTTAAAATAAAATTTTTATTATTCATTTATACCAAAAATAATTTAAAATATATTTAAAATTAAAATTAATTTTTATTTATTTTGAATTTGTTGAATTATGAATTGTTATATGCATAGAATGAGATAATCTTACTGTTTAATATGTGGAATAAATTTTTTGCTTGTTTATTGTGAATTTGTGTAATGATGGATTTGTGATGCTTATTGAAGAATATTATATATAATTGATGAGTATTTTATTTTATTTTTTTATATCTTAGAATTTACATAGGGTGAGATTTGAACTCATGCCACCAATATTTTTAAAATATTTTATTTACCATTTCAACCAAAATTTTATTTTTGATGTGTATTTTATATTTGAGATTTATTTAATCTCATTATTGATATTTGTAAATACTTTTTATATAGATATATGAAATGTTTTTAAAAAATAGTGATAAATTCGAAACGGTATACTGAAACAGACTAGTACTGATAAATACCAATAGCGGGAGAAAAATGGTACATCCACCAATACGGTGTTGACTATCTTGTTTTGAACTCTCAAAGGATTCTCTCTGAAATTCTCTCAACTTACTTATTTGTTAAGCCAAATCATCAGCCATATTTCCCTTTCTCGACCTTATCGATCATCACCTGTTGCTACGAAGTCTTCCTCTCTTCCTTTTTATGGTATATCCCGTTCACTTATTTGCAACGCTTCCTCTCTCCATTAAAATACCCTTTACAGTGATAGTAGAATAATAAGAGTTGGATATTATGAAACCAAATCCAAATGTAGCATTCAAATTAATATAAACTTTAATTAGTTATATTCATCTGAGTATGAAATTAGGGGTTTAAATCTTTTATATTTTATTATCCTTGAAAATCTATTCACATCTTTCATCCAAGCTGATACTTAGTTTGCTAAATATAAGTCAATGATTAGCAAACAAAGAGATTACTGAAATGAAAATTTGTTTTTGTGTGAAAAACAAAATCAAGAAAAAAGGAGGAGGCTTGGCTCTTTACTTTTTAGCAATTAGTTAAAGCAAAACACACTATCAATTTTCAAAAGGGGCATTAATTCTTCTTTCATATATTTTTCCAAAGCAGCTAAAGAAAGTAATAAAAAGGAGGCAAAGTTGTATACTTTTACTTTATTTATTTTTTAAAATTATAATATGGTATATTTGATGAAAAAATTTAAAAGTTAACAATTAATCATACTCAAAAGCTAAGCTTAATAACATTTTTAATATATATATATATATATATATTTCTGATTGTGCATTAGAGTATAATATATTCTTAGTTGGTTAGGTTTCACTGAACTTTGTCACTAAGTGTTGGATTTTTATGGGCATGAAATATATAGTAATTAATAATTGTATGCTATGTATTGTCATAGAAAGTTATTCTAAATTAAAATGATTTAATAAATACGTGTAGCTATTTAAATAATTAATTTTTAATTTTTAATTATAAATTAAAGTTAATGTACATATTATTATTATGGTTTTCTGTTGAGGTAAGTATTTTTTTATATAATTTGTGTAAGAAATTAAAGTTAATGTACAAAAGTTACATATCAAGATTACAACCCTCTATTGAGGCAAGTATTTTTTTTTTTATGTAGATTGCGTAGCGCCAATGGTAGTGGCCACTATGACTAGCACTATGGTAGATTGAATAACTTGTTTTTAGAGTTGACAATTTTTGAAACAAAATCTTTGGAATATGAATCATGTTGATATTGTAAAAATATGATAGTCTATCTGTGAAGATCGATCCATTTGGAGTAACTTATCTTGTAGATCGGATTGGATAAGGCTATTGGATCCCTTAAAATATAGAGATTGGATCGATATTGCATTGAAAACTTATCTCCAACGGTCCAATATTATCTTGGTCTTTATTGATATATTGTATATTTTGTTTTAATTGTTGTTTTTCAAAGGGATCAGATTGTAATTGGTCTAATATGTTAGTAAGTTCAAACTCTTATGTAGTTAGACAAAGGCGAATTTAGGGGGCTGCTAGGGGGATCTGCCCCCTAAATTTTTTAAAACTATTTTTAAGCCCCTTTAATGTTTAAATTTTTTTATTTTTATATTATAATTAGTGTTTAAAAAAGGAAAAATTTGTGTTTGGCCCCCCAAAATTTTTTAAAGCTTTTTTAGTTTGATTTCTTTTATAAAATTTATAATTTTTAGGATAAATTTAGTAACATTTTTAAGTTTAATTTAGTAAATTAATACAAATTAGTATTGAAATATTAATATGGTAAAAGTAAAATTTAAAATTTTCAATATGGGAGTATAAATGGTATCTAAATGTTAATTAGGTAAAAAAATAAAGTTAAATAATTATAATATCTAATACAAATTCAACATTAAACTTATTTTGTTTTTCTTAAATTTTGGAAATTAAGATTAGCTTGAATTTAAAAATACATTTTTAAAAATAGGGTTAGGCAGGCTTTGAATATGCCTATTTTATAAAAATATCTCGGCCTCTCCTTATCAACAATTTTGGCTTTGTCCTTCTATTTGGAGAGACTTGTATAGGTTTTATATAGAAGGTATATAACACTTATTTGTTCACTAAGGAACTTGTATTTGGAGAGTGCATTTGAGAGTGTAGATAAGTTTATTGCTTGGTTTACAATCTAAGTTTTCTAGAACAAAACTTGGAGGAGAGTGATCTAAATCTTTAAGTACAAAAGTGAGGTTGTTATATCAGGATGCGATAGGACTTAAATCACTTGTTGTATTGTGTTGAAAGATAGTGGGTATACTCACTAAGTTAGGCTCCATAGATATAGGGACACTGAAGTGTATAAGCTTATGTTCTTGTCACAATGCCATCTTTAGTGGGCACTGCAGCCATCACTTTCATTCACACTCTTTGTTTTCTTTGTAATTATTAATTGTAGGTTCCAACATCCTTAAAGTACACATAAACTACTTATTTTTAGAAAAGAGAGAGCTATCATCTCTAAAAAGTTATGCGTTAATTTGGAGTATCAAACCACATGACTCAAGGATTTCAACATATGAATGGATTCAAGTACATTTTCAAATCTAATTTTTATTCTTGATGATCTAACATAACAAATATGAGTTTATTAAATTTTATATTAAATTTTTTTATAATTCAATTTGAATCTGATCATATTAAATATTTTTAAGATTTTACGTATTCGATATATTGATTTGGTTTTTGGATGGTACACAAATTGAATCTTTTGTGATTTATCATGAACTTTTTCTAATTTTTTTTTTATTTTTTTATACTAAAGATTGAATGCATGATTGTAATTCTATATATTATTTTGCACTTTTTTTAACATTGTGAGTTTCCATAGTTATGATTCAATCTCTATTTGTGGATTTAATGATGTAGAGTTATTGGGTAGAGAAACTATTAAGTAAATAAGGCATTATCAACTTTCAACGCATTCATGCGTATAAAAGGATTTTAATGAAGATTTCTTAAGTAGAAATTATTGAACGAATTCAATATGGGATTCTTGAGTTAGAAAGCTTTGAAATTCTTTTTAACCACCCATTTTTATTTTTTAGGCTTAAGTTTTTAGAATTTTATTTAAGATATTAATTAATTAATTAGAGTCCCTTACATAAGATTTGTAAAACTAAATATTTAATTAGTTTTCTTATTTATTCATTAGAGCTCGGCCAGAAAATAAATTGTTAGTGTCGAATTTTATATTATTTTCTTAGGATTCTATATTTCTTTTAAACATTATTATGCAAGTGTCTATATAAAGGAGGCTTGGCCAATCAAATTAGACAGAGTTGAATAAAGTTGAACTTTTCTTTTTTACTTTGCACTAAGCAATTTTTTTGAGGGTTGAGTAATTCTTCTATTGTTTATTTTTGAAGTTTGTTACTTTCAAGTCTTCTAAGGAGTTGTTGTTAGAATTTTAAATAATATCTAATATAAAATTAGAATTGTAGACCAGGATCTATCATGTCAATCTCAAGAACAAAATTAAATGCGGAAGCGTACCTGAATCTATGAATTTCTTAAAGTTTTACCCGATCTTGGAGATTTGATCTTCCAAATTAGCACACAAGAAATTCAGAGAATATCTGCTCTCTCTTTCCTGATGATGGGATATTAGAGAATATATCTTGTGTATAATTTGGGGACTATAATCCTAATATTTATAATCTTAGCATATTAGTTCTAATCAAATTCTAATTAGCCCATCATTAATTAGAATTTGATTAGAAGAGTATCTACACATATTTGACGCATACTTTATTTAATAATTAAAAGCCCAATAAAATTCTAACCGAATTAGATCACTTTTAATTTGGGCTAACCTATCATGATAGTAAATAATAACATGTAATTATCCTTATTATATATGTGATGTCCAAATTTTTCAATAGTCCAAATTTTTCAATAATCTCCCACTTGTACCTCATATATATACTAATTACTTTATAATTACATGTCATTATATAACCTTATGAGCTCAAAATTTTACTATCATATCCAAAAGGTATTCCGAGCAATCTCGTCCATTAATTATGTTAACATAGAACCAAGGCGACTTTCGTTACATATATCGTAACTAAATCCATCCATGATCACGTATATTAACACAACCAAATGACATAGATCAAGTATGGATGTGTAGCATGGAAATTACATGCAATATGATCTAAACATGTCTATTTCCAACTGGTCCTTCTTACTGAGATCAAACCTTACCAAAATCAGAGTGTGAATAAACCAAATAAACTTTATTTCTGCAGAAATAAACTTATTATCTTTAAACTGAAATAACTGAAAATGTGTCTATAACATAAAAGCATTTAAAAATACAAACTCCCACTAAAACCAAATATCCTTTAAATGACATTACACCCATATGAGCAATGTGCTATTATAAAACCTTAGGTGTAGTTCATTAGTAAGTGGATCTGCAATCATGGAGTTTGTCCTAATATGCTTTATAAGCACCTAACCACTCTGAACTTTTACTTTAACAACCAAGAACTTAAAGTCTATGTGTTTTGACTTTAATGTGCTCCTGTTGCTATTGGAATAAAAGACTGCAATTTGTTTTCACAATTTGCACCTTAGTGACAAAATCTTGTATCCATATTCTATCAAAATCTGAGTTTATATACCTGATGATCTCTAACTAATTAGATCTCTGACATGTGAGCCTGTAATCTTTTGTTCTCTAAAAATACCTTATAACCCTTTTAGATGCTATCCAATGGTCCAAACCAGGGTTGCTTAAAATATCTGTCTAACATCCCAATAATATACACAATATTCCAATGTATACAAACCTGAATGTACATTAGATTTTCCATTGCTAAAATCTAAAAAATCTTATGCATTTTTGTAATATCAAAATCATTCTTAGGGCATTGATTGAGGCTATACTTATTATTGACAAGCAGTATGTCATTAACATATAAAACCAAATATAGAACCTTACTCCCACTAAACTTATGGTATATACGATTATCAACAAAATTCATCTCTAAATCGAATGAGATAATCATTTGGTAAATTTTGTAATATTATTGATAAGAAGTCTACTTAAGCCCATAGATGAAGTTCTTTTATCTGCAAATCATTACTTTTGCATCATCAGACACAAAGTTTTTTTTAATTGTACCATATAAATGTATGATCAATGTTACCATTGAGAAACCATTAACTTAATATTCATCTGATGTAGCTTAATGTCAAAATATTCCACTAAAGTCATTATAACCCTTTCCTTAGTGGACATTTTTAATAATATTCATTCTTGAAGTTGTTGAGTTTGTTCTTCTGGAACAATTACCTCATATTGATTAGGGAGTTGTTTAACATTGTCTTATTGAGGTTCTAGATTCACTTCTTAATCAATGATAGGTAAGAGAACCTAAACATCATCAAAAGTGATAGTAGGAACTGATTTAAAATTCAATTCCTCCTTAAAAACAATGTCTCTAACTTTATTTCTCCCTCCAAACTCAACGTCTTAAAAGAATGTTGCAATTCTCGTCTAAAAATTATTCTTAATTGTGGGATCATAAAATTCATAGCCCTTAGATCGCTCAGTATTTCCTTGACCCTTATACTTTATAGACATCAAAGAAGTTAGAAATGATGTCATTTTAACTTTATTATTTTTAGCAAAATGTTTCTCAATTTCATCAAGGAAACCTTGGCCTGAGTAATCTTTTCAAATTCTATGCCCCTAAAGGCTTCTAAAATGTTGTGCTTCATGATCATTAGACTCATGCAATTTGAACTGATCCCACCTCTCAAAATCTCTCTTAACATAAGGAGTGTTTTTCGCAATGAGAGGTGCAGGTTGTTCTTCCCTTAGTGCAAGGTCTATGTCCATACAGCTAAGCACTATAAGTAAGTGCCTTTTCCATTCCTTAAAATTAGTCCCATTAAGCATAGGTATAGAATTTATATTAGCAGATATTATGGCAGTAGAATATGAATTAGCTGAATATAGAATAAAAAATAAATAAAAAAACTCACATCAATATTCATAAGTAAACAATAATTTCAGGATAATGGCTAATCCCATCTCAAGATATCAAACACAACATTAATATCAAGTCTTTGGACAGTAATATTAACAGTAAGTGGTACTCTTGTTGTAGCAATCAAACATTGACAATAAACTATGTCAAACAATGAATTAATCTTTGGACTAACTTATTGCTCACATAAAATACCTTATAATTGTCACACATTTATCACCACAGATGTCGTTGTAATTCTGCCAAATATTAACTTACCTTTGGGTCAATTAATAAATGTATGAATCACAAAAACTGTGAAAAAATAAAATAGAATAAAGTAAAAATAAAATAAAGAACACACAGATTTTACGTGGAAACCCTTTCAGGAAAAAACCACGGGCAAAGAAGAAGAAAATTCACTATGTCGAATTTGAATTTTTACAAGAGGAATAGACTATGTCTATTTATAGGCTTGTAAAGCCATATTCTAATAAGACTGAAACACTTTATTCTAATCAATATCAAATAGATGGAATTTAATAAGGTTTAAAAAACCTTATTCTAAAATAAAATAAAAGAAGTGTAATTCTATATGGATTCTTCTTTTATTTTATTTTACCACTGTATTTTATTTAAATAAGAATTCGGGTTATTTAATTCTAACAATCTCCACTTTGACACGAATTCTCAATGAACAAGTTCTTCATCGTGAACTCTCAACGAACAGGTTCTCCACCTTTTCCATAAAACCCCTTAAGGGTTTAACTTCAACAATGAACACCAAACAAGTTTAAGCAATGCTCAAACTTGGTTATAGGAAGTGACTTAGTCATCATATCTGCAGGATTTTCATGAGTACTAATTTTCTCACAACAATATCACCATGAGCAATAATATCACGAACAAAATGATACCGAACATCAATGTGTTTTGTTCTCTCATGAAACATTTGATCTTTTGTGAGAAAGATGGCACTCTGACTGTCACAAAATACTGTGCTGATTTGAAGGTCTTCATTGAGTTTACTAAAGAGTCCCTTCAACCAAATAGCTTCTTTACAAGCCTCAGTAATCACCATGTACTCAGCTTCAGTGGTAGACAAGGTGACTGTAGTTTGCAAACTGGCTTTCCAACTGATTGCACAACCTCGGATTGTAAAGACATAACCTGTGAGAGATCTTCTTCTATCAAGGTCTCCAGCAAAATCAGCATCAATATACCCAATGACTTCATCTTCAGTTCTTCCAAACTATAAGCAAACATCAGTAGTACCTCGTAAGTATCTTAAAATCCACTGAACTGCTTTCCAGTGTTCTTTACCGGGATTCACTATATATCTGCTAACCGCACTAACTGCATATGATAAATCTGGACGTGAACAAACCATAGCATACATGAGAGATCCCACTGCACTAGAGTATGAAACATGTGACATGTACTCAATCTCATCATCTGGTTGTGGAGACAAAGTCGATGAAAGTCTGAAATGGGCTGCTAAAGGAGTACTAACAAGCTTAGCACTCTGCATATTGAACCTGCAAAGAACTTTCTCAATGTACCCCTTCTGACTTAGGTACAATTTACTTACTTTTCTATCTTTGAGAATCTCCATGCCAAGTATCTTCTTTGCTGGTCTCAAATCTTTCATCTCAAATTCTTCACTTAGTTGGGTTTTGACATTTCTTATCTCTCATTTATCTTTTGCTGCTATCAACATTTCATCAACATAAAGAAGTAGATACACAAAAGAACCATCACTGTTTTTCTTAAAGTAAACACAGCTATCAAAACTACTTCTTTTGAAATCATGAGCAGTCATAAATGAATCAAACCTCTTGTACCATTGTCTTGGTGACTGTTTCAAACCGTAAAGGGACTTTTTCAGCAAACAAACATAGTCCTTTTTTTCTAAGACTGTAAAACCCTCTGGTTGTTACATGTAAATGTCCTCCTCAAGTTCTCCATGCAAAAATACATTTTTTACATCTAACTGCTCAAGCTCCAAATCATGCATAGCCACAATACCAAGCAAAGCTCGAATCGAACTATGCTTCACAACTGTGGAGAACACATCTGTGAAGTCTACTCCTGGAATTTGACTGTAACCCTTTGCAAGAAGCCTTGCTTTATATCTAGGTTCTTCAACTCCTGGAATCCCTTCTTTCTTTTTAAATACCCATTTACAACGAACAATCTTTTTACCTTTAGGAAGTTTTACATGTAATACCCTGAAAATATTTACAGTAAGATATTATCCTTGATATAGTAAAATAAGGAAATAAAGTGAAAAAAAAAGGGAATTTTGAGATATGTCAATATTGAGAAGTATATTATGATATATTAATTCAAGAAAGAACTAAATTGTAAAAGTGAGAAAAGTTTTGTTGCACAAGAGTAAATACTCAAAATTTGAGGGGTTAAAGTGTAAATATGAAAAATTTGAAGGACCAATAGTGTAAATATTTTAAGAGTGGAATAATCTAGAAACTAAGGAAAATGGATGAATTAGGACCAAATTGAATAGATGAAGAAATTATGAGGGACTAAATTGCAATTTTACCAAATTAAATGATGACTTAATGATGGAATTTTAAAAGATAATGAAGGGCAAAATGGTCAATTGGAAGAGAGAGAAATCTAGAAAGTAATAATGATGCTAGAGATATTTTGATATTTTATAATTATTTAATTAGATAAATATTATTTTATTAATATTTTAATAAGATATTTTATTATTATTTTATTAGTATATAAAGAAAGAAAGATGAGAAATTCTCATCCATATTTCCCATGCACTAACGTGAGAGAAAGAGAGGAAGAAAGAAAGTTTTGTTTTCTTTACAATTTGGTCCTTTTTACCAAAAATTCACCATTTTCACCCAAAAATCAAATGAATTTCCATAGCTACCAAGAGAGAAAAATGTTAAGGAGACCATGGGGAGTTAGAATATCAAGTTGGATTCAAGAAATAGAAGCTGGAGGAGAGAGAAAATCAAGTTAAAGATTAGTATCAATAGAACAAGGTAAGTATATCAAGATTTCAATATGTTTTTAAGTTTGTTATTATTGACAAAGCATGGAAATAATGTTATAGTAGAGTTTTCTTACATAAGGTCCTATGTTCATGATATGTTAGTGAAGAGAAAATAAGAGAAAGTGATGAGAAATGGTGTAGAAAAAGAAAATAAGGGTGTTATAACATGGTCATTAATATTTTGTACTAAAACAGTTTTGAACAGCAGCAGTAGTCTAACTTTGAAAAATCATCAAAAATTGTATAAATCTAATTATAGGATGAATAAAATATGAAATTAAAGCTTATTAAGTCTAGTTTCTTATAGAAGAAATTATGTAAGCAATGGAATTGTAAATCATGAGATATGATGAATTTTGTGAGACAAGGTCAGAATGATTTCGGGTTCCCCTGTTCTGACTTTGTAAAATCATAAAAATTTGGATAAAAATAATTAGGGGTTTAAATTTATATTTTTAGAATCCTGAATGAGTCTATTTTCAATATAAACAAACGGGAACATCATTTGAATTCTGTACAAGGAGATAATTAATTTTTAGTGAAGAAGGATCAGAACTGTTAGATAGCAGAACAGGGGTAATTTTAAAGAATAAACTGTACTTATTGGATAAACTAAAAATTCTGAAAATTTTATGGTAAGAAGATATATGAGTCTAGTTTCAGGGAAAATTAGCGGATCTTAATTTTGAGTTCTATAGCTCCAGATATAAATAATTTAGTGACCATGATGCAGATAGACAGCTTGAATATTCATAAAAGTAAATAATAAAAATTATGGATAATGTTACTTACAAGTGTATTATCTACATTAAGGATGTGGAATGGAGAGGAGGAGGAGGAAAAATATGTATGAATATTCATCTAGCATGGCTAATTTGCATATTCTAGGCTCAAGGACTAAATTGAATAAAAGTAAAGTTTTATGGGCAATTTTGTAAAAATGTAAAAAGATCAAATTGCATGAAATGGATTATTTTATTATTTAAATTACAAAATTGAATGAAATTATTAATTTAGTTCAAGATCGGGGGAAAACATGTTTTAGGGATTAAATTGAAAAGTGTTGAAAGAATAAATTGAAAAGTGTTGAAATTATAGAAAATTCTGATATTTTATAGAATTCATGGACTGTTATCAATATATATAAGAATAATAGCTGGAAATAAGGATTAAATTGCAAGAATTTTATTTTCCCCGACCCTAAGGATGAAATCGTCATTAATTAAGAGTTCAGGGGCAAAATGGTAAATTTTGCCTAAAGCATTAATTAAATGCATTATTATATGAAATGAATTAAAATGATGATCGAATTTATTTATAAAGATCCGAACGACTCAAATATGAGACTCGATCGTGAAAAGAAAAGATATCGATTAATGAAATTATAAACACAAACAAGCAATGAGGTAAGTTTGTGTAACTTGAATTGTATTTTAAATACTTGAAATATGTGGTTATGTGATGAAAATATGATTTGAATATTCAATTCATGATATTTGATGAAATATTGATAATACTCAAAATAAATTGAAAATAAATCTCGGTTGAATGAAAAGGAAAAATTCGATGGATCTCTCGAAAAGGAATTGACGGTAAAAGGATCTAGCCCGACGGGTGATCCTATCCTGATATAGCCCTCCCGAAGAATATGTGTAAAATGGATTTAGCCCGGACGGGTAATCCGAATCGTGGTCCGAATTTAGCTGGACTGTAATTCGGATCCAAGCTCATTAGAGTAATTGTCGTTGCGGGGGATTTAGCTCGACTGTAATCCCGACAATACTCTATGAGTTTATATTACAGAGGATTTAGCCTGGACTGGTAATCCCACCGTAAGGATGAGGTTCACGGAGTGTGCTCTCTCGATATGAAGCGTGTAAGACCATGGTTGAAAGATACCATGGCAACCTGATATGAAACGTGAAAGACCATGGTTGAAAGATACCATGGCAACTGATATGAAATGTGTAAGACCATGGTTGAAAGATACCATGGCAACCTGATATGAAATGTGTAAGACCATGGTTGAAAGATACCATAGCAACGTGATATGAAATGAACAAGACCATGGTTGAAAGATATCATGGCAACATGACAGAAAATGAGTAAGACCATAGTTGAAAGATACTATGGCATCATGTCAAAGATGAATAAGACCGTGGATGGGAGATGCTATGACATCTGTTGAACAATTGATATCCGGTAATATGTATCGGATGACGAATGGTTATATGAAATGGTTGTGTGTAATGTTTACAAGAACTGGTCATATGGAAATATATATGTACAAAATAGTTATATGAAATAATTATGAAGATAGATAAACGAAATAAGTATGAGTACGTGGAATATAAATTATGTTAGGTTTGATATAAGCTATTATCAGAATAAATATACATAAAATATATGGAAATGATGGAGTATGAAATATTAATATAATGAAATGAATCATATATGCTTATGAAGAAACGGTAAGAGCATGATATGTTTCATGACATGTACATATATGATTATCTTTGATATGTTGATACAAGAAAATTATGTAAGTTGAGACTATTATTGAACTCAAGTACGATATGTCGAGAAAATAGTTATATCAATGTTGAATTTATAAGAGATATGTGCAAGTACACTAACAATATTACTGTTTGATGCTTATACAAGTACTAATCTGTTGATTGAATGGTAATATATTTATTTACATGATGCATTGAATCGGTAAGCATTTAAATTTTTTTTAAGTAATCTGCAAATGGTAGTAATGCTCCGAAACCCTGTTCTGGCAACGGATACGGGTTAGGGGTGTTACATTACAAGATCCCATATTCTATTTTTGTGAAGTGATTCCATCTCCTCTTGCATAGCAAACATCCACTTTTTTGAGTCTTCACAACTAACTACCTCAGAATAATTAGATAGCTCTCAGTTTGCATCTATATCTTTAGCCATATTTAAAGTATAAGTAACTAGATCAGCCTCGGCATACTTCTTTGGAGCTTTAATTTTTCTTCTAGTTCTGTTTTTGGCAATAAAATATTGTGGTGAAGAAGCAACTCTAATCTCAATTTTTGTACTGGCTTGAGGAGTCGACTCTGTATTAATCTGATGCTTCACCTGCTTTTGATTTTCTTTATTGGAAGAGTCTTTAAGAGATAAGTTAGGTAGCATAGCAGTTTCATCAAAAACAACATATTTACTAATCACAACTTTTCTATTTTCATGACAACATAACTTATACCCTTTTACACCAGCTTTATAACCAAGAAAAACATATTTAATGAATCTCAGTTCCAATTTTCCATTATCAATATGAGCATACGCAGGACACCCAAAGATCTTTAAATCAGGATAATTAGCAGGATTACCAGACCATACCTCTTGTGGAGTCTTTTTTTCAATGGCAACGGATGGAGATCGATTGATCAAAAAACATGCAGTAGAGGCTGCTTCTGCCCAAAACGACTTTGGTAAGTTGGGATTTGACAACATACATCGAACCTTCTCTATGATCGTTCTATTCATTCGTTCTGCAACGCCATTTTGCTGTGGAGTATGGTGAACTGTCAAGTGTCTCACGATCTCTTCTGACTTGCGCAATCTATTAAACTCATCAGAACAGAACTCTAAGTTATTGTCTGTGTGGAGGTATTTTATTTGTTTTCCCGTCTGTTTTTCAATCATAATCTTCCAAGACTTAAATGCAGAAAACACATCGCTTTTCTACTTCAGGAAGAACGTCCAAACTTTTCTGGAAAAATCATCTATAAAGGTTAGCATATAATTAGCTCCACCTCTCGAAGGCACTCTGGATGGCCCCCACAGATCAGAATGAATATACTCCAACGTTCTCTTCGTGTTATGGATTCCTCTAGTGAATCGAACTCTCTTTTGCTTCCCAAAAACACAGTGCTCACAGAAATTTAGTAATATTATCATGTCATTCTCACTCATATGCCCTAGGCGCATATGCCAAAGTTTAGTAATATTATCATCTGACAAGGAAGAGGAAGCGACAACTGCATCACTAGTAACAGTAGAACCCTGCAAAACATATAACTTGGTAGTCTTTTTTGCCCTTTCATCACAACAAGGGAACCTTTGAAAATCTTTAAAACCCCACTTTCAGCGGTGTATCTGTACCATTTTGAATTAAGAGTACTTAACGAAATTAAATTTCTCTTCAATTCTGGAACATGTCGCACGTCACTAAGTGTTCTGACAACTCCATCAAACATCTTAACTTTAATTTTTCCAACACCTGTGATTTTACACGAAGCATTATTTCCCATCAAAACAATACCTTTAGACACTGTTTCGTAAGTTGTAAACCAATCCCGATTGGGACTCATGTGGAAGGTGCGGCCTAAATCAAGTATCCACTCTTCGCTTACTTTAGAATCATTGACAGAAGCGACTAGAAGTTTACCATCGCTGTAGTCTTCTACAACATCAGCTTCACCGGAATTTTCTGGTTGTTTTCCCTTTTGATTCGTAGCCTCCCTTTTAATCTTGTTCTGTAGCTTATAGCACTCAGATTTAATGTGCCCTTTCTTCTTGCAGAAGTTACAAGTTTTACCTCTGTTTGAAGACTTCGATCTACCCTTAGATTTACCGCAAGGATTCCGTTCCTGTGTCCTTCCATGATCATTATTAACATTTCGATCTTGTCTCCCACGAGCAATGAGACTCTCTCTCTGAGAGTCAGGTTTAACTACAAGATGCTTCATCTTATCATACGAGGTCAAAGAATTATAAACCTCATCAACCGTGAGAGACTCGCGACTATATAAAATTGTGTCTCTAAAGGTTGAATAAGACGGGGGCAACGAACAAAGTAGAATCAACCCTAGATCTTCCTTATCATACTGAACCTCCATGACCTCCAAGTTTGAGAGGATTTCTTTAAACACTGTTAAGTGTTCGTGTACAGACGCACCTTCTTCCAAACGATGAGCATAAAGACGCTGCTTCATATGCAACTTGCTTGTTAGAGTTTTCGACATACATATTTGTTCCAGCCTCTTCCATAATGTAGTGGCGGTCTTCTTTTTCATTATATCCTGCAAAATTTCGTTGGACAAATGCAGATGTAATTGTGTTAACGCCTTTCGATCCTTACACTTCTTCTCTTTATCTATTAAAGTCGAAGGCATATTATCTATCCCTAGCAGGGCATCCTCTAGGTCCATCTGTGCAAGAACTGCTTGCATCTTAATCTGCCACAACGCAAAATTGGTGTTGCGATCCAACAGCGAAATTTTATACTTCAAAGACGCTATTACTGTGATCGAGATGAACAACCAAAAAGCTCGGATACCAATTTGTGAAAAAATAAAATAAAATAGAATAAAGTAAAAAAAATAAATAACACACAGATTTTACGTGGAAACCCTTTCTGGAAAAAAACCACGGGAAGAGGAGAAGAAAATTCACTATGTCGAATTCGAATTTTTACAAGAGGAATAGACTATATCTATTTATAGGCTTGTAAAGCCATATTCTAGTAAGATTGAAACACCTTATTCTAATCAATATCAAATAGATGAAATTTAATAAGGTTTAAAAAACCTTATTCTAAAATAAAATAAAAGAAGTGTAATTCTATATGGATTCTTCTTTTATTTTATTTTACCACTATATTTTATTTAAATAAGGATTCGGGTCATTTAATTCTAACAAAAATATATAATCATCTTAATATTTTAAATAAACTAATCTACACAAAAGAGGTCACTTTGGCGGCATTTTGTTTCAATTAATTTATTTAAAATACTAGACATCTTTAATTAAAAACCAAAATCTGAATTTATTTGTTTCAAAATATTTACCTTAAATTCATCTTTCAATAAAATTAAAAGATAATAATATATATTTATATATATTTATCCCAAAACAACATACAGTGATGTTGGCAAATATAATAATAGCTGAATAAATCAAAATAACCTCACATAAGACTTTAAATTTAAACTAAAATAATTTGAATAAAGGAAAACATCATATCAATATATCAGACACTCCATTAATATTTCATTTTTGGACAAAATATTAACTTGCAAGTGATATCTTGTTAGAGTAATCAAACATTGACAATAAGAACATGTCGAATAATAAATATTCCTTTGGGCCAATTTATTACTCACATGTAAAATCGAATAACTGTCACATGTTTATCACCATAGTTGCACATGTAATATTATTAACCTTCATTTGGGCCAATCAATATTAACATAACTTAAGTTACATGCACACAAACTTCTATATTTTAAAACAAAATAATTTATAAAAAAAATCACTTTGGTGAGTTTTTACTTCAATTAAGTTATTTTAATATATATATATATATATATATATATATATATAAACATAACAATATTCAAATTTAAATTTCCCCAATAGTCAAATGTCGAAACTATTTTTTTATTGCTTTATAAACTCTGAAATAACCCAAAATAAGTTTGTCTTAATAATGCAATAAAAAACCGAAAACCTTAATTTTTTGACTATTTTTTTTTGTTCCAAAATCATATATCAAAACCAAACAGAAATAATGTAGTGGTTCAAAGCCAAATAATTAACAAGCACATGTATTCATAATTTTGACATGGATAAAAACACCAAAGCAATTCACGCATATACATGTATTCATAATCAAATAAAAAAACTTATCTTGAATTTACCATGTAAATCCAAAGTTGTATTTATAATTAAACAGATATTCACATAAATACATGAAAAATATTTTCAAGCCAATAAATCCCAAAAAACAAAATCATAATAGTTGGCATATCCCACAATTCATACAATAAACCATATCATCATAATTTAACCAAATATTTGGAACCATAAGATGCCAAAACCTAAGATTATATAACCAAATTTAAAACCAAAATATTTAAATATGTATATAGTTGACATGAATTTGCACCAAAGCACCCATAAAATTGAATATATAACCAAAAAAAAAAATTAACTTCAATGATATCCATCAAAACTTAATTTCACCAATTAAACTATAAAAAATATCTTATTGAATAATGGTTATAAACACCTGTTCACACAAACTATAATAATGCATTAATCCTCAAAATCATTGATATGCATATAATATATATACACACACAAATATAAAAATAATACTGGCTTGCCTTACATATCTTATGTAAACTCAAATTTATATTCATGACTAAAGACATTATCATAAAACTTCTTTATACGCACAAATACTTAAAAAAATTCATAACCACAAAATATAAGAAGAATCTCAAATTATATAAAAGTCTTTATATGCGCAACTACCTATAAAAATTCATAGCCACCATATTTAAAAAAATAATCCCAAATATTTTAATTTTAGTCAGATTCCATAAAGATTAAAACTTACATAAAATAATTATAAAAGAAACCAAAAGTAATCATTCGTATATATGAATTGAATTCAATTGTGAATATAATTCATCATAAATAAAGATAAAAGATGATGATTCCTTATATATTTAACTACAAACAGAAAATTTAAAACAAATAGTGCGAAAAAAATATCTTACCAACATTCATTTATTCGATTATCAAGTGAATTAACTTTCAAAACCAATTATACAATCCAATTGGAATTCTTCAATTGCAAAAAAAATTGTAAGTCCGTAATTTTAATTTAATAATGACTTTAACCAAATTTTTTAAAATAATTGTGTGAAAAGAAGAGAAAGAAATCTCACAAATAAATTTTTACCAATTGATTATAAATAAATAAATAAACCTTCATCTTTCGAATAGCATACGCAAATATTAAACTAGATTATATTTATAAAACTTTAAAACTTTATTTAAAGAATCAAAACCCAAAAATTTATCAAGAATCTCAAAGATTCAACATAATATATAATTAAAATATTAAATTCATAAAATTAAAAAAGAAAAGCGAATCAATCCAAAATTAATAAAGAATTAATTCATTCTCAATGATTCAACATGACAAAGCTCGGATGCCACTTGTTAGAATTTAAATAATATCTAATATAATATTAGAACTGTAAACCAAGATCTATCATGTCTAATCATCAAGAATAAATCAAGAACAAAACTAGATGCAGAAGCGTAGCTGAATCTATGAATTTCTTAAAGTTTTACCCGATCTTGGGGATTTGATCTTTCAAATTAGCACACAAGAAATTCAGAGAATATCTGCTCTCTCTTTCCTGATGATGAGATATTAGAAAAGATATCTTGTGTATAATTTGGGGACCATAACCCTAATATTTATAACCTTAGCATATTAGTTCTAATCAAATTCTAATTAGCTCATCATTAATTAGAATTTGATTAGAAGAGTATCTACACATATTTGACCCATACTTTATTTAATAATTAAAAGCCCAATAAAATTCTAGCCAAATTCGATCACTTTTAATTTGGGCTAACCTATTATGATAGTAAAAAATAACATGTAATTATCCTTATTATATATGTGATGTCCAAATTTTCCAACAGTTGCAAGTTTTCAAGCTTCAAGCATAATTTTTGGAGTTTCTAAGGTTTCATAAAGAGTTCGTCCGATTATTGATGTTTCTAATCACAAGCTAATTAGGGTTTCATAAGACAAATCTATCATTTTCATTTTATTTCACAAGTTATCCAAGGATCCTGGGGGGTTTTTTCATCACTAATTTTAGTCATGTGAATCTTGAATAAAAGCGTATGATATTAATTTCATCACGTATAAATTTTTATGACATGTTTTTGGCCATTTTAGAAATTATAATGCGACTAGAAATTTTATATTTTATATTGACTGTTATGAAAATTATAAATTTAAATATCAAAATATTTAAATATATTGAGAAAATTTAATTCAAAAAAATAAGTTGCCAAAGTGACTTCGGTTGTAAATATTATTTTGTTTTAAAGTATAAAAGATTGTGTCTATCTAACTTAAGCTATGTTAATATTAATTGAACCAAATGAATGTTAATATTAAAAAAAATTGCATGTACAACTGTGGTAATTAATATGTGATGATTATTCAATTTTACATGTGAGCACTAAGTTGGACCAAAAGGAGACTTATTTTTGACATGTTTTCATTGTCAATATTTGACTGCAACACCAAGATATAACTTACAAGTTAATATTTTGTCTAAAGATGAAATATTAATTGTAACATCCCTAACACCCCTGAGGTGAGAATAGTGTTATTTCAGACATTGCATGTATTAGAATTTTTAAAGTAAATGAAATAGGAATCATGAGTATTAGTAGAGAAGGTAGTTGGATATTGTTGGAAATTAAAGAGATTTTTTAATTGAGAGAAATTAATTTAAGGTATTGAATAAATCGTAATAGTGTGAAAAGTGTTATGGTAAAAGCGTTAAAATTAAAAATAAGAATGATTGGATTAGATTGATGGCAAAAGTGGAAGTATTAGAAGTGCAATTTAACCTAAAGAGTACAATAGATTGTGGATGAGATTGAAATTGAATGTAGACCACTAGATAGATATATGATAATGTTTAGATTTTTTTAGCTAAATATTATTAATAAATTGAAATATAAAATCAAATAGATACTTATTATAGAAACATGTAGAATACTCCTCTATCATCTTCATCTATTTTCTTTTCATGTCACCGCCCTTAGGAAAACCAATTTTTATTTTGTTCCATTTTAGTCCTTTCCACCATTTCCAACCACCTCAAGCTTAAAAACTTCAAATTCTTCCATGGATTCGTAGTGAAATCAATAGAGCAACCTCATAGCAAGCTTAGCTTATTATAAACTAGTGTTTGTTGGATCTGGTGCCCTAAGTGTAATATTTTCGTCTAAGTACACTTGTAATTTTTTGAAACAGATTAGTTAATAAAATTATTCATGAATTACATTAATACTTTGTATATTTTCCTCACATGGTTTTTGCATACAAAGCAAAATGGAAGCAAATGTTGCTCACTAGTTATCTAATGTTTAACTAATACTAAATAGTATTACGTGGTTAGAGTAATACGAAAAGACAACTTGTATTAGTAGATGAACCTAAACATATTCTTAGTCTAACCTAAAATGACCAAACAGGTTGAAAAACTAATATGTCGTCTATCAAATCCAATTGGTGAGATGCTTTGACTTGGGTATTGGAGCGGATGACTCCCAGAAGATAGAGACATAGATGTAATTGAATGGACTAACAGTACATCGGATTGGATCCAAGAAGAATAGATCATGAATCTGTTTATAGATTTATTCACTTGTGACATTCATTGTGTGACATACCTAAATCCTGAGTGGATGGCAGACTATATATGCGTGACTCATACACTTTGATGTAGTTAAAAGCTCGAGTTCAAATAGATAATGAACCAAAAGTGTAATGCCCTCAACCCGATCCGATTCACCGGGTCCGGATCTCGGGTGTTACTAAACGATACAAAACATTTAACAAAAACTCAGTTTACATTTTCTCAATTATTTTAAAACATGTTATTTAAATTCCTAAAAGAAAAACTTAGCATTTGAAAATTTCTAAATAAAATATACAATAAATAACTTATTACATCAGAATTGATACAAATCTTTACAAGTTAGAAAAATAATGTTAAGACAGACTCGAAAGGCGTATTCAAGACTGTGTCACAAATCCATTGTATGCATAATAGTCCACCCTGCCACCATTTTGGCATACTCTTGGCATTGTCCCTCCAGGCGAAAATAGTGATATTGTTACTCTAAAATATTTTTATTTTGCTCTAAAATAGTAATATTTTATTCTCAAGTATTAAGTTTGTAACACCCCATACCCAGCCTAGGCGCTAAGGCCAAGTCTGGAGGCTACATCAAACTATCAACCGAAAACCAACTTTAAATGTTTAAAGTTTAACAATCAAAATTATTCATAAAATTAAACCAGTGTAAAAACCCAAAGTATAAATGGAAATCCAAACTAAACACATAAAAGGATAAATCCAATTAAAACATTAAGAAAATAGTAAAGAGATGATCGAGGTCCTTCCATGCTGACCCATCTAAGTCTATGGGTTACCTGCAATTCAGTTAACAATTTGAGTGAGTTTATAGCTCAATGTGTGTAATAGATGTAATGGCAAGACAACAGTATAAATATAACAGTAATTTCCCAATTTCAGATATAGAATCAAAAATAGATGATACTTAGTAGTATCAAAATAGTTAAGATAAGATGCAGACCAGATTAGAATCAGATGCAATTTTCTACCCCCATCCACTACACACCATCTCCGACCTTTCCAACACACCATATAAGGTATCAAGTACCCATCCAACCCTACAGACCAATTAGAGTCGGTATGACACGTTTAAGAATGATTACAGACTAGCTGTCAAATCAGTACGTGAGAAATCACCAAAATCATATATAAAATTGTGGTTTAGCAACTCAATTCAGTAGATCATTAAACTACCAGGACTTCCTTCTTATATCATTTTCACTCAATGCAGATACGGATTACAGATATCAGATATTAAGGATGTACATACAGTTATCCAAATCCAATCCATAATCAAATAATGCAGATCATTTAATAGTTATCACATCAATTATACGTACAAATAATAAATTATTCAACCTCAGAATATTGGATATAAAATTATATAGTCTAATTCAGATCATACGGACCCTACTAAAGGCCTACATTCAATTCAAACGACGCTTATAACCCTAAGGAAAATTTTAGTATTTTAGCCCACACGCTTGTATGAATTCACACGGCCAAGGTGTCTGGCTCGTGTAGTCCACACGGCCGTGTGACTCAAAATAGTGAATTACATGGTCTGAAACATGACCAAGTGCACACCCATGTGACTGCAATCTCAAAATAAATCTCACACGACCTGGACACACGCCCGTGTCTATGGCCCATATGGCACTAAACCACAAATAGTGAGTTATACAGTTTGGACACACGCCCATGTCCCTACCCCATGTGACCCTAAATAAAAAACAATGAGTTACACAGCTTGACACACAGCTGTATGACACACACGGCCTACCACACGGTCGTGTGATACACACTACCTACTACACGGTCGTGTGGCGTCAGAAGTCATGTTTTTCAACGCTTGAAACTTACAGAATCTCAGGTTTTCGTTACACACCTAGCATGTTTCGATGTATAAGAAATTGAGGTGAATCCGAGGCCTAAAAATGACAATCCAGTGACCAATTACATAATTATTCTCAAACAAATCGCTAAAAATAACAATCAAACCAAAATTATGTCGAAAAGTTTTGACACAATGCCAACCCAAAATTCACATACTCACCTTGCACGTAAAAGTGAAAAATGGAACTAGCTTGTTAGAAGAGAGTCTACAGTAAGATCCTCGCCTAAAAAGGAAGTCAATCACACACTTAAACAAAGAATCCAAGCAAAATGAGCAAAAATCTCATTTTGACAAAATGAATGATTTCTTTATTGCTAATGTAGATACTCAAACACAGAACTCGGTAATACAGAGAACTTAACCATCAAACCAACAAGCTCATTATTGATATAGATTAACGCAGAAATAGATTTAAGTCAAATGTTCAAGGATAGGAGTTGAGCCAAAAGAAGACTAAAATTTTCTAAAAGCGAGACTTGAACCCCTAACCTCAATCACACAATAGGACACTTAACCACTGAAGAAAATATTTAATTATTGATAGAAACTAATAACAACAGTTCAAAATTTGGGCGTTACAAAGTCTATTTTTCGAAATAACAATTTTATAAGTTTCTATTAAGAGGAAAATTTTTGGTTTTCACACTAAACGTAAACAAAACTATTTTTGGTTCTGTGTTTGATTCGAATCGTTCGAGCCCACAATTGAAGCAATTTGTGGTACCAGAATAATGGAGAAGCCCATTTGGTTGAAAGCTAGAAACGACAAGGATTTGTCTAGTAAAAAACACAATTGTAATTTTGGTAAAGGGTTTATTGCTATAAATATCACAAACTGGCTCAGCTTTTTTTTTAAATCATTTTTCATTGTGCAAGAAAACTATTTTCGAACCAAATTTTTTCCTACATTTAATTACTGCATATTCGTATTATTTTGCATCATATAATATTGAAGTGAGTTGTTATTGGATTTTTTTAATTGAATTGCTTCGATTGAGATTGATTATCAATATAGAAACTAAATTGAATATAATAGAAAAATTTATGATTTGATTGATATGTGATCATTGGTATAAAATTGAGTTGAAACATGTTGTATTATATGATGAATTTGTTAATTGATGATTAATTGGATATGATAAAGCATGATTTGAATTGTTTATCTTGAACTAGAAATTTGGTTACCCTGTTAGTTGTTTGGACCGAGTCGAGTATAGTTGGCATGTCATAAGGTCAAATTATTAATTGAAAACCATTGTTTTTGGGCAACCCGGAGTGACAGCTCCACATATCCATTCTAAATTCATGTCTGCTTAATAGGGTTATAAACATATGAATTGATTAAATGATATGTGAAATGATAAATGAAATTGAAATGCAATATGTGACAATATGCGAAATGAATCGAAAACGAACCCTGTGGGTTGAATGAGTATGAAAAGCCAATAGGCTCGAGAATAGTTGAAATACATATATGAAATCGAATATATATGTAATTGTTGATGTTAATAGATGAATAACCATAAGTATGAACTTATATAAGAATGGTCTATGAATTGAAATTGGATTGAATGTATGCATATGTTTTAAACTTGTATAATGTTGGCTTGAATCACAGAAATACCACTAAGCGTATTTCTTCAACGTGCGGTTTGTTTTCTCCCTGCGCTGGTATAGTAGATTCTTTGTAATTCAAGCTGTAAATCCAACATCCCAAAAGCAATCCTCGACTTAGCAATGTTTGTATATCCCTGTTTTTGTTTAAGTTTGCCATATACCCATGTTAAGTCAATTTTTGGTACAATACTATGTTTATATACACTTTTGAATTAGAACCTGATGTATGAAATTAACCAATTGAATACAATATGTATGTGAATTCCAAATATGGCTTGAATTGGGTTAAATGTTGCAATTTTCAATTACCTTGGTAAATAGTTATGTGTGTTAAGATTTAAATGAATTAAGTTAGGTAGTTAACTTATAAGTGATATGGTATTGGTACAAATGTTGGATAAGGAATTGTAGTTCTTGAATTGATACTTGAGGACTGCAAATGTTGCTTGAATGTGTGAAATTGCAGGTTGATGTTCATTAATATTTTGCAGAAACAGTTTGTCACGTCGCAACATCGAGTATGGATCATTGAGACGAGACCTAATCAGTATATTGTGTCACGATGAGGAACCTCCTGACGTTGGGACATCAACCTAAAACTTTGTAATCGTCACAGTTTAGTCCTAAATCGATCTCGGGTTAGCATTAGAGCTTTTGTAATCTTGTATAAGACCCAAAAATGAATATATAACATTTATATACTTAATTTGCTCGAAAATTAATGGTTAATGATGTGAATTAGATTATAAATTATTTGTAATTTCTCCGACAATGAATATAACACCTTATAACTTGGTCCAGGCAAAAAAAAATACAACTCCTTAATTTTTAGCATATAACTAAGCTAAAGCAAAGCACACTATCAATATTCAAAAGTGGCATTAATTTTTCTTTTATAATATTACAATATATTTTTCCAACAACTACTAAAGGAAGTAAAAAAAAGAAAAAAAGAGTTGAGAACATCATTTGCTTTTACTATTTTAAAATTTAATAGAACAGTATATTAAATGAAAAATAATTCATTCAAAAGAAAATTAATTAAAATGTGACAATTAATCTTACCCAAAAAGTAATTTAATAACATTTTAAAAATAATATACCTTTAATTTCTAAAACTGCATAATGAATTTTGAGTATGTTATTTCCTTGGTTAGCTTTTGTCATTAAGGATCAGCAAGGATTGAATATTTGTCTTATGTTAGTTAAATTAATTATTTTAGTGTATTAATAAAAATATTATATTATTATAAATTTGTAATATTTCATAAATATTATTATTGAAAAAGTAAAATAATATAAAATAATATTTAAAATAATCTTAAATGATTTGATATTATTCCTCATTATAATTTTACTCTTAAAAAAAGAGTGGAATATAATTTAAATATTAAAAGAGAGAGAAAAAAAAACTATGTAAATTAAGTTATTAAACAAAAAATACATAACTAAAAATTGTATAAAAAAAGAAAAAAAAATGCTTATTCAAAAGGAAAATGAAAAAAAAAACATAATTAGTAACTAAATTAATTAATTAATTTGTATTATTTCAATAATATCTTTAGGCTCTATTTGTTTCACTGAAAATGACTTCCGAAAAATGATTTATGGAAAATAATTTACTTTTCTGGAAAAGCTAATATTTTTTGGTATTTGGATGAATCTGTGTAAAATATTTTCTGTTGTTTGGTAAATTTCTTAAAAATATATCATAAAAGTTGTTTTCAATTAAACAAACATACATTTGAAATTTTCTTTTTTTTTATTGTTTAATTGAATTTATTTTTATCTATAATTTTATATTTTACATTGTTTTTGCATATATTAAAAATATTATATTAAATTCAGATTTATTACAACGTCATTTTTTTAATTACATGACTACTAAGTGAGTGCTTTTTACTTAAAAATGTGACATCAACAAAATTGACAAAAAAAAGTTAACGATGTCAACAATTGAACTTGATTTTCAAATTTGAAAAGTAAAGGGGCTAAATTCTTGAAAATAAAAGTACAAATACTAAATTACAAACCTGTGAAGTGTACATAAACTTATGACATATTTTAACTTTTATACTACAAAACATTTATTATTAATATATTTATAATTGTAATAAATATTAATTATTAAAATATCAATATTGAATATTTTCAATAATATGTTAATAATATTATTTAAAATTATTATTTTTAAAATTTATTATTAAAATAAAATTGAAATATTAAATAATTTATTAAAATAATAAATTATATTTATTATATTAATAATTTATTATATGACTAAATATAAATAATTAAATATGTATGTTTAATAATATTGAAAAATATAATATTTTAAATATTTTTAAAAATAATTAAATATGTATGGTTTCAAAGAATTGATTTATAAATGATTTTAAATGGTTTGACTGAATATGTGGTACACCGAGTCTCTGATGCCGATCCTATAAGTGTTTTGAAGCTTTGATAAGTTTTATCTAAAAATACTATTAGTATACTGTGAAAACACTCTAGTTAGTGTATACTGAGACTCTAGTAAAACTGATAGAGATTGTGATTTACAAAAAAAATCACTCTGAATTACTGAAACTTTTCATAAAACATCTGTTAATAAATACTAAAATTGTAATTGATTCATAAAATTTGTAATACAAATAAATTTGACTAGACATGAGTGCACGAGGTATCCTTGGACGGGGTACTAAAGGCCGAAGTCGAGGTCGTAGAGGGGATCGAGCTGAGTCCTCCTCTCTGGGCAACATGCCGAATTTAGATATTAGCGAGACGCCAGTGTCGCCTGTTGCCGAGACTCGGTCTCAAGACCGTGTGGCTGCAGACGGCGCACTGTCCCAAGCTATGTTAAGAATTTTTTAGAGGGTCGTTGGGCCCAATACTGGATCTGGGGATCGAGGGTCGATTACAGAACGACTCCGGTCCAACGGGGCTGAGTTATTTAGGAGTGTCACTAGAGTCGCTCTTAACGTGGCTGAATACTAGATGGAGGCCACCAGATGAATTATGGATGATTTGAATTTTACCACGGAGCAGAAATTGGAATTTACCACCGTTAAGGAGGGCATTCAGCCTGAACGAATGACACTGGATTTCTATAAGTTTGCTTTCGAAGGTAAATATGTGGGGGCAAGCTACATCGACACTAGGAGACGTAAGTTTTTGAATCTCATGCAAGGGGATCGTTCAGTGGCTGAATATGAGGCTGAGTTTCTGAGATTGAATCGCTATTCACGAGGCATGGTGGCAACTGAATATAAGCGTTGTGTCTGCTTTGAGGATTGACTCAGGGACAATTTACGAGTTCTGATAGCTTTGCAGAGATAGCGTGACTTTTCAACACTGGTAGAGAAGGCAAAGATCACCGAGGAGGTAAAGCACGCTAAGTGCCAAAACCAGGATAATGAGAGAGCCAAGAATAAGAGGGATTCAGAGCCCTCGATTTCTACACTAAGGCCTAAGAAAAAGGCCAGATCTTATGGGCCAGTTAGATTTGGGTCTCCCTATTGCCCCTACAGGGATTTTACCTTGTGCGCATTGTGATAGACGCCTTCCGGACGAATGTTGGAGGACGACTGGGATCGTTTAAGATGTGGGTTTACTAAACACCGTGTTCGAGAGTGTCCGTTGAGGGCTTATCAAGTACAAGCTCCGGGTTCAGGTACTGCGCAGTTGCCGAGGGTAGTTCAGTAGCCACTTAGGGGCCGTGGTCAGGTTAGGGGTGGTAATGGCATGGGCCGTGGACAGAGAGCACCGGGCCAAGCTACTGGGCATACTGAGACTAGGCAGCCTGCTCTTGCTTATAGTGCTCGACACCGAGAGGACCGAGATACTCCAAACGTCATCACGGATATGTGTTTAATTTACAATGTACATTATCTTGCATTGATAGATATAGGCTATACACGTTCCTATGTAGCTAGCACTCTATTTGAAGCTTTAGGGATTCCGGTTGAGAATACTTCTAGTGAGGTGACTGTTGTGAGTCCTTTGGGGCAATCTATCCGAGTTAGCAAATTGTATAGAGACGTCCCGTTAGAGGCTTAAGGGACAGTGTTTCTAGCTAATCTGATGGAGCTTTCATTTGGAGAGTTCGATTGGATTCTGTGAATGGACTGGTTAGTCAAGCACCGAGTGAGTCTGGACTCTGTGACAGAAAGGGTTGTTTTGAGAACCAATGAGGATAGCGAGGTAGTTGTGATTAGGGAACATCGAGACTATCTGACTAATTTGATTTCTACGTTGGTGGCAGAAAAGTTGGTTTAGAAGAGGGGTGAAGCATTCTTGGCCTAAATAAGTGTTTCAGATTCTGGGGACTCTTCAGTTAAGGACATCAAAACTATGAAGGATTTTTCAGATATCTTTCCTGAGGAACTACCGGGTTTGCGTCTAAGCTGAGAAGTGGAATTTAGGATCCATCTTTTTTCGGGTACAGCTTAGGTGTCTATCGCCCCCTACCGAATAAGACCAAAGAAGCTTATAAAGCTTAAAGCTCAGATTAAGGAGTTGTTGGATCGTGGGTTCATTCGTCCCACTGTATCTCCGTGGGGAGCACCTGTTCTGTTTGTGAAAAAGAAAAATGGAACGATGATGATGTGTATCGACTACCGACAGCTGAACAAGCTAACGATTAAGAATAATTACCCACTTTTAAGGATTGATGATTTATTCGACCAGTTCAAAGGGGTTTCTATTTTTCCAAGATTGATCTATGTTCGGATTATCATCAATTGAGGGTTAAGGAGGCGGATGTACATAAGACAGTATTTAGGAATTGATATGGACATTACGAGTTCCTAGTTATGCCTTTTGGTTTGACTAATGCACCAGTAACATTTATGGACTTGATGAATCGAGTGTTCCAACCCTATCTAGATCAGTTTGTGGTGGTGTTCATCGATGATATCTTGATATACTCTAGGACTGAAGACGAGCACGATGAGCATCTTAAAGTGGTACTAAAAAATCTTCGTGAGAAACAGTTGTATGCAAAGTTCAGCAAGTGTGAGTTCTAGCTCCAGGAAGTAACCTTTTTGGGACATGTAGTTTTTGCTAAGGGGATTCGAGTCGATCCTCGTAAGATTGAGGTGGTGTTGGATTAGAAATGACCGAAGAATGTATCTAAAATCTGCAGCTTCCTTGGGTTGGCAGGTTATTATCGACGTTTTGTGGAAGGGTTCTCCTTGATCATAGCACCATTGACTAAGCTTCTGCGTAAGGGAGTTTCGTTTGTCTTGTCTGATGTGCAACAAGAGAGCTTCAAGAAGCTCAAGTCTTTTTTGACTCAAGCTCCTGTTCTAATACAGCCTGAATCTGAGAAGGAGTTCGTAGTATACAGTGATGCATCGCATGTGGGTTTGGGTTGCATTATGATACAGAACGGTAATGTGGTAGCTTATACGTCTCGTCAGCTCAAGACCCATGAGGCAAATTATCTGATGCATGACTTGGAGTTGGCCGTTGTGGTATTTGCACTGAAAATCTGGAGGCATTATTTGTACGGTGAGAAGTGTATTATCTACACTGATCACAAAAGCCTCAAATATCTTCTTACTCAGAAGGAGTTGAATCTTAGACAGCGTAGATGGGTTGAGCTGCTTAAGGATTATGACTGTACCATCGAGTACCATCTTGGCAAGGCCAATGTGGTGGCCGATACATTAAGCCGTAGGGCTATGACTGATTTGAAAGCGATGTTCACTCGACTTAGCCTATTCGATGATGAAAGTCTATTGGCGGAGCTTCAGGCTATACCGACATGGATCGATCAAATTCAAGGTAAACAATTGGGGGATAAGTCTCTCGAGTTGCGTTTTCGTCAGGTTAAGAATAGTGGCACTACTGATTTTAGGGAAAAAGTGATGGGGTATTTTGTTTTCGCACTACTGGATTCGAGACAGTCGATTCTGAGAAAGGTGCATAGTAGTTCCTATGTTATGCATCTAGGCGGGAATAAGAAATACCGAAATCTTCGAGAGTTGTACTGGTAGCCAGGTTGAAGCGTGAGGTTACTGATTTTGTTGCTCGCTGTTTGACTTGCCAATAGGTTAAGGATGAGCATCAATTACCTTCGAATTTGCTGCCGCCGGTTAAGATTCTATTGTGGAAATGGGAGCGAGTAACAATGGTCTTTGTTAATGGGTTGCCTATAACACCCACTAAGAAGGATTTTGTCTGGGTCGTCATAGATTGATTGACCAAGTCTACTCACTTCATCCCGGTTAGAACAGACTTTTCTCTTTAGAAATTGGCTAAACTCTACATATCAGAAATAGTGAGATTACATGGGGTACCCGTCTCGATCATTTCTGATAGAGATCCACGCTTCACGTTTCGGTTCTGGAAAAAGTTACATGAAGTTCTAGGTTCAAGATTGGATTTCAGTACTGCTTTCCATCCTCAAATAGATGGTCAATTTGAGAGGGTGACTCAGATATTATAAGATATGTTGAGGAGCTATGTGATCGATTTCTGAGGTAGTTAGAAGGATTACTTGCCATTGGCAGAGTTCGCCTATATTAATAGTTTTCAGTCTAACATCCAAATGGCACCTTACAAGGCACTGTATGATCGTAAATGTCGCACTCTTTTATGTTGGATAGAGTTGGGTGAACGACGTATCATGGGTCCTGAGTTGGTTTCTGAGACAAAGGATAAGGTTAGACTAATTCAGGATCATCTGAAAGCGACTTCCGACAGGAAAAAATCTTACGCAGGTCTCGTCATGGAAGAAGGTTCTGAGATTCGGTTGTAAAAGCAAGCTGAGCCCTCAGTTTATTGGGCCTTACCGAATTCTAAAGCGAGCGAGACCGGTCGCTTATCAGTTGGAGCTACCTCTAGAGTTAGACCATATATATGATGTGTTCCACATCTTGATGTTAAGGCACTACTGTTCTGATCCCACACATATTGTTTCGGTTGGGAGGATTAAGGTTAGACAAGACTTAACCTTCGAGGAGGTGCCAGTTTAGATTCTAGAACGGGACGTTAAGGTTCTGAGGAGGAAATCCATTCCTTTAGTGAAGGTGTTGTGGGGAATCATAACACTACGGAGGCTACGTGGGAGCCTAAGGATATGATGCGTCAGTAGTATCCTCATTTGTTCTGATCAGGTAAAATTTCAAGGTCAAAATTTTCTTTTAGGAAGGTAGAGTTGTAACGCCCCAAAAATTGCATATTTTTATTGTTGTTAAAGTATGAAAAATATATGTCTATTTCAGTGGTTATGTATTCTGGTGTGTTTGGGAAGTCTCAATTTGAAGCTATGAATTGGGAAAATTTTGGTATTTTGAATAATAAAACCCTATCCATGGTTAATAAGCTTTTAAGTAATGGTTGGTAAGTTTATGATAGAATGGGTCTACTGGTCTAGTGGTTAAATGGTGTGTTGGTGTGCTAAAGGTCTTGTGTTCAAGTCTGGGTAGGAGCTTTATTTTTGTTACTTGTGTCGTATAAGAGTTTGAAAGGGGTAAAATATTGTATTGGTTAAGTGAAGTTTGAATTTGGTTGTTGAGGGATAGTGAGAGTGTGTTGGACGGTTTTTAGGAGAAAAATAAGGGATCAACTATGGTTATCGTATATTCTGTCAGTCTTTTCTTTTTTCCCAAAAATCTGCACGCTTTTTCCTTCCATTCTCCCTGTTGAAATTTTCCTCTCTACTTCACTATCATTACAGTTTCTTTTATTTTTATTTTTATTCGTTCTTTCTACAAGCAAGTGTCAAAGGATCATAGTTTTCACGCTTTTAAGCTTTGTTGGTAAGTTTTTTAAGTACGTTTCGTATTAGTAATGAATATTCTGTTAATAGAGGGATGATTTTTGGTATTTAGGTGGAAGATAAGAGGCGGTGGTCAGCCAATCAGGGCTTGAGTGTTGCGAAATTACTGCTACTTGCTCGAGTTAAGGACTTCGATAGATTAAAGGGAGTGTTCCTTTTGATGGTAGCTTTTAGAATCAAGAATTAAGTGATTAATTGAATGGTATTTTGGTCGAATATAGGTTCTGGAGTGTTCGGGGTTCGTTTCAGCATCAAACCGTAACACGTGTCTACCTGAAAACACAGAAAATGGGATTCAGCAAAAGCCAAAAAAACAAACTGTCGACGCCACACAGGCGTGTAGTCACCGGTGTGGTAGGCCGTATAGGGGAGGACACGGCTGTGCGATCAACGAGTTAGGCGGTGCGCGCACAACACGACCGTGTGATAGCCAGATAAGGCTGTGTGCAACACATGGGCTTGACCAATTGGGCCTTGTGGGCCCATACGAGTAGTCCACACAGGCATGTGAGATTTTGGGCTAGGCCGTGTGAGCCGTGTGGGTCACATTAGCTTGTGAACCCACACAGGCAGGCCACATGGGCGTGTGAACCCATTTTTTTGAAATATTCGGTAAGGTTGCACGGGTCGCCCAAGTTGACTGTAGACCTACTGTAGGGTCAGTAAGCTTTACTTAGACCCTTAATTATGTGATCTGTTTGTATGGTGTCTGACTAAGTATGATATCTGTACTGAACTGAATGTATGTTCTGTTATTAGCATATTTGCTTGTCATTTATGGTATGATGCATTGTATCGGGGTAGATTGATGATATTTGGAGGAAGTATCTAAAAGGCACTGAAGCCTGATATCTGGCAACTCAGCTACAAACTTCTGATTATGTGTCGCATTTGGTACCGCACGGTATGTAGGGATGGTGTGTAGAGGCTGTTGGATAGAATTCTGATTTACTATATCTGCATTCTATATCTGATATGGGCCAAGGCCTTCATATAATTCTGAGATTGTATCTGAATGGGCTAAGGCCCAAATTGATCCTGTAATGGGCTCAGGCCCGGACTGTAAATGACTGTATTCTGATGTATATCTGTATGCATGACTTTTTGTGAGGATTATACACTGAGTTTGCAGAAACTCACCTATTTTTGTTTAATCTGTTCAGGTAATGCCCAAACTTAGGCGAATCGGTGCAGCGGAGGACTCAACGGTAACCACCACTGTGTTGGACTGCTTTATTCTATTTTTTAAAAAATTTTATATGATTTCCGTTCTATTATTATGGGTATTGATTATGTAAATTTTGGACTTGGACTGTTTGGTTTTAAATTTGGGACTTTATACTGTTTTTATGGATCTTTAAACTGCAACTCAACAAAACACGATTTTTTCTAAAAACTAAGGTTTTCGTAAATAAAAATGGTTTTCCCTAAATTAATTGGTTACAAAAGCTTTCGCTTAAAAGACTAGTTTTGAGGCAAATCATCTAGTGTGCGTTTCTTCGAAATTAAATAAAAGCTATTTAACTGGGACGGTTTTAACTTGACAAGTTCGATTTCAAAATCTATTCCATGTGACATCGCCAGATTCGGCCATAACGTCTAGGCTGGGTTGGGGTGCTAGAGGTATTCTGGAAAAATATGAAAGCATGTCAGGGCAAAAAGTTAATTTAGATAAATCAACTTTATTTTTTTAGTTCTAACAGCTCGAGGCGGGAAAAAGATTTGATTTTCGAGGTATTGACTATAAGATGTTTGGAGGGCCTAGAAAAATACTTAGGTTTGGCAAATGTTGTAGGAAGACAAAAGAGGAGAAACTTTCAGGGCTTAAAAGACAAAATGGCAGAATGTGTGAATAATTGGTGTATTAAAACCTTATCGCAAGGTGGAAAAGAGGTCTTTATAAAGAGTGTATTGTAATCATTTCCAACCTGTGCTATGTCGTGTTTCTTGTTACCAAATTCATTGTGTAAAGAAATGGAACAGATAAGTAGTTGATTTTGGTGGCAAAAACAAGAACGGTAAGAAGGGAATGCATTAGTGCAGTTGGAATAAGTTTTGCAGATTAAAGGAGAATGGTAGGAGGGGTTTCCGAAGTTTGCTTGAATTTAAAGTGGCCCTTCTTGCAAAACAAGGTTGTTGACTAATGGAATCCTCATATTCATTATTAGTAAAGACCTTGAAGGCAAAATATTATCCAAACACCGATTTCATGCAGGCAGTGTTAGGAAATTACCCTTCATATACTTGAAGAAGTATATGGATAACAAAAAAGGTGCTGCAGGATGGGATGACTTGAGGAGTTGGTAATGGTAATTGCATTTCAATTTGGCAAGATGGTTGGGTCCCTAGATTGGAAAAGAAAAGAATACAAGAGTCAGTAAGGAACAATAGTGTGAATCAGGGATGTAAATAGCAGGTCGGGTAGCGGAATAGCAGTCGCTATATAGCGGTAGCGACGCCGTCTAAAACCGCTAATGTTGAAAATAGTGATATGAAGCAGAGTCACACCAATAGCAGTGGATCGCGACAGTAATTTAACGAGTAATGGCCAATTACGGTAATAATGAGCCACTATTCTCGTTATTTTTCCGTTACAGTAAAATTAAAAAATATCCAACTCCTCTAAAAAAAATCAACAGAAATACAATGAGACAAAATGGAATATATTCTTCACCTGTAAAATCAGATTGTTTTCAATCAAAAAAAGTAAAAGAAGTCCAAATACAATAGAAAAAAGCAATCAAAAGCAATAGAAAAATATGAAATTATCATATTTCACTATCCAAACTCCAAACCAAACAAAATCACAACACAAACACAAAAATCCCTAAAATAAAATCTCACTTGCACTTTCAAAAATTTATAATTTTCAAGTAAGTACCTGATATTTTTTTGTCTTGATTCTTTCTTTCTTTTTTGTTGTAAAATGCAAATATTGTTGTAATTTGTAACATGGAGTGTACCGAAAAGTAGTTGATAGATTAGTGGATAGAATAGATAACACACAAGTCTTGAATCTACAAATATGTTCTTTAGGTTAGGGATAAGAAATAGTTAGGGAGAAGGGGAAACGTTTTGGAAGGATGCTTTGAATGAGTTTTGAAAAAATTTTGGAGGTTCCCAATGTTTTTGTTGTTTTTGCATTTATTGTTGACAGTTGAGAGGGTTGATAGCCTGTGCTTGATTTTTTTCTACCATCCATTTGTTTTTTATATTATAAGACTTTTTTGGGGCTTGTGGATTCCTATTTGATTTTTTTTTTAGATTTTGGGTCTATTTTAATTTTTGTTTGGTCTCTAGAATTTTCACTTGTAACACCCCAAACCCGGCTTAGATGTTACGGCCGAATCTAGCGATGTCACATGATAGGGTGTTTGAAAAATCATGTTACCGTAATAAAACCATTTCTGTTTGTTTACTATTCTTTACCTCTTATTAGTTCCAAAAACCTTTTACTTATTTAATCAGTTGATTCAAAATGTAACTCGTTGCGGAAGCTTTTAAAAAAATAGTTTAAGTAATCGTGCGTTTTAGAGAAACCATTTGTTCTTTTGAAAACTTAGATTTCCTACGACTAGCAGTTACTAATCCATGAAGTAAGGAAAATAAAAACCAAAACAAATCCAAAAGTTCGTAAGTCCAACTTACAACCAAAAACTTAACCAAATAAAATAAAAATAAATGTAAAAAATAAAACCGTGGTCACCGCTGAGTTCCTGCCGCTCTGATCCGTCTAGGTCTGGGCATTAACTATGCACATTAAGCTGAGGGGGGTGAGTTTACGTAAACTCCGTGTGTAATCCCACAGAAAACAAGCAACAGTAAACACAGTGTACAGTTAAAAGAAGTCTGGGCCTAGGTTCCTTTCAGTAACAGTAGCAATTTGGCCTTAGCCCAATTCAGTATTAGTATCAGTAATGTACAAGGGCCTTAGCCCATCACAGTATCAATAACAGATATACAATATACAAAATCAAAGTCTTACACAACCAGCCTCTACACACCATTTTCATCCATCCCTACACTCTATGTGGGGTTCAAAACACCCACCCATCCCGACACTCCAAATAGCACCGAATGCGACACATAAGCAGTAGTTTGCAGCTGAGTTGCCAAATATTAGACTTACAAGTCTTTAAGTACACTTCCTCCAAATATCCATATCTCAACCCGACACAATGCAACATACAGTAAATGACATGCTTATATGTAACTAACAGCAATCATACATAAATATATCAGTAAACAGGCATCCATTATACATTCAGTTCACACATTTAGGGGTCTAAGTAGTGTTTACTGACCCTACAGTAGGTTCATAGTCGTCTTGGGTGACCATTGCAACCTTAAAACACATTTCAGTGAAATAGGCTCACACGCCCATGTGGCCTGCCTGTATGGGCCCACACGCCCGTGTGTGTGATCTATTTTTAATGTAACTCATGTTAGCTAAATATTCGTATATGTTTTTCCTCCTCCTCTCCATTCCACATTCTTAATAAAAACAATTTCACTATTTACTTATATGTTCATTCAAAGCTTTCTACTTGAGTCATTGTCACTAAATTATTTATATCTTGAACTACAGAATTCCAAATTAAGATCCTCTTGATGTTTTTCAAGCTAGACTCAAATACCTTTAATTTCATATTTTATTCAACCTATAACTTAATTTCTACTATTTTTGATGTTTTTTCAAAGCTAGACTACTGCTGCTGTCCAAAACTATTTTAGTGCAAAAGGTTGATTTCCAAGTTTATAACACCCTTATTTCCTTTCTCTACAATTTTTTGCATCATTTTATCTTATTTCTTGACAGCAAGCAATTTTGACTTTTTGCTGAATCCCGTTTCCTGCATTTCGAGTACACACATGTTACTGATTTGCTGTAAAAACACCTCCGAGCGTTTCAAGACCTAAATATCGTCATACCAAAGCCCGATTTAGTGATACTAACGAAACTAAAATGAAGTTACCACGAGTTATATAATGAAAGCATTTCGAGTACACACATCTTACCCTCGATCGAGAACAGGAACTCCGCATGCTTAAGACGTCGATGGACGATCAGCAACCCCTTAATTAACTCTTAAACACCAAGCATAAAACCCCACTTTAACCACTTAGCCAGAAATGTTAAGATTTAACAGAGACGAAAACTTACCGAACGTGCATCCAACGTTACATAGAAGAGACGTTTGAAAAAGAGAACGATCAGTAAACAAAAGAAAAAGAAAGGAAATGAGAAGAGAAGGTGAAGAAAGAGAAAAAATTCGACAACAGGGGGAAAAGAAAAGCAAACGCCAATTTTTTTCTTTGCAAGAAAGAGAAACCCGAAATTTGGAAGAAAAAAAAATAATATCAAGATAATTTGATAACCCACTACACATCCACCACTCGACATTTTAGTTCAGTTCAAACTCCTACACAGCACCAATAGCAAAAATAACTCCCTTGTACGCACAAGGGTTCGAACTCAAGACCACCAGCATATTAACACTCTATTAACCACCAGACCAGCAGGTCCATTCTAATATATTTTTGCCAACAATTAAACTTAAGCCTACAGAGCAGGGTTAGGGCTGTATTCAAAAAATTTTCAAAATTTGCCAAAGGCATGGCTTGAACTTAAGAGCTCCCACACACACCTAAAACACTTAACCACTGAAGTAAATACATATTTTATGTCAAATTTATAAAAAAAAATTCGAAATTAAAATTTTGGGGCGTTACATCACAACTACCCATTCTCCATATCCAATCCAACAACTAATTTTTAAAAGCCCTTCAAACCATCCTACAACTAAAATATCAATTTAAAATTAAGTTATATATATTTATTATAGTTAAAATGTGATTTTGTTTTGGTTTGTATCTTGATAGTTCTCAAAAGATTTAAATTGAAATTTTAACATTTTTTAGTAAGAAATTTTAATTTTACCATATATTAACTTAAGATTTTATAAATCTTAGGAGACTAAAGTAGTAATTTTTCATTATTTTTTTTTGGAGGTTAAGGCACTAGTTGGATCTCTCTTTTCACCTTCTATTGTTCTAATTGCTCAAATTTGATTCTCACCATGTGAGTTGTCTTCATATTTATTTTGGTTTAAATCTTACTAGTGTGAGTTCTCTCTTTTGAGTTTTGAAAAGTTAAGGGGGCAATGCCCTTTTGCACATTTAAACTCTCACTTGAATTCGAACTTCAAATATATATTTTTTGAGAATATAAATTTGAATTTCATTTATTATATAAATTGTAAAAACGAAATGGATACATATAGTTAAATTAATTGAGTTTGAAATTAACAAATTTCTTAAAAAATTCAAATAATCATAAATATAATATTAGCATAGTATTTTAAAAATCCAAATTCAATCTCATTCTCAAGGCTTGAAATTTATGTTGTCAATCAGCTGTGAATTGTGGCTCCTATATGCTATTTGATGATACTTTTTCTGGCACCTAAAATAGAAAATAATTATTGAACCAGAGACGATGCGTAGTTGGAATTTTTTTTCTATATTATCTGAAATAATCATTATTTTAATCACATTTTTATTGGGTGATCAGGTAATAATGGGTTACGGTGTGTCGTTGTTTTTAAAAAAATAAATAAATTATGGATTATGTAATAAATTTAATTTTTTTCATGTTAATAATGTTTATGAAGCCAAAAAATTTGTTTTGGGAAAAGATTTTTGGAAAAAAGCCAATGACTTCATAAAAGTTTACGAGCCCTTAGTAAAAGTATTGAGACTTGTAGATGGCGATAAAAAACCAACAATGGGCTTTATTTATGAGGCTATTGATAGAGTTAAACGAGCAATTCAACAAGATTGTCGATATTTCACCGAGTACGAAAAGATTATTGACAATAGATGGAATTTTATGCATTCCGACTTGCATTCAGCGGGTAAGATAAAATGTTTCATATAATTAAGAATTATTTTTATATTTTATTATTTTAAGCTTTAGATTATTATTATTTGATGATATTCTTATAAATTATGCTTATATTATTTTCTCAATCCTCAATTTCAATTTGGGGTGGAGCATTCTGAGAATGTACTAATAGAAACATTAGAAGGTACACAATCAGTAATTGAGATTAGAACATTCTCTCGATACTTAAGTCAGAATGGTTAATCAAGTTAGATTCAAGTACTGTTATTTGTAACTTAGTTACATAATTTGAAATAGATTTTTTTTTTAATTTTTACTCTATCTTTTATTTATGCAGTTGTTACTATTTAAAGATAAACATGAGATATTCGGTACTCCACAAGCACAAAGAGCTTGGAAGTAAATGAATCCAGGTAAACAATTAATTAAATTATTTAATTTATATTATATTATTTAATTTTATTGTACATTTTGAAGTTATTCTGAAATTTAAATAATATTATACAGCTGAGTGGTGGATAATATACGTCACATGTGTTCCCGAATTACAAAAATTAGCAATTAAATTGCTTAGTCAAACAACTTCTGCATCAAATTGCGAACAAAATTGGAGCACATTTAGTTATATTCACACCAAGGTAATAAATAGGTTGAAGTATAAAAAACTTGAGAAACTAGTGTTTACCTATTATAATATGAGGCTTAAGATGAGGCATCAAAAAAGAATGAGTATTGATGCTATAAATGCTAGTTTTAATCCTATCAGCCTTGATCATATCTTTGAAGATGTTGATCCACTATCAGAATGGCTTCATGAGAAAGAGAATCCATTATTAGATGGTGAAAATGTCGATGTGTTGCCTGTGGATACCTTTGATGATGAAATGGATGTTGATCAATCTCAATAAAAAAATTTGTCTCATTCAAGTTCTAGTGCAACGCCAAGTCAGAGTGACAATGGACCCGATGGTGGTGGTTTAAGTCCAATTGATGATGATGATGGACATAGTTGTGATAAAGGTGAAATTAGGTCTTCTATTCGGTATGAAGGAGAATATGGGGTTGGTACCACTAGTGGACATTTTCGTGATAGATTAGAGTTTAATGGAAATATGTTTCCTGAACCTAGGAGAGATAGAAGTTAACCTAGAGCTCCATCAAAAGGAAAAGGTAAGAAGCATACTTCTGTAGGCTCTTCATCTGGTAGGAGATTGAGTTCTAGTAACCTTGGGTATATTGATTCATCTACAAACACTCAAGGTTTTTATCCTCCAGAATAACCTTCATATTTTCAACATTCACATGGTTATCTACAACCATATGGTTATTATCCATCATTTCCTAATTATGGTGTGCCATACCAACCTCAACTGCATCCTCCACCACCAATGTATCACCCACCTCCACCTCTCATGTATCCTTCTCCTCAAATATATCCTCCATATTAATTATATAAAAACCAAGCTGAAAATGTTACTTTTTTTGGATATATTTTTAGACAAAGGCTAAGAGAATCAAGTCAATAACGCTCTCAAAGTGAAGTTGAAAGATCTAATCCTCCTCGTCATTCCACTAATTGATGAAAACTAAATCATACCACTACCACTATTTGTAAGGTATGTTTTTCTTAAAGAAAACTTTTGTTAATATTTTTAATTTTAATGATATTAAAACATTTAAATTATATCTTTAGATAAATGAATGGAGTATATTTTATGAAAAGATAATTAAGAATCGAAGCATGTTAAACTATATATGAAAGTAGAATGAGAGTGGGAATAAGTGGTAGGAAATTGGAATAATTAATGAGAATCTATACATTTATCTATTCCTTTTTTTCCTTTTGCAGCATAAAATGTTTATATCTTCACCATCTTCAAAGCTGTCAGTCAAGAAATATTGAAGACATCTCTCAGATATAAATTTTCAATTATTTTATCTATAAAAACTTTCAAACTTATTAAACGTAATAAATGTTTAATATTTCTTACTTTTTTACTTTGTTATTAGTTAATATAACATTCTTAGAAAATTTGTAAATAAATATAAGAATAATTAATTATTATAAAAGTTATGTTCTCATATCATATTAATAAAAGTTCATAAATGTTAGAAAACACTCTAAAAAGTGACTTTTTATAATTATAATTATAATTATAATTATAATTATTATGTTTTACAATAAGTTGTGTGAATTTTTAAAAAATTCAAGACCGCGATATCCGTAATGACCACAATAGCATCCATTATGTCTGCAACCGCAATTTAAATCCCTGATTGTGAATAATGTGGTTGATTTAATTGACTCAAACTCAGGACAATGGAAGGAAAAAACTATTACTAGATTGTTCACTAACATTGAGGCAGATGCAATATTGAACATCTCTCTGGCAAAGCATCCGTGAGAAGATAGTAGAGTTTGAAGTGGAGAACCAACCGGAGAGTACACAGTAAGAAGTGGATACAAGAGGCTACTAAGAGGGAGTACAAACCCAGAAATAGACAATAGCAAAGATACAAAGCAAAAAGTATTACAGCAATCTATGGCACGCAGATTTGCCTAGAAAAATTAAAATTACAAACCGAAGAATCTATAATAACTATATTCCTACGTTTGGTAATCTACATTACAGAAGAGTCAGTAATTCAGCTTTATGCCCCAGGTGTGGGGATGGCACAAAGACTCTGGAACATGCTATGTTCAGAGATAGGGTTTAGGGCGTCTAACGAAGAACCAAATGAGAACCTCCAAACAAGGATTGGGAAGCAACTCACCAGAATGACAGCCTCTCAAATACAACTCATTTTTGGAAGCATATGGGCTGTCTGGATAGGACGAAACAAAGTTTCACACGAAGGAATCCAAAATTCAGTGACAAAAACAGTGCGGTTTAATAAGAAATACATAAGTGAATGGAAGACAGTAAATAACAGCGTACCTGGGCAGAGATGCGATTATGAACGCTGGAAACTACCGGACCAACTTATGGCCAAAATAAATTCTGATGGGGTATATGATAAACAAAGGAAAAAAAATTAAGTACGGGCATAATTTGTAGAAACTCAAAAGGAGAAATTTTAGGTGTCAAAATGATGATCAACGATCGGATACCTACACCCTTTGCGGCGGATGTGATAGCCTACTTGCATATAGTACAGCTAGGGGTAGAAATGGGGCTCTAAAGGGTAGCAATTGAAGAGGATGCGCTCAGTATTATCAGACGGGTCCAAACAGCAAAAGAGCATCGATCATTTTTATGTTCATATATACAAGACATAAAAATATTATGCAGAGTATTTGAAGAATGTCAGCTCAAGAAAGTGTTTAGATTTGGGAATGGGGTAGCACATGAACTTACAAAAGAAACAATTACAAGTTTAAGAAGTACCGACCTGGATTATCGACTACCAAGAAAGGAGCTAATGGTGTTGGAGGAGGATGCGAGACACTAGACAGCAGGGATTTAAATTGCGGTTACGGCCGCGGTTTTGGTCGCGTTGCTTTTATTGCGATTGCGGACATAACGGATGCTATTGCGGTCACTGCGAGTATCACGGTCGTGAATTTTTTTAAAATTCGCACAACTTATTGTAAAATATCATAATTATAATTATAATTATAAAAAGTCACTTTTAATGATTTTTAAAGTGTTGTCTAACACTTATAAACTTTTATTAATATAATATGAGAACACAAGTTTTATAATCATTAATTATTCTTATATTTATTTACGAATTTTCTAAGAATGCTATATTAACTAATAAAAAATTAAAAATAGGAAATATTAAACATTTATCATATTTAATAAATTTGAAAGTTTTTATAGATAAAATAATTAAAAATTCATACCTGAAAGGTGTCTTCAATATTTCTTTACGGCTTTGAAGATGGTGAAAGATATAAACATTCTATGCTGCAAAAGGAAAAAAGGAATAGATAAATATATAGATTCACATTAATTATTCATATTTCCTACCACTTATTCTCACTCTCATTCTACTTTTATATGTAGTTTAACATGCTTCGATTCTCAATTATCTTTTCAAAAAATATACTCCATTCATTTATCTAAAGATATATTTTAAATATTTTAATATCATCAAAATTACTAACATTAACAAAGGTTACTCCATTCATTTATCTAAAGATATATTTTAAATATTTTAATATCATCAAAATTACTAACATTAACAAAGGTTTTCTTTTAAAAAAAATACCTTACAAATAATGGTAGTAGCACGATTTAGTTTTCACCAATTAATGCAATGACGAGAAGGATCAGATCTTTCACCTTCACTTTGAGAGCGTTCTTGACTTGATTCTCTTGGCCTTTATCCAAAAATATATCTAAAAAAAGTAACATTTTCACCGTGGTTTTCATATAATTAATATGGAGGATATATTTGAGGAGAAAGATACATGAGAGGTGGAGGTGGGTCATACATTGGTGGTGAAGGATGCATTTGAGGCTGGTATGGCACACCATAATTAGGAAATGGTGGATAATAACCATACGGTTGTGAATAACCATCTGAAGGTTGAAAATATGAAGGTTGTTCTGGTGGATAAAAACTTTGAGTACTTTTAGATGAATCACTATACCCAAGGTTACTAGAACTCGATCTCCAACCAGATGAAGAGCCTATAGAAGTATGCTTCTTGCCTTTTTCCTTTTAATGGAGCTCTAGGTTCATTTCTATCTCTTCCATCAAACTCTAATCTATCACGGAAATGTCCACTAGTGGTACCAACCTCATATTCTCATCCATACCAACTAGAAGACCTAATTTCACCTCTATCACCACTATGTCCATTATCCTCATCAATTGGACTTAAACCACCACCATCGGGTCCATCGCCACTCTGACTTGGCATTGAACTAGAACTTGAATGAGACAAATTTTGTTGTTGAAATTGATCAACATCCATTTCATCATCAGAGGTATCCACAAGCAACACACAGGCATTTTCACTATCTAACAATGGATTCTCTTTCTCATGAAGCCATTCTGATAGTGGATCAACATCTTCAAAGATATGACCAAGGCTGATAGGATTAAAACTAGCGCTTAAATCATCAATGCTCATTCCTTTTTGATGCCTTATCTGAAGCCTCATATTATAATATGTAAACACTAGTTTCTCAAGTTTTTTATACTTTAACCTATTTCTTGCCTTGGTGTGAATATAACTAAATGTGCTCCAATTTCATTCACAATTTGATGCAGAAGTTGTTTAACTAAGCACTTTAATTGCTAATTTTTGTAAAATTTAGGAACACATGTGCCATATATTATCCACCACTCAGCTACATAATATTATTTAAATTTTAAAACAACTTCAAAATGTACAATATAATTAAATAATATAAATTAAATTAAATAATTTAATTAACTGTTTACCTAGATTCATTTGCTTCCAAGCTCTTTGTGCTTGTAGAGTACCGAATGTCTCATGTTTATCTTTAAATAGTAACAACTGCATAAATAAAAGATAGAGTAAAAATTAAAAAAAAATAATTCTATTTCAAATTATACAACTAAGTTACAAATAATAGTACTTGAATCTAACCTGATTAACCATTCTGACTTGAGTATCAAGAGAAGGTTCTAATCTTTCAATTACTAATTGTGTACCTTCTAATATTTCTATTAGTACATTCTCAGAATGCTCCACCCCAAATTGAAATTGAGGATTGAGAAAATAACCTAAGTATAATTTATAAGAATATCATCAGATAATAATAATCTAATGCTTAAAATAATAAAATATAAAAATAGTTCTTAATTATATGAAACATTTTATCTTACCAGCTGAATGCAAGTCGAAATGCATAAAATTTCATCTATTGTAAATTATCTTTTCTTACTCAATGAAATATCGACAATCTTGTTGAATTACTCGTTTAGCTCTATCAACAGCCTCATAAATAAAGCCCATTGTTGGTGTTTCATCACTATCCACAAGTCTCAATACTTTTACTAGGGGATCGTAAACTTTTATGAGGTCATTGACTTTTTTCCAAAAATCTTTTCCCAAAACAAATTTTTTGGCTTCATAAGCAGACCCTAACTTTTGCTGTCCCCATTTTGATTCTTTAAATTCCTATATATTCATAAGAAAAATTTTAAAATAATCTAACTTAAATTATTTGGATCTAATAAAATCATTAAAGGTTGCTATATTTAAGTAATTATATTAACTAATTATAAAATACTGACCTTTGAATTAAACATTTCTCTCAGACCTTACTTTTGTCTTGTTATCTCTTCAAGTTAAATGAAATGAGTTGCAAATCGAGTAAGACCGGGTTGAAGTATTTGCTTCCCTTGTGTATACTTCTTCATCAAATCAACAGTCCAAATGTGATTATATATAAAGCAAGTCACTTTCTTTGCCTCATCTAACACTTTTGCTACACTGGGCATTTTTTCTCAATATCTTCAAGGCATAAATCTAAACAGTGAGCTGCACATGAGGTCCAATATAGATGTTTTCTTTTCAACATTAATTTTTTTCCAGCAGCTTTTATTGTTGCCTCATTATCAGTCACTATTTGGACTATGTAATTTTCTCCAATTTCTTCTACAAATGAATCTAACAAACTGTAGTAGAATTCAGCATCTCTACTACGAACACTTGAGACATCTACCGATTTCCAAAAAATGGTTCCTTTACTGCAATAAACAAGGAAATTAATTATGTGCATTTGATTCAAACTGTTGGTCCAACCATCACACATTAGAGTTGCAGCTAATTCTTTCCAATGAGTCTTTAATCCATTTACCCAATCACGAACTCGTTGATACTCTGACTCTAAATACACATCTGAAACCTCATAAGGTGTTGGGAGCTTTACACTTTGTCCAACTTCTATTGATACTTGAATTAAGTTATACAACTATGGAGAGCTTGCTAATTGAAAAGGAAGTCTTTCATATATTAAAATTTTAGATACTGTTTCACCTATCTTCCTTCGAAAAGTCTTTAAAAAAGAGTTACTGATCTTTGGTTGCTTTGAACTTTTGCTTCTAGCCAATTCAAGTATAGCTCCCCTTAAGGTAAACTCAGACTCACTTGGGATGGATTTCCTTGTTCTTTCTCTATAATATTCTCTAGTTGATCCATGAGAAGATCGCCCTTCTTCATAAATGTTATTCCAACCACCAGTACTTCGTCTGAATTCTTCCCTTCTATGTCACTCGTGTTGTGATTGGATACTTTCTCGAGTTGCTTGCCTTATAGCAAAAAACCTCATCAATGAATTTCTCGTGTTCATCCTCCTCTCCTCTTAATTGAGATAAGAATTCATCTGTTCTCCTCTTTTTGTCTATTTTCTTTATGTTGCTTTCTTTCAGTATATTCATCATACTTTCTCTAATGACACCTGTTAATAAAATAAAAATAATTCACACTTTATATTATTATCAATTATATATAATCTTTATTGATAAATTTACAATAACATTTAAAAATAATAATAAAGTATCACATACCAGTAATATTAGGGCATGGTGCAACATTGTCTGTTTTATGAGCAATGTGCTCTTTAAATCATGTTATTCCTCCTTTCACAACTTTACCACAAAGTTTACACACGACATTTCCTTTCGTATTTGGCACTGGAGTTGCAAAGTGCCAACCTATATCATTACTTGGTGCACCCTCCAATCATTTAGTTGAGAACTCTTCATGTGGTGGCATGCTTTATTTTTATTTATATATAAGAAACATAAAATTATATTTAGAAATATAAGCAACTCATTACTTATATTATCAACAATATAATACAAAAAATAAGTAAACGTCATTAACATGGAAAAATTAAATTTATTGCATAATCCATAATTTATTTATTTTTTTAAAAATAACAATACACCATAACCCATTATTACTTGGTTCCAAAGTTTTTTGTATGAATAGTTTGTTTTGTTCCATCTTAATAAAATTTAAATTCAAATTGGAGCAAATTTAAAAATTCAAGTTTTTCATATTATACAAAATAAAATCAATAGAGATTTATCTAATATTGAATTGAAGTCATCTATCGTATTTGATGAAGAAAAACACGATGAATTAATTTGTCTTGAATTTTTACCTTTTATAATACAAGTCATAAGTGATGGAGGCTATAATTTTTTTCATTAATTTTGTGTGTAACCTTAAGCAAACCTCAAGCAACAGAGGTTATAATTTTTTATTAATTTTTTGTATATCTCTAAACAAACCCTGAGTAATGAAAGTTATGAAATTTTAAAATAATAATAACAAATAATAAATAATTATCATTATAAATTATAAATTATAATTACAATATTAATTAAAAAAATAACATATAAAGTAAAATTATAAATCTGATAAGATTGAAGCTTTCATATTAAAAAATATAATGATATCATTATTGTCAAAGTAATTTTCATTTTCAATAAGATCTCTCCAAACAATTCTAACATATTAATCTCCAATTTTTTTAGTGATTGTTTTAGATATTACTTGATTTCACCATAAACATTATAATTTTAAAAACTTCAATTTCATTTGATTTGATTTTCATATAAAATTTTAATAAATATATATATTTTTATATAAATCTTATTTGTGTGTCATAACTACATTTTGAATGTTTTATAATTTAATATGAAGAGAAATAATTCATTTGGTTGACATGTTGTCTCTATCAATTTCATAATCAATTACTTTATTTTATTTCCAATTAACTTCAATTGGTAAAATATTATAAAATCTTAAGTTAATATATGGTAAAATTATAATTTCTTCCTAAAAAATGTCAAATTTTTAATTTAATCCTTTTGAAAACTATCAAGATACAAACCAATACAAAATCACATTTTAACTCTAATAAAAATATATAACTTAGTTTTAAATTGATATTTTTAGTTGTAGTGTAAGATGGTTTAAGGGGCTTTTAGAAGTTAATTGTTGGGTTGAATATAAAGAATGGGCAACACACAAGAGATCAAACAAAAATTAAAATAAACACCAAATCTAACAAAAATCAAATAGAAATCCACAAGCTAAAAAAAACTTTAAAAAAAAATTCTTATAATATAAGAAAAACAAATGGATTAGAAAAAAAATCTAAGTCATCAGCTCTCAAGTCTCTCAGCCATCAATCAATAATAAATTCAAAAACAACAAAAACATTGAAACCCCCAAAATTTTTTCAAAACTCATTGGTTCCATTCAAAGCATCCATCCTTTCAAAATCTTTCCCCTTCTTCCTAACTATTTCTCATCAAACCTAAAGAGTATATTTGCATATTCAACTTTCAAGACTTATTTGTTATCTATTCACTAATCTATCAACTGCTTCTCGGGCATGTTACAAGTTACAACAATATTTGTATTTTACAGCAAAGACAAACAATAATCAAGACAAAAAATTTCAAGTACTTTACTTACTTGAAAATTATGAATCTCCGAATATACAAGTGATCAGGGTTTGCTTCTCGAGTTCAATGGTAGCTCTGTTGTGTTGTTATTTTGTTTCATTTGGAGTTTAGAGCCTAAAGTCTAAACTGAAATATGAGAATTTTATATTTTCTATTGTTTTTTATTGCTTTTTTTTGTTATATTTGGACTTCTTTTACTTTTTTTTTTATTGAAAACTATCTAATTTTGCAAGTGAGGAATATATTCCCTTTTGTCTCTGTTGATTTTTTTTAAAAAAAGTTAAATTTTTATTAAAATTTTACTGTAATGGAAAATAATGGGAATAACGGCCCATTATTGCCGCAATTGCCCGTTACTTGTTAAATTGTAGCTGCAATCTACCGCTATTGGTGTGACTCCGCTTCACACTGTTATTTTCAGCAGTAGCAGTTTCGGACGACGCTGCTACAACTATATAGCGACCGCTATTTCGATATCGGGCCGTTATTTACATCCCTACTAGACAACGATGGGAGGAGAAGAGAGATTTGAAAATCGTGTTTGACAAAAAGAAAATGAGTCATTAGGAAATGGTAACTGAGAAAATATTGGGAATTGAATCGGGTAATTAATTGTCTTGGGAGGGGAAGAGATTTTTCTCAGGTTGAATGTTGGGCATTGGTTGTATCGAAATGGGGCCTGGTGGGTTTTAGGAAAGTTTCTGTTAGTTGGAGTAGGCCTAGTTTCTTTTTTATTGTAGCCTTAGTTTACCTTTTTTTGTTTTTTGTACAAAATGTTGGCCAAGGCCCATTCTTTAATGCAAAGTCCCATATTACATATTAAAAAAGTAAGTAAAAGGTATTGTTGGATATATTTTTTTTATTTATTATTATTATTATTAAAAATAAAAGGAAAAATTATACTAAAAATTCTTAAATTTTGTTTAACATTGTATATGCATCATCTAACTTTAAGAAAACATATATTAAAGAATAAATAAAAAATTATATAATCTAAAAGATTTTCATTCATAAAAAAGGGAAAACCAAGAATTTTGGAGTTAATTTTTTTCATATCCAGTCTCTTAAAAAAAATTAATCTTTCAACTCTACACATTCACTTTGACTTTTTTTTTTTTTTTTTTTTTGCTTTGTTGTTTTAACCTCTCTTCATTATTATCTTTCTTTGCTTTTTATTTCTTCATTTTTCATGCAAATCAACAACAGCTCTGCTTTTCCTAAATCATTAAAATAAAAAATAATTATATTTTATTTATAGCTAAAAGTAAAATTTTAACTTATAATTTAAGAGAAAATTGGTGGGTTTAGAGAAGAAGAAGAGTATTTTTTTATTATAGATTAAAAAATGCAAAATTAGAAAATGAAATGATTGGTTTTGAAAGGCAGAAGTGTACTTTGTATTATATATTAAAAAGAAAAAAATCACAAATTTCCAAAAAATGAAACTTACCAAAGAACCCAGATAAAATAATAAAACATTTTGCTCTTCTCTTGCTCTCTTCTTCCTTCATTTTTTCTCTTTTTTTCATAATTATTAGAAAAATTCTACACATAAACCATTGATGGTTAAAGTTTTTATGATTCTCAAGAATGAAGTGAGTATTGTAAGCCCATATTTTGTTCCTTGAAAACTCAAGAAGCGACAATCAGCCTAATAGTGGAAACCGAATATTGTATTGGGATATATTTTGCTAGGACTTTTAGTGCTTTGTGAAAAAATAAAACAAAATAAAATTTGTAGAGCAATTTCTAGATAAAACAACATGAAGTTATTGACGAGGTTGAAGACGTTCATCAACGTCGGAAAACATATGGAATTTAATTTTAAAATTTTAAGTTTCTTCATAATAAAATTTGCAAGAAATATTAGTTTAATTTTTTTTTTAGTTTTAATTTTAAGAATATTTCTAGATTTATACATATTTAAAGATTCGGTAAAGTACAAGAATAGTCACTCAACTATTCAATTTGTACTATTTTGGTCACTCAACTATTAATTTTTCCAATTTAGTCATTCAATTTTTTAAAATTAAATATTTTAGTCACTCTTATCATTAACATAGTAACGGAAGTCTAACATGGGCTTTTTTATTGACCTAATAACAAATTTAGTCCTTTAATATTTACACATTCTATCAATTTGATCCCAATTCTAAAATCTTCAACAAATTTAGCCTCAATTTTAGAAAAAAAAATTCATTTTAATTATAATTCTAAAAATTATAAAATATATTTAAAAAATCTTTAAAATATTTTTACATTTACTTTTTTTTATAATTTATATTTATTTTTTTCTCGTCCACCATGCTCATTTTGTCATCAACCAAACATGTAAAAAACCTAGAAATTAAATTTATATTTTGATTCAATCTCTTTTTATTTAGTCCTTTCTTTTCTTTTGCTACGTTGTTCATCTCAAATGCCTAATTAAAACCTTGAAAGAAGCTCAAACTTAACAAATTTATAAACCAGAAAAATGGTTGGGTTGATGACACCAACTCTTTGCTATAGAAATAGTACCAATTTCAGGTTCTAGTGTTCTTGTGTCTTTATCATATCTAGCTCAAGCATTAGAGAGATTGCAAGTCAATGCCATGGCATTTGATATTTCCAACTTCGTCAATTGAATGAAAGAAAGAACAAAGTGGAAGATACCATTGAAAGACATTTTGGGTACAAAAATCTTAAAAAAGAAAAAAAATTAAGATTTTTTTGAATATTTTTATAATTTTTATAATAACAGCCCGTTTTTGTTCAAATCGAAACAGTGGTTTTGGAACCATAAATCTAAAGTCGAAATATTTATTTTATTAATATTTTAATGTTTACAGCATAATTGAATGATCGTTGGTAAATGATGTTCTATTAGCTAAAGGTGTCTTAAGTGATAATTAGACCATTAATTAGATAGTGGATGTGTAATAGCCTAAATTTTCAGTGGTGTCGGAATAGTGATTCGAGATCACTAAGTCCGACAAATGAGTAGAAAATATTATTAATTTAGTGAATATAATTTAAATGTGAAGTTAGGAAAATTTTTGAAATAGCGAATAGTGTACTAGAAATAAATATTAAAATAATTAGAATCGGAAACGAGGTATCGAGACTTTGAAAATTTTAAACCAAGCCATAAATATTTTTATAAATATTTATGGAGTGTTAATAAGTTAGTAATAAAGTTTTGTCAAGAATTTTAAAGTTCCGATAGTTAATTAAATAAAAGGACTAAATTATAACAAATGTAAAATTATGGGAAATGAGTAAAAAGCTTAAATGATAAAAGAAAGATGGTTTAAAAGGTAAATAGACCCAAATTCTATTTGGGTTGGACGGGAAGGGCATGAAATCAGCAAGAAAATAAGGAGAAATAAGGGTAAAATTGGAATATTGCAAAATTTACTTAATAAAGTTAGGACTAAAGTGGAATTATCTAGATTTCTCTTTACTTTTCTGTATTCTCATCAGCAAAAACACCATAGAAGGGTTTCCTTAAACTGGTTTTTTATATTTTTACTGCAAGTAAGTTCAATTCTTGATTATTTCTTGAAATTTTTGTGTTTTTGTGACTTTTACAACTAGGTCCACTTATTGAATTCATTAGTTTTTGATTTTATGAAAGAAATTGAAAGTTGCTATGAATATGTGCTAGAAATATATGATGATTTAGCATGGAATTAGAGATTTAAATTGTTTATATGCTGATTTTATTGAAAGAATTGAATAGAAAGTGAATGTTTGGGACCTAAGGGTGAAAGACTTTGAAGTTAGGGTTTTATGTGGAAATTCTGAATTTAAATAGTTGTGAAATAACTTATAATGTCTACGTAAAGTATTAATTGAGAAAAATTAGTTTAATTGAGGGCTAGTTGAGCAATGACTGAATTGTTTGAGCTATGAAATTTGGGGCAAAATGGAAATCAATATTTTTCACTAAAACAGTTTTGGACAGCAGTAATAGTCTAACTTTGAAAAATCACCAAAAATTTTATAAATCGAATTAGAAAATGAATAAAATATGAAATTAAATCTTATTGAGTCTAGTTTCTTACAGAAGAAATGGTGTAAGCAACAGAATTGTAAATCATGAAATATAATAGATTTTGTGAGACAAAGTCAGAATGATTTTGGGTTCCCCTGTTCTGACTTTGGAAAATCATCAAAAATTGGATAAAATAATTAGGGGCTTAAATTTATATGTTTAAATTCCTTAATGAGTCTATTTTCAATACAAATAAATGTGAACATCATTTGAATTTCGTACGATGAGATACTTAATTTTTAGTGAAGAAGGGTCTGAACTGTCAGACAGTAGAATAGGGGTGACTTTAAAGAATAAACTGTACTTATTGGCTAAACCAAAAATTCTGAAAATTTTATGATAAGAAGATATGTGAGTCTAGTTTCAGGGAAAATTAGTTGATCCTAATTTAGAGTTCTGTAGCTCAAGATAAAAATAATTTAGTGACTATGACACGGATGGACAGCATTGAAATATACATAAGTAAATAGTGAAATTATGGATAATATTACTTATAAGCGGGTTATAAACATTAAGAATGTGAAATAGAGTGAAGATGAAGTCAATACTGATAAGTGAATAATTTTACAATGATAGATCGAGAACCCGAAGCAAGTCGAGGAAAAGAAAAAGTAGTTGATTAGTCCCTGAACTTTCACAAATTTTGCAAATCGACTCAGGTAAGTTCATATGGTTGAAATTTAATGATTAAATGTTAATTTTATAAATTATATAATGTATGATGAGATATATTTATTGATGAATAAAGAATAAAATAACAATGCGAAAACCGAGTAAATGATCAAATTGAGCGGAATGTCGGCTTTGAGTACTTCTGATCAGTGACAAGTGATAAGTGGTAGCCTCAGCTACACTTATCTGATCAGTGACAAGTGACAAGTGATAAGTGGTAGCTTTAGCTACACTTATCTGATCAGTGACAAGTGACAAGTGATAAATGTGATTCGTGTAAGATCGTGGCAGGACTATAGCTTCAAAAAGTGATAAGTGATCATACACAAGACCATAGTTATACTATGGCAAAGTGGAAGTGAAGTACTCAATTTTCTGTAACCGTTCCCTAATTTGATTAAGAATGGCATGTGACAAATGGGCCCAAAAGAATTAAAGGAAATGGATAAGTGGTGGTGAGTTTATACAATGGAACTCGTCAATGAATGTGATTGACAAGTGAACTTAATAATTGTATATATTGTATATGTGTATAAATATTTGGTAAGATTTATGTTTTATACCTATGAACTTACTAAGTTTCTATAAGCTTACTTGAGTATATCTAATGTCTCTTGTAGATTGACGCGAAAATATACGGAGGATCGGATCAACACTGAGGATCACACTATCCAAATTATCTCCGATAGTTTTTGTAAATTTCCTTTTTGATTTATATGGCATGTATATAGTTTGATGATTAAGTAAATGCTAAGACTTGTTTAATGAATATGTATTAAATTAAAGAGTAATGAATACACCAATTTACCATTAAGATACCATCCTTCAAAAAATGAAAAAAAATTATAAAAAATGAAATCATAAACATTATTATAATAATACTTTTTTTCGCTTTAAATAATGTGAAATATAAAAAAAACAAGTTGAATAGATTTCAAAAAATCATAATTTTCAAAGTGATTTACCACTTGAATTAAAGCTTCATTTAATCCTTAAATCAGTTTTTCTTTTTATAAATTTATTGATTACATAATATTTTTAATCAATAATTTTTGTGTTATAAGCCTCAATTATAACTGTTGATATAACTACTCCGCTATTACTTGAAAATATCGACTCTTCATTCTAAACTTAAATTTTGATTGAATTTTATTATATATTATGTCCAGCGTTTAAATGGTATTAATTAACTACCATGTGTTTTTATTTATTTTTATTTTAGGTAAATTACACAAACAGTCCTTAAAATTTATTTTAAATTTTATTTTGATCACTTAACTTTTAAAAGTTACATTATAATCGCTAACGCTATCAAATTCTTACGTTTTGATTACTTATTCATTAACTTTGGTTAAGAGGATAACATGACTTGTTAATTTAAAGTGTTAATAGTTAATTTGACCCTTGAACTATATCTAAAATGTCATTTTCGGTATTTTTTAAAATTTCTTAATAATAATTCTTAAAAAATAGAAAAAAAACTTAAACTAATTAGAAAATTTATAAAAAAAATTAAAAATCATAATATTTTTTTTAAAAATTCATAAAAATCTTTAAGGATAAAGTACAAGAATAGTCACTCAACTATTCAGTTCGTTCTATTTTGGTCACCCAACTATTATTATTTTTTTTAGTTACTTAACTTTTTAAAATTAAATATTTAGTTACTCTTCTATTAGTTGTCTAACAAAAGTCCAATGTGGACTTTTATTATTGGCCTAATATTTAAAAAATCAACAAATTTAGCCCTTAATATTTATAAGATTTGTCATTTTAGTCCTAATTATATGTAACACCCCTCACTCGTATTCAACGCCAAAATAGGGTTACGGAGTATTACCAGATTTACAATACATATTTTTCTCATACATTCAATCATTACATACAATCATCATTCAATCTCAAACAATTTATCCCTTATACGAGCCTACAATGCCCTAAACATGTTTTGGGAGTGGTTCGGGACTAAACCAATAACTCAAGAAACTTTCATGAAACTTTGAAAAATTTTCTCAAAATAGGGGACATACTCTAATGTGGCCAGGCTGTGTGTCTCACACGGCCACAGACACGCCCGTGTCACAGGCCGTGTGGACATTAGAAATGGGAGCACATGGCCGTGTCTCAACATGTGTCCGACCCGTGTAACTCTCTGACTTGGGTCACATGGCCAACACACATGCCCGTGTGGCTAGCCCGTGTGCCCTAAAAATGGCTATACACGCTCATATGCCAGGCCGTGTGCTAGGCCGTGCCAAACCTGTAGGGTATACTGACTTATGCCACACGGCCAAGTCATACGCCCGTGTGTAAGGCTGTGTGGAGCATACTGACTTGGTTTCAAATTCAACACCAAGGGATACACGGCTATGTAACATAACCGTGTGTCACACACGACTGAGACACATGCCCATGTGGACAAAAATAGGCTATTTACCAAGCCATTTTGCCACCCCTTTTTCACACACCTATACAAGCTCAAATGGTACCATTTCAAGACTCAAATAAGTAGCCAAATACCGTCAACAAATATTCAATTCATACCATTTCATTATCAACAATACAAGTCACAAATATGCCACAATTTGCCATCTAATTACCGACCTAATTTACATATACAATTCAATTAATTAAACCATTCCAAATATACATTATCATTCACCAATTCACAAGCACATAGCTTCCCAAATTATCAACCCTTTTAGCAATCAAATTACTTAATATCATTAAGCATTATAAAGTCAACCTCAATCACACAATATAGGTCAATTACCAAACTCAAAATAAAACCATTTGCACATTTATAAACATCATCAAATTCATCATCACAAGCCAACTCAAATGGCCAAAATACATTTTCATCAAACATACCAAAATGACTCAAGCCTATACATGCCATATACCATATATACACAACTTCAAAAGCACCAAAATAGATGTCCGATAGTGCGATGAAGTCTCTAACGATCTCCGAATCCGAGCTAGCTTCGAAATACTATAAAACATGGAAAAATAAACAAAGTAAGCTATAAAGCTTAATAAGTTCGTATGTAAATATGAAATAATCTCATCATTCATTAACATTTCTAAATAGATAACATAAATTGCATTTAAGCATCAACCACTAAGTTAACATAAAGTTCTCAACTTCCATTAGCTCATTATTTGAATAGCTTTTCATACATACCTGTACCGATACGTATCTATTTCTCACCAATTCACTTATCAAATCACTTTGAGTTTATAAATGCTTACGGTACGAGTACATCGATTTTTCGATGCCATGGTCCAACTATGGTCTTACACATACATTGCCATGGCCCTGCCATGGTCTTACATTCACATACCATAACCCGATTATGGTCTTATTATCCGATTGCCATAGCCCAACTATGGTCTTATTTGACAACTCGCCTTACTTAAATCGTACATCTAATTCGAAATCTTTCAAATTTTACCAATAAGATAAATACAATCACAATACATCCATCTATTAAATAAATGCACATTTAAGTTCAATTATACAAACTTACCTCGTGTACAGAAACGATGAAACAGATTGACTATTCAATTACTTTGCTTTTTCCCCGATCTAAATTCGAATTCCTCTTTTCTTGATCTATAAGTAATCAAAATCAACTTATTTAGTCTTCTAATTATTCAATTCAATCCAAAATATGCATTTGAGATATTTTACACATTAGCCCCTAAACTTTCACGTTTTTTACAATCTAGTCCTTATTACACAAAATCACAAATTCATGAAATTCAAGACTAAGCCATGCTAGCAAAATTACCATCATACCCCTAGCAGCCCATATTTTTCATGTATTTCACATTTTAACCACAAAGTTTCAACATTTCTCAATTTAATTCCTATTTTACATTTTCACTAAAAATCATTTAACAAAACTAGTATATCTATCAACAAGCATTCATAATATATCAAGAAACTTCAAAATACATATGTATTCATCAATGGAATCATTCAAAATCTTTAACAGTTTTGCAAAATAGTCCCTGGGCTAGCTAGATCTAGTTGCAACGATCTCAAAAACGTAAAAATCATTAAAAAGGGGACAAAAATCGTACCTAATTGAGCATATATAGCATGGTCGAATATTGGAGCTAAGAAAATGGTTTCTTCCCTTTGTAAAATCGGCTAGATGAAGATGATAATGAATAAAAATGGCTTTTATTTTATTAAATTATCATTTAATAACCAATTTACCAAACTAACCTTAAAATTATTTCAAAATTTCAATAACACCAAGTCATTAACATCCTGTAAAAGTTTTGTAAGGGGACTAGAGCAGGCTACCATGAGACAAAAGATCTTCTTTTTAAAAAGATTCGATTTGGAAATATTATATGTCCAAGGTCTAATATTGAAATAATTTCAAAGGTTTTCCTTGACTTTGTCTGTGTCGACAAACAATTTCGAAATGCCTCAACTCTTTTAAAACAAGTCCGGGTCAAATAGCAATGATTTGAAACACTTCTTTTTATACTATTTCGGAAACCCAATGACTCGATCGTATGGATATGCAAAATACAGGATTTTCAATCCTAACAGGGAAGAGAGGAAATGGATTCTCAATTTAAATTGAGCAAACAGAATTCCATACTCAATCTCATAGATACATATAGAATTATGCGGAAAACCGTATTTGATGAAACTCATATGTATGTCTTGGAGGAAGATCTTTCAAAATTTTCAAGATCCACCCTACAATATGGGGTCAAAAAGTCAAAATAAATTATTTTAGCCCTTATAAAATGAAAATGGATTCTTGAACCCCTTTCACGCTCATGTCACGTCGAGGTATTGCAGAAGAAAAAACTGCAAAATCCGATCCAATTTATCATAATCGAATAGTTAACATGTTGGTTAATCGAGCCTTGAAAAAGATTCAACAAAAAATAGAAACAAATCCACTATCTATTTTACGTTAAGCAATACGTAGAGTAACTCTCGATATAGCAGTAAAAGCAAGATGTGTAGGCGGATCGACTCATTAAGTTCCCATTAAAATAGGATTCATACAAGGAAAAGCACTTGCTATTCACTGGTTATTAGGGCCATCCCGAAAACGTTTGGGTCAAAATATGACTTTTAAATTAAGTTTTGAATTAGTGGATGCTGCCAAAGGGAGTGGCGGTGCCATACGCAAAAAGGAAGATACTCATAGAATGGCAGAGGCAAATAGAGTTTTTGCACATTTTCGTTAATCCACGAACAAGATCAATATAGACAAATAAATTCATGGATCCATACATCTCGATCGAAAAAAGAATCGGAATTGATTGATATATTTTTCGAAACAAACGAAAACTGAAACATAAATTATGAATCAACTAAGTCCTCTCGAGGACTTGTTTAAGAATAAGAAAGAGGAATCTCATATAAACACCATGGAATAAAGTTTGAACCTAAATTGAAGTGAGTAAAAATAAAACTTTAAAAACCAAAATGAGAAAAACAATATACTTTAGTACCAAAAGTGTGCATTAAGTTTTCTTTTAAATAACAATTTCAAATTTTTTGAATAAACACAAGTAGTTATGTACAGTTTTTCCTCATTATGGCTCCACAGTTTCATCAATTTTAATTTCTTTCAATAAATATTTCAAATTATGTTTTTCTTTTAAAGTGACATTAAGTGATATAAAAATAAATCAAAATTGTAAATACACTTAACTAATAATTATTTAATTAGAAATTATTTTTATAAAAAAAATATTTTCATCCTCCGGGTGTGAATAAATTCTAGTGTTTCTTAAGGCATTTTAAAAATATATAAACGTGTTTATATTTAAGTACGTATCATTTGCTTATGCATTCCATGTACTAGACTGACTTAGAAATGGTGGTCTATATACATGTATATGCATGTGTGCACTTTATTTCATAAAAAAAAAAATCATTGTGCTTTTTTTTTTTTTAATATTTGCGTTTCTTTAATATTATTATTTGAATTTTATTTTGTTTTAAGTTTAATTCACAATACTGTGATTTTTGTCTACAAAAGTGTTTCACTCTATAATAGTTTATAATAGTTTATCATTCTTGAAGAGCCTTATTATGATAGAACACAGTGATAGTGTATGTAAAATTAGAATTTGAGATGATGAACAAGAAGGTAGCCTATAACTTAAAACTTTTTGTGCATCATTAATGCAGCAGGTCTCTTGGAAGTGGTTTCTTAGTTTATTAGAGATCATCGTCAGGTTAATTTAATGATAGCAATGCTACATCATATTTTTTAACAGTTTAATCAAAGTGATGCATCTTTGATTTATTTTTAAATTCTTCCAGTGTTGTGGTTAATGCCAGATTGTCTTTCACATTTTTTAAGATTATTTTGCGGCCATAACATCTGAGCATCAATTCATAGTGTCTTATTCATCATTTGTATTATGTATCATGTCTTTATATTCTTATTGTTTATGGTTCCTATTAATAATGGTAAATGACAATATATATAGTTGGAATGTGAAGAGGAATAAGTTTTGCATGTAAAAGGAGTTCATTTTTTATACCTTATTATCTGCTTTTCAAAATGCAAAAGAAAGAAATGAACAGTGACAGAATTTAACATAATTTCATAAAATAATATATTTTAACAATTTAACATTATATACCAAAATTAAACAGATGTATAGACTTAAGGAGGTACTTACAAAACATGTTGCACTTTTTTACCTACAGAAGACATTGCTTCCCTCTTGGAGGGTCTAGAGAGGAATTCATGCTCACACACTGAGGGCATAACTGGTCGAATGCTGCCAGGGTTTAATGGAAAAAGCATCCGGTAATACCCATCCATAATTTCCAGAAAATTGCAAGTGGCGGCTACCTTCGGAATCTGATAAGAAGTACAACATTACAGTTCTACGTACTGCAGATTTTAAATCGGAAAACCTTAACAAAAACAGAATCCTAATCGATGCTATTCTTCGCCCCTATACAGACTTATAGTGAGTGATACAAGATGCTCTACACAAGCATTACCAACTAAATTCACTGCCCAAATATGGAGAAACAACAAGGTCTTCTAGGCCAAGTTAAGCTAAAGCAGAAGTAGAAATGAAAATGATCTACATTTCATAACTGAGGATTTTTTTGAGCTGCCAAGCAACCTAAAATCATCTTATTCTTTCACATTAACTTGCGGCTTGAGCTTAGTTGGAGTGGTTAAAGTGCAGTGGGTTCGAAAATTTAGACATATATGCATATGGTTGTTTACAGCTATGATCTGAACAATTTCATAACATTTAACCATGCGGTACCTGATAAATATCGCGCATGTAAGCGTGAAGGTTGGTATACTCGAGCAGCTTTTTCCTCGTACATTTGAACAAAACATTATAGACAAGATCAAACCTAATCAATGTAGTAAACAAGCAAATATCCGCAAGAGTCAATCTTTCTCCACACAAGTAGCGTGAACTACCCAAGTGATCATCGATCCTATCCAATGTACTAAACAAACCACTCACCGCAACATCATATGCCTCTTGGCTTTGAGCAAATCCACATCTACAACATCATCCAAATCATACTTAAACAAACTGGGGTAATTTATGCAACCATAGAAGTTTTAAACGTTAAAAGTAATTTTATCAAGCAAAGTTTTCAAAATTTCTTATTACCTGTAAACTCCATTGTTAACATTGGGGTAAATCACCCGATTCCACTCTTCAATCTCCTCTTTCAGCTCCATAGGGGAGAGATCCAAACCAGGGTGCTGGGCCAACTCGTTTAGACCCGAATTGAAGAACTCAATAATATCATAGCTCTCATTGCAAACTACTTCTTTCTTCTCTACATCCCACAGCATTGGCACCGTGGCCCGCCCATCATACCCGCCTTTTCTTAGCCTATAAACTTCCTTCAAATTCCGGCACCTACTTACCCTATCCATGGTAGGAACCAGGATATCATTGTCCTTGTCGGGGACATCTTTGAATTCCCAAGAGCCGTCGAGGCCGTGGCCTGCGACGGAGACGGGGACGGCTTCTTCGAGGCCCTTGAGGGCACGGACGATTAGGGTCCGGTGGGCCCATGGACAGGGGAGGCCCACGTAGAGGTGAAGTTTGGTGGTTGCGGCGGTTGGGTTGAGGCGGAATTTTGAGGGAGGCCTGGTGTAAGCGCCGGAGGGATCGGAGGGAGCCAGTTGGGACATCATGATCTGCCACGTGGAAGTCCATGCTGTACGGACGGTTGAGATTAGAATTCCAGGTGGGAGGGATGCGCCCCAGAGCAGCTTGGAGACGTTTTTTATTAGACTGAAACCATTTGTGCTACCGCTGTTGTTATTAGTAGCACTGTCGTTGAAGAACATTCTAGGGCTGACGTGGCATGCCAATTTTAAGGTAGTTTTGGGTGGAGAGTGCAACAGCAGGTGAGAGCTGGGCAGCGAAATGCAATGCATTGCTTCGTTTCTTTATTAAGTTCTGCAACTGTTTTTATTATTATTTTTTTTTATAATTATCTTTTTAGAGGAAGAACGGAGGAGAGGAAATCATTCTCGGCTCGATCTCCTTTAAATAAAACGCTGCGTTTTGGTTTAAGAAAGTGAAAACGTGAATCAGTGTAGCCAAACAGTCCAAAAATCTCATGTAAAGCCCTAGGCCAGCGTATATAATGAAGCAGCAGCCCTTTCTCAAGAAAACAGACATTTACAAACGGCGGAGCGGATCAGAGCCGTTCAAGAATGTCGAAGCGAGGTAAACATTTTTCCTTCTTTTTCTCTCACTTTCCGATTCTCCAACCAACACCCTCGCCGTCTCGACGTTTATTTTTCTTTTCATTTGCAACAGGAAGGGGAGGTAGTGCGGGGAACAAGTTCAGGATGTCACTGGGTTTGCCGGTGGCAGCAACGGTGAACTGCGCAGACAACACGGGAGCGAAGAACCTCTACATCATTTCAGTGAAAGGAATCAAAGGTCGTCTCAACAGGCTTCCATCGGCTTGTGTCGGCGACATGGTCATGGCTACCGTCAAGAAAGGAAAGCCAGATTTGAGGAAGAAGGTGTTGCCAGCTGTCATCGTCCGACAGCGGAAGCCTTGGCGTAGAAAGGATGGCGTCTACATGTACTTCGAAGGTCCAAACATTTCCTCTTGTCTTTTCCTTTTTTTTCTTCATCTTTGTTGCTTCGTTTCATAATGGGGTAGCTGGTTTCAATCTTTGGTTACTCTTAATGAGAAGCATAGAATTATTGGAATTCGCCAGTTCTAAACAGCATGATGTTGTTTATCTATTGCATTGTGTTACCTGTCTGCTGGTATATTTGATATAGTTATTACTTATTACATATTACTATCATTTATTTGCCTTATCTTTCAAAATGTAATTTGGGTTTATTATCTGTTTACAGATAATGCTGGTGTCATTGTCAACCCCAAAGGGGAAATGAAAGGTAAACCAACTCACTTCATCGTGTTCATTATATCTAGTTATAAATTACAAGTTTTCAACGAGTACTTGTGGGGCTCTAAACTTCAGATGTTTTTCTTGTTCTTATCGCTTTTTAAATGTTCCTTTTCCTGTTTGCTATGGTTCTATTGCTTTTGCCATGTTAGAGTTGAGATCAAGTGAATATTCCTGAAGTTTTGCCATTGGTAATACCATAATTCTGAAATGAACACGCCTTTGTGGCTATTCTAATTTCTGCCCTTAGTAAAAATTATGTTACATCTGGGTTTGGTTGAGAGTGATGGATAAAGGCATGTGTCCAATATTGATAGTGGGAAGAAACATAGGTTAGTGCAATACTTAAGAAAAATCAGTTGTCTTTTGTTGGCTTGTTACGCTATTCATCTGTGGCTAAGTGGCAGAATGTGTTACTTTGTTGGATTGGGTATTTTGAACTTACTGGTGCTCATTGATTTGGTGTTTTCAGGATCTGCTATCACAGGCCCCATTGGAAAGGAATGTGCTGATCTGTGGCCTAGAATTGCAAGTGCTGCCAATGCTATTGTTTGAAAGATTTTCACGGTTTTTGTTTGACATTGTAGTTTTAATGTTATCTTTCTTTTACTTATAACATGTTTCTGAGAGGTTTTGGCGAAACGGTAGTGAACCTGTAAACTTATTTTCTTATATCTAGTTGTCAAAAACTAGTTTTTAATTATTTTCTGTACATGCTTTATTTATGTTTTTTAGCATAAGCAGAGGCGACTGATCCCTCTCAATGATATCTAGCCACGTTGATCTTGTTGCAGTCCATGGTAAAAAGAACTCACCCATTGTGACTGCATGATACCCTATAGGAAGCAATCATCGAGCTTTAGTTATAACACATTCCCAGGGAAATATTCAATAGAATCTACCAAACAGCCAGACCTTGAATACATGCAAATTGATGTGCTTATCACGCCAGTTAGCCGCATCAGCATGATTCTGCTGATCTTGTTCTATTGTTGCCGACTGTGAAACACTAACCTTAATGACATCCTGGATCAGAATGTTACTGAGGATAAATCTTGATATTGTGCATGATCTAATATGAATTTTTTGTTTGTACAATTTTAAAATTTGAATTTTTGTTTTGATTTAATTTTCATATCATCCATATGTAAAATAATGAATTGATACATTTAAATCAATATTAAAGAATACAATTATTCACGTAGTTATTATTATTTTTTGTTTCTTTAAGAAAACGGCACCCAAGAAAAGTTTGTGATATAATATAAATATCGACTGATGCTTTTTAGGTTTTGATTCTGATGTTAAAATTGAGGATTTGAAAATTTGAGTTAATGTTTGTAATAATTGATTTTGATTAGAAACCTAAAGGCGGTTTTTAAGAGAAATGAGTTTCAAGGGGTTTTTTATCAAAGAAATATTAAAAAAAAAAACATAAAAATAGTATAAGATAAATACTATATACCAAAATAGTGGGTGGTGCCGCCTATGTCAGAGGTGTGACCACTCCAATTCTGACAAAAAATAAAAAAGTTATCACTCCAATTCTGACAAAAAATAAAAAAGCTATCAAAAAAACAAAAAAACTGTTGAAAAAAAACTTTTTTTTCTATTATTATTTTTTCTCTTCTTTTTCTCCTACCTTCTTTCTCTCTATTCTCTCCTCTTTTTCTTTTTCTTTCTTCTTTTTCCCTCACCGGTGCCCCCCTCTCCTTCTCCTTCTCTTTTTCTTTCTTTTTCTCTTCTTCTCCTTGCTTCTTGCTTCACTTGAGCTGCTGCTGAACTTGGGGACCTTAAAATGGTCCCCAAACAAAAAAAACGAAAACAAAAAAAACGAAGGAGGTATGCATCCTTGGTGCCGCCTGTGGCACCTCCACCTTCAGTGCCGCCTCTGCGCGAGGCACCACCTGCAGTGCCGCTCTGCTGTAGAGCACACCACCCGCCTCTCTCGACATAGCGCGGCACCACACCTGGTATACAATTTTGGTAAATAATATTTTCTCTATATTATTGTCATATTTTTCTCTTTTTTTTGTACTATTTTGGAAAAAAATCTGAGTTTCGAGGTATGCTACCTAGAAATGAGAGGTGGGTTTGCTTGCAGTCGAGTAAGGAACCTTCTAAAAGGCTTGTTTTGTGAGGCCTCCTCGGAGCAGACAAACGTAACACCCGATCCATGCGACAAAGACCCAACTAGAAATAGTAGCAAGTCCATATATGTTGCGGCCCTCAATTAAAGGTTATTTTATCAAAATGACCCCCAAAATATAAATAATTATAAAAATGACCTAGGTTCAAAAATAATTATCGAAATGACTTGAAATGAACAGTAAAATGTGATTAAGGGGATTTAATGGCCGTCACCACCTTGATTTTGGACTCAACCATTGCTTGATGATTGTGTTAGGCATAAAAAAAATTAATTTTTGGGGTTGGGGAGACTTAATGACCGTCACTTGGGGTTTTTTTAAATAATACCACATTGGTATACATTTATACTAGTATTTGAAAAAAAATTTGGTTGAGGGATAAGTGGTCGGCACCATTTTATAATGTTTTAAAAAAAAAATTTGGTGTTAGTACATTGATGGCCGACACCCACTTTATCAGATAAAAAAAATTGGGTTAGGAATACTAAATGCCCAAGCTGACCATGCGAAGCAAACCTAGAGTGGCCTTGAGATGGCCGGTTTTGGTGGCCGGATTCAAGCTTGCACTAATGTAACCCGACAGGCACGAGTCACAGTGCTTTCAGGTATTTTTTTCTTTTTTCATTTTTTCTTCCCCTCACCCCTAATGGTCCCCCATTATAAAACCCCTATTTGAACCCAACTACCCCACCACCGCAAGTTCCACCGTCGACCATTGCCGATCATTGGATTTTTTTCCTATCTAGTACCCCTAACCAAATTTTTTTTTGAATTTTTTTATCTGATAAATAATGTGGGTGCCGGCCATCAATGTGTCATCACTAAAAAATATATTTTTTTAATATTATAAAGTGGTGCCGACCACTTATCCCCCAACCAATTTTTTTTTCAAATATTGGTATAAATGTATACCGGTGTGGGATTATAGAAAAACATACGTATGTACCGACCATTATGTCCCCTAACCCAAAAATTAATTTTTTAAGCCTGAGCCAATAATCAGAAAATGATTGGGTTCAAAATCAGGGTAGTGCCGGCCATTAAGTCTCCAATCCTATTTTACTGTTCATTTTAAATAATTTGAGTGATTTTTTTTTTAACTTAGATATTTTTATAAATATTTATTTTTTTAGAGCCATTTTGATAAAATGACCTCAATTAAACAAAGTGACAACAAATCGGAAAGTAGAACTTAGGCTCCGTTTGTTTCACTGAAAATGACTTCCGAAAAATGATTTATGGAAAATAATTTACTTTTCTAGAAAAGCTAATATTTTCTGTTGTTTGGATGAATCTGTGTAAAATATTTTCTGTTGTTTGGTAAATTTCTTTAAAATAAATCATAAAAGTTGTTTTCAATTAAACAAACATACATTTGAGATTTTCTTATTTTTTCAATGTTTAATTGAATTTATTTTTATCTATAATTTTATATTTTACATTGTTTTTGCATATATTAAAAATATTATATTAAATTCAGATTTATTACAACGTCATTTTTTAATTACATGACTACTAAGTGAGTGTTTTTTATTTAAAAATGTGACATCAACAAAATTGACAAAAAAAAGTTAACGATGTCAACAATTGAACTTGATTTTCAAATTTGAAAAGTAAAGGGGCTAAATTCTTGAAAATAAAAGTACAAAGACTAAATTATAAATCTGTGAAGTGTATATAAACTTATGACATATTTTAACCTTTATACTACAAAACATTTATTATTAATATATTTATAATTGTAATAAATATTTATTATTAAAATATCAATATTGAATATTTTCTGAATAATATTATTTAAAATTATTATTTTTAAAATTTATTATTAAAATAAAATTGAAATATTATGACTAAATATAAATAATTAAATATGTATGTTTAATAATATTGAAAAATATAATATTTTAAATATTTTTAAAAATAAAAATAAAATTTATTATCAATATAATAATATTAAGCTTGATTTAAATTAATTTTTATATAAAAATGAAATCATCTATAGAGCTCTTTCACGGAAATGCTTTTTAAAAGGGTAAACATTTTACAAGAAAAATGACTTACAAGATAACTTATTTTACCTTAACTTGTAAGTCATTTTCTATTGAACAAATGATTTTTTGTGAAACAAACACAAAAAATACAAAAAATATTATTTGTAAAACATTTTATATGTAAACAATCTTAGCCTTAGGCTCCGTTTGGTAACCTGTAAAAGCTTTTCTGTTTTTCAGGTTTTTCTGATGTTTGGTTGGCTGAAAATGATTTCCTAGTTAAAATATTTTACAAACACGGGAAAAAGAGGTCATTTTTTAAGAAAAATGTCTTACCCTTTTGAATTCGGTAAGACATTTTCTGAAAAATGACGCATTCTTCTCCCCTTTCCCCTTCTCTTTCCCCTTCCCCTCCCCCTTGGATTGCAAATCAGTTTGGTCAATGACCTTTTCCGGTTCCTCCTTCATCCAGGTAAGACTCTTTCTCCTTCTTCCGTTCTTCATTCCTTTACCTTCTTCTGTTATTCATCTTCTCTTCCAGGTAAAAGTCTGTCGCATATCTTCTCTTCTCAGCGTATTCTATTTCGTTTCCTCTCTTTCTCTATTTCTTAAGAAAATCTACCATGAATTCTTCGCTGGGTCTTGGCTTAAGGCAATGATCGCTAGGTCTTCGCTGGGTCTTGGTTTGAACTCTTAATGATTTCTCCATTCTTGCATCCTTGATGATCATTTTGCTATTCACATGACATTTATCTTTTCTTGCTTTCTTCTTAATTTTCATATTGGCTTTCTTCTGGATATTCCTATGATTGTCGAGATTTTTACCTTTAGCTTTTCTTGAAGCGTTTAATTTTAGCCTTTAAAAAAGTTGACTGTCTTTCATGTTGGTTCCTCATTTTTTTTCCTTTGTTTCTTAAGGATTTTTCTTTTTTTCACAATTATACCTGTCTAGCAACATGCTGCATTTAACCATCTTTGAGGAAACTTATCTTTCAAGACCATTTGACATTAGTTTGATATTTTCACAAAGTTCCTGTTTGTTTTTCTTTGGAAACAGTATGCCTGCAATGCTGTCGTTATTCCTTCCTAGAAAACTCACCAATCGAATGCTCTGCTGCACAACTACTGCATTTGTGTGTGTGCTAACTTTTGTATTTTTGTTTGTTGTTTCTTGAGATCATAGCTAAATGTGTTTTGTCTGCAATATTGAAATTTGGAATAATCCTTTTATTCAACTCTCTTCATGCATGTTGCAGTCTGAACATGGTTGAGGCACTGATATTACATGTCATTCTTATAGAAACTAATGATTTTTTTTATTAATTATTCTCCAGGCTTTTGATTCTATGGAGTATAGTGAGAATCTTGTCGGCTTGAAGGTGAAGGTATGGTGGCCCAAAGACCGTAAGTATATATATTTTTCAATTGTTGCAGAAGTGATCCTCTGAAGTAAAAACCATGAATTTTATTTGTCTATATCTTCTTTTTTATGCGTATGCACGTGCGGACATTTATTAATGTGTGATTGTGCTTATATATGTTGGAACCCCCTCCTTCAAATTTTAATGTCAACGAATTAAAGTTGCTTAGCCTTGAAGCTTATTATCATTATATAAGCTCTTTTTCCCTTGTTTTCTCACACTTGAATCTTTTATTTACTGCAAGAAAAAAAATTGATAAATGTAAAGTGTTCTCTTTCAAACGTGGAATGTCTGCTAATTTTTTTCTCCCCTTATGGATTTTGTTTTGCAGGTTCAATGAAGGTTTTATTCTTTCATTTGATTCCGCTAAAAAGAAGCACAATGTGACAAGTTTAATGAGTAGAAATTCATTTTAATATGTGAAAATAAAATAAAGAACACACATATTTTTACGTGGAAACCCTTTCGGGAAAAAACCACGGGCAGAGGAGAAGAAAATTCACTATGTCGAATTTGAATAATTATAAGAGGAATAGACTATGTCTATTTATAGGCTTGTAAAGCCATATTCTAGTAAGACTGAAACACCTTATTCTAAACAATATAAAATAGATGGAGTTTAATAAGATTTAAAAAACTTTATTCTAAAATAAAATAAAAGAAGTGTAGTTTTATATGGATTTTACTTTTATTTTATTTTACCACTGTATTTTATTTAAATAAGGATTCAAAATTTTAACAATCTCCACCTTGACACGAATTCTCAATGAACAAGTTCTTCATCACGAACTCTCAATGAACAAGTTCTCCACCTTTTCCATAAAACCCCTTAAGAGTTTAACTTCAACAATAAACACCAACCAAGTCTAAGCAATGCTCAAACTTGGTTATAGGAAGTGACTTAGTCATCATATCAGCAGGATTTTCATGAGTACTAATTTTGCTCACAACAATATCACCACGAGTAATAATATCACGAATAAAATGATATCGAACATCAATGTGCTTTGTTCTCTCATGAAACATTTGATCTTTTGTAAAGAAGATTGCACTCTGACTGTCACAAAATACTATACTAATTTGAAGGTCTTCATTGAGTTTACTAAAGAGTCTCTTCAACCAAATAGCTTCTTTACAAGCCTCAATAATCGCCATGTACTCAGCTTTAGTGGTAGACAAAGCGACTGTAGTTTGCAAAGTGGCTTTCCAACTGATTGCACAACCTCCCATTGTAAAGACATAACTGTGAGAGATCTTCTTCTATCAAGGTCTCCAGCAAAATCAGTATCAACATACCCAATGACTCCATCTCTAGTTCTTCTAAACTGTAAGCAAACATCAGTAGTACCTCGTAAGTATCTTAAAATCCACTGAACTGCTTTCCAGTGTTCTTTACCAGGATTCGCCATGTATTTGCTAATTGCATTGACTGCATATGATAAATTTGGACATGAACAAACCATAACATACATGAGAGATCCCACTGCACTAGAGCATGGAACATGTGACATGTACTCAATTTCATCATCTGATTATAGAGACAAAGCCGATGAAAGTCTGAAATAGGCTGCTAAAGGAGTACAACAGGCTTAGCACTCTGCATATTGAACCTGCAAAGAACTTTTTCAATGTACCCCTTCTGACTTAGGTACAATTTACTTACATTTCTATTTTTGAGAATCTCTATTCCAAGTATCTTCTTTGCTGGTATTAAATCTTTCATCTCAAATTCTTCGCTTAGTTGGGCTTTGACCTTTCTTATCTCTCTTTTATTTTTTGCTGCTATCAACATGTCATCAACATAAAGAAGTAGATACACGAAAGAACCATCACTGTTTTTCTTAAAGTAAATACAACTGTCAAAAATACTTCTTTTGAAATCATGAGAAGTCATAAAAGAATCAAACATCTTGTACCACTGTCTTGATGACTATTTCAAACCGCAAAGGGACTTTTTCAACAAGCAAACATAGTCCCCTTTTTCTAAGACTGTAAAACCCTCTGGTTGTTGCATGTAAATGTCCTCTTCAAGTTCTCCATGCAAAAATGCAGTTTTTACATCTAACTGCTTAAGCTCCAAATCATGCATGGCCACAATACCAAGCAAAGCTTGAATCGAACTATACTTCACAACTGAGGAGAACACATCTGTGAAGTCCACTCTTGGAATTTGACTGTAACCATTTGCAACAAGCCTTGCTTTATATCTGGGTTCTTCAACTCCTGGAGTCTCTTCTTTCTTTTTAAACACCCATTTACAACGAATAACCTTTTTACCTTTAGGAAGTTTCACATTTACCCATGTTCTGTTTTTGTGGAGTGATTCCATCTCCTCTTACATAGCAAACATTCACTTTTCTGAGTCTTTACAGTTAACTGCCTCAGAATAATTAGATGGCTCTCGGTTTGCATCTATATCTTCAGCCACATTTAAAGCATAAGTAACTAGATTAGTCTCGGCATACTTCTTTGGAGGTTTAATTTCTCTTCTAGTTCTGTTTTTGGCAATAGAGTATTGTGGTGAAGAAGCAACTCTATTCTCAATTTTTTGTACAGGCTTGAGGAGTCGACTCTGTATTAATCTGATGCTCTACCTGCTTTTGATTTTCTTTATTGGAAGAGTATTTAAGAGATAAGTTAGGTAGCATAGCAGTTTCATCAAAAACGACATCTCTGCTAATCACAACTTTTCTATTTTCAGGACACCATAACTTATACCCTTTTACACCGACTTTATAACCAAGAAAAACACATTTAATGGATCTCGGTTCCAATTTTCCATTATCAATATGAGCATACGCAGGACACTCAATGATCTTTAAGTCAGAATAATTAGCAGGATTACCAGACCATACCTCTTGTGGAGTCTTTTTCTAAATGGCAACGGATGGAGATTGGTTGATCAAAAAACATGCAGTAGAGGCTGCTTTTGCCCAAAACGACTTCGGTAAGTTAGCATTTGACAACATACATCAAACCTTCTTCATGATCGTTCTGTTCATTTTTTCTGCAATGCCGTTTTGCTGTGGAGTATGACGAACTGTCAAGTGTCTCACGATTCCTTCTGACTTGCACAGTCTATTAAACTCATCAGAACAAAACTCTAAGCCATTGTCTGCACGGAGGTATTTTATTTATTTTCCCGTCTGTTTTTCAATCATAATTTTCTAAGACTTAAATGCAGAAAACACATTGCTTTTCTGCTTCAGGAAGAACACCCAAACTTTTCTGGAAAAATCATCAATAAAGGTTAGCATATAATTAGCTCCACCTCTCGAAGGTACTCTAGATGGCCCCCACAGATCAGAATGAATGTATTCCAACATTCTCTTCGTGTTATGGATTCCTCTGGTGAATCAAACTCTCTTTTGCTTCCCAAAAACACAGCACTCACAGAAATTCAGTTTGCAAATTCATTACTTATCAAGAAGTCCTCTTTTGCTCAATTTTTCCATGTCATTCTCACTCATATGCCCTAGGCGCATATGCCAAATTTTAGTAATATCATCATCTGACAAGGAAGAGAAAGCGACAGTTGCATCACCAGTAACAGTAGAACCCTGCAAAACATACAACTTGGTAGTCTTTCTCTACCCTTTCATCACAACAAGGGAACCTTTGGAAATCTTTAAAACTCCACTTTCAGCTGTGTATCTGTACCCTTTTGAATTAATAGTACTCAACAAAATTAATTTTCTCTTCAATTCTGGAACATGTCATACGTCACTAAGTGTTCTGACAACTCCATCAAATATCTTAACTTTAATTGTTCTAACACCTGCAATTTTACATGAAGCATTATTTCCCATCAAAACAACACCTTCAGATACTATTTCGTAAGTTATAAACCAATCCTGATTGGGACTCATGTGGAAGGTGCAGCCTAAATCAAGTATCCACTCTTCGTTCACTTTAGAATTGTTGACAGAAGCGACTAGAAGTTCACCATCACTGTAGTATTCTACAACATCAACTTTACTGAAATTTTCTGGTTATTTTCCCTTTTGATTCGCAGCCTCTCTTTTAATATTGTTCTGTAGCTTATAACACTCAGATTTAATGTGCCCCTTTTTTTTTTTTACAGAAGTTATAAGTTTTACCTGTGATTGAAGACTTCGATCTACCTTTAGATTTACCGCGAGGATTTCATTCCTGTGTCATTCCACGATCATCATTAGCATTCTGATCTTGTCTCTCACGAACAATGAGACCCTCTCCCTGAGAGTCGGGTTTAACCACAAGATGCTTCATCTTATCATACGAGGTCAAAAAATCATAAACCTCATCAACTGTGAGAGACTCGTGGCTATATAAAATAGTGTCTCTAAAGGTTGAATAAGATGGGGGAAATGAACAAAGTAGAATCAACCCTAGATCTTCCTTATCATACTGAACCTCCATGGCCTCTAAGTTTGAGAGAATTTATTTAAACACTGTTAAGTGTTCGTGTACAGACGCATCTTCCTCCAAACGATGAGCATAAAGACGCTGCTTCATATGCAACTTGCTTGTTAGAGTTTTCGACATACATATTTGTTCCAGCCTATTCCATAATGCAGCGGCGGTCTTCTCCTTCATCACATTCTACAAAATTTCATTGGACAAATGCAGACGTAATTGTGTTAATGCCTTTCGATCCTTACGCTTCTTCTCTTCATCTGTTAATGTCGAAGGCATCTTATCTATCCCTAGCAGGGCATCCTCTAGATCCATCTGCTCAAGAACTGATTGCATCTTAATCTGCCACAATACAAATCTGGTGTTGTGATCCAACAACGGAATTTTATACTTCAAAGACGCCATTACTGTGATCGAGATGAGCTACCCGGAAGCTTTGATACCAATTTGTGAAAATAAAATAAAATAAAATAAAATAAAAAACACATAGATTTTTACGTGGAAACCCTTTCGGGAAAAAACCACGGGCAGATGAGAAGAAAATTTATTATGTCGAATTTGAATAATTACAAGAGGAATAGACTATTTCTATTTATAAGCTTGTAAAGCCATATTCTAGTAAGACTGAAACATCTTATTCTAATCAATATAAAATAGATGTAGTTTAATAAGGTTTAAAAAACCTTATTCTAAAATAAAATAAAAGAAGTGTAGTTCTATATGGATTTTACTTTTATTTTATTTTACCACCGTATTTTATTTAAATAATGATTCGGGTCATTTAATTCTAACATAATATTTTCTTTTCCTTAGTATGTTATTGGAAGTTTTTCCTCTGACTATTCATGCTAGAATGTATTAAATTATTTTCTTCAATTTTCATTTGTTTATAGGTGCACTATAATGATGGTGATGATAAAATTTTAAATCTTAAGAGAGAAAAGTGGGCTGTGATTGAAGACAAGTCAAGGTTAGATGAGGTGGCCAGTTCATAAGCAATTGATTTTTTATTTGTTCATGTACAAGTTATAATTCAAATCGTGACACTCCTAGTTTTTTGCATTAATTTCTTCTATATTGTTTGATTAAAATAAGAGTCTATAATAATGTAAGGCTAAAATCATTATAACTTAAATTTTTTTACAATGCTTGAAATTGTTGTTTATTGTTGCTCCATTTTATGGATGGTTAGGTGATAGTTAGTCCTTTGGTGATATAATGAAATGCATGTCTGAGTGAATTCACTAGCTAAATGTTTTATGATCAATGCTGGAAACTTTTTCTTCTAAAGATGCTTGCAGTGGGAATTTTTGTTGTTAGACTTCTGTGACTTCTTTAATGACTCTTCAACAGTCTGATCTGATATTGCTAACATGCTTATTTGAAGCTATGAAGTTAATCTACATTGAAAGGTGTGGTTGTTAGTTGGATAAGTTTGTTCATAAAAAAATTTACCTATATTCAACTTAGGTTACTATTTAAGTTTTGAGTATAGTTTTGGCATAGCATGCAACATGTTGATTTTGCACCATGCATTTGGTGTAATTATATGTTATTTTCAGTCTTACTAACTTAGATTATTTTAACAGTTTGTATCATTGGTGCATCCATCAGTTAGTGTTGATTGTTCGATACTACATGATTGCTATGAATCATTTGCAAAGTATTACTTTGGAAGATACCTTGTTGCTTGCTTGGGTATGTTCATTTCAAATACCTTGAATTTCAAATAAAGATTTTATTTCTTATCTCTGGATCATCCTTGCACGATATTTCAGTTAGTTTACAGTTTCTGTGGTGACATTGTCTTTGTTATTTGCTTTGCTTATACCCTTGAATCTAAATTTTGGACACCTAGATATTATTTTCAATGTCATTAAATAGTCATTTCAACACTCTGCTTTTCATATCTTTACTTTTTAAGAATATATAGGTTTTTCTGATGTCTAGCATACCATAATCATAATTCCCCTTAATGCATTAAAAAGAATATGCACTACTTTGTTAGTAAGCAAGGTACAAGATGTTGAACTTTGGCCTGCAATGCAACAGAAACAAAGAAAGAAACCAAAGATGCGAGACCGACATCCAAGTGAACGGAGAAGCGACAACATTTTGTTTATTTTGTTCATTTGTAACTTGATTTAGTTCCAATGTAATTTATACTTAAAGTTAGTAGGAGTAGTTGTTGATTTATGTTTGATGTTATAGCTGGTATGTCAACTACATTTATTGTGTAATTCTAGCTAAGCTTTCGTCATGTATTAGTGGGAGCAGTTATACATTAGGTAACTGCCATATTTTATTGTAACATAAATGCTTCTCAAGTCAATGAAAAAGATCTAATTTTTGGAGATCAAATTCAGTTTTCTTCTTGTTCAAATTTCTTTGCATTTGTTTTTCTTTTTCTCCTTAGTTTTTTGCTAAAAAAAACCAATACATGTAATCTAGACTACTTATGTATATGGCATATTGCTAATTCAAGTAATGAAGTTAATCTTTACATTATCTGGGTTACTTGCTTCTGTTTTCTTCCTCTGCTATCAAAACCCCAACAGATGTGATTTGCAGCTCTTCCCTTTAGCATTGATGACCAGCTCAAGGCTCGACATTGCACGTTCTACATGGTGGCCATAGGCTGTTTCAGTTACTGATGACAAACATTTAAAATAACATACATTAAGACGCACAGAGAATGAGAAAAAAGGTATTGTAAATATTTCATTAAATAGATTTGAAAGAAGAATGGATAGTTCTGTACTTATGTCAAACTTATTTATACATGCTTTTTTTCTCTTCATGTATTTGGCATTATGGATCTATTTGTCAGAATTCATAAATTAAAGCTAGTCCAAGATATATAAATTTATGGTTTATGGAATTCATAAATTAAAGATCTATTTGTGTTTTGATAGCACATGTTAATTTTAAATATTTCACATTTTGCATTGTTCTTCTCCTTTTTATTTTTTAAAGTATATTCTAGCTTAATAATTGAATATTATTATATATTTAATTTGATTTATTTATTTATAAATAAATCATTCCAATATATCTAAAAATAATTTAAAATATAAATTTATTAATATATGTAAAATTAACTTTTTTAAAACTAAAAAAAGAAATTTTAAAATGCCAAACAAATGTAGCAATAGTTTCATGTTCTTTCTCATTTTTAGCCTTTCTTGAAACTATAAGCTGTGGCGGCAAAACTCCCCTATTGAAAACGTAGCAATCTTCTGCACCCGCTCTCTTGCGATCCAAACCCTGCTTGGGTTCACACCTCTTCCTTATCTCCTGTCTCATTGTTAAATCGACGTCGTTCACAACAGATTTCAAGGAAGAAAACCAGAAGATGGGATGGAATCACCCAGACATATCGCTGGAAGAAACGATGAAACTGATAGAAGGGTTTGTTGATATCCTGGTTTTGGCTTCTGGGTATCAATCCTCTGGTCTTCTCGCTCACTGGGACTCTGATAACATCAAGCGAGCCTTTCAATGGGCCCTCTTCTTTGAAAATGTCAGTAGTCTGTACCCTCTTTCTCTTTTCTCTACTAGCTCGTCGATTGGTTTACTATGTATGATAGTGATTGTTCAAGAAATTTGAGATCTTTCCATTTAGCAAAAAAGAAAAGAAAAGAAAAGAAAGAACTCCCCCTCCTTCATCTGGAATAGGCTATACAAACTATATTAATTGAAATTTCTTTTACCCTATTGTTTAGGTTTTTAGGCGTTTAAGCAGCTTGGATGTTTATCAAGAGTCTATTCAGGAGCTTGATGCAGCTCTGTCCGAAATGACATCGCATCCGTCCTTTCCTCAGGTTCTGGTCTTTATATATGCTGCTTTCTTATTTACTACTTGAAATTCAATGAGATTGTATTGTTATTAATATCTTTCTTTTTTCTTAAATGGTGCCAGGGTCTTGCACATTTTTCATCTGTTACTCTTAGAAGGGCAAGAAATTTTTTGTCGGAACACTTGCTCCATAATTTGCCATTGAGGGATTTACATCTAAGAGCTGTTATTACAGCAATTGTGGAGATGGATCTTAGTGACCTTTCACAGACAGAGCATGACTGTCTCAATGCATATTTGAATAATTTGACACTGCAAAGCAGGATTTGTATGAGGGATACCAGTACATCATCTCCAGATTTAACTCCTACTGTTCAAACCGAAAAGTCTGGTACTGATAATTTTACTAAAATTGCTCTTCATGAACTCTTCAGGAGACAATCTTCTGTGTCATGCGTTTCAGTTATTGAGGAAGGATTGGATGTTCTTTCTAATGCCATGAGACATAGCAGCCGGACTGACTCTGTCTCTAGCCTATTTAGGGAGCAAATGAATCATGAAACAGTTCCAGCTTTGTTGCGGTAGGTAACAATATTTATTGCTAGTAATTCCTTGTTGGAAATCATGGAAGTAGAGAAATATGAATGGCGAATCATAGTTTGTAAAAGGTGATGGAATCTGTTTAAGTTCTTAACATTACCCTTTTAGAGTCTAAAAAGGCCATCCTATTGTTCTCTTTGTAACTCATGGATCTCCCTTGTTTATATTTCAACTAGCAATTTTCTGATGTTGTATTTACAGTCTGCAAGATTCTTCAACAGATCAAATGTTTACTCTTTATCACTTTCCATAAAGGTCTGAGCCAATGTACTTTGTTTCTGTACATAGAAGTGCAGATGCATTAGTTGATGTTGTCACTTGGAACCGTTGGAAATCAAGGGCATTGTCATATTTTCTTGATAAGAGAACCATTAGGATGGTGTCTGGTGCAAGCTTAATATTTTCAGACGCCAATGCACAATGGCAAAAAGTGTTTGGGCAGCTGCACATTTCTGAAAAAAGTAGCAAAAATGATCTACACCAGGCGATTGTAAGTTTGTTCTACTTGATATAAATAGTAATGATGGAAGCTTGCTTTACCATGGTTGATGTGTATCCTAGCAGTGAGTGTACCATGGTTGTTCATGGCAATTACTTGTCTAGTTCTTGCTCTTTATTTGTTCTATGTTTGTTGGCCGTCATGTCATGTGTCCATCTAATATAGCTATGATAGATTTTAAAGCCTGGGAAGTATGAAGTTTTGGTATGCTATGGTCTGCATTATTTTCCTTTTGCTTATTTGGACTTTGAACGTACATTTCTGATTAACTTTTGTTTACGTTTTATCAGGATAAGAAAAGGATATTTTGTTTCTTCCTTTTACTGATTTATGTTTATGATAGATCAAATGGGACTTGAAAACTTGTTTAATTGTTGGGAAAAATATGGTCTTGTTCTAAAACTGTCAATTATTTGAGACAAACTACAATTTGGTTGCAACAGAAATTTTCTTTCTTCTTTCTTACAAGTGCATAGTTTCAGTTTTCATTTCTGGACTGATTGTGATTAATTAATTTCATATTTCTTTATCTTTGCTTACCTGAGATTGATAGTGGTAGATGTGGTGTCTGTTCAAGATATACTTGTTATCTTATATGAGCCTCTATTTGGAGGTGTTTGTCTCCTTAAGCGTTAATTTACTTATAAGTCCTTGTTTTCTCCTCCTTATATCATGAAAAACAGGAGCTCTTGTTACTAGGAAGCATTGCAAGCAGATGGAATTGCATAATTGAACACTTGATGTCAGCATCTTATGATTCTGTTACCATCTCAAAGCAATATCATGTGCTTGCTAACTCGGTCTTTGAAATATCTCAAAGTAGTCATCAAATAGAGGAAATAAAAAAATCGAAGGTATTTCTTGAGGATTAACATCAGTGATTGTTGCATATGTCTATTTTCTTTGTGTACAACCATTTTGGTTTACTTGTGTTTATGAGCTTTGTGCTAATGTATTTTTTATTTATTTATGCACACATGTAATCGAGGAGCTTAGTTTGGGTTTGGTCTTTTTTCAGCATTCTTTTTTATGTGGGCTTCTCCTTAAAATAGTAAAGTTGGTTTTATTCTTCTACGATTGTATCATAAGGAGTTGAATGATTTACAGGCCACAGTTCTATGTTAAGCCCATGATGCTGCAGAAGCAGAAGTCATTGATTCTGTGCTTGCAGTTACTGATCTCAGAATCTGAATAGACCTTCAATATACCCAGAGTTCCCCTTGATTTTCCTTAGAATGATACTGCAGCTTTATGTATAGTTTAACTTGATTTCTTCATACCAAATATTTGTTTGATTGATGCTGAAAAGAAAGCTCCTGTTAGCCTAATTGTCGTAGTTAGCTATAGGATAAAAACTGTTGCTCTGGGAAGGATTAAATCTTTTTTGTTCGTAGTCTGTCAGGTATTGGACATTTTTAGTGGCTATTTTGAATATTCTATTTCTATGCAATTTGTGCAATAACTATAACAGAACACTGAGAATGAGTCAAATGAATGTATTTTGCCCCTCAAAGAGAAGCACTGCATTTTACATCTTCAATTGTAGTGCAAATCTGTTTCGAAGTTATATGGGAAGTATTATGTTATAGTTGTTTACGATTATAGCTCCAAATCCATCTTTTTCTTGCTTCTAACCTTCTAGTTTGTGCCACTATTTATTGTTTATTCTGCTTGTCTAAATTAGGAAGGAGGTATTCTTGATTATCTGATGGGACTGTTGGGTGGTCAAATACACCTATTGTGGAAATCATCTCCTGCTCTGGCAGCAGTTTCACTTCCATTCTGGTACTATTAATCTGTGTGGCTTTGGATAATATGAATTGTCTTTGTTGGACCAGATAATTAGGACAATTTGTATGTTACACTGTGAGCAATAAATCTTCTTTTATGCATGTCTAAAATTTTGGAGATTGCACAAATTTACATCATTTTAAATATAATGCCTATTGGATATACCTACTGAATATTAATGGCAGAAATCATATAGTAAGTATGAACGCTTGTTGGTCTTGTGAATATTGGGATCATTGAATGTCTCCTCATTACCGAATGACTCCATTTCCATTGGGTAATTGGATATTTCTGAGAGTGCTTGTAGTTTACTTGCTTCATGGTTCAAGATGGTTGTAGCTGGTATTGCAGGCCTACCTTATTTAGACTTTACCTGAGTGAAATTGAGATTCAATTCAAGGGAAAGCCTTCTATGATAAGGTTTGGGATTTGTAAATCAAATTTTAATTGATCATTATAATATGTCTCAAATTTGTAAATCAAATGAAAGCATTTACATCTCAATTCCTCTATCTCTCTCTCTATATTGTCTTGCAGATGCTGCAGTTGTATTCAAGACAGGAATGAGCATAAAGAATGTGAGTATATTGGTTCTCATATCCATATACACCTTATGGATGCTTTTATATAGATGTAAAGTTTACATTCCTTGCTGAGTCAGGAACCTTAAAATGGCTAAATACGAAATGCCACAAGATTAACTTAGGCTGTCAGCTATTTGCCTGATGGTATTATTCCAAGCGGAGCTTGAGAAAGCCTTGTTGAAATACCAGCCTAAAACTTAGAATAGAATCACTCCCAGCAAATGCATGGTTTACATACAATTTTGTCAATGCTGTCAATCAGCCCTCACAGTCAAATATGATCTCCCAATTATAATTGCTTTGCTTGTACCCTGCTGGTGAAAATTAAGACAATAAGCAATTACCATTTTTGCTTAGAATCTGCCTACCTGGTAGTTTTGACATGACCACTTATTGATTGATTTAAAAGGAGGCTGGCTTTTGCTACTTTCATACCCATTCTCTTCTGTCTGCTGGCATAAGGTGGCTGCATTTATGTAGATCACTTTAATAGATATTAATACCTATGGCTACCCACACTTGAATCATGTTTATGAGATGAAAGCCATAGGTATAACATCCACAATTGGCATAGGCATGTTAGCTAAATTGAGCGAAATTCTGGATCCAAACAAGCTTTCCATGTGACGCCTAGTCAATCATATGGGGACAACAGGGAACCTACCCCTGATTTTTACTTATAGCTCACTGTTTCTTCTCTATTGAGATTTTATGCTTTATGTCAACTGAAATAGTTCACTCTAGTCTTTGTTTGTATCTGGGATATCAAATAGATGAACTTTTCTTTCTCTGATAATTTAAAGAACTTAAATTTTGAAAATGAAGATTTGTATAAAATATTTAAGTAGATAATGTGATGTATTCCCAGGTGAACTTGCTGAGAGAATTTGGTGTCTCTACATCTTTCATGTTTGTGGCTCTCAAATAATTAATGGTGCATGTGGTGCTTGATATCTGAAATTTGTTGTGCTGGTCTTCAATAAGGTTCGTTTTCTTTTCTATATCTATTGCTGAAAGTGGCATTTTCATTTTGTTTACTTGTAGTAAGAGCTACTTTTGATCTAAATTTTTGTTGTTAAAGATCATGTTCAGCACTAACTGTATGTGGACTTTAGCTAGGATCTTAAAAGTGCAATCAAGAAAAATCAGTCTTCAAAATCAACAATACATAGATGTTAGTGGTCCACTATGTGACATTAAAGGCTTTGAAAAGGTTGATGTGAAATTTCACCCCCACACCCCTCCCCCCCAAAAGGGAAAAAAAGAAACTAGGGAGAATTTTTTTGAAAAAATGATGTAAAATACCAAACTTGGTATTGAAAATCGCTATATTCTCATAGCAGGAAGTTATCATTTTCTCTTTTTCGCAGAAATGTTGGTGAAACTTATTGTCGTATACAGTAATATCGGTGGCTGTTTTTGTTACTATTTATTATCACCAAGCATCTGACCATCTATTATCTGCCCAACGAAAATATTTTCACATCTTTGTGGGCCTTCCTAACTCTCCATATAAAGTCAAAAGTATTTTCGTGGGGCAAATAATAGGGTCAAACTTAGGCACTAGAAGGGGCACTGCTTCTCTCTCGTTTCCTCCTTTCAGCACTAGAAGGGTCAGACTTTGCCATGGACGGCATAAACTTTTTAGTCATGTCCAACCTACTCTTAATCTCTCTTGTTTTCTTATTTCTTAGATTATTTGCAGCAAGTTCTCATGCGTAAACCAAGAGAAAAATCACAAATGATAAACGCTAGCAACTTTTTGGAAGGTTAATCACTTAATCCAGAAAGTGCCCATCTCAGACATCATATCACTAGTTCTTTCTCCAACCTAGGAATGATGACAAAGCAAAGTGGAAAGAACATTAGGTGATAGTGGTTCTAATGTCAGACAAATGGCTAAGTGCCATCTAACATCTTAGACGGTGACGTCTCTTGGTAGGGAATTAGATGCATGAAAGGCTCAGTTCATGCTTTCTTTGAAACTATATATCTTACTGTTCTTGTTGCTTTTAGACTTGCAGGCTCTCAACTTTGAGTGGATATAAAGTGAGAAGTTAGCTTTAAAAGCTTAGAACTGAAAATTCTGAGAATGCAGATCGTGAAGAGGATTCAGTTCTTGAAGTGGGAAAAGAAAATAGTTTTCGATGAGCATGCAGTCAAACTTATCGAGGTAGAAAGAAGGCCGACTTTGTGTTGCTGCCCAAAATTATATGCGTTGAAGCAGTTTGTTTTGAAGCTCAAGTCCCAGTGGAGGAAAGCTATGAGGTTGCAAAGAGGCAGAATGCAGTTCAGCTATGACTTCCACAGCTATTCTCTCAACTTTGATGATGGGTTTCCTCGTGAACGTGTACTACACTGAGTTCAGCACCATGAACTTTCAGTTCTGATCTCCAAATAAATCTTCGGTCGTTTGAGGGGCAACTTGATGTGTAAATAAAGGTTTTGCCATATTGTGTTTATTGGGTTTCCTGTTGGTCTCAACTTTTGTCTGCTGTCACTCCCACTGAATTTCCTATGATATAACAGTGATAACTAGTTTCAGAATCTGTGATGGCATTATCTTCAAAACATGTACCGACATTTTCCCCTCAACTGTAATTTTAAACGAGAAGGAAAATAGGAAAAGGGGAAAAAGAAGTGGAAAAACAAGCCGTTTAGAAACATACATTATTTACTGGCCAGCCATCTGTTTTACTGTCAAAAAGGATAAAAGAGATGGGCATTTGGCCGTCTCCACCATCCCGTGCTTTTCCTCTTTTTATCGAGACATAATTCTACTTTTTGCGATATGTGGAGCTTGAGCTAGAATCCAAATTTACATGCCTCGCAAATTTTAAAAAGGTTCATTGTCTTTGATCTTATCTTGGGTTAGCCCCCAGACATCAGATGTTGATATCCTAAGTTTCAAAAAAGTTCTACCTCGTGAAGCATAAAAGTGTAGTGTCATTATTATTACTAAAAACATCACCGTGCTTTATGGCAAGAATTGCGGGGGGGCGTATTTTTATTCTTCTGGCCCTGAAATAATTGAAAGACCAGCAATCATATAGGGCATCCAAGAAAATGGTGAGGATGGCTGTGCCTTCTAAACTGATCCATGCCAGCTGAGAATTAAATGGCATGACGTGGTAACAACGTGACTTAGGCACCATAATTTGACTCCCATAATCGCATTGGGTTTGTCCCTATATCCATTAACCCTCAACTAATTTACTATCTTCCATTTTAATAAATCATCATTCCATGTGATATTCCATAACTACATGACAAGATCATGGTTCCAGCCTAGAGTAAGACCCCACCTCCCCATGTGATCTCTTTCCTTTTATTACCCACCATCAACGTTCCAATTTCATATCACTCTTCATTCCTCACCTACTCTCTGCAAAAATGGCAAGGAAAATTGTGCTCATTCTGGCACTGACATGCCTCTGCATTGGGCTAGCAGCTGCTGACTGGAACATCTTGAACCCAATATGGAATATCAATGCAAGACAGGATAGCTTGAAAAACTACTGTGAAAGTTGGAGGATCAATGTGGAGCTCAACAACATAAGGGAGTTCGATGTAGTGCCCCAAGAATGCGTTGCTCTCATCAAGAAGTACATGACTTCATCACAGTACGATGCTGACTGCCAGAGAGCTATCGAGGAAGTGACACTATACTTAAGCCGCTGTTGCTCTTTGAAAGGTGATGGCAAAGATGCATGGATTTTCGATGTTGATGATACACTCATCTCCACCATTCCTTACTTCAAGAAACATGGTTTTGGGTAAGTCTTAAATATTCCATTCCTTCAAGTTTTGGTTACATATGAATCTGGTTGATTTGAAACTAAAAAACCAGGGGAGAGAAGGTGAACTCATCTTCTTTGGAGGCATGGATGGAAGAGAGCAAGGCACCAGCTCTCGACCACACATTCAAGCTCTTCCATGACATTAAAGATAGAGGGATGAAAATCTTTCTAGTCTCTTCAAGGAAAGAAACCCTTAGATCTCCTACCGTTGATAACCTCATTAATGTTGGATACCATGGATGGTCTAGGCTCTTCTTAAGGTATGCAATGCAACTTACCTGAGTTTTCATGTGTTTTTTCTCTGCACATTTCTCTTTGGTTGATTTTTTTTTTGAATTGAATGAATAAAGGGGTTTCGAAGATGAATACATGCATGTGGAACAATACAAGTCCCAAGTGAGGAAAACATTAATGGATCAAGGGTACCGCATATGGGGAATCGTTGGAGATCAATGGAGCAGCTTGAAGGGCTTGCCAGAAGCAAAGAGAACATTCAAGCTGCCAAATTCCATTTACTACATGTCTTAACTTCATCTGAATAAATTTTTATGCACCCATTTTCCCACCTCATGTGATTTTGTATTTGCTTGCGGTTGTTTTCAGAAATCCAATATAAAATATCAGTAAAAATATCTATATTTATCTTCTAATAGTTGGTCAGATACTGGATTTTATAAGCGTACAGATGAAACCAAAAAAAGAAAATTGGAAGAAGAGAAATTTAGAGCTTAATAGAAAATTCCCCAACTTTCAATCAATCAACATCGAAACCTGGTGAATAAGAGCTACTTCAGAACGATAAACTCTGCCTGTTCAATCTATAGAGAAGCAGAAATGGCCGGCAATAAAATACAGTGTCTTATGTTCTATCCAAAGTTGTAGCGACTTTGCAAGGATATACGCAACTATGTTCCCCTGTCGATAAATATGTGTAAATTCAAGTAAAGCCAACGGGCAAGCATCCTTACTGCCTGAGATCAAAATCTTTATAGCCTTGATGCATTCAGTTTCCACAATAACTCTTTTTTTTTGGCCAAAGATTCCGTAATAACTAAGTGCAGTCCATTTCTCCAAAGCTATTGTCAGACTAGAACAAATCCCAATGTTATGACAAAAGCCTATTATCCAACTTCCTTCACAGTCTGTGATAGCACATCCTGCAGATGCCAACGAGGTACTGCCATGACTGCTCCTTGACCCACCCTGGTGGTGGGGGTTGCCAATCCGCATTCTTCACTTCAGAACTTCCCACGGACGGCTGGTTGGCCATAGAAGTTTAGATTGTTGTTCCCTAAGACCAGCTATGAGACTACATCGAAGCTGGAAGAGTGATCTTTGCTGGAAAATAACTTCATTGCGCTTCTTCCATATTCTCCAACAGAGAAGGCCACTCAAAATCAGGAAACTGAATGTTAAAAGCCTTCTGAAAATTGTCTAACTTCCACCCCCTCAGCCTCAGGCGTTGTAGAGAAAAACCTGTGATAATTTTGTGAGGGTAGGAGTGACTCTCAACCACACTGCCTTAGCTGCGCAGCAGTCATGTAAGCATGCGAAATTGACTTTACATAGTGCCCACATATGCTACACGACTCATACCCCTTCTACACCTTCCAAATTTGTCAAAAGGCGAAATTGGCCAACTCTCTGCGCCCCTTGTATTTCTAAACCAAATCCCATCGATCATCTGGTAATTGCCAAGAGCTTGCTGCCAAGCCCACTATAGGTAGGAATTGTTATTTTTTAATAAAAAAATATAATTTTAAAAGTTTTATAAATTTTATTTATAATTTTTTAAATTTTCAAAAAGTGCACAAAAATTTCATAGGAGAGTAAATACGAAAAGTGTTTAGCAAATACTATCAGTAGGTCGGGTGAAACTTAACACTGACGGAAGTTTCTCTCCTTAGAAATCCTATGTTGCAATAAGGGGTGTTTTAAAAGCTTGGTTACTTGGCTTTACAATGATTGTTGACAAATTAGGAGTTTTTCAAATTGAGGTAAGGGCGGTTTACTATTGCATGAAAGGAATGTTTCAGACAGATTGAAGTGTAAAGTGATAATGTTATTGTGATTGATATTATTAGTAACTATTAATTATGTAATGGATAATAGCCTTTTAGAAGTACGACTTATCCACTCTCTATTTGTAAAGGGTTGACAAGTTAAATTTCGACATATTCCAAGGGAACAAAATAATATTGCAAATTACTTTGCAAATTACTTTGCTAAGATGGCTACTGGAGATTTAAATACAATTTACATTTTTAAAGAGCCTCCATCGAGTATTTGAACATTGTTGTTGGCTGGTCTTCAGCTACTTGGAACCATGGAAAATTTTCTTTAGAGCTATGTTGTAGTTTATTTCTGCTGCTACATTTTTTACCAAAAAAAAAAAATTGTGTTAACAAAGATATTTGAATTTTCCATAAAAATGACCAAAAACTTTTGATTATTTATGAAAATAACTTACCTTGAAAATTATTTACGTAAATGACCCATTTTGAATAGTAAATTTCGATGTCGTAGTTATCATTGACGGCACCACCCATCACAACCACTCAATGATTGGCCCATGGAATTAAAAAATAATTTCTTTGAGTGTTGTCATTGACATTAGTGACACCAATATAAATACATGTATCCACCTGTTTAAAATACTTATATTCCCTGAAAAAGAAAGAATCTTTTTAATAGGTACCACCAATATTTTTTCAAAGTAGTATTTTTGATGTCGTCGTTGCTCAAAGAATATTTTTTAAAAAAGAATTTGAATTTTGTTTTGCTACGTTGTCGTTGGCGGTATCAGTTAACTTAATAAAAAAAATTTAGTTGTTTAAAACCTACAAATCCAATATACCTTCAATTACAAGAAAGAAGCAAAACTGAAGAGAAGAGTAGAAGGGAAGCAGAAATAGTGAACGAAGAATGAAAATTCCAAGAGTGAAAGACACGTTAAATACTGTAACTTCTCTGAAATTTGAACTAGCTTGATCTTCCATGAAATAATGAAAAAAAAAAGTCAGAAAAAGTGAAAAAAAAGCCTAGAATCAAAAAAAAAAAAAAGGAATGAAAATGATTGAAACAGGGGAGAAGAAAGAGGGGCTGAATGCAACACAAAAAGGTACAGAGAAAAGAAGTTAAAGAAAGGAGAGGGAAATGGATGTACCTTGGGAAGGAAAGAAAATGGAGAAGTAAATGCCTTAATTACTTGTTAAATTTTTTTATTAATTGATTTTTTTCCCTAACTTTTTAGCTTCTCCCTCACTTCTCTGACATCGTTACCCCTATCATTAAATTCTTCACCTTCATTTTTTTCTGATTTCATTCTCTTTTTTATAGTTTCCTTTCATATTCTCTTCTCCTCTTTTTTCTCTTTTTCTTCTTTAAAGATTTAATAACCCAACTATAGATCTCATTTTGTGAGCAAGTCAACGTCCCTTCATATGATTTGATCGACCCACTGCTTTCCAGTCTCTTTTCTTTGTTTCACTTGACAAACGATTTCCCTTGTCATTGTTGCATCCACTGCAAAGCCTATCTCCTAATCCCAATTTTTTTTCAATTCAACTTCACCTTTAAAAAAAAAAATCAGATGGGTGCCGAAGGTAAACCTGCCTCCACATTTTTTGACACAAAATCTTTTTAAAAAAAAAATATAGGTGTCGCCAATGACAATAACGATACCTATTGAAATATTATTTTTTTCTCGCAAAATACCAATATTTTTAAGTGACTATACAAATACACATACTGGTGCCGTTAATGATAACAATGACACCCAAAAAAATTATTTTTTATTAGACCAACCAATGATTATCCCATTATGAATGGTGGTGCCGCCAATGACAATGGTAGCATCGAGCTTTACTGTTCAAAACGAGTCATTTTCGTACATGACTTTGTAAGTGGATCATTTTCATAATTAATCAAACATTTTAGGTCATTTTAAAAAAAAAGGGGTCAAAGTATTTGCACCATCCTGACATCTTCCTTAGTTTGATCAGTCAATCAAATTCAAAGTTTAACATAAATTATTAAAGTCTAGTGGACATTATGTGTAGTAGGAGAAGGTTCAAACGGAAGTCAAAAGTCAATTTATCACCACAGAACTAGTGTGATTGATAGAATAGTCAATAATTCACGTTGACGTAAGTAATAAACTTTTAATAGTAAAAATGGATAAAATTTGTAACAGAAGATCTAATTTGCTCTTTGATCTAATATATAGAGACTAACTTACTCATATTCTAAGTAGAGAAGGTAAAATGCAATCTGACTCATATTATAGTGACCTCCAAATCCATGATACTTTTACTAAAAAATAGAGTTTTGAACAGAAGCGTTGAATATTGCACTTCCAATGGTAATTGATATTTGAGGAAGGAGAAAAGTAGAACCAGTGAACATTTGGTCCCCAAAATGGGGTCAATCCAGGACTACGCAATGGCAAATTACCTTTGCATCCACAAAAATCCAATCTTCTTATTGGTTGAATGGGCTATTATACAATATACATATTTCATATATGATACAAAGCAAATGCAAGTATTCTTTTATATGACTAGACCGGATTGAAATCTTATGTACTGTTTCAATCTTGTTTTATTTCTGGAAACTGATTAGCTTGTCAATGGTTATTGTTCCCAATGGCTGATCCAAGAAAGCTAGTGTTCTTGTTGACAGTTCTTGTGCCATGAACCGCATGGTGGGTCGTGACTCGGTACGGATCTTATGCAGGATAAGCCTATGGTGATAACAGATACAACTTCCTCTGCTATTTGGTCAGTAGGAGGTGGAAGTCGTTGGTCTAGTAGATCCTTGAGAAGCAATTCAGTGTTGTTTGATAACAATGTTATTGATGACAGGGAGTTCAAAAGCTCCACTGGGTACTTTCCCATCATGATCTCTAATGCCACCACTCCAAAGCTGAAAACATTGCATTTCGTCGTCACTCGCATTGTGAGCGCAAGCTTTGGAGGACAGAAAATTAAACCAACTCAACCATTGCAATAAAAAATAAAAGCAACATTTAATTCTGCAACATAGAAGTAAGTAAATTGTTTGCTAACCTGGTGCCATGTACCCATAAGAGCCAGCAACCGTGGTCCAGTGAGATGAATTCGAATTCAACAACCTAGCAGTGCCAGAATATGAAAGTCTTGGCTCATACTCTTCCTCAAGCAAAATGTTTTTCAAGGATATGTCTATGTATGATAGGTGGAGAGCAATCATGATGCAAGTAAGCAACTGCATGCGCCAACCCTTGCACTATTTTCACCCTTGTACCCCATCCTAGCTTTGCTCCCCTTTGTGCTCCATATAATACACTTCCCAAGCTACCCCTTTCAACACACTCATAAACCAAGTATATGCGCCCTCCTATAGAACAATATCCATACAACTTTATGATATTTCGATGCCTAGCTTCGGTCAACATATGAATCTCATTCTCGAAGCTCCTTTCATTTGTTTCTTGAATATCATCGGCGTCCAAATCTTTTTTTTTTGAAATTGTCGACTTTTATTTTGAAAACGAAAATGGGAGCCGTCACCAATCTTTTTATGAGGTGTGATCGGGTCACCTCGTAAATTGGTCATTTTTAATAAATGACTAAATTTACAAAAACAACGATTTTGGTCTACGAAAATTTAGGAAATTGGTTCGGGAGTCGATTACGTACGAGGAAGGATTAACACTCTCGTAACGCCCAAAATTGGTACCTAATTGATTAATTAATGTATTAGTGTCGAAAGTTAAAAATTTGAATAGATTTGAAATACGATCCTTTATTAAAACATTACTTAACTAAATTAATTGGTATGAAAATGACTTATTTCGAGTTAATCGAAAAGAAAGGGCAATATCCCGTAAGTTAGGACATAATGCCTTATATCTCCGAAAACGAGAATAAACACTAAAATTTTATTTATTTTAAAAAGATATTTAATCATATCAGTTTTAGAAATGAGCCGTATTCCGTAAGTTAAGCACACAACTTTTCTTAATTCCCCAAAAATATTTTAATTAAAATTTCATTCCTTAAAAAGGATGTTCGGTTATTTGAATTTAATGAGAAAATCAAAACTCTGTAAGTTAAGAAACGACTTTTAGGATTTTCAAATACGGAACATTGCCTATTTTTAAAATTTATTTCTCGCGTATTTGGACAAGAATTAACGTAATATTAAAAATGATATATGAATCAAATGTTACGTTAATGAATGACAACAATATAAATGTACTAATAAACAATTCGTAATACATATAGTTTTAATATCAATATTAACAAAGAAAAATAAAATAAATAATAAAAATAAATAATGACAATGATAACAATAATAATACTAATGATAAAATATGCACATGAAATGATAATATCAATTTTCAAATATAATAAAGACAAAGAAATAAACAAAATAAAGACATAAATAAATATAAGGGAAATAGTTTATAAAAATATTGAAAGTAAAATATAAATGAAATTAAAGGTACAATTTATAATAAAACATATATAAATAATAATAGATAAAATAATAATAATAATAATAATAATAATAATAATAATAATAATAATAATAATAATAATAATAATAATAATAATTGTACAAGTAAAAACATAAATAATTTAATTTTGAAAGTATAAAAAAGGGTAATAAACAAATAAATGAATAAATAATAATAAAACAATAATAGACAATAAAATAGTAATAATAATGAAGGCATGAATAATAAATAATCAATGAAAGAAAAAAAAAGATTAAACAAATGAAAGAATAATAGCTAAGTGAATACGAGGATTAAAATAAAATAAAAAATATATATATATGTAAATGAACAATACATAAATAGATAAGTAAATGAATAAACGAATGAATAAAATAAAAGGGTTGATAAATAAATAATCAAGTAAATGAATAAATGAGTAAATAAAAGAATTAAAATAAAAGGGGTTAATTGCAACTTAAACAAAATTAAAAGGATAAATTGAATAAAACAAATAACAGAAGGGCTAAAATGTAATGCACAAAAACAGGCGAGGACCAATTGAGAAATTAACTCAATCTTCTGGACACGCGTCCCTTCTTTAGGAGATCAGCGAGCTAGAGATTAAATCGAAATGCGCAAAAAATTTAGCGGCCAAAGCTATAAAAATTAAAAAAAAGGGATTTGGACCCCATTGTAAACCATCTGAAAAGCGGAAAGACTGAAAGGGTAAATAACCCATTCATTCAAAAACACGCGAATCCTATGCGGGCAGGTCAGGTCGGTCCGGTTTGGGTTGAGTCAAAACGACGTTATTTTAGGGCTATTAAAGCCAGCCCTAAAACGTCGTCGTTTCGGGTGTCTATATAACCCAATTTTTTACCAAAAAAATCATTTTATACCCAACCCCCCCAAAAAAACTCTAAAAACTCTCTCATATTCTCTCTCAATCCCTAAGGCTGACCTAGGGTTTCGGCGATCGGCCACCATGGCGGCCGTCGGTCACTGGTGACGGCGCCAAAAAAAAAATCCCCTTTCCACTTGTTTTCAACACGGAACTCCGATTTTGGAGTCAAAAAGCCAAAAATAAAGCTGAAATGTTAGAAAAAGGATGAAAACCTCTCGGTTTTCCCTCCATTGGAGACCGAGGCCTCGCCCACAGCGGCGGAAGACCAATCGTCAGGTGAGGTTCCTTTCTCTTTTCTTTATTTTTATATTTTTATGCTTTAAAAAATAAAAAAATAAAAGATAAAAAAAGGAAGCAGATCACCTTAAATTTTTGATTTTTTTTCTAGGTGTTTTTTTGTATTTTTTCCGTGTCAAAAAATTACATGGTGAGTCTGGCTTTTTATAGCAGTTTACATATATTTGTTTTTATTTTTTTCGATTTGGTTGCTGTTCCTATTCCTGTTACTGTTTTCATTGCTATTCTTGTCCTTGCTTCTTTTTCTTTGCAGTTGATGATGCTCGGTCAACGGAAGGTGATGGGAGTCGTGCCTTACCATTTTGGTGCAATGGTGGTAGGGAGGCAGACATTTAGTGGTGGGCACGCTGATGGGGAAGCAGCGTACATAGGCAGCGACGCCAGAAACCCTAGGGTTTCTAGCTTCTGCCAAAATTTGTTTAGGTAGTGGGCCATAAAATTGAGCTTAGGGTCTTTTATTTTGGGTTTTTAAGTTTGAGTTTGTAAATTGGGCTTGATGTTATAAATGGACTTTAATAATTTAGACTCATTTTATATTTTTGTTTTTATTTGGTTTTTGTTTATTTTGTGTTTGGGTTATTGGTTTGGGCCCAGGTAAATTGGGCCTACTACAGCTATCCCTCTTTGCTCATTTCGTGTAACGAGAATGGAACAAAAACTTTTAAGAAGGACCAACTTTGTTTGGCCTTGCCGAATCTTGACTTCTTGGTGCTCATCTTCCTCAAGTAGCCTCATTCCAACCCATTGCAATTTCAGAGGTATAGAATTTGTTGTTTCACTCTACTTCGCTGCAACTTTAGGGAGATAAGACTTGTAACTTCAACCTGCCCCACTGCAACTTCAGGGAGATAAGGTTTGTGGCTTTAATATGCTCCACTACAACTTCAGCGAGATAAGATTTGTAGCCTATCTTCAATCTGCTCCACTGCAACTTCAGGGAGATAAGATTTGTTTATTTTCAGTCTACTCCACTGCAACTTCAGGGAGATAAGACTTGTAACTTCAACCTGCTCAACTGCAACTTCAGGGAGATAAGGTTTGTGGCTTTAATCTGCTCCACTGCAACTTCAAGGAGATAAGATTTGTAGCCTGTCTTCAATCTGTTCCACTGCAACTTCAGGGAGATAAGATTGATTTATTTTCAGTTTGCTCCACTGCAACTTCAGGGAGATAAGACTTGTGGCTTTAATCTGCTCCACTGCAACTTCAGAGAGATAAGATTTGTGGCTTTAATTGGCTCCACTGCAACTTCAGGGAGATAAGATTTGTAACCTGTCTTCAATCTGTTCCACTGCAACTTCAGGGAGATAAGACTTGTGGCTTTAATCTACTCCACTGCAACTTTAGGAAGATAAGATTCACCAATGATAACTTTAATTTGTCCCACTACAACTTCAGGGGTATAGGATTTATGGTTTCTCTAGTCTTGTTACACCATTCTTTGGAGAACATGACCTGTAGAATCCATTTCATGTTCCTATTTATGCCTAGTGATTAGGATGTCATGATCAGGATGAATCAAATGCTCTTAACTTGATGTGTATGAATGATATTTGCCTGAATGAAAAATGTCATTTTTCGAGAATGATCCCTTTTTAATGCTTAGGTTGTCATTGCTCGTTATTTATCAAGGTTCTATCACTGATGTGTTACCATGCATTCTTGTTCAGCTGGTATCTTTGACCAAAAAATCTGAAGAAATAGTCACTATTTAGACCATTCTTTCTCAAATATCTCCAACCCTTAAGTTTGGTTAGTTCTGAATAGTGGTCCTATTTCAGGTCCTCATACTATTTAGAAGCTTTCAGAGTAATATGCAGAACTTCTTTTACTTGAATATTACTAGTCCGTTAATCGTTATTTCAATGAAAAATGCTTGAAAAATATTATCACAATGGACAAGATGGGATTTTATTGAGAGCAAAGCTCGAAATGAATAAATTGATCAAGATAGCAAATTTTGTTAAAATACAAAATGAATAAGATGAAAATAGGTGCCCCAGATATCGTAGCATGAGCTTCTCCGCACAAACTCCTTGAGGACCCTTTGAACTTGATATATGTCTAGAAAACCTAGAGTACTTTGTTGATACCCCAAGATGTAGCATCCCTCTTTCTCGTTAATTCAAAGAGGACAAGGCTACCACATGCCTCACCTTTGATTAAAATTTGAATTGCCTTTTCCTGAGTTTTCAACTCAAAACCCTTTTGGTCTCAAGGCGCCCTTTTACGGATTTCGCCTTGGCCTCTTTATTTTTTTTTGAAATATTTCTTGATCCAATCTAAATTCACAAGATTAGGCAGATTCTTTGCCACCCATCTCGGTCAAAATTGACGCTCCTCCCAAGAAGGCTTTCTTTACCATATAATATCTTTCCCAATTTGGCATTCACTTTCCTCTGGAGTCTTTTTGTATAGGAATGATCTTTTTTAGTAATAGGTTTCCCTCATAGAGTTTTCTAGGACGAACCCTTTTTTTTGTAATATCGTATCATTCATTTTTTTGGTACATCTGACCATGATGGATAGCTTTTAACCTTATCTTTTCACTCAGATTCAATTGATCATATTGAGATTTGATCCATCTGGCTTCATCCAACTTCAGCTTAGACAAAACTCGGAGAGAATGAATCTCAACTTCAATGGACAAACCTGTTTCTATTCTATAAATCAATGAGGAAGGTGTTGCCTCGGTGAAGGTTCTGACAGACGTTTGATAAGCATAGAGGGTAAATGATAACTTCTCATGCCAATCTTTACAAGTCTCGGTCATTTTCCCCATGATCTTTTTTTTTGTGTTGCCTTCACTGCATCGTTCATTTTGGAGCGATATGGTGTTTTAATCTTGAACAGACTACAAACTTCTAATATCGTGCTGTTGTTCAAATTTAGTGCATTGTCAGGTATGATCATTTTTTGCATTCCGTACTGACATATGATTTCTTTTTTCAAGAATTTGCTGACTGTTTACTTTCTGACATTGGCATATGTAGTAGTTTTCACCCACTTAATGAAGTAATTGATGACTGTAAAGACGAATCGATGCCCGCTAGAAGCTTTTGGCGAGATCGACCCAATAACATCCATGCCCCATATAGAGAAACGCTATGGATTCCACTAATTCTTTGTAAGGTAGGATTTGTTTCTCATCTTGTTCTACCATCCTTAACAAATCAGGAGATAAGCTACAGTATCGATCATCTTCAGAGTCCTGAAGTTCCTCTAGACACATATATTGCTTGAAAAAAGATTCTGAGCCAGTAGCAGCATCGCTCATATCATTGATATCTGGAGATTTGTTATGAGAATTAAGAAAAATCCAAAGCACAAAAGAATCTAAGAATAATTATTTGTATAGTATGATTATGAATGAAATGGAAACAATAAAAGAATATTTGCTCAAAGTGAGACACAAAGATGCGTTTTATTGAAATAAAGATGTTGGACATAAGCCTATTTCATAAGAGGATTCTTATCACCCCTAGGCTTAGAGCAATAAGCATGTTTTGAACATTACTCCGAATTAGCTCTAAAAAATACAGGGATCTCTTCCGCAGTCCAATTGTTCAAAACATTCCTAGGTATGTAAGGACAAATGCCTGATAAATTTTTTTCCCCAGTCCCTTCTTCAAATACGGCGTTAATGTTCAGATTTCCTAACATTTCTTCTGGACTTTTGACCTCTTCAAAGAATTCTAACTCTTTTTTTATGTATTAAACTTTGCAGCAAAACTTTGAATTCAGCACACTCTTGGATTTCATGACCTTCTTTCGCATGGAACTCATAGTAGCTCCTCATCCCTTTAGGTATCTTTTTCGAATCCTGAATGATTAATCCCCTGTCTATCATTTGTTTTAAAACCCATTTCAGTGGGGTTTTTACTTCTGCAACATTGGTTTTGGTCCTCTTTCCTCTACTTTCAATTATCGCGTTTACCCCTGGGTCTGAATGACTGGGTAACAGATTCCTTGCCATATTAGGTACTGATGGATTTTCGAATTTCAAGATGCCTATCTTGATGAATCTTTTAATTAAATTTTTAAATATGGTGTAGTTCTCAACTGAGTGTCCTCTTATTCCCGTATGGTACTCGCATTGAGCATTCGCATCATGCCATTTTGGGAACGGAGGTTGCATGGGTTCTAAGTAGAACGGGGATACCACATGCGCATCAAACAGATTCTGATATAGCTCCTTATACATCATCGAGATAAGTGTGAATTGGAGTCTTTCTGTGTTTAGTCTCGAGTTGGAGTCTTGCCTTGAAGGACCTTGATAGCTAGCAGTTATGGCCCTCGGTTGGCCTACAGTGACCAACTTGGGATACCTTTTATTAAACATGCTCATGTTATTCACTTTATTTTTATTTTTCTTCGGGGTTGATCTTTTGGCATGTTCCTGTGCGTCTATCTTCCCACTCCTTACTGTGTTTTCAATCATCTCGCCGAACATTACTATATCTGAGAAGCTCATGGTAACGCTTCCCAATATGTGGTTAATGAACGAGGCTTTCAGAGTATTGATGAAAAGCATCGTAGTTTCTTCCTCCAGAAGAGATGGTTGGACTTACGTCACCACTTCTCTCCATCTTTGGGCATATTGCCTGAAACTTTCATTTTACTTCTTTTCTGTGTTCTGCAATGTGATTCTGTCAGGTGTCATGTCCGTTACATGACTATATTGCTTCATAAAAGCTTGTGCTAAGTCTTTCCATAAATTGATTTTGGTACGACTCAGTTGGTTGTACCACTTAGCTGCTGACCTGATCAGACTGTCTTGGAAGCAGTGGATTAATAGGTGATCATTATTGACGTATCCTACCATCTTTCGACAGAACATAGTGATGTGAGCTTCTGGACAACTAGTCCCCATTATACTTTTTAAACTCTGGAGTTTTAAACTTCAAAGAGAGTACTAAATCTGGAACCAAACTCAAGTCCTTGGCATCAATTTCGCAATGATAATCAGCGTTTTCCATTGCTCAAAATTTTTCTTCTAGCCATTTGCATCGATCCTCAAGTTGCTTTGGCAGTTCCACTCTTATTTTTTTCATTTCTGTCATATCATCTAGATCAAGAACAACGAGATTGGTTGGGTTATCTCCCGGATTGGAACCTGAGCCTATTTGGTAGTTTATCGACGTTGAAGTACCAGTTTGATACTATTGGGGTGTGATTGTAACAGGTGCCCTTTGTGGGTATGTCTCTGGTTGTGCCTGAGCATTTATTAGGGTAAAACCCCGGGGGTAAATAGGATCCTCATTATCATCCCCTAAATTGACCGCAGTGCTCTTCCTTTTTTTACGTTCTCTAGCCAGCAACTGCGCTGATTGACTTATCATATTTCTTTGGGATTTTAGTATCTGATCCCTCATCTCCTATTGTACTTTCGCTAACTATTCTTGCAGTTGCGCTTGCAATTGGTCTTACATCTCTTTTTGAATCTGCTCTAGCCTTTCCAATCTTTGGTCCATTACTTTGGTTTTGGCACGAGTGTTGTAACGATGTTCGGTTGGTTGGCTCTTGTTGGTTTCTAGATTAACTAAAATAATTTTGTTTAAATTAGGGTCTCTTCGTGAAATTTAATGCATATGATGCAATGTAATGCAAATACATGGGCTGAATGCAAAAAGAGGCATTGACTCTGATTCAATTCTCTTAGAATAACTTTACTAGAAAATAAAATTCTTTACATAAAATGGATTACATATACGGCCTTACCCTAATACTCAAAGTGAAGACATCGATCATTTTCTTCATATCCGGATGTTAAGATCAAATCTCACGAATTTTGCAATAGATGCCTCTACTAGCTCCTTTTTGCTTGATCCGGGCTGCGACCCATTGCTCACTCATCCCCGTGATGCTTGTTAGCTTCTTTAAGAAAATCAGGACGTTAACGCTCTCGAATAATCTTTTTTGGCTTGAATCCTTGGGTAACGAAGCAAAGTCGTGTACTACTCCGTCAGACTATCACCCTTTTCTCGTTGTGTTTACTCAGACCATATTCGGACGGTCGCATTATCCTCCACTTTATCAAGAAATCCATTTTCCATGACAAACTCTCTATTTAGCAACTGAATGTGAATCAACACCTCTTTTTTATGATGAAAATGCAAAGCAATCATTACCAAAACAAAAGTAAATACGTCAGTACAAAAACATAAGTAACAAATAAAACACCTATTTGGATGATCTCTAGGGGTTTGGTGTGGTTCTACCTAGGATAGGCTCTTAGGGCTCATTATATGCTGTTCGGTTCTAAAGTAAGGGTACCTGAACCAGCAGATTCCTTGATCCTCACCCATTATAGGCTCATCTAGACCGAGTTCAGTTCAGGGGAATACATTTCCCTATGGCTATACAGAGATGAAAATCTCACGAAGACATAGGTACGGATGTATCCCAAAAGTGATCCACTATCCTATACGGAGGTGAAAACCTCACGAAGGAATAGTTTCTCACTCCCACTTAAAAGGGTATAACCGACCGAATCTGAAATACAATATGCAAAAACATCCAAAGACTCAGATTAATAAAACAAATATAATAAAATGATGTAGACCATAAAAAATGAAATGCAATGAAAGGATCGTAAATTTAAACAGAATTATCAATTTTCAACAACAAGACAAGAAATAATCAAGTCGTGGTTCGGTTCTCTTATTTTGTCCCCAGCGGAGTCACCAAACTGTCGAAATCATTTTTTTGAAATCGTCGACTTTTATTTTGAAAACGAAAATGGGAGTCGCCACCAATCTTTTTTATGAGGTGTGATCGGGTCACCTCGTAAATTGATCGTTTTTAATAAATGACTAGATTTACAAAAATAATGGTTTTGGTTTACGAAAATTTAGGAAATGGGTTCGAGAGTTGATTACGTATGAGGAAGGATTAGCACCCTCGTAACGCCCAAAATTTGTACCTAATTGATTAATTAATGTCTTAATGTCGAAAGTTGAAAATTTGAAGAGATTTGAAATACGATCCTTTATTAAAACATTACTTAACTTAATTAATTGGCATAAAAATGGCTTATTTCGAGTTAATCGAAAAGAAAAGACTATATCTCGTAAGTTAGGACATATTGCAATACTTGACCCGAGGCTAATGCTACTCAGTAAACACATCCGAATCCTCCTTTTCCAATGCAATACTTATCGGCAAACCTTTCTGTACTTTTTTCAATGTCACCAAATGGTGGACTCAAAATTTTTTGACTTTTTACTCTACTCATCAATAATCTTTCTTTGTTTGTGATATAGGAACACTCTAGCAATAATTGCTGCTAGAATTAATATACCACAGATAGGAAAAATAATTGCATTCAAAACCTTCTTGCTATTAGACTTTCTCTTTATAACACTTGAATTACAAGGACTTAATCCTTCAACATCTCTACATAAGCCTAAATTTCCAACAAAAACATTCCAAGTAGTATTATGGAATACTCCACTACTTGGAATCGAGCCTATTAACTCATTGTAGGAGAAATCAAATGAACTAAGATTGATCATGGAGGAAAATGATGATGGGATTCTTCCTGAGAGATCATTATGTGAAACGTTTAGAATTTCCAGTGATACAAGCTTCCCTAAGTCTTGAGGGATTGAGCCAGAGAGTGAATTGTTACTGAGATCCAATGAGTACTACAAAACTGATAAGCTACCTAGCTCGCGTGGAATTTCACCAGATAACTTGTTTTGACTCAAGTTTAAGCTCAATAGTTTTTTGCAATTCTCGAGTTTCTCTGATATTCATCCTATAGATTTGTTTCTAGATATATCAAGGTACTCTAGAATTACTAAATTGTTCACAGTATGAGGGATGCAACTTCTAAGATGATTTTGGCTCAAATTGAGATTGAACAACAAACTCAAACCCCCCAATTCCAAAAGAATATCTCCAGTCAGCTCATTGGCTCCCAGGTTTAAAACACGCAACTGAGCCAACTTCCTAAGCTCAGTGGGTATTCCACCAAAAATTTTGTTTCTCTCCATTTGTAGATTGGTGAGATTTTGGCATTGTCCCCACTGTGGCGAGATTTCACCAATAAATTTATTGCCGCTAAGAGAAATGAAGTCAAGAACAGGATGAACTCTAAATGCATTGGTGATGTTACCCGTAAATTGATTCCTATCAAACTGGACTCTCTTTAGCTGTTTGCAATTTTACAAGGAAGCAGGCAATGACCCTGTGAAGTTGTTTCCATTTACAGTGAAATTTTCAGGAGCCAAACCTCTGCACAATTCAGGAGGCAATTCTCCAGAGAAGCTGTTGTTGGAAAAACTTACAGTGGCCAACTGAGGGTTGTTCTTACCAAATTTTCGAGTAATCTTACCCGAAAACCTATTGGTAAACACCGAGAATGCATTCAGGTTAGTGAGGTTAGAGATTGTGTCGGGCAATTCACCATGGTAGATGTTTGTGTTGATATCAAGAGACTTAAGGGATTTCATATTGCCAACCTCTAGTGGAATTATACCACTGAGATTGTTGTAGAAAAGTTGTAAGGCCTCTAAGTTTGAAAGACTCCATATAGTTAGAGGAATTGGACCTGAAAGTTGATTTCTTGAAAGGTCTAAAGTGTTAAATGAATTCAAATTTCCAATCTCTGAAGGGATTGATCCTGAGAGTTTATTATCATAGAGAAAGAAGATCCTCAGCTTAATCAATAAGCCTATTTTTGGTGGAATTTTCCTTGTGAAGAAATTGCTTTGAAGTTGTAAAGAGATCAAATTGGTCCAATTGGAAATTAGAGATGGTGAAATCTCACCGGAAAAAAATTATCGGACAATCGCAACTCAGTTATTTTGGTTAGTTGAGACAAGGAAAGTGGCAACTCCTCGCTTAGATTATTCAAAGCAAGGGCCACAAAGGTGAGGTTAAAACATGAACCAAGCTCGGGTGAGATTGCAGAATTTAATCTATTTGAGTGAAGATCAAGTCTCTTAAGCTTTTTTAGTTGGCCTAAAGAATATGGAATTTTCTTTTCCAACAAATTTTCATGCAATTCAATAGTTTCAAGGTCAGACATGGTTCCTACACTATCAGAAATTAAACCATTAAACCGATTAGTTCCTAGTTGAAGAACTATGAGCTTGGAAAGCTTAGAAATGTTGGAGGATAATGGTCCTTCAAACGAATTACCAGGGAGATTGAGATACTTAAGATGGTTCAGATTGGTGTACAGTGATTCTGGTATTGAACCACTCAACCATTCACTGACAAGTCTAGGAAAGTAAGGTTATGGAAGTTAAGTATAAATCGAGGGAATTCCAATTCAAATTCATTGTAAGCTAAGCCAAAGTGTATCAATAAAGGTATGGTCGAGAAATTGAATGAATCAGGATCAACAAAATAGTTGAATCCAAGGTCAAGATACCTTAACTTTTGGAGATTGCTAACTTGAAGAGGTATGGTACCATTGAGGCTGTTGTTGAATAGACTTAGGTATTGAAGCTCAGTCAGACTCCTCTGGCATCTTTCCTTGAAAAAAATTATTGCTTAAATCCAAGACAACAAGCTTCGATAAGGTACCAATACCGATTGAAATCAACCCATCAATGTTGTTGTTGTTAAGGTTAAAGAGACTGAGATTGGCAAATGGAGTGAAGTTGAAGCGAGCAATGGAACCAGATAGGTTTCCATAGGAGAGGTCAATTTGGAAGACTGCTCCAGTGGCACCATCCCAGGTAATGGAAGTCCAGTTGCAAAGATTGTTGAGATTAGAGAGGGACCAAGAATCGAGAGAAGGTGGAAAAAAAAACAAGCTGCTCTTCTATTGAAGGAGTGCTTATGCTTGTGTTCGTGTTGAAGACTTGGTCTTTAATGGAAGTAAAGAAAGCAAAACAATGCTAAAGAGAAGAACAAGACAGGGATTTGGAAAGGTTGATGACATGCTTTCAAGTGTAGGTTTAGTTTGTAAAATTTCAAATGAAACTGCATTCTTATAGGCATTTACATTCCATGCGTCAAAATTTCTAGGTTTGCTTCTGCATTGCTACCATTTGATCTTTCAATAATTCCATGAGGACTAGAATAGCAATAGCCATGAAATTGACTTGGAAAGGTGATTAGGAATTGCAGTTTTAACCAAGACAATGATTCCATGGAGACTAGACTAGCAGTAGCCATGTAATTTCTTGGGAAGGTGATTGGGAATTGCTGTTTAGAGCACATACAAATGTGTAGACCATAGCATTAACACTTGTTTTTAATTATTACAATAAAATATAGGGTAAACTATAAAAATAGTCACTTTTGTTTGCCTCATATTACATTTTAGTCACATATGTTTAAAATGTTACATTTTAGTCACTTACATTATCATTTTGTTATGAAGTGGTCACTCTACCGTTAAACTCCGCTATGTGCTTGAGAATTGGCTTGAAAGCCTAGTGTAATGCAAATTGCTGTGGTGAGAAATGATTTGGTTGCAAATTACATGCGAGGAGGGACAATGGAATTTAGACTCGATCTTTAATGACTTGTCGAGTAGCGTTAGTTTGGAAATTGTTGTAGTGCCAACATACTCCAGATACTTGCTGCTGGGGCTTGGAGAGCAGTGGCAAAGATTCGATGGGATCGGCCCATAACACCAGTTGTAGAGATGGGAGTAGAATGGATATGACACCTAAATTTGCCTAAATGGATTAGGTACCTCATTTGGTTGGCTTACTTTAATCGCTTGAATATGATTCAGGTATGCATGAGAAAGTCTATAACTGATAATGCATCCGGCGTAGTCTATGATTTTATTCCGAAACCTTTTGGACACATCTTCTGGGAGTACTTGGCTATTGAAGAATTATGGTTAGCTCTTCGTGTGATACAAAGGCAACCAATTTTTTTTTCTCCTTATCTTTTAGCAGGGATACACTTATGATACACTTTTAATTTACCATGGACGAATCTTTTTATTACTTCTTTGTAGAGTGATAAGTGCATAAATTTTCAATTATTTGTGATATTTTCCTTTTTGAATTACATTATTTACATTATTTATACTTATATTTTATTTATATTTGATTTATGGAATAGTTTGAAAAATGTAAGCTTAAAGTTTGTCTGTGATAAGTTTTTACGGGTTGGACTTTCAACATAAGCGCAAGTTCAGCATTTTAGCCTTAACTTGAGTTAAAAGTCTCCTTTTTGGGCCCATAATATATTGATTCAAAGTTAATTGAAAAATCCAACCAAATTTATTTCATGACTTGAGCTCAAAAAGTGCTTGGAAGGTGCCCAAAAACGGTTTGGAAGTTTGACGCAAAAAATTACTAAGAAGTCTAGAAAATATTTGCTTTATTTAATTAATGACAGTTTTGTATTTTCTACAATATATTTGTCCTATAAATATACATTATTAGGTTAAGACTTGGGGGAGAGGGAGACATAGCCTCTCTTAGTTTTTATTATTATTTTATTTTGTGTTTTATTTTCTTTATGGGTTTCTAAATTTCTTTTCTAATCAAAGTAATTTTCGAAGTTTGATTCTATAAAGTTTGTTAGATTAAATTGCTCTTAATGTTTACTTTTCTCTTTAGTATTTTAATGTCTTCTAGTTTAATTACAATTGTTCAAGTTTGTTAAATATTCAGTCAGTATTTAATAGCTTAGAATGATTGCTTGGTCAATTAGAAACTTAATTGATTGATTGGCTCTAATACTTGTGACGATTGCATACTTATTTGTGTAGTGTGGGCAGGCGATCTAACTTAAATAAACTCTGATTGTGTGTTTGTTAGTTAGAATCGGGTCTCTTTCATTCTTAATGCTATTGATCAATTAAATCCTAAGCGATTGCTATAGCCTTGTTAGTCTATAAGGAAAGTAATTCATGGCAATTGTCTTCATTATCGAAACAGTAAGAAGAAATTAGGTTATTAGGCGATCGTCGACGACTATAATCAATTTATTAGCATTGAAAATCATCTTTAAATAAATGATTAAACCCTTGAATTAAATGAAAATTTTGCTTTGATTAGAGTTTCATCTTATTGATTTTCCCAGTTTTAGTTATTATTTTCTTTGCTACTTTCACTTTAGTTTTTTTTTTCAATTATTAATTTTAGTTTTAAGTTTTCTTTAAAAACAAAACTCTGTTATTCTATTTATTTTATTTGTTTTAGTTAAGGGATAAAATTACTATCGATCTTTGAGGATTTGACCTTACTCACCAGTAATTGTAAAATTTCATTTATTTGTATAGGTTTTATTTTTGGTGACTTTGACAATTGTACATGAAACCCATGGAAGTGCAAGAATAAATTTGTGTTCCAAGTACAATCTATGCAAATTTTGGATTATACTAGAAAATTTACTAATGATATCAGCAAAGCTATGAGTCTCGCTAAGCCACGGATACCAATGGGTTAAATGGAACAAACCTCCTCCTAAGTTACGCATTCTTAATACGGATGGAGCTGTAAAGTTGGGTTTTAAGATGGCTTCAATTGGAGGTCTTTTGTGCAATGAGAATGCTAATTAGATTGGAGGGTTTATGATGAAAATTGATCTAAACTTTGGGGTATCTGTGTCTCGACTTGTTCCTTGCAAAAACTTTTGGCATCTCGCACTTGATGCATTATTGTTAGTATAATTCTTGAATCGGCCTCATCAGCATTATTACCTTTCGGACATACTGATAAAGGATAGGTTGTGTAACGCCCCAAAATAGTTGTTTTTGTATTTGTAAATATTTGACACAATTGTGTATCTGCTTCAGTGGTTAAGTGTCCTAGGTGTGTGTTATGTACCACCCTTAACCCGTATCCGTCTCCGGATTAGGGTTACGAGGCATTACCGGTCATATCACAGTTCATACAGATAATCATCACATTTCACAACTCGAAATTCAATCACATCAATGCCCGTAACTTAATCAAATATCGAGTCTTAAAATCATAGCATTGCATAAATTAAAATATGATAATGCTCTAGAATAACGTATTTTTATGTATTAATCATGTGTTTATTTTGAGCTTGATCCTACTAATTTGAGCTATTTATGTCTTTTTATCTTTTAGGGACTGATTTGGAGGCAAAAACAAAATTAAGGAACAAAAGAGCGAATTTGGAGACACAATGGGCTGATATGTGACAAAGGAAAAAGATTGTGCCAAAAGTGCGAGCATGGAAGATACAAGGACTAAAAACGCAAAAAGAAGAGATTTTATTTTATAAGACTCCATTTTATTTATATTAGGATAATTAATATTAAGATAATTATTAGGATTATTTAATTTTAGGATTTTATTTTAATTATCTTTAATTATCTTTAATTAAATGTATTTATCTTTTTAGAATTTAAGTTAAATTAGACTATCTCCCTAGCACTATAAATAAGGGGTGAAGTAACTCTATTTGGGGTGTTCATCTTTTTCTGTAAACACTCTCCCCCTGAAAGTCTAGGCTTTTGTTTCTTCATATTTTCTTTTAATAAAATTCCCTTTTCCCTTTTTATATTTATTTTTTTCCACCATTATCATGAGCCACTAAAACCTATTTAGCCGAAAGTTGTCAATATTCCCCAAAAAGGGTTCTAGAGGCCTAGAATCCGTGCTTAGCCTTCTCGCCAAGTATTCATCGTTTCTCCACACTACGGGCTGACGCTTTCGTCCATGACCCTTAATAAGTAAGCTTTTCAGCATATGCAAAGGCGACCGCTTTGTATGTTTTGGAAGGATTGCACAGTCAGTTCGTTAACTTACTGCGTCAGAGGTTGGTCTAGAGTCAGGTTTTCTAAAAATCGTAAGTCTAATCTTTGGAGCTGGTGGTCGTAGGTGTCATCTTCCACTATAACTGGCTTACTTGAGTTGAGAAGGGTTATTTAAAAGCTAAGGATTGAACCTAAGGTGGGATGAGACAACTGGAGGCTGGAATCTACCAATAAGATTTTCTTTTCCTTTAACTCTCTTTATTATTTTTATTATTTTTGTAATCACAAGTTCAGTCAACTTTAGATTCTGTTTTTTTTTTTACTTTTTCTAAATCAAATCTTTAATTATGTTATTTTTATTTCTTTTCTGTCACGCAGGTTTTCTTAGGCACGATTATGCCCAAGATTTTGAGAAACAAGCATTCGTATAATCTGGTCCCTGAGGATTCGACCCTACTTCCCCTTTACTATTATTTTTACTATTTTACAGGGAATAGGATATTTTTAGTGCTCTCAACGACACATCAAATTTTGGCGCCGTTTTCGGGGACCGGTAACGTATTAATCTTATTTTTTGTTTCTTATGACAAGATCTGTTCTAAGAAATCTTGCGTTTGATTCAGAAATTGAAAAGTCTGCGAGAGCTAATCGTAAGGAAACAAGGCTAAGGAAAAAGCAGTCAGCAATGGTTGGGACTCAAAGTAATCCACTGCCAGAAATCAGAATCGACGATGAAGTAGAGTCTAGGGTTAACGAAAACCCTACTCAAACTTTTGAAGGCGAAAAAGTAGAAGTCGATTCCCCAGAAGAAGTGCTTAACACTAGGGTTGACGAAAACCCTAATCTAGCACCACAACCTATGGCTCAAACAATTCGGCAACTGGTTGAATCGCCGACAGAACAACCGCCACTATGCATCGAGTATCCTACTATGGATATTGATTTTGAATTAAAGTCAGGCTTGATCTAGCTACTGCCAACTTTTCGGGGGTTACAGAACAAAAATCCTCACAAGCATTTGAAAGAATTCCATATGGTTTGCCTTAGTATGAAACCTCAGAGGGTAACTGAGGATCAAATTAAATTGCGCGCTTTCCCTTTTTCCTTAGCAGATTCTGCTAGGGAATGGTTATTTTATTTACCTCCTGGATCTGTAACAACTTGGGCTGAATTGTCTCGTTTGTTTCTCAACAGGTTTTTTCCAGCGTCGCGTGTAGCCGAGTTAAGAAGAGAAATTGTGGGAATAAGGCAAAAAGACACAGAGTCTTTATGCGACTGTTGGGAGTGATTTAAAAAGTTGTTTGCAAGTTGCCCACAATACGGTATAACGGAACAGTCTTTACTCCAGTACTTTTATGAAAGCCTGAAACCCATGGAGTTGAATATGGTAGACGCTGCGAGTGGAGGAGCATTGGTCAACATGACTCCAAAACAAGTAAGAGACTTAATCTCCACAATGGCTGCAAATTCTCAGCAATTTCGAGCCAATCCTGAATCCCCTAGAAGGGTTCATCAGCTAAGTAATTCAACCTTAGAAGATAAAGTTGATAGAATTGCTAATATTTTGAACTCTCTTGTTGCAGAAAAAGCAAAGACAGCTCGGTTATGTGGAATATGTGCTACCTCTGAACATACAACTGATGCATGTCCCAGTTTGAATGATGATACTATGGCTCATTTAGATGCTGTAGGAAATTTTTCTAGGCCACCACAAAGGCGATACGACCCATACGCTAATACCTACAACCCAGGATGGAGGGATCACCCTAACTTAAGTTATGGGGCCAACCCACGATATAACCAGCCACACCAGAACAGAGTTCCACAATAGCCACGAGATTCAGGTAATTCTCTAGAAACTTTGGTCAATAAATTTTAGGCTAACATGCTTGATTTTCAACAGAAAACCGAAGTGTCTATAAGAGAATTGACCACATCAATTGAGAAGATGAGTTCTCAAGGGAAGTTGCCATCACAAACAGAACCAAACCTGAGGTAAAATGTTAATGTAGTGATGCTACAAAGTGGAAAGGTACTGGAACCAATTCCTGGCAGAAATCTTGGCCAGGAAATTGCCCAGAAAAAACCCGAAAATGACGAACAGACCCCAGCGAAACCCCCACTGCCGAAAATCCAACCTCCATTCCCAGGACGATTAAATCAATGTCGAAAAAGTAAGGAAGACAAGGAGATCCTCAAAATATTTAGGAATGTCGAGATCAATTTACCACTTTTGGTTGCCATCAGACAGATTCCACGGTATACCAAGTTCCTAAAGAACTCTACACCAACAAACGAAAACTAACAAGTAATGAAAAGTTAAGTGTTGGTGTGAATGTATCCGCAGTGCTACAGTGGAAAATGCAGACAAAATGCAAAGATAGGGGTATGTTCGCTATACCATGCAAAATAGGCCATTTGGGGATTAAGAAGGCCATGTGTGATTTAGGGGCCTCCATAAATGTTATGCCTTATTCTATTTATGAATCACTTAACGCGATTTTCTAACGAAAAGAAGTGTTATAATTCAGTTGGCAGACAGGTCTGTTGTACACCCCGAAGGAGTCCTTGAGGACGTACTGGTAAAATTTAATGAACTTATTTTCCCTGCAGATTTTATGTGATAAAGATGGAGAAGGATAACACTACTGGATCTTCGGACCTCCTGTTGGGCCGACCTTTCCGTAGTACCGCTAGCACTAAGATTGACGTTCGAAGTGGAACTCTTACGATGGAATTTGATGGGGAGATCGTGAAGTTTAATGTTTGTGACGCCATTAGTCATCCAAGCAAAATTTTGAGCGTAAATCGTGTCGACATAATCGACTCATTAGTAGATGAGACTTTTGAGTCGATTTATGAAGATAAATCTAAATTTATATCTGATGACTATGAATCTGTTAATGAGTTATTGTCCCCATCAAATACTAAAATTTTACCTTCTATTGTGCAGACTCCAGAATTGGAATTGAAACCGCTTCCTGAGCACCTTAAGTATGCGTTTTTGGGGAAAGGTAATACCCTACCAATCATAGTTTCCAACAAACTCTCTAAGCCTAAGGAAGAAAGTTTGATCCAGGTACTGAAAAGTCATAAGGACGCGATTGGCTGGACCATTGCCGATTTAAAAGGAATAAGCCCCTTGACATGCACACATAGAATCTACTTAAAAGAAAACGTAAAACCGAGGCGAGAGACCCAAAGGCGATTAAACCCAAATATGATGGAGGTAGTAAAAAAGGAGATAATCAAGCTGTTGGATGCTGATATAATCTACCCCATTTCTTACAGCAGTTGGATATGTCCAGTACAAGTCGTGCCCAAGGAAACGGGCATTACAGTAAAGAAAAATACCGATGGTGACTTGGTACTAACTCGAGTGCAAAACGGATGGCGTGTCTGTATTGATTACAGAAAGTTGAACTCTTACAGTAGAAATGATCATTTCCCTCTTCCTTTTATAGATCAAATGCTTGAACGTTTATCAAGTAAAACTCACTTTTGTTGTCTTGATGGATACTCAGTTTCTTTCAAATTCCAGTCGCACCAGAGGATCAGGAAAAGACCACTTTTACATGCTCATTTGGCACTTTTGCATACAGAAGGATGCCATTTGGACTTTGTAAATCACCAGCCACATTCCAGAGATGCATGATGAATATATTTTTTGAATATGTGGAAAAAATTATTGAAGTTTTTATGGATGATTTTACTGTGTATGGAAATTGTTTTGATGAATGCCTTGAAAACCTCACGATAATTCTAAACATGTGCATATAATTTAATCTTGTCTTAACTATGAAAAGTGTCATTTTATGGTAGACAAGGGTCTGATTCTAGGTCATATAGTTTCTGCCAAGGGAATTGAGGTCGATAAGGCCAAAATTGACATTATTAATTCTTTGTCATATCCCTCCACTGTAAGGGAAATTCATTCTTTCCTTGGCCACGCAGGGTTCTACAGGCGTTTTATAAAGAACTTCTCGAAAATAGCTGAACCACTGTACGAGTTATTGCAAAAAGATAGGAAATTTGAGTTCGAGCCAAAATGTAAGGAGGCTTTTGATACACTCAAGCAGAAGTTGGTGACCGCTCCTATAGTGCAAGCACCAGATTGGAACTACCCCTTTGAAATTATGTGCAACACAAGCGAACGCAGTGTGGGGATCGTGTTAGGGTAAAAGATAGACAATGAGCCTCATGTCATTTGCTATGCCTTAAAAACCCTAGATGCTGCACAAAGCAACTACACCACTATGGAAAAAGAACTTTTAGCAGTTGTATTCGCTTTAGATAAATTTTGATCTTATTTATTGGGATCTAAAGTGATTATTTTTTCTGACCATGCAGCTCTTAGGTACTTGATCGCAAAAAAGGAGGCGAAACCAACGCTCATTAGATGGATCCTGCTGCTCCAAGAATTTGACATCGAAATTCATGACAAAAAGGGATGTGAAAACCTAGTGGCTGACCACTTGAGTAGGATAAAAACTCCATTTGACTATGTTTCTATTAAGGATGAGTTCCCCGATGAAAGCTTATTTTCAACTGAGGCCCACTATCCATGGTATGTAGATATAGTTAATCTCCTAACCACAAGATCGTTACCCACTGAGTTAGCACGTTCCATGAAGGACAAGCTTAAAAGAGAAGCTCGATATTACATTTGGGATGACCCATAGTTGTGGAAACACTGTTCAGATCAGATAATAAGACGATATGTTCCAGAAATCGAGGTAACCTCTATCCTTACTTTTTGTCATACAGAAGCTTGTGGAGGTCACTTCGGCCCTAAACGGACAACTCACAAGGTATTGGAGTGTGGGCTATATTGGCCCACAATTTTTCGCGATGCATATAACTTCTGTAAGTCTTGCGATGAATGCCAACATATAGGTAACATCACTAAACGAAATCAAATGCCCCTATCCCCAATTCATGTATGTGAGATTTTTGATGTATGGGGCATCGATTTCATGGGCCCCTTTATTTCTTCGTTTGGAAACGTATATATACTTCTTGCAGTAGACTATGTTTCTAAATGGATAGAAGCAAAGCCTACTCACAATGATAATGCTAAAACTGTTGTGGAGTTTCTAAAACAAACTATTTTTTCTAGGTTTGGCACACCTCGAGCTTTGATCAGTGATTGTGGTACCCACTTTTACAACAAGGTCATGGAGGCACTATTATCAAAATATAGAGTTCATCATCATATAGCAACAGCCTACCATTCCCAAACAAACGGCCTAGCAGAGATTTCAAATAGGGAAATCAAGACCATTTTGGAAAAAACAGTTCGGCCCAATCGAAAGGATTGGAGTCTTTAGCTCAATAACGTGCTTTGGGCCTATCAAACTGCGTATAAAGGCCCGATTGACATGACCTCGTATTGACTTATTTTTGGCAAAGCGTGTCATCTACCAGTAGAACTGGAGCACAAAGCTTATTGGGCTATTCGACAATGTAACATGGAGTTAGAACCCGCAGGGAAGGCAAGGAAATTGGACATTCAAGAATTGGAGGAAATTCGCAATGATGCCCACGAGAATGCTCGAATTTATAAAGACAAAACAAAATTGTTTCATGATAGAAAAATAGCTCCGAAACATTTTTTGGTAGGGCAAAAAGTTTTGTTTTATAACTCCGTATTAAAGTTGTTCCCAGGTAAGCTTCGATCTCGGTGGCAAGGACCTTTTATTGTGACCCAAGTATTCACACATGGTGCAGTTGAAATAGAAAGCGAAGAATCAGGAAAGCGGTTCGTAGTCAATGGCCAACGGTTGAAGCAATTTTAAGACATGGTCCAAAAAATTCAGTTAGAGCCACCATAGAATCATTCACGGCGTCGAGCTAACGACATTAAACAAGCACTTATTGAGAGGCAACCCAATCTTTAATTTTTAATTTTTATTTTATTTTTTTATTTCATTTTGTTTTATTTTTAATCATTTTATTATATTAATAAAATTCTCTTCTAGGTAAATCAAAGACACTATAGGGAGAAGGGAGGAAAAACACACTTGCAGCCAAACAACTCTTATTCCAACCTTATTCCACTCCTATTCCAGCCCAGAATGCCTTATTCCTACCCTAGATTACCCCTAACCTGCAGCCAAATACCACCTTTCAGCAACTAAAACACCCAAAACCCTAACATTTTTCACCTAATTTATACCCCCAAATATTCTTCTCAAATTCCCTAGCCGCCGAACCCATCTCCATAACACCTCTCACCGCCAAAGGCCGCCCGCCATGGTGCAAACTCTCAGTCGCGCTGCCGCCGAGCCCTCCTTCACTGTGAACCACCGTCGACGCCACTTCTCTACTCCCCAATCAATTAATTTGAGCGACGTTACTTCTTCCTTCTCTTCTTCTTCCCCGATGCACGGTGCCTTTCCCTCACCTTTTGTTTCTCCCACGCCGTCGCCGAACCTCACCGAATTCAAGTCGTCCTCTTCGCTCTGCGCAACACCGACAGCGCCATCGTACCCCCCAGCGCACTCCATGGTGCCACGGGCTTTTTTGCCCCCTCCCAACAACGCGGCTTCTTTTTCTCCGTGTCACACAATGCCGGTGTCGACCCCATCTCCGTCGCCTTCTTTTTTCAATGCCGAGCCCATTCACAGCTTACGACCACCGGTGCGAATGGAGGTACCACGGCTGACAACCTGACCCACACCGTTGAGCTCTAGTGAACAAGAACCCGATCCACACAGCCGCCTATGAAGACGACCATGCCGTTTGGCCCAATAAGCAATCGCGGCTACGGGCTCTACCACCGACACCATCGACGCCCCTAAATATGCTAAACGTTCTGGTAGCACCGAGAGTCACCACAACCAGCAACCGTTGCCTACTCGTGGACGAACCTACCAGTCTCATGCATCTATTCTACCACTTGAGTGCCATTTACACGGTAACTTAATCTTCGATACTACTACTAGCCGGAACAGGTATGATCATTTACGCCATAAACAACCCGTACCTTACAAGTGTTTATCATTGCCTGTTTTGGATGCTTTACGTATTGGACCTGATGTTACCAATTATTTTCGCAATATTGGTTGGACTAGAAATTTTGATATTATTCACTGTGCATATTATGAATTGGTATTGGAATTTTACTCCACATTTCATTTTCAGCGACACAGTAATATTTCATTAGATATACCTAGTGTGGTTCAGTTTCAATTACTTGGTACCTTGCATTGTTTGTCCATTACTGATTTTAATATTGCACTATCTTTTGTGGCTGAGGACTATTCTATAACCAACGATTATGAAAACAACCTATGTACTTTTCCTGCAGATTTTGATGCGGACGAGGCCTTTACTTCATTGACTGATAATGCCGAATCCACATATAGCCCGAAAACCTTAAAGGATTTGTGGTTTCGTAACCTCGCCTTATGTTACATACACCGTTATTTATCTTATAATTTTTTAGGCCGACGAGATGCTCTGGCTACCGTCTTAAAGACGTAATTATTTTTGTTACCGTCGTTCGGTAAACTTGGGCTATTTGTATGCGCTTCAATTCGAACATGTTATAAATGCAAAGCGACCTCTAATTTTGGTCTCTTTTATTACGCAGCTGATATTTTCTCTGCATGGTACTAATGCTCCTGTTTCAGAACTACATGTTGCTTGTCAGGCCGATCTTTTGGATGCTCAATGTCTCGACTCAATGAGACTATTTTTTGGCACTCCATCGTCCTTTCGTTTTGTCCCTCCCGATATTTGCGCCACACCAACTGAACAAGTCTTTCGACGGCGAAATCAGGACAATGCACCCACTCAAGCCCAACCTTCGATAACCGTTGAACAACACATTGAGCGTATCGAGGTGCGGCTCGACACTTTTGGCCAGCAACTAGCGGATCTCATTGCCATCATACGCGAATGACAGTAATTACATGGGGAGTTCCTCTACACCTTTTTCTCCTATTTTATTTTATTCCACATCGAGGACTATGTGTTTTAAGTAGGGGGAGGCATTCCTTATTATTTCTGTCATTTTAGATGCTGAATTTTTTTTGTTGCTGCTAATTTGGTTGTTGCTGCCTATATATATATTTTTAAGCATATTTCACCTCTTTTCATGCTTAAGAATTTGACCAGAAATTGCCTACTGTTTGCCCCACAAGCATGATTCTTGCCTTCTGAGGAAATTATGATTTTTTCCATAGTTGATGCCATCTCCACTGTTTTATTTTTATTAGGCTAAAAATAATTATGATTAATGGAGTTAACTCTATCTTGCTTTTCATAAAATTGATCAAGTTTAATATTAAATGAACACTTAAAATGATTGCATGCTTAATTTATGTTCATGGCTATTAGGTGATTATTGAAACTTGTTCTTGACACTTAAATTGTTTTTCCTGAGTTCTCAAAATTTCAATTTTGTTTTTCCTGAGTTCTCAAAATTTCAATTTCATTTAATTGTTAATAAATTTTTCCATGGTTATGAGTACAACTTAGAATGTGACTGACTGAGTAACCGGGGTAGGGTGCTTGGGTTGTCATTCTTTCTTCGCGTCAAAGGGTTGTGTGACGTGATAGTGAAAGCTCCGCTAACCAGAATTAATTCTTAAGAATACGTTGGGCTGAGTAACCGGGGTGGGGTACTTGGCTGTCATTACTCTTCGCGTCAAAAGGTTCAACATACATTCATAAATAAATAAAGAATGAAAAAAAAAGAAAAAAATATATGTAAATAAATAAAATTTGGGACTAAAGGAAGAAACAAAGAGGGTGTCTTGGTAGGTTTAGTAATTCACCTAATTTCCATGAAATAATTCAAATCGATTTTAATTTCTATGTGTATTAATTGGAAAACTTTTTCTATTTTACTTAAAGCAAGCTTAGGGTTCTCTTTATTTTTCATATGCATTTTTAACTAATTCTTATGAAACTTTGGAGTGGTATTTCTTTTATGGCAGAATCTAACTTTCACAGTGGATAGAAACTATACTTGAGGGCAAGCATGGACTAAGTAGGGGGAATTTAATAATGCTCTAGAATAACGTATTTTTATGTATTAATCATGTGTTTATTCTGAGCTTGATCCTACTAATTTGAGCTATTTATGTCTTTTTATCTTTTAGGAACTAATTTGGAGGCAAAAGCAAAATTAAGGAACAAAAGTGCGAATTTGGAGACACAATGGGCTGATATGCGACACAGGAAAAAGATTGTGCCAAAAGTGCGAGCATGAAAGACACAAGGACTAAAAACGCAAAAAGAAGAGATTTTGTTTTATAAGACTCCATTTTATTTATATTAGGATAATTAATATTAAGATAATTATTAAGATTATTTAATTTTAGGATTTTATTTTAATTATCTTTAATTATCTTTAATTAAATGTATTTATCTTTTTAGAATTTAAGTTAAATTAGACTATCCCTAGCACTATAAATAGGGGGTGAAGTGACTCTATTTGGGGTGTTCATTTTTTTTGTAAACACTCTCCTCCTGAAAGTCTAGGCTTTTGTTTCTTCATATTTTCTTTCAATATAATTCCCTTTTCTATTTTTATATTTATTTTCTTTTCCACCATTATCATGAGCCACTAAAACCTATCTAGCCGAAAGTTGTCAATATTCCCCAAAAAGGGTTCTAGAGGCCTAGAATCCGTACTTAGCCTTCTCGCCAAGTATTCATCGTTTCTCCGCACTACGGGCTGACGCTTCCGTCCATGGCCCTTAAGAAGCAAGCTTTTCATCATATGCAAAGGAGGCCGCTTTGTATCTTTTGGAAGGATTACACAGTCGGTTCGTTAACTTACTGCGTCAGAGGTTGGCGAGCCAATGAGACAAAATGGCGTGGGATTCGCCATTGGGAAGCGTTGATCTAGCATAGATTACTGGCTAGAGTCAGGTTTTCTAAAAATCATAAGTCTAATCTTTGGAGCTGGTGGTCGTAGGCATCATCTTCCAGTATAACTGGCTTACTTGAGTTGAGAAGGGTTATTTAAAAGCCAAGGATTGAACCCAAGGCGGGAAGAGACAACTGGAGGCTGGAATCTACCAATAAGAATTTCTTTTCCTTTAACTCTTTTTATTATTTTTATTATTTTTGTAATCACAATTTCAGTCAACTTTAGATTCTGTTTTTTTTTTACTTTTTCCAAATCAAATCTTTAACTCTGTTATTTTTATTTCTTTTCTGTCACGCAGGTTTTCCTGGGCACGATTTTTCCTAGGATTTTGAGAAACAAGCATTCGTATAATTCAGTCCCTGAGGATTCGACCCTACTTTCTCTTTACTATTATTTTTACTATTTTACAGGGAATAGGATATTTTTGGTGCTCTCAACGACACATCAAAATATATTCTAGCATATATATTAAAACTTATCATATACAGAACATATAACAAAACAACTATTCCATTAGTTGAATATCAAACCTATTATTATAACTCTTTTGCATATTACAAATTAAACGTCGAACAAACCATATTTTGCTACTAAAATTTTTCATTCATTAATGCGGCATTGGTGATATAAAAACATGACCAAATATGCTTTAATTACCATTATAACATGATATTCGAACATTTAAATTAAAACTATGTATGTTTCATTTTATAAACTAAGCACATAAATAACCATACCAATCCATATCACATGGTTATATAATCATTAACTAACTTTATAACATAATTCTATCTACATTTAAACTTTATTGAAATATGCGCAAGTTACCATAAAAATAAATATAGCTATAATAAACTCCAATGCAAAATTATCTATAATAACATTATAAGCTAATCATCATGTCAAAGTTCATACAAACTTAATAAATTCATTCCTTGCTTATTCTGCTATCAAGGTTAACCACATATATAGTACAAATTATGCCATTCAATCATAAGCTTAAATATGCCATTTTCTAATCATAACAAAGTTGATCATTTCACAACCAATGACTTCATAGGCATAATTTATTAATTAAACCTATTACTAGCCGAATGTAAACATGTATTTACTTATTAACTAATCACATAACCAATACAACATGTTTATAGTATAATCATGAAATCAAACCAATTCATCCTAATTTATAAGTACAAATGCCGAATCAAATCATATTTATTACACATATTATGCATTGTACCAAAATATCACACAAGACCAACTTGCTTCTTATCAATTCAGCTAGCAAAATTAACCTGAAACACTTTACTCGATTGTCATTTAACAACCAAACCTATATAGTCAATTCACATTCAATATATATATTCATCATATCGACTCATGCCAATCCACATTATAAAACCATACATAATACTTCACATTTTCGAAACAAATATATATATCTAACATGAATTTATATCACAATTGAAATGCATAAACATAAGCTTTATTACAAGCCATTTTCGCATGGCTCATATATATACAAATCCAAAATCAACTAACACAAAGGCTAGCCTATACATGCCATAAGTTCATAGTTTTAAACTTTTGTAATACTGAAATAACGATCGATAGTGTGACGGATTTCCTTGACGATCTCCAAGCTCGTAACGAACTTCCAAAATCTATAAAACAACAAACGAACACACACAGTAAGCTTAAATAGCTTAGTAAGTCATAAGCAAATAATTTATTTTGATAACATCCTTAATTCAATTAAATTAGACCAAACCAAACAAACCTTAACCAAATGTACATGTATTATTCTTGTAAGTTCAAACATATCTCATAAACATTAACATTTTAATGTCATTGGCCGAATATACATATACTCATAAACATATATAATTCTAACTTTTATATTGCATATTATATATACATATCACAAGTACACACTTACCTTATTTTCCCAACCATTTAACTTAGTACAAACCTGACCTCTTGGCTCGATTTCACATTCGATCATTATTCAATATTGTCCATGGAACCATTTGAAAATAATAAGGATACTTGGATAGTCGAAAAGCTTGTACGACGCCAACTTCCCAAACGTGGTCTTACATGTAATCACATATCGATGCCACTGTCCCAGACAGGGTCTTACACGAACTCATATACGATGCCAATGTCCCAGAAATTGTCTTACACGTAAATCAAAATCGATGCCAACGTCCCAGACGTGGTCTTACAAAAAATTACATATTGGAATCCTATGTCATGACATATGTATCCTAACTATTTCTAAGGTTCGTACAGGGCTTTCGGACATTGTAACTCGATCAATTTAGGCTCGTAAATACTTCTCCCATACTTATAAAAAATCGGTTTGAACATATATATACAAGTAATAATTCAATTCGGTACAAATAAAGTATATACAATCAAATTTAACGACATTTATTTACTTATGAACTTACCTTAGACAAAGACGAACGAACCGGGACGACTATTCGACAACTTTAGATTTTCCCGATCCAAATCCGATTTCCTCTTTTCTTGATCTAAATTAATACAAATTTAAATTTTTTATTAACATATTCATTCAATTTAATCCAAAAACACATAAATAGGTAAATTACACTTTTGCCCCTGACATTTCACATTTTTCACAATTAGTCCGTATTTCACAAAACACAAAATATTCAAAATTTCACCACACCCATGCTTGACCGAATTTCACTAAGGTCCCTAGCAGCCCATTTCTTTCATTTATTTCACATTTTGACCCCTAAATTTACAAAATTTACAATTTAATCCTAAATAGGCATTTATACTAAAAATCACTTAATTAAGCATATTAATCTAACAACATATTTTTATTTTCCATCATCAAACAACAAAAACCACAAACTATCATCAATGTCAATTCATGGCTAGCTAATATTCAAAGCAACGATCTCAAAAACGTAAAAATCATCAAAAATCGAGCAAAATACATACCCGAATCAAGCTCCTGAAGTGCCAAATGTTTAAATCTTTCAAAAGCTTTACTTTCTTCTTAGGTTTGGCCAAGAAAGATGAACACTTGAATGGCTATTTGTTTTTGTTTAATTTAATACATATTAATATATCAATTACCAAATTAGCCTTTTTATTTTCATTTACTAACCTTAGGTTTTTATGTCCATCCAATATTTAAATGGTATAATACCAACATAAAGACTCCACATTAAAAAGAACATAGCAATTTAGCACTTTAAAAAATAGCTAGCCATTTTTACATTTTACGCGATTAAGTCCTTTTTATTAAATCGAACACCCAAACGATAAAATTAAATCATGAAAATTTCACACATATAAATTAACATGCTATAGACACCAAAAATAATATTAAAAATATTTTTTGACTCAGATTTGTGGTCCCAAAACTACTGTTCCGAATAAGGTCTAAACTAGGCTGTTACATGTGAAAGGTCCCAAGTTCAAGCCTTAGCTTTGGCAAATTTTGATATTTTTCTAACTTAAGCCCTATCCTTGCTCAGTGGGCTTGTATTCAATTATTTTAAAAATTATATTAGAATGAGCTTGTTGGTTTGAGTGGTAAGGGAGTTGGTGTGTTGGAGGTCTTGTGTTCGAAACCTAGCGTGAGCATGGGTATTATTTTTTGCTCAGTGTTGTGTTGAGAGTTTTGGTTGATCGAAAAGTCTGAGTAGTGGTTGTTAGTGGGATTAGTGGAGAGATTTGAGGGATATGGGGAGTTGGGAATTATCCTCATTATTTTTTTTTCAAAATTTTGGTGGTTTTTCCCAAAATTTTTGACGTGGTTCTCTGCTTCTCTACCCAAATTCTGTCTCTTTTTTTCCTCTTTGTTTTGAATTCTGTTTCAATTCATTTTCTTTTCACACACCGTCTGATTTCACTGATTCGGTGAGTGGAGTTAAATGCTTTTGTAATCTTGTTTTTCAAATTGCCATTTGGAGACTTATTCCCGATTTTTACAACCGTAAATCATGAAGTTTGAGATTCTCGTCTTGCAGATTTGTAGTCAAAATTGTACGGGGTATTGGGGTAAGCGTTGAACGCTATTTTAGACTTTTGTAGGTACTGAGTTTTTAATCAAATCATGTTTTAGGACTAATTTTCAAGTGTTGTTAGGTCAATTATAGGATTTGGAAGGCTTGGGAGTGGTTTCTACATCGAATCAATACCAGGTGTGTACCCCAAATGCAAAAAAAAAAAGGGATTCGGTGAAAGCCGAAAAACCTCACTGTCGACGCCACACGGGTGTGTGGTCGCCCGTGTGGTAGGCCGTGTGCGAATGACACAATCGTGTGGTCGACGAAGGCCAGGCCGTGTGCTAGACACGGCCGTGTGACTGCTAGGTAGGCCGTGTGAGACACACGGGATTGACCGAATTGGGCCGTGTGGGCTACACGGACGTGTAGGTCCACACGGACGTGTGGGTCCACATGGGTAGTCTACACGGGTGTGTGGGAATTTGGGCCAGGCCATGTGATCCACACGAGCCAAGGCCAATCTGGGCGTGTAGGCCACATGGGCATGTGGGCCCACACAGGCAAGCCACATGGGCGTGTGGGCCCATTTAGCTAAAATGTTTCCTAGGGTTGCACGGGTCACTCAAGTCGACTATGAACCTACTGTAGGGTCGGTAAGCGCTACTTAAACCCTAAATCGTGTGACTTGAATATATAATGTATGTATTGAGCACGCTAAATTTATGTATATTTACTGATCCGTATGTATGACTGATAACTGAATTTTAGCATGTAAGCATGTATTTCTGTATGTCTACATTGAGTATGTCTAGTTGCATCTGCATTGGGGTGGGATGATTGATTGTTGGAGGAAGTGTACTGAAAGGCTTTCATGCCTATTATCTGGCAGCTTAGTTGTAATATCACTGATACGTGCCGCATTTGGTACGACTTGGTTTGTAGGGTTGGGTGGGTGTTTTAAACCCCATATGGTGTGTAGGGATGGTCGAAGATGGTGTGTAGAGGCTGGTGGGTAGGATACTGATTTCTGTTACTATATATATACTGTATTTGAGATGGGCTAAGGCCCTAATTTATATTTGAAACTGTATCTGAATGGGCTAAGGCCTAAACTGTATCTGAATCTATAATGGGCTTAGGCGCCAGACTGCATTTGACTGATATCTGTTGTTGACTGTATGCATGTCTCCTGTGGGGATTACACACTGAGTTTACATAAACTCACCCCTTTCTATTTTATCTGTATAGGTAATCTCCAGACTTAGACGGATCGGTGCGGCGGAGGACTCAACGGTGACCACATGTCTATTGAACTGTTTTAATTTCATTTATGATTTTTATTTCCTATTTGTTTTCTGGGGTATTTTTGATGTAATTTGAGACTTTTGGATTGTTTGCCTTTGTTTTGGATTTTAACTGACTTCATGGACTTTTAAACTACCAAACTCAATGAAAAATCGGTTTAATTAAACACAATATTTTCCCTAAATGCAAACAGTTTTCTTTAAATATCAAGGTTTTAAAAGCTTCCGCTACAGAATATGTTTTTAAACGAATCAAATTAACGAGAAAATAATTTTGAAATTGACGAGAAATAAATAGAAGCTAATAAACGAAAATGATTTTAACTTGATAAATTTGATTTCAATCCCATTCCATGTAACAACGCCAGATTCGGCCATAATGTCTAGACTGGATTTGGTGTGTTACAGGTTGGACATGATGGAAGGCTGGATAGTGAGCATTTGACATATTTTTCGGAAAGAAAACAAATGTGTTAATCACTTAGCGAACTTAACATCAGAGTTAAGTATAAGAGTGGTGTATTTAGATGAGTCATTGCTATAAGCAGATGCTTAAAATAAAGGGGTAGTTAAATTTTAATTTTAATTTATTCCCTCTTTTATACTTAAAAAATATTACGGTTACCATAAATTCAATATGTTACATAGAAATAATAAGATTTTTTTACCGAAGCTTATTCTTTAAATTTATTTTATACATTTTTAACTAACAATAATGATTTTGACATAATTAATTATCTCAAACAATAATGGCTTTATGTTTTTTTTTTAAATTTATTAAATAATATATTTTTATTACTTTTAAAATATATATTTATTAATTAAATGAGAATTTATAATAAAATTATATTAATTTTGAAAAATAATAGAGAGAAAAAAAACATTTTAAAGTGATGGAAATAAAAAAAAAAAGTGAGAAACAACCTATAGCAACATATTAAATTAAAATAACTTTTCATTCCAAACTTGTCATTTAAAAAGCTTTGTAGAAAATTTTAAAATGTTAATTCACCCCTTTTATTATTTTTAGGCCTAACACACTTCATTGTCTTTGAAGTAATATTGCACAATATAGTAATAAATAACATTTATAATTATCTAAATATTATTAAAATAAAATAATAGTAAAATTGTTGGATAATTAAATAATAATAACTAAATATATCAAATATTATTAAAAGCATATTTTTTTTGTAATGGGAACAAAATCTATTAAATAATGCTAAAATATGATTTTTTTTCCAATAATCCTTTAGATATTATTTTGAATGAAAATATCTTACTAATTCACTTCATACATTGCATATCATTTAACATCCCATATCATGCTCATTTTTATCATACTCAGATTGATTCATAGTTTCGATATTCAATACCATCATACAATTAAATTCAATTCATAAACTCGATATTCGATATCAATCACAACAATTCAATTCATTCGATCAATATATACTCACCTCGATATTCACTTATGCAATTAATGAGTATATACAAACAATTAAATCGATCTCAAATCATAAGAGTACAAACCGGGGTCTCACATCACTCGTCGACAACTTTTGTTTTTCCTTTTCCTCTTGATGGCTCAATGTCGACGTTAGCTACGTACAATCACAAAACATATAACACTATCAATTTCCATCCAATTCACAATAGAATATCAAATCATGCATAATTTTCAATTTATTTAATTTAGTTCCTAGACCTTGGACAAGTATAATTTTTGATATATAGCTTTGGACTAAAGTCTAATTTCACATTTTCTCATTAGAGACTTTATATTTTCTATTTCTAACATAGTTTCATAAAATGTTTTCATTTTATTCAATTTTGTCCCTTATGTAACAAAGGTAACGACTAAGCTTATTAAGCTTTACAATTTAGTTCTTTTTTTTTTTATAATTGAAGCTTATTTTGTTTTAGTTTCAAGACTAATTCATCAATTTCTCAATAATGGAAACTTATTAACATTTCAAAAATTGAACAAACTAATACATAGGGTAACTAAAAAAAATTAAAGGAAATGACTTAGGGACTTACTTGATTAAATTGGTCAAATGTTCAAGGGTTTAATGCTTTTCTTTCTTTCTTCTATGGAGGACAACATGAAGAATGAAGATGATGATGTTTTTCCACTGACCTTTAACTTATATAGTTGAATTAATCATTAATTAACCTTAATTAGTTTAATTAAACATGTTTCTACCTTTAATTAACCTTGATTTAATAATAGTTTATTTTTTAATGGAGATCATCATCAAAATCCACTAACTATTATTCTAATTTGGTTTATTAACCGTTTTAGTCCCTTGGATAATTCTTATACAAGTCCCCAAGCTTTTTTCTAATTAAAATTCTATAGCGATTAAACTTGTACAAATTAGTCCCTAAGTTTTAATTAACCATATTTTCGGCTAAATTGCTTAACCAAATTTCAATTCATCAATATACTGACTACATATATATCCTTATTTAATATTTACGGACTAAGTTTACGAAAACGAGGTTCTGAAATTGCATTTTCTGACACCACTGGTGTAACGCCCCAAAAATCCCGAAATCCAAAAATCCCAAAATCTAAAAATCCCGAAATCCTGAATTTTCTTTATTTTCGATTTTGATAAAAATTGTGTTTAATATTCTTATCCAAGTGATAATTTTAGTAGGTCTTAGCTAAGGTTGAGTTCGAATTAAGGGGTAGAAGAAATTATAATTGAATTATTAAAAGAATTAGGGCTGACAAGTGGGTGGGCTTTTGAATAAATGAATAAACAATTGGACACAAAAAGAGCTTGTGGTGGAGTGGCTAAGTGACGCCACATAAGGTGTAGTGAGGTGGCGTTAGTAGCTAGCAATGGGGTCCAAGGTTCGAATCCTAGCTTAGTATTTTTTTGAGTTTAATTTTGGCCTTCTAGAAGGATGGATGTGGCGTGAAGATAGACTCCAAGGGGAGTGTTCAGAAGAGAAAATTAAGGAAAGGATCAAGGGGTTATCAGGGAGAAAAATGAGGAGATGAGAAGTGACGAGTAAGTGGAGCTGAATTGGGAACTTGGGCTTGAAGAATTCGGCTATAGGGCTATAAATAGGTGCCAAATGGGAGGGTTGAAAAGCTAATGACGAATTTCCCTTCACTTTGTGCCAGAAACCCTTTTCTCTAAAAAGCCGAAAACTTTTTTTTTCTTTTCTTTCTTTGTGCCGAATTCTTATCCCTCATCTACTCAATATTTTCTTTGCTTTAGCCAATTCTTCTTCCTCTCTTCTTTAGTGCTGAGTAATCAATTGTTGCCATTCAACTCTCTAAGAGCCAAATACCCTTGGTGCTGCCACTACTCTTTCCACCCAGTCGGTTCTAGTGTAAGTGTTCGCTTTCCCAATCAGTTTTTGATAAGTATCGAGTATTCGGTCCCTCACTTCTTTCTAATCGGATTTGGTAGGGAATTGGTGTCAGATATCAGTTTTGGATTCCTACCGATTTGCTCTTCAGATCTGAGAGATATACGTGGTTAGTGACCAAAGTAAAAGCTAGTAAAGGCTTGGCGTTCAGGTAAAGTTAAGGTGAGATTCCGGCTTTTGGTAAAGTAATCGATAAGTACGTGTGATTAATATTTGAGTGATATCGATTGTAGGTTTGGGCTAAGGAGATCGCATTACGCTTGCTTACCAGGTGTGTACATACACTGCACACACACAATGAATCAGCAAAAGTCGAAAAGCCGAAATGCCGAAAAGCAGAAAGTTTGGCTACAGTAGTCTTGCGAGTGATCAAACACTCGTAAGGGGAAAACTGATAGGTTTCCTGAGGCCTACGGGAGATTCCGTGGACTTGGGTTGTGATTTGGCCATATGGGTCGGAATGGGCTAAATGGGCCTGATGGGCTGTTGGGCCTATAATAGGCAAAAATTGAATATTGATGCTATGTGATAGGAATTTGTATGTGAGTATGAATATGAAAGTGATGGGCCTAACAGGCCATATAAATGTGATTTGGGCTTAATGGGCCATATACAGGTGATTTGGGCCTAATGGGCCATACAAATATGATTGGGCTTAATGGGCCAGATGCAGGTATGTGAAATTTTTAGGCTTTGTAAGGGGTTTTTGGGCCTAGTATATGATATCCACATAAGAATTAATTAATATATTGCGACCGTGGACAAGTCAAAGGGTTAAGGTGTGGCAACGGGTATATGCATGTCTAGGATTGGATTTAGGGAGAGCTTGGTACTTAAGTGGTCTTAATGACCCACCTCCTCTTTTCTAGAATCCTACCTGGTGCATAGTATTCATTCATCTTAGCTCAAGGGACTTGTTAACGGGCCAAGGTAAGTGAAAACCGTAATTAAGAGAAAATTACCGAAATGCCCCTAAGGGCAAAAATGACCAAAATACCCCTAGGTGTTGAATGTAAGTTTTGTGGATGCGACATGCATACATATGATATTCATGGAACGGAGGAAGTATATGAGGATCGCATGGTTGCTTGACAATCGTGGATCCATCGACGGCTTTTAAAGCCCAATATGTAAATAAAGGTAGTTCCCAAATCGGGCTACCATGGTGTGTGAGTTGGGTGGGTCGATATTTATATCCCTACATGGTGTGACGGGGGACAGAGCCGGTGTGTAGCGGATGGATAATTGGATGGGATTGCATTGCATGAATGATGAACGATGAATGATGTTTTTTTTGAATACTTGTTTTCTTCGAGGGTTGTACACACTGAGTTTGCGAAAACTCACCTCTTCTTTTATTTTATTTTCAGGTGATGCTCAGTAGAAGGTTCGATGTTTGGAGGGACTCTGGATGGCCAGCTAGCAAGATGATTTGAACTTGGGTTTTTTTTTTTTAAAGCATTTAAGTTTTTACTTCTTTTTAAGTATGTTTCAGACTAGATCGTAATAAGGTTTTCATTGTGTTGTTATTACTTGAATTATTATTATTTTCAATGTAATTGCGAGAAGTTGAACATGGATTTCTTAAATTATAGTATGTTTTCTACGTTTCCGCAACTAAGTTTTTTTTAATCAGATGTTTTAAACAAGGCTTTTGTAACTGAAGGTGTTTTTTCAAAAGTTAATTAGGGTTTCTTTTATTTTAAGAAGGGTTTTCAATGAAAACACGGTTTTCAATGAAAACACTGTTTTCGCTAAAACACTTCAATGTGACACACCAGATTCGGCCTAGGCCGAGTTTGGGGTGTTACAACTGGAAACCAGGTCATTACAGTAACAATAGCTAATAATAAGGAAACATTGAATCATAAAAGCACAAAACACATTAATAAAAAAATATCACATTATCCAAGAGGCAGTGGCTGAAGGAATAGCGGATGTAGTCAAAATTGCATATGAAGATAACCTTGCAAATTCGTTTGCCAAGCCTCTAATGTTTAGGAGTTTTGAGAAACATGTCAAGGGTATGAGAATGCAAAATATGACTCATTTACTTCATTAGAGCAGGTAGAAGATTGTTAGGATCTCGTGCCACTAAGTGTAGTGTATTCGTCTTTTTGTACTAGTAATTTTTCAAACATATTGGTTTGAATAAAATTTCATTATACATTAATATCATTTATATTTGTTCTCAATGATTTTTGCATTCAATGTAAAATTTAAGTAAATATTAGCTTATTGATTATCTAATGTTTAACTAATATTAAGTTGTATCATGTGGTTGGATTATAATATGAGAAGACAACTTATATTAGTAGATAATTTATACAGTTCGTAGTCTAATTGAAAATGAGTAAATCGACTGGCATTTCGTGAATAAAGTTAAATTGAAAAGGTGTCTTGTCTTGGGTATCGAAACAAATGACTTCTAAAAGATGGAGATAAAGATGTCATTGTTTGGACAGACAATACATCGAACATAACCCAAGTTAAATTTATTTTAAATCTGTTTATGAATTGATTTACTTGTGACATTTATATTGTAGCATATTTTAACATATATATATATATATATATTACTTGTATACTTTAATTTGTTGAAAGCCAAAGTTAAAATACATAAGAAATCAAAAGTTGGTACAAGAAATATATGGCTTGTACACAATGTAGCATCCTTCCAGAAGAGAGAAATTATAGCTCAATTCGTAGAGAACACTTATATAGAAGGGTACTCGGCCCAAGTGGAAGCAATCGCATCAGCAAAACCCTCCTCTGCCAACCAAGCATTCTAAAACTTGAAACCACTAGTTCTTCAAACAAGAAAAGACAAGCTAGCAGCCAGATGAATAGGACAGTGATCGGACGTGGCACTAACCAAAGGAGCAGGGTCTTTGGTAATATTAAAAAAATTCGAGATCTGAATAGGGACAAATCTGATATTTACAGTATTCAATGAATGGGCATTTTATTAAGTAGAAATTGCGAATGTCAAATAATTTTTATGTAATAATTTTGTAAATCTAACAACATAAATGCTTATCGAGAGAATCGAATCTTTCACCTAAAAACACAAGGACAAAAGGGAGGAAACCAAAAGAGGAAAAAAATAAAACAAAGTAAAAGTGGCATATATGTAGTTAATATTGATAATATGCATTATAATATTTCATAGAAATTTGTTGTTATTGCTAACCACCATGAATTTATAGCATCAAAATAAACGATAAATGACATATCATTATAACTTAAAGATAATTAATTTATGGGTTTTTTATTTATTTAGTAGAGACAAATTAAGCCTTGATTTAAAAAGCTAATGAAAAGAATGAATAAATATTATTTCTTAGTATTATATCAAATTCATTAAATTATTGGTAAATTTATATTTCAATTATTCAATTTTAAAAAGAAAGTTACAAATTAGTTATTAAATTATTCAAAAAGCTGTTAAGTTTTTTTTTTAAATGGCCAATGAGCTCCAAATGATTTGACAATCAGTATGATGGATCAATATTTATTGACAAGTAAAATAACATAATATAAATCCAAGCCAATTTAATGGTCAATTTTTTAGATTGAAGTAGAAAATTGTTTAAATTTTGATTCATAAATTTGTGATGTTTAAAACTATTTCATGAAAAAAAATTAAACTGTGGAAGAGGAGCAGAAGAGTTTTCAATCGATGTAAGCAGTTCAAACAAAGAAAAACAAACAATAATGATTCTAATAGTTCAGTGACTTAAATTAAAACTTTTGAATAGTTTAATGATTGATTTGTAAAATTTTAAAGTTAAATGACCAAAATATAAATATATTAATAGATGAATGAGGTGTAGTTGACTTTTCTTAATACAGATTTATTACTATTTAGCATATGATTTGTTTCGGCCATGTGAGGTTCAAAGCGGCTGTGCCCTGCTAAGCTGGTTGATAAGGGCGAGAAAAATAAATTTCTTCCAAAATTAGTATTTTATCAATAAAAAATTTGGATATTAAAAAAAAAAAAAAGTTATGATAAGTAATGATACATTTTCAAGGAAAACATTCATGTCAATTTAGTGTAATAATAAGATTTTGTAAGAAACGTAAAGTCATATAAAAATGCATGCGAGTAATCTGAAGATGTATAAATTAATAATTTCTAAGAAACATTCCTCAAAATACCTTTTACAAACATAAACTCATATAATGATAATAATACTAATCATCCCTATCACAAATATATGGTTAAACTATTTTGTACCTCTTTGCATTTAAATTAATATTTTTATTATTATATCAATTAATTTAGTCTTTTTATTATTAAAATAATTAAGATAAATTTAAATTGTAACAAAATTAATATCTATTGCAAAAAAATGCACTGAAAATTATTATTCTTTATTACAGCTCAATTTCATATAAAAGATTTTATTTGCAAAACTATAAAATTTTAAAAATATTAACTTTGTTGAATAGTAAATGATATCTTTCACATAATAAATGTTAACTCTTTCCAATTTGGTATTATTTGATTTTTTTTTTAATAATGCAAGGACTAAGTTGATTTGTTTAATAGTAGATAGACTAATTTGATCATGTCCCTATAATAGAGTGACCTCTCAAGTACATTCAACTAAATATATGTGATGCAATATATACAAAATAGTTAATATTTGATTAGCCTCTATTTTTCTTTTAAAAAAACTCTCTATTTTTTTTTTCTATATACTTTACATATAATAGTTAATGCTGAGTTAACTTTTAGATAAAGCGTGAAATCTAAATACTAGGAAGAAACTACGTAGAAAAAATTGTAAGAGGATTGCGAAAAAAAGTTTAATCATAGTTGAACTCTCTAAACTCTCATTATATAAAGAGAGTCATAGGTCATTATTTTACACACACTTGAATTCAAGAAAAAGTTGTAAAGAGGAAATTCTCTAAAGAAATTATTTCAAAAGATTTCTAGAGATATTTTTCTTATTTACAACTTGACCTAAAAGTTTTAAAAAATTGCAAAATTGCCTTGTTGGTATTTTTTGTGAAAAATTTTCTGATTCAAAATGAGCCCACACTCGACAGACGTGAGCTTGAAGATAACAAAGAAGACTAGGCGAGGCGTTCATCATAGACAAATCGAAAATGTACAATTTTGATTAAGTGTTTATTAATTCAGATATAACATCCAAGTTCTTTTTTTTTGGAAAATTTTTTAAAACTCTGGTTTTTTCTTTAAACTTATTTTCCGCTGTATTTTTCAAACTCGATTTTTCCAACATTGCGATTGTGACCTATTTGTTGTGCAATAATAGCCAAATGAACTGTCGCACCCATTATGGGGTGAAACATAAGATTGTTACAACATATCAACCCCAAACAAATAGACAAGCTGAAATTTCTAACAAAGAAATTAAAAAAAATTCTAGAAAAAGTGATGAATCCTACTCGTAAGGATTAGTCTACTAGATTGGATGAAGCTTTGTGGGCATATCGTACCGCATACAAAAATCCATTACGGATGTCACCTTTTAAGCTTGTTTATGGTAAGCCATGTCACTTTCCTGTTGAGTTTAAGCACAAAGCATTTTGGGCAATTAAAAAGCTGAACATGGATTGGGTCGCTGCTAGCCATAAAAGGTTGTTAGAATTGAATGAAATGGAGGAGTTCCGAGCAAAAGCATATGAGAATGCTAAGCTGTACAAGGAAAAGACCAAGCGTTGTCACGATAAAAGAATCATGCCGCGACAATTTGAACCAGGACAACATGTGTTGTTATTTAACTTTGGCTCAAATTGTTTTCTGGTAAAGTAAAGTCTTGCTGGTTGTATATCTTCATGAAGCTGTTAATATCAAAGATTTGAAAACGGGGGTCACATTAAAAGTTAATGGGTAGCCTTAAAACACTACTAGGGTGCCCATGTCGATCGAGACAAGCACTCTATTGATCTCTGGGATGTTTGAGTTAACAATTTCTTTTATCTGTCTTTTCTTTAATTGCTTTATTTTTATTTTTAATACCTATTTAATATTGTTTCCATTTTTGCTTTTATTTTTGAATAGTTGTTTCCAGAGACAGAATAAAGAATGTGAACTGAGCAGTTGCAATAGTAAGTGAAGTTTCCTATAGCATTGTGACAAACAGGGAAATGGGTAACGTGAGGATGATCGGGCAGATAAGTCTAAAAGGAAAGATTTATTCTTTTGTTAATTGGATCAATTTTTGGCAAACCCATGGCAAAGTAGTTAAAATTTTTTTTATGGATTAGGGCACTTCACATTTTTTTTATTTCCCCCCTAAAATCTTCTTAATTTTCTTCTTTTTTCCTCCATGTCACAGAACTTACATAGCATGTTTCACTTTTGTTTAACTGTTATCACTATCTCCCTTATTTTTCTCTTCTCAACTGCTCACATCTCTAAAGTTCCCTTAAAGTTTTCATTTTTATTACTTGTTTTTCTTCAATCTCTCTTATCTTTCTTCCACTACATTCTCTAAGATTTTTCCAGTTTTCTCCAATGGCTCACTTCAAAACTACCTCTAAAACTGTTGAAACATCAAGGGCTAGAGCTACTCAGCCAAAGACGTTCTTTAACAATGCCGCAACCACGAGATACAATAGCAACATCACGGAACGCCATTTCTGTTTCGAGTAAGGGTTCTTGTTTAAGATGAACCATATAAAAGATACAATAAATTTGTGTTCTCTGTAGTTGAAAAACATGGGTGTCATTTCCTAAGGAGCCAACTTATGTCATCTACACACAATACAATTATTTCAAAAGAAAAAAATGCTTTTGCTGCACTTCATTATAAAAGGGAGAAATATTAATGTTTGGAGGATCATTTTTCAATAAGTACACCGGTGTGTTGAGAAGAATGTGGGTTTCCCTTCACTTATTACTGCTATGTCGAACCGCCCGAGTTCCTTTCAATGCGGAGGAGGATATCACCCCTAACAAGAGTGGGCTGACCAGGACCATCTTTATAGAGATCTGAGGCACTGATGCTAGTAGGGCAACTCAGTATAGCCATGCCACCACTTGCTCTACTGCGCATACTCTCACGACAACACCTCCAGTTTCTCATAGCTCCCTTGAACAACAAATAGCACACTCCTTGAAGCAATTAGAGTAGAGGATGACCCTTTTTGAAATCCAGAAGTTTCACTTGGCTAAGGAGATGGCACAGGCCCAATAGTAGCAATTTGAATATTGAGCTTATGTAAGGAGTGGGGATTTGGCTCTAAGGAAATCCTTGCAAAAGAATTTGAAAAAGCCAATGCCAAAATTTCCTCTATTCCTAGCCATCTTACTCCCATTTTCTGATTCTACTAAGGAGCCCACTCAAGCTGCTACTGAAGCACCCATTCGACCTACTAGCGAGGCACCTACTCAAACTGATGTGGAAGAGCTCCAAAAGACGACATCCTTAAATGATGAGAAGGAGGAAGAAGGAGAAAATGATGATACTACCATCACCAAAGGGAAAGACTCTGTTCTACCTTCGTCATCAGCTCTTGTATCTGCACAAGACCGTGACATTGATCGTATGGTTTATGAGCTCATGGAAACTGACAAGGAATGAGAAGAGATGACCCCTAAAAATAGAAAGTGGCGGTACAAAATCAGTGCCCAAAAATCCAATCATCAGGCAAAATAAAGTATCTACATGCAAGTTTAAGCTAATTAAGTTTTTCTTTTCTCTTTCTTTCATGCATCTTGCATTTCATTTCTTTTGTTGTAACATTTTTTGTAAATATTTCTCTTTTGGTTGTTTTTATATATATTTGATCATGCATTGAGGACAATGCACCTATTAGGTTTGTGCATTTAGGTTTTATGTTATATTTAGTATGCATGCTCATTTTAGTATAGTCATTCTAGTTTAGTTGAATCTATTTTGCCATGGTAATGCAACTATTACGCACTGTTGGCCTATGAGGAGTACAATTTGTACTTATAATGTTCGATGATGAGTTGAGATTTTTCAATATACTTAGAATATGTGACAATGGATTGGGTGAATTTAGTTTAGGAATGGTTGCTTGAAAATTACTTTCTAAAAATGAGATGTCCTATACTCAATTTTTTGGGTTGTAGTGGGTGTTTTTTAATGAACTTAGAGACTTTTGAAGCAAAAAATTTAGTCATTTTGCTTTTGCATTATTAAATAAAGGACAATAGGCACTCCAATGCTTAGAATTTCCAAGTAGGTCAGCACCACTTTGTTTTCTCCATTGTGTTGATTAGAAAGGTGAGTGTGAGTAAAAGTGTGTAATAGAAAGTAAATAAATTAGGGGCACTTAGCTGTAGTAACGGACTGAGTAGCTAAGGAGGTAGTTGTTTACTCCATCCATCTTCTAAGTCAAAAGCCTTAGCTTCAAGAGTGATTTTTGTTTAAATTGTGACATGATTGAGTACTAAGTAATTCAGTGTATGCTCCATTGTGATTATCAAGTCAAAAAATTTTGTGACATGCTAATTCCCTTAATATAGTTATATTTGATTTTTTTTAAAAATGTAAATGGCTTATACAAGTATGATGAGAACAAGAGTGACTTGAGTTTAGGTAACAAATGAACTGAGTAAGCTAGGGGATATTTTCTATGGCCAGAATATACATGAAACATAGGAAATCTTGTTTTTAGAGGGCAATTTTCTGCACAACCTTTGTTAAATCAAACCTTTGAAATTCAAATAGGTTTTTAACGAGAGAAGATGGCTGAGAATTGATGTATATATTGGTTCCGAATAGATTGACAATACAAGATGGGTACATGCATTGACAATACTACTATACACATACATTTATGCAGATTTTGCTTGAGGATAAGAAATAACTCAGGTTTTGGGGTATGATAACTCTTGAAAAAAGTTATATTTCATACATTTAGATCTTGCTAATTGCTTGTACTTGGGTACATTTAGTGGCATGTTAGGAAATTTTATTAGTATTTTTATCATTTGCATTAGGAGTTTGGACTATGTTTACATGTTAGATACTTTTAACTATGTGTGGAAGGGTTGTGTTTGGTGGTTTAGCAGGTGTAGGATGTGGAGAAAGAAATAAATGAGTGAAGGTTTGTCGGGGTAAAAGGTTGGATAGTTTGCCACCTTGTATGCTGTGGCAATTCAGGAAGAGGACGGAGTCAACACTCAATGCATAGTAGTTTCAGCCCAACTTTACTTGTACTAGAAAAATTTTCCTAAAAAATAAAAGAGGATACCGTGGGCTGTTGGAGCTATCCTAGGAAGAAATGGTTATAAAAAGCCAAAGGAAGAAACCTTAGAAAGTGTGAAGATCCAAAAGCATCAATAGAGGGTAGCAGCTGAGTAGAAGATGGAAAGAGAACGTTGAAGGTAATCGCTCTCAGCCACCATAGGATACAATGTTACTGGATTGCAGATTGGTTTGGTGACAACTATCTTCTTAAGTTCTTCCATTATTTATTAATCTGTTCTCCTTTGAATTTAATTGATCGAAACAATGCTGGTTGTTATTTTGAACTTGAATTTAAATCACCAACCTTTGAATTAAATCTCATCGAGTTAGGATTACATGATGAAACTTTTATTTCCTTTAATGGTTGAAGTGTATATTTGATTTAATCTACTGTTTCATTCAATTGATTTTATTTCCTAAATTTATGCGTACATTCCCTAGACATAGATGAGTGTGTATTATACCCATAAACTACATCTAATTCTGAAAATGTTAGATTAGTTTGATTGAAATTGAATGATACAAGTGGGTATTTGACCGAATACCTGCAACAGACTCTAGACATAGAGCAGCGTTTGTATATAATGAAGATAAAATAGTGTAGGGTACCGTACTAAGGCCTATAGACATAAGCCAGGTAACTTGAAATCTTGCTCTCGAAAGAATCATGTTATCTTAGGTCTCTTCTAAGCAGTAGATTGAGTATGATATTATCGAGGCCTTACTGAAAGTAAGGGTAGATTCTTAGTAATCCCAACCTTCCAAATCAACATCATAGACCTTTTATCCTTTTCCATATTTTCTTTGCCATAGCATTATTAGTTATTTATTTATTCACTCTCATTTTATTCACATAATTATTCTCATAAATGCCATTGCATTTTTACTCTTGTTTTGCCTTAACATTTTCCAATATTAGTTAGTATACATTTTGCACTTATCCTTATTATTTTAATTTACCACTGCGTACTTAACTTGGTTTTGCCGTAACATTAATCATTATCATAAATTAATCATTTCTATACCTAATCCGATCCATGTGGAGACGATCTCACTTATCATTTTATTAGTTGATTCGACGTGTACACTTGTACAATTCACATATCATATTCTGGGCTACTCAATTCCTTACCTAATCAGAGTGCTTTAGCTTTCACATGCTCTTTACCTTCCCTCCGTGGATTATCTTCCGTGTTACTGGGAATACCTATGCCAATTTGTCTTTTGATGTCGCCCATCATACTCATCAATTGGGTTATTTGATCCTTGAGTTTATTCTATGTTCTTATTGAATTGATGCACTCAGACTACACCTGCTTGACATCTGTTCTCATTGAATGCATCTCTCCCTAAATTCTTTTTAGACATTGACCATATATAGTTTGGTCACGTGGGTTGGCTCTGTCTTAGGGTTTCTACAAGTAAAAAGGTTGGTAATTAGTATTTTTAACTAGATTTGAATTGTTACCTCCCTCTTGATTTCCTCCCTATCTCAAATTCAGGTGGTCCTTCCAGCTGGGATTGTATGTACTCAAATAAGGGTTTCCACCCCTATTCCCAATGTAATTTATATCTTCAGTAAGATTATTGATATAATAGAAGAGTGGCTTGTCTCCTCCATGCATAGACATTGTAAAAGAAGATTAAATACGATTGAGTCTATCCACTAGTTATTGATACTTATAATCCTTTTGAATAGCTTTGACCGTAACGAGTTTCTAGCCATATGTGAATTGTTCAGTTGGCCATTGACAAGAGTTTAATGTCATATTTTTAATAATTTTGTAAGCATCCTATTCATAAGAGCTCTTGTTGCTGCTTCGTCTAATCTAGATCTTGTGTTTGCATCCAATCCATTATAAAATATCTGCAATCTCTTCCACTCAGGAAATCTGTACTGTGGGCATTTTTGAATCAATATTTTAAAGCGTTCCCACACCTCATAGAAGCTTTCTCCTTCCATCTGTTTAAAGACAACAATTTCTCTTCTTAATTGGACTACTTTACTAATCGGGAAAAACTTCTGTAAGAACTTTCCAGCAAGTTCATCCCAAGTCGTGATGGATCCCAGAGCCTGCGAGTCTAACCAGGAAAAGGTGTTATTAATCAGAGAAAAATGGAACAATCGAAGATGAATTTTAAAAGTATCATAGAGTTGAAGAAACCATTTCAAATGTTAATTACAGTCCTTTATCATAGTGCCCCTAAACTACAGATTATTTTGGATCATTTGTATCATTGCCGGTTTGATCTCGAAATTATTAGCTATAATCATCGGTCTCGCTATACTTTTCTGAACCATATCTAAACTTGGTAGGGCATAGTCTTGAAAAGTTCTCTCATTCCGAGCTATATGCATGTTTTCGAGTAACTATGGTGCTAGTGGATATCTTAGGGTGTTATCATTGATGTATCCAAACAATGGATTTTCACGAGGTACGTTAGCTGCAGTTGGTAGTGGTAGATCTTGCATTTGCTGTTACTGTCAGCGATTCCTTCAGATTATTCTTTTGGACTGTGGCTGCTACAATAGGTATGCCTCTATTACGAGTCATACACCAAACCCAGAAAGAAAAGATTAATAACACTAAAATAAAATAAAATAAAATAAAATCGTATTTATCGCTGAGAAATCTCCTAATTATTCTTTTGGAATGTGAAAATTAAAATGAATCTAGTGAAATTACCTCCCCGGCAACGTCAACAACAACTTGACCGCCTCTGGACATACTAACATCTAGAGTGTAAATACTGTAATAAAATAAAAAGTTATGAGGCAGTATCCGCATGTATATGAGTCGAATTGTAACAAAGATTTTACAACGAAGTAGGTGAGTACTATGAAGATCATACCCAAGGGAGGTGAGTACTAAATCAATCTTAACCTATACAATTAAAGATTTAATTAATACTTTAAGCTAGTTATAATACGAGAGTAAAATAAGAAGTATTTTTATAGTTTGTAAAATAATGAAAGAAAATATCATAAAAAGAAAGTAAAACTGCAAGATATAGATATAAATAAAGTGAATCAAATCTGAAGATGAGTGATCAGCTTGCTTCAGCAATTCCAATTAACTGTCGTCTTGGGTTCCTTATCAACCAAATAGTCACTACCTTAGTAGGATCTTCCAATCTTCCACTAACATAACAAGTCAGCAAGAACTACTTATCTTTTGACCTCACAGTTTAGATTGGCTTGGGGTAAAGGTGTTCACGAATGGGCAATACCAATTTTGGGTTAATTCCCACCTTAATGACTTCCCAGGGTTGTCAGGCTTTGGGTTTGTTTCACGTTCTTCCTTTTTCAAACAGTTGATCCATTGAGTAACCCTACAAAACAGTTACGAGATCATGCCTCCACTCGCTAATCCCTTATTGAATGATTAGTTCCTCATGGCTTCCATAAACAACATGGAAAGGATGGAAGAATTAATCATAAGTAATGGATTGAAATAGAGAGTTCAAGAAAGCCTGGTTGATATTGATGAATAATACGAATCTATAAATGTTGATCTCCTTTTCAATCTGATCTCTTGAAGAAAACAAATAATTAAAACTATGAAAACCTAGGAAAGAAAGAAAACAAGACTAAATTTAATGAAAGAAACTAGGTTAAAGCTCAGGTGTCCTTAACATGAGCTAAAGGGGCCTATTTATAGCCTTTAAGTGGTCGCCGTCCTTAACCCTAGGTTAACTGATGTTCCTGATCTTAAAGTTCGACTGTGCAGACTAAAACGCCTCTGCTTCATGTTTTATTCTTGTCACAGAGTCGATGTCATGGCACACCAGGACTTGTGTCACGACGTAGCAACCAATATGTTCATCTGTAGCCATCTTCAGGGGTATGTCGCGACACCCTTAACCTGTGTCATGACATTGAAGGCAATTTCTCACTGTCTCTATTCTGCTCTCTATATTGCAACATCGGACCTCTCATGTTGTGACATAATGTTCAGTATTGACTTAAATGCCTTTAATGGTCTCTTGCATATTCATGAAGTATGTTAGCTCTCTCTTAGGCCTCATTTGGCCCTTAAGGTTAATAAAAGACTCAATATGAATATTTTATTGAATGTAAATAAAACTAAAGAAACTTAATTAAAACATAACGAAAATTCTTATATTCAAGCTCATTAAATGTGAAAACTAGTTTAATATGCTACATCAAATCACTACTGATTAATGTATTGGAAGATTCCATTGTGTTTAGCCCTCTTGAATATAAAATGAAAACAATTTATGCTGTGAAAGTAGAATAAGGAGGGTGTGATAGGAACTTTTACAATACAATAGGCAAGCGTGAGACACCCGAAGTAGTGAGATGTATTGTTGTTATCTCTTGAAGGTAAACACCACCTCTTGTCTCGGCTGTTCTAGAGTATAAATCTGTAGCAAAGAGTTAAAGTGAGGAGGGAAATCATAAAGGAAGGTTCAAACCCTAAGTTGAGTTTGAAAAAAGCCTTTGAAAGCCCTTTTAAAAAGAGTTGAAAGGGTAATGTAATAGGTGAATAGAGTGTTAAGTGGGACAATTTAGGGTTTTTGGAGGGTTATAGGGTTTTAAAAGTATTTAAAAACACGCAGGTTACTAAAACTTGACCTGTTTTTGGCATGACCCGACTTGGGTATCGTGACATCTAATATTAGTTATCACGATATCTAGAAGAGTTTTGAAAATCCCCCTTTTCTAAACTATCAGCGGTATTGCGATATATTGTGTTGGATATCGCGACTCCACTATCTTCTCACTCATGTATTGACTTGTTTTTGGAGTAGTAAGGTGAGTTATGAGTCCAAACACAGATGATTCACAAAACGAGAATTAAATTCATAAGGATGTGTCTAAACCACCAGTTTTTGGAATCTTCGTCATTGCATCAAAATGAAATTGCCACGAATTTTGGGAAACCTTAATCTGCCATTTGTTCATCAGGTGGTTAATTAGAGCATTCTTTAGCAACTTTGGAAGTTGATCTCGCCTTGCCTAGGTTATTTCCCTATTTTCCCTTCAACCCATTTTTCATCTAACTCCATTTCACCCATTTGTAGTTCTTTAAGGATGCCCCAGGATGGAATCACAAACTTAACTTTTGTTGAGTTTTCTTCCTTTCATTGAACGTTTCCTTGCAAGGACTTATCTTTGATTGGTTCATGATAAGAAATCTCTTCTCGATTCTCAAGAGCTGTGACAGCTTCTTCACAATTACCTTAACATAGTCAAAAATTTCCTCAATGATGCGCATGACTTCACTAGATTTTCTAGCTTCTCATTGGAGTTGGAAATTAATCCTCAAGCTTTCATGTTCCACAATGGTGTTGAGGACTTTCTTCTCCACTTCAACAATATCTAGTTAAACACATCCCTTTATCATGTTTTTCCTCCTAGTTCAATGTTGTAAGAGTTTAAGTATCTGATCCAACTTGACTCTTGATAACTTTTGTATTTTCCCAACACTCAGACATTCCATCCTCGAAGGCTTCATTCGAATTAGGCTTTCTGCAATCTTCCTCCAATTCTTCTAAAGATGCTTCCTCATCTTGTTTATCGCTAGCCACCAAATGCAAGTAAGTATACCAGTCATAGCAAGCGTCGTATCCTTGTTCTGCAAAAGGGTTGTAATCATCCCAGTTAAGTGTGGACCTCTCATTTGCCTCATACATCAATGATCCCTCGAGACACCTACCATAATCATCAAACATGACTTGAGATTGATCATAAATCAAGTGATTTCAAGCTATTTATCGAAAGGTTGTATCTATAAACCCTAATTTGGCTACTTATCTCTACCTAAAAGTGTACACTAAAAATTACTCAATCTTACACTTTCTTCCCTGGCAACAGCACCAACAACTTGATTGGTTGCCCGCGTGCGCACTAAAACACCAAATTTATGAAACTATTTTTAAAGCCTAGTTTTATGCAAGCGTACAAGTCAGTTGTAATATTTATAGTGTTACAATGAAATATTGAAGTATTCCAAGGATCAAACTCAAAGGAAAAAGGCGATTGAGCAATAAATAACATACATAATAGAGTCTAACCGGCTACTAATATGATTTTATAGTACGACAATTCATGAAAAGATGAGTTTACAAGAAAATTAAATATTCTACTCTAAGGACTAAATTGCAAGAAATGTAAAACTAGAGGGACTATCCAACAAATAGCTAATGGGGGTTGGTTAACTTCGACGTGGTTCACCAAATCTTTGGCTAGGGACTTAAATTGTGTAAATTACCAAGTGGCTTCAGTTTCTCTTCCAATCTCAATTTTACTGACTTAGACAAATTAGGTTTGGTTTATCTTCTGATCTCGTCAGTTAATTCGGGACTAACGAACGAGTGCGTCACAAGATTACCTTCCGGTCTCACTTTATCTTAATATTCTCTTAGGGGCGTCACTACCTAATTTTTTAGTTCTATTCAAATTAGTCCAATTTGTTACGATTTAGTCCTTTGTCCAAGGAATGTTAGTTTATCCACATCTCTAGCAACCAACTCCCTTAAAGGTTTAGCTACACATGCTCAAAATAAAGAAAATACACATAAACATGGAAATCAAGGCAACCATGAAAGTAAAACTTGAGAAAAATATAAAAGTTAAGATTTTTATGCAAGAAAACTTAAATAGCATGATACCAAAAGCATTTAATAGAGAAATCTAAGGCAAGAAATATAAAAGGAGAAACTTTTAACAGATTAAATGTAGCACCCCTCACCCAGTCCGATCGCTGGACCCGAGCAATAGAGTAATACAAACAAATAGTGCATAATTACATATAATTTATATTCCAAAATCACAAATAATTAGTACATAATCACATACGTGCATGCATAATCACATTATTTAATCAATTTCAAGTAAATATTGGCTATACGAAAGCTTAAAAACAATTCGAGATTGAACAATGATGAATTTTAATTAAAAACAAAAAGTTGAGGAAATTTTGAAACAGGGGTCACATGGCCGTGTGACAGATCCCAGACCTTATGGCTCAGAAACGTGACCGTGTCGCAGACTGTGTGTGTATTCAAAGTAAAGTCACACGGTCATGTCACCAGTCCGTGTAATAGCCTGATGCCATATGGGAAAAACCTGCACTTAAAATCAATAAGACACACGACCATGTTTAGTACACAACTGTGTTATAGCCTGTGTGCACCTGAAATAGCTTCTAAAACTAGACAAATATTCTTACATTTCTTGGGTATCAAGCCAAACCAAAATCAATCATATACAAACTTTAAAAACTCATTCTAACAAGCTTAAAACATGTTAAATCATTCAACCTAAGCGTCTAACCAATGTGCCCACGTTTGTAACACCCCTTACCCGTATTTGACACCAGAATAGGATACGAGGCATTATCAGACTTATACACATGTAATCATACAAAATCGAGACGTAAATTTCCATTCAAATTTAAAAATTTTCATAAACATTCATTTCATCCCTATAGCGATCCTATGAGGCCCAAAACATGCATTGGAAGCGGTTCGAGACTAAACCGAGAACTTTGAAAAATTTAACAACACTTAGAAAATTTTTCATGTTTTAAGAGCCACACGCCCGTGTGGCTCGAGACACGCCCATGTGGGCAGGCCGTGTGGTCACACACGCTTATGTCCCTAACCCGTGTAACTCTCTGTTTGTCATCCAAGAACAAATTAAAGTCACATGGCCAAGGCACACGCCAGTGTGCTTAGGCCGTGTGGTCGATTTAATTTTCATAAATTTTCATAAAATAGGTGCAGACTTCACACAGCCGGGGCACACGCTTGTGTTTGAGGCCGTGTCTTCCACACGACTGAGACACACGCCTGTGTCTTTACCCGTGTGCTCAATTCTTAGCATTCTATATTGCAATAATTAAGGAGCAGGGGACATACGGCTGGATCACACACCCACGGGGCAAGTCGTGTGTCACACATGGCCTAGACATACGCTCGTGTGGACAAAAATAAGGCTATTTTCCAAGCCATTTTTTCACCCTTCTATGCACAAACCTACACAACAAAACATAGCACCATTCCAAGTATATAGATTTAACCAAATCATCCACAACCAAGGCATCAATACCTCATTCACATGCTATCAGTGATCATGCACAAACATCACATATATCTTAACTCAAATCATGCAATTTCCTACATCCATGAAAGACATCATCATATGCATATATACTTAAATCAATATTAGCCAATTTCAATGGCCATTTACAACATAAATTATCAACCAACATAAGCCAATACATTTGGCCAAATCAATTATGACACATAACAAAATGACCAAGTCCCTATACATGCCATAACTCAAAATATTGAAATCATTGGTACCCAAAATAATAAGTTGATAGTATGATGGAGCCTCCGATGATCCCCAAATTCGAGCTAGCTTGGTGACACTATAAGACAAGGGAAAAGAAAAGGGGAGTAAGCTATAAAGCTTAGTAAGTTCCCATGCAAATAATAAGCATTATAAACTCACATTTAACATACAATTACCTTGAAGTAAATTAACATAAATGCCACTATAAATCTCATAATCAAACTTAATCAATCACAACCTTACCAAGGGATTCATCACATATCGAGCTCATTAAGCATGAGTTTTATGTACATACCTGTACCAATTTACAACATACCATAGTCTTTCACAACTTTGATATTCTCATTGTATTTTTCGTTGAACCACTTGGAATACTAAAGGATACTCGGGACTCACACACACATAGTACCATACCAATGCCATATCCCAGACATGGTCTTACATAGGATCTCGTATCGATGCCAATAGCCTAGCTATGGTCTTACACGAATCCTCATATCGATGTCATATCTCAGATATGGTTTTACACGTAATCTCAAATAACCCTAATGTCATGACATTTGTATCCTATCTATTCTTAAGGTTCAACCTAGATTTCTCACTTATCAAACTTTGTCGATCACGTTCAAGAGCAAATCACAGTTCATACGATATTAAAGAAATTAAAGCATAAATAACAATGCATTATTTACATAGGAACTTACCTCCGTACAAAAATAGTAGGAAATAGACCTAATCATCAAATACTTTGTTTTTCCCTCGATATATGTCCGAACATCATTTCTCTTGATCTATAATAGAAAATTTAACTCATTTATTAATCACGTTACTCAAATCAATCTAAAACTTACATTATGGCAAAATTACATTTTTGCTCCTAAACTTTGACATATTTATATTTTAGTCCCTAGGCTCGTAAAATGAAATCTATTCAATTTCATCAAGATCCAAGCCTAGTAGAACCTCTTTCATGCTTATAACAGCTCACATTTTCAATTTAATCACACTTTTATACACATTTTGAAATCTTTTTACAAATAGGTCCCTTTTAACATTTTCATTAAAAATAATCTAGCAAAAGTTATTTTTCTAACATTAAACTTGCATAATCTACTACTAGACATCAAAATACACAAATATCTAACATGGGTCAAACCCTATACCTCGATCATCTCTCAAATTAATGGTAGAAATAGATAGATCGAGTGATAATGACTTCAAAATTGTAAATAACATTAAAAACAAGGCAAGAATGGACTTACAATCGAGCTTGAAAAGTGGCAAAACCCTAGCTATGTCTTCCTTCAAATTTTTGGCCAAGCATGAAAAAGATGGACTAAATTTTGGCTTGATTTTTGCTTTTTAATTCTTTTCATTACTACATGACCAAAATGCCATTTTCTTAAAACACTAAAATTCTCTTACCTCATTTCTATTTTTGTCCAACTTAAATTAAAATGGTCTAATTACCATTTAAAGACCTTCAATTTAAAATTTCATAACAATTAGACACCTCTAGCATGTAGAACTCAACTTTTGTACTTTTTACAATCTAGTCCTTTTTGCTAAATTGAGTGCTCAAACGTCAAAATTTTCGAACGAAATTTTCACGAAATCATTCTGTAAAATTGTATACCATGAAATGTAATAAAAATAATTTTTTTACGTCGAATTCGTGGTCCCAAAACCACTGTTCCGACTACGCCCAAAATTGGGCTGTTACAACGTTGGCACCACATTTCAATAATTCAAAACAACTCAAAATGGAATTAATCAAGAATACTAATCTTGAGCATATTAAATCTTTTAACCATTTCATATTTGATGTCCATTCTAACATTACAACTTAGGTAACAAGACTTCCAAGGCTAATAAGGAAAGAACATAATTATAATTTGACTTATACCAATTCATAGTAACATAACTAAGCAAATCATGTGTTAACTAATTCCAAGCAACCATCAAGCATAAGTCAAATATGTAACCGAACCATCCATGACAACATTAAGTAATTAACCCAAAGCAAAACACTTTCAAACTACCCATAAGTTGACCATTTCCATTACACATATACATATTTACATACCACAAAAGACCATCATGATACAAAATGACCAAAACTAACATATTATAACCTAGGTACATGCTAAAACCAACAAAAAGACCATTCACCAACATTTGAGTTCGGGATCGTCGCTGGATGCTGAGTTGAGGATAAATCTACTAGATAGTTAACTTGTGTACGAGAAAACAAACGTATGCTGAGTATAACTCAATAGTATTTCTATAAATCGAACATAGAAGTAAAATTATAATAGATTTTATATGCCCACATTAAAATAAATGATGTTATGCAACATTATCGCAATCATAGTTCAATTCGTTTCATATTTAACTTAACGTCATTCCTTAATTACATAACCATTCCCTACTTTAATTTCCAAATTATACTTTATTCCATTATATCACATTTGCTATTTAATATTATTACCATTTTCAAATCATTATCATCTCAAGTCATTATCTCAAGTTTACATTTTATTTCCCCTATTAACGTGAATCCGACTTGGACTCGAATACGCAAATCCAACCAACACACCAAAGTTTGGCACCTAGTGCCTGACGGATAAATCGTAGAAATGAATTGGGCCCTGTGCAGGTCGGTAAATCCGATGAATATATGTGCCCAACACTAGTCGGTATAACCAACAAATAGGGTGCCCAGCACTCCTCGACACGTAGTCATAAAACCCTGAACTCTTCCTACCTTATGGCATGCCAATTATACCTGACCCTACCCGAACAATTAATAGGTAACAATGTTCTCAATTCATTTTATAATCCCATTTCATATCAAATCCAATATCATATATATTATACAATATCTTTACAATTATGCAATTTAACATCTTGTCATTAATAATCATTCAATCATCTTTTTTTAATACAAATTCACATATCAATAATATCATTTCAAAATAGTAACTCACCTTATACAAATATATACTTACCAAATAATGCAATGTACAAAATCAACATTTTAAATAGTTTGGATTATAGAAATACAAACCGTAAATTCTAAGTTATTTGTTGACAACTTTATCCTTTCCTTTCTTACTCGAGGATTCCGATTCGACGTTAGCTCTTATATTCTTCTTCTTGATTTCGTAAGTTTGAAAGAGTAAAGAGATTTTTAATGTCCCTTTCATCCCACTCAAATGTTTTGGTTTTTATTACTAATCTTATTTTAATATAATATATATTAAAGTTAACATAATATATAATTTATATATATAAATATATGATGACCGTCCAATTAAATAAAGACAAAGGTATAATTACTTTTTAACTCCCTTAGCTATAAATTACTTATGATTTAATTATAATTCAACTTTTAATACTTAAGCGATTTAATCCCTGTACTTAAAATAAGCTCTAATTCAAAGAAATTACCTAACCGAAATTCATTTAGCTACTAAAATGACTCCATAAATATATAATAAAAATATTTACGAGTCTAATTTATGGAAACGAAGTCCCAAAACCACACTTTCCTGCACCACTAACTTTCTGTACAAACCACTTGTACCTTGATTAACTGACTAATTAATAAAATCTGTAAAATCAAAATCCAATATAACACTATAATAAACCTATAAATATTATTGAATAATATATATAGACTCCAACATTGAAAAATAGGGTTCTGAAACTGCCATTTTCGATACGACTGACTTTTAGGTCGTTACATTAAAAGTAAAATAAACTAAAATACACTAAACTAAAGCTTGAAGAGTCTTGAAAGCAAGGTACAAGGACAGGAAATGTAAATAAACCATAGCTACAATGTTAGCTAAGTTAGCTAACACTAATAACAACAAGAACAAGAAGTAAATGCAGAAAAGTAAACTCTAATCTAATGTAGAAGAAGAGAAAAATAAAATCTCTAAAAAAGTGTAGAGAAAAACTAAAGAAAACCTAGAGAAAACTAAGTTAAAGTGTGTCTCTCTCCTCCTCAACAATTTTTGGCTGCTTTGAAGTGTATTCTGATAAATTTTTTATGCCAAAAATGCCCCTACACAGGCCTTGTGTGATTGGTGGGCTTGGTAGACAAAGGCTACCCTTTTAGTCCAAGTTTGTCCCCTTGACAAAGGTGATATCACAATACCTAAAAGAAGATATTGCGATATCTCAAGCAGTTTTGAAACTTGGGGTCTTCCATGGGAGGTGGATATCATGATACCCAAGGGGATATCGCGATACCACTAAAAGGAACCCTTGATCTTCTACACTTTCAGAGGTATTGCGATCCCGAGTGTTAAATATCTCAATACCTTTGCCCTAGGTGTCGTTCTCGCTCATTTTCTACCTTTGACACATTCCTACAGCAGTTAAACACACATTAGGCCTCCAAATGGCACTACCAACCAATTTGGGTAAAAAAATAGATAAAAACGAGATATTTCACTTATTAACTGAAAAATATGAAAATAACAAAAAATTATGCTAAAAACTCTATTTTTCTTGAGAAAAAGCTCATTCAATGCATCGAAAAAGCCTAATTTGCCACATCGATTTGTGGCAAATCAGCGTCCCTAAAAGGGTGTACTATCGAATTCACGCAATACGCTAACCAAACATTTTAGCGAATAATTCGGTAGTCTAACCCTTTTACTACCATTGGCTTATTCAATTACCCGCCAACAACATATCAATATGATCTGTACTAAGCGGGTTTTTACATGTCATATATTTTAGCAAGATTTTGTTATTCTTTTAGGCCAAAAAATAAGTTCTTTTAGAAGGGGCTATTGTTTGAAATAAATATTTTTTAGAGAAATAATTAGTAGATTACACTCGTTAATTTCAATCAAGGTTTTAAGAATTTTTAGTACAAGATATGACTATTTATAGAAATTAAGTTCTATGCATGTAAAATGTTGGAACATTTTCAAATATTTTTAGTATTCCAATAACTATAAATGAAAAGGTGTAATTAATCAAAAGTTAAATACTTTGGTTATTGGTCAAGAGTTATATCACTTGATTTTTGACAAAGAATTATAACTATTCAAACAATATTACTTGAATAGTTATACTATTAGATGAATAATTATGTGTCTTTTTAAATATGTTATTATTCATAAAAGACACCTATTGAAAGATGTCTCTATAAAAAGATATGAAAATTTCAATAAATAGAAATGAGATTTCATTTGGAAATCATACTAATAAGTTCTAAAAATTCATTATATCTTTCCTCCATATTCTAATATTGTTAGATTGTTTATAAAGAGTTACTGCAGAAATTCTTTATAGAAATTGATTTTCTCATTATACATTGCTCAATGCTTAATGGACTATTCTTATCAATGCGAAACACAAATAGTCATCAGCTTCATTATATCCTCGAGGTTCATTTTCTTGAAACTCTTTTGTATACCAAAAATAGGAGGGGGAGAATAGAACCTTAAAGATAATGGTTTGAAACATGCCTTGGAGCCTTGTCTTATTTCTTCATTTTTTGATCTAGTTTCGTTCGTGTGTTCGAGATTTTCCTCACCAGAGATTTGTACTAACAATTTTAAGGTTGTATTATCATGATGACTGCTACAACAAATGAAAGTGGAGCACTGAGGGAGCTGGTTTCCAACTTTGTCAAACTTGATTAGTTTGAGGGTGGCAATTTCTAATGATGGCAAAAAAAGATACACTTCTTATTATCAACTTTGAAGATTGCCTATGTTTTGGATGCTCCAAGACTGGAAGAGAATGAAAATGAATTTGCTTCTGTAACTCGAGAAAGACAAAAATGGGACAATGTTGATTACTTGTGTATAAGCCACATATTAAATGGTTCATCTGATGGTTTGTTCAACACCTACCAAAATGAGGTCACCGTTAAGGAATTATGAGACAAATTGGAGACGATATATGACCGAAGAATCTACAAATAAGAAATTTCATGTTAGTCATTTCAATAATTATGAAATGATTAGTGGTTGTTCTGTTATGGAACAATTTCGTGATATTGAAAAAATGTTGAATTAATTTAAGCAATATAATATGAAAATGGATGAAATAATTGTTGTATCCTCCATTATAGAAACTTCCTCCATTATAGAAATACTTCCTTCATCTTGGAAAGACTTTAAAAGAAGTCTAAAACATAAGAAAGAGGAAATACTTTTTGAGCCTTTGGTTAAAAGGAAAACAAAGTTGTTGTTTTTAATAACAATATTGAAAAATACAATACATGTATGTTGACTAAAATTACTAGAAACTATTTCCCTAAAGTTAAAAGGAAAACAAAGTTTCTTGATTTGATACATAGTGATTTATGTGACATGCATAATACTCCTGCATTAGGTGGAAATAAATATTTTCCTACTTTTATTGATGATTGTTCTAGATACTGTTATGTATATTTATTGCATTCAAAAGATAAAATGCTTGATAAATTTAAAGTTTATAAATTTGAAATTGAACTTCAGTGTGAATCATTTCTCAAGTGCTTAAGATCAAATAAAGGTGGAGAATACTATAATCCAAGTTATTCTAAATCTACTGGAATTATCCATCAATTTTTATTCCCTTGCACACCACAACTAAATGGTGTACCTAAAAGGAAAAGTAAAGTCTTGATCGAAATGGTAAATTCAATGTTATCATATTCAAGTATTGGATAAAGTTTTTAGGGAGAAGATGTTCTGACGACTTGTCATATATTGAAAGAGTTCCTAATAAGTAAGCTAAAATAACCCCCTATGAACAATGGAGAAAAGGAAACCAAACCTTAATTATTTAAAGGTTTCAGGCTATAGAGCTATTGTCAAAATTTCAACACCTAAACGTAAAAAGTTAGGTGAAAGAGGAATTGAATGCATATTTATAGGATATGCACATAATAGCAAGGCATATAGGTTCATGGTAATTGAACCAAATGATTCAATTTTAATTAATATTGTTATTGAATCAATAGATGTTATTTTTTATGAAATTAAATTTAATTTTATTTCAAGACAATTACAATCACAACAATTAATTCATTCTTCAAATAAAAATGAGATTCCATTGGAACAAATTGATAATAATGATAAATCTTGTCAAGAATTAAGAAGAAGTAAAAGGATTAAAAATGTCAAATATTTTGGACCAAATTTCATTATGTTCCTTGTAAAAGGTAAAAGTGAAAGTATAAGCAATAAGATACCCAATTGTTATAATACATAATTTGATCCTATTACATTGGAAGAGGCAATGAAATATCAAGACTCTGCTTTTTAGAAAGAAGCAATAAATGATGAGATGGGTTCAATAATGGGAAATCAAACTTGGGTCTTAGTTGATCTTCCACCGAGTTTCAAACCAATAGGTTGTAAATGGATCTTCAAAAAGAAAATAAAGGTTGATGGAACCATTGATAAATTTAAAGCAAAGTTGGTAGCCAAAGGTTTTACACAAAAACAAGGTGTTGATTACTTTGATACATACACTCCAATAGCAAGAATTGCTACGATTAGACTCTTAATATCACTTACCTCAATGTATAATTTGGTTGTTCACCAAATGGATGTTAAAACTACATTTTTAAATGGTGAATTTGTAGAGGAAGTATACATGGAACAACTAGAAGGATTTGTTATTCCAAGATAGAAACATAAAGTATGTGAGTTTGTTAAATCTCTATATGAACTTAAACAAGCACCAAAGTAATGGCAACAAAAGTTTGATAAGATTATTTTAGCTAATGGCTATAAAATAAATGAATATGATAAGTGCATATATAGTAAATTTGAAAATGAAAAATGTGTCATAATTTGCTTATATGTAAATGACATGCTTATATTTGGCATGGATTTGGAACAAATAGAAAACACAAATAAATTCTTGTTAAACTTTGCTATGAAGGATATGGGTGTAGCAGATGTTATTCTTGGGATTAAAATAACCCAAGAGGAAAGCACTGTAGCTTTATCACAATCACATTACATTGAAAATATGCTTAAAAAGTTTGATCTTTTCAATTGTATACCAACATCTACACCCATGAACCCTCAAATAAAATTGGTATCTAATGCTAGTAGAAAAATTGATCAATTGAAATATGAAAGTCTAATTGGTTGTCTTATGTACATAATGACTTGTACAAGACAAGATATTGCATATGTTGTTTGGAAATTGAGTAGGTACACAAGTAATCCAAGTAATTTGAACTGGCAAACTTTGAATAGAGTACTTAGGTACTTAAAGAAAACTATTAACTATAGGTTGTGTTATAATAGATATACTTCAGTTTTAGAAGGGTATTCGAATACTATTTGGATTACGAGTTTGGAAGATCATGCTTCTACTAGTGGATGGATCTTCATTCTTGGTGGAGGAGCCATTTCATAGGGTTCCAAGAAACAAACATGTATTACTGATTCCATCATGGCAGTCGGATTTATTGCTGGATGGTTAAAAAATTTTCTTTATGATGTACCTTTATGGCCTAAAACAATTTCACTTATTTCTATCTATTGTGATAATGAGGCTACTCTAGCAAAGGCATATAGCTAAGTATATAATGAAATATCTAGACACATTGGATTAAGATATAGCTATGTCTGATAATTAATATTTGATGAAGTGATCACTATTAATTATGTAAGGTCAAGTGAAATTTTGGTGGATATTTTGACAAAAAGTCTTGCTAAAGATGTAGTTAACAAGACCCCAAAAAGGATGAGACTCAAGCCCATTAATTAGAGGCACCCATGATAGAAACTTGACTCAACGCTTGGTATAATGTCAAGTGTTGAGTTCAATGATAAAAAGTACATCATTAGTATGGGACTGCTAGCACAATAAATAAATCCATTCTAAGATTAAAGTGCTAGGTAGTTGTAATGATGAGGGAAGGATGAGTAATATACTCTTAATGGATCTATAACATAAATATGTTAGAGTGTTATAATTACGAGAACACTCATGATCGGATCTACCTATGTGAGTGGAAGTGTGGTCATTTCTAAGAGTTCAAGGGCTTGGCTCTAACAATACTCATGAAAAGATAACACAGGCACATGGTCACAATAGTGTCCCTGGATACTATGCATTGAACGATGTTGAAATCATTGTGTGAGATGTGTTCGGTTAATCAAATGGGATAATTGGTTCAAAGCTTAGTCTACCATGCAATTTCGATTAACTTTAACATGTTTTCACTAAGTGAAAATTCAATTGTAAGACACCTTCATTTATGCAAATTAATTTTCAAGAATATCAAAATATAAAAGATTTTGAAAATGGGGGGAGATTTTTGGAATATTTTCAAATATTTATAGTGTTCCAATAATTATAACTGAAATGGTGTAATTAATCAAAAGTTAAATATTTTGATTATTGGTCAAGAGTTATATCACTTGATTTTTGAAAAAGAATTATAACTAGTCAAACGATATTACTTGAATAGTTGTAATATTAGATGAATAATTATGTGTCTTTTTAAAGATTTTATTATTCATAAAAGACATATGTTGAAAGAAGTCTCTATGAAGAGACATGAAAATTCCTATAAATAGGAATGAGATTTCATTTGGAAATCATACCAACAACTTCTAAAAATTCTTTCTATTTTTCCTCCATCTTCTAATATTATTAGATTATTCTATAAAGAGTTACTACATAAATTCTTTATAGAAATTGATTTTCTTGTTATACATTACTCAGTGTTTAGTGGACTATTCTCGTCACTGTGAAATACAAATAATCATCGGCTTCATTGTATCCTCCAGGTTCATTTGCTTGAAACTCTTTTGCACATCGAATATAGATAGGGACGAATATAACCTTAAAGATAGTGACCTGATACACGCATTGTCCTATTTATTCATTTTCTATTCGAGTTCCGTTCATGTGTTCGAGATTTTCCTCACTTGAATAATTTCATTATAGGTTCTCATTATATCTGCTCTTTTTGATACAATGCCTAGAACTATCCATAGCCCCCCTCCTCAACATATGATAATGCGTTTCAATGCACTCGAACCCACGTCCTCTTGTATTAACAACGATGCCTATACCAATCAAGTTAAGATTTCAATCAGTCAAAGAGTGTTGAAAGTAGTGTTAAGCTAGTTGAATTTTAAATACAATTACTAATCTTAAAAAACTTAGTTTTTATGGAATATGAAATGAACCTCGAAATTATCTTGATTATACCAAAAAAGAAAAATAAACGTGTACACAAACCTGCATTCTTTTAATAAAGGGTAAACTACAAAAATAGTCACTTTTGTTTGTTTTAGGTTACATTTTAGTCACTTATGTTTGAAATGTTACGTTTTAGTCACTTATGTTATTATTTTGTTACGAAGTGATCACTCTTCCGTTAAGTTCCGTTATCTCCCTAACGGTAATCCTACGTGGCAGTCCAACTAGATTTTAAGTGCCAACTTGGATTTCCTAATGGGATGAGAATAGATTTTTTATTAAATAAATTTAATTAATTAAAAATTTTAAACCCTAAATATTAGTTAAAAAACCGTTCATCTCTCCTTTTTTTAGTTTTGTTTTTTCAATTGACTAAAAGAACTATTATCATCAAAAAAATTTATTCACGTACAAAAATAAAAGAGGATTCAATGGAGGGTCCAAGTATATTTTCTTCACCGACAAATTTATGTTCTAAAACTTAAAATGAAGTGGTTGTCGACAAATAAGAAGATGGTAATCGTTTTTGTTCCTAATCATTGTATTTTTCAATTCTTCACGTTCTTGAATAATTAGTTTCTCAATCTGATTTTTTCTGATCTGAATCAGCTTGTTTGTTCACAATCCCTTTGTGGGTATCCCTTTTTTCTGATATTAAATTCTTTTAGTTGCTAATATTCATATCAAGAATTTTAATTTATGGTTTTCATTAAATAATAAAAAATCAAATCTTTTATTTTTCAGTATTGAATAAAAGAGATAGAGGAATGCAAAGAAGACATACCTGAACTCTCCATTAAATCTATCTTTATAAAGCAATCAATTTGATTTCAACTATTTTGATCTTAATAATAATTTTTTCAATCAAATGAAAAAAAAAACATTGGAAAAAAGAAGAGACTGAAGAAAAATTAAAAAGAGGAGATGAACAGATTTTTTAGTTAGGGTTTAGGTTTAAAAATTTTAATTAATTCAATTTTTAATTAAAAATCTATTTTCATCCCATTTAGAAATCTAACTTGGCATCTAAAATCTAGTTGGACTGCCACGTAGGATTACCGTTAGAGAGATAACGGAACTTAACGGTAGAGTGATCACTTCGTAATAAAATAGTAACATAAGTGACTAAAACGTAACATTTCAAACATAAGTGACTAAAATATAACCCGAGACAAACAAAAGTGACTATTTTTGTAGATTACTCTTTAATAAATTAAATATGCTAGTTTTTCTATAAACATAATTTATTTATAATTAAATAAATTCTTTAAAATAATTTCTTTTGCACAATAATTTTATTGTTATAGAGGAGTTACTATATAAAGTTGTATGTATGTAGATGTCACATGATCTTTTATTAGATCCCAAGGCTTTAAGCCCTCCCATTGCTTTCACAATGACAAAGGTAGAAGAAGAAAAAGGGGCAGCAGATGGAAGAGATGAGTACACTGAAGATGGAAGTGTGGATCTCAAGGGCAGGCCTGTCTTGAGATCAAACACTGGGAGATGGAAAGCTTGTTCTTTCATTGTTGGTAAGTATATATATATATCATCGTCTTTGAGAGAAAAACCAAAAGATTTCAATTCATTTCAAACATTCATAGTTTTGGTTGTCAATAAACCTGTCTGAAATTGAAATTATGGTTTAATGGGAATATTGCAGGATATGAAGTGTTTGAGAGGATGGCGTACTACGGGATAGCATCAAACCTAGTACTGTACTTGTCGAGGAAACTCCACGAAGGAACAGTAAAGGCTTCAAACAACGTCAACATCTGGGTTGGAACAGTGTGGATGACCCCGATTGTAGGGGCTTACATTGCAGATGCTTTTCTGGGTCGCTACTGGACTTTTGTTATTGCATCAGCCATTTATCTTACAGTAATATACTTTTAAGTTTAAACCTTTGTAACTTTCCTTAAAATGCTCAGTTTCTTGCCGTTTCTTCATTTTCTTCATTATGTTACGTTTCATATATGGTACTCGTTCTCGCCCATATCCCATGCATAATTATGCCTTTAGTCTAAGCAACTTGAATTTCTGGTAATGGTTTTCCTCGTGGGGAACAACTGGGAAGTTTTTTTTTCCCATTCTTTTAATATTAATTTCCTGGGAAGATCCGTAATTCTATAGATAATCTTAAGCATCCATAATTTTGACTCCCATGGCATATTCCAGCTTCATTAATTACGAAGAATATATGACCTCGTAATGATCTCCGAAGACAAGGACAAGATATTCCAATGTTTTGGCTTGCGTAATATGATGTACTTGACAAATTTTTATTTGAATTAACATATATACACAATTCTCTTAATTTGGGTATTTATCAAGGTAATAAGTATATTTTAATACCGATGGAAATCAACAGGGAATGTCACTCCTGACCTTAGCAGTTTCTGTGCCTGCCTTGAGGCCTCCATCATGTGGCCATGGGATCAAAGAAGAAGCCTGCAACAAAAGAGCCTCAGATTTGCAGAAAGGTGTATTCTATTGTGCACTATACATTATCGCAATAGGAACTGGTGGAACCAAGCCTAACATTTCCACTATGGGGGCAGACCAGTTTGATGACTTCGAGCCGAAGGAAAGGGTTCAAAAGTTATCCTTTTTCAATTGGTGGATGTTTAGCATTTTCTTTGGCACCCTCTTCTCCAACACTTTCTTGATCTACATACAAGACAATGTGGGGTGGAGCCTTGGCTATGGCCTACCAACAGCGGGTCTCTTGGTCTCTGTTTTGGTGTTCTTGGTGGGAACCCCGCATTACAGACACAAATTGGCCTTGGGTAGCCCTTTAACCACGATTTTCCAGGTGCTTGTGGCTGCTGTCAGGAAGTGGAATGTGCCTGTTCCAAGCGACCCCAAAGAGCTACATGAGCTTAGCTTGGAAGAGTACACAAAATCTAAGAAATTCAGAATTGAATACACCCCTTCATTAAGGTTGATTTTATTTATTTCAACTTCGTATGCCCCCCTATCTTTCTTTAACCTTGGCTATGATTGACTAGCTATCATTCCTGTGCAGATTCCTAGACAAAGCAGCCGTAAAGAGCGGGTCAAACTCACCATGGATGTTGTGTCCAGTGACCCAAGTCGAAGAAACCAAGCAGATGGTGAAGATGATCCCCGTTTTGTCGGCAACATTCATACCAAGCACCCTTTTAGCTCAGGTGGGAACATTGTTTATCAAACAAGGAACCACTCTTGATCGTAGGATGGGACCCCACTTCGAAATCCCGGCGGCTTGTCTCACAGCATTCGTTACCATCTTTATGTTGATCAGCATTCCCGTATATGACCGCATATTCGTCCCAACAGTGAGGCGTTACACCAAGAATCCCAGAGGGATCACATTGCTACAAAGAATGGGAATTGGCCTTGTTTTGCAGATCATCATAATGGTCGTCGCTTGTTTTGCTGAAAGGAAGAGGCTGAGCGTTGCAAGAGAGCATCAGATAGTGGGTAAAGACGACACGGTTCCTCTCACCATATTCATACTCCTACCGCAGTTTGCTTTGATGGGGGTGGCCGATTCGCTCGTGGAAGTTGCAAAGCTAGAGTTTTTCTATGACCAAGCACCGGATGGAATGAAAAGCCTTGGGACCTCATATTTCACTAGCAGCTTAGGGATTGGGCATTTCCTTGGCAGTTCTATTTTGACCACAGTTTCTGATATCACTATGACAAATGGACATACAGGGTGGATCCTGGACAATCTCAACATCTCTCACCTAGACTATTATTATGCCTTCTTGGCTGCCATGGGTTCCCTCAACTTCATCTTCTTCTTGATTGTGGCCAAGTATTTTGTTTATAATGTAGACGTCACAGAAAGGGATTTAAAGGAAGCCATTGAAGCTTCATTGGACAAACCTTCCCTTAAAGGGGAAGCCTTGGCAACTGGTCCAATCTGATAATATCCCTTGTCATTTCCTCTCATATACGCTACAGTAATGAAAAATGCAAATTCCGGTGTAGTCCCTTTGAAATACAAAATATCCGTTCTCCCAGCCCAACTGGTTCTCAAGTTTTTAATCACTTCGATCTCTTATGTCATACATATATGTATCTTTTTCTTTTTTGGTACATTAATGGGTCAGTGACAAGATTTAAACCCTGAATCTAACCTGCAAACGCAGAACTTTAACCATAAGACGTTCAAATGTATTTTCTAAACCATTGTTAGCTGCTTGGCTAGTTTACTTTGCATATCTCCTGTCTCTAATTAATTTTGATAAATTTGGAGATTAATTCACTTTGAGCTCGAAAAAATTAAAAATATTTGAAGGCACAGTTGTCATATAAATTTTGGGTAAAAAATAAAAGTCTATTTTAAAAACTTCTATTTTGGAATTTATTTGTAAAAATATTATTTTCAATTTTTTAGTATTTTATCTCTTAGTATTTTTTTTATAACTTTTTAATACTATATTACATTAAAGATTTTAAGCAAGATTAAACTTTTATATTCTTTTTATTTCTTAAGGCATCTATTGGAGCGAGTTCGGTAACTAATCATTCACATTCTGTAGGAACATTAAGGGGTAAATCGACCTACAAGTAAACGTATAGATTAACTCCATTAAATACATTATTTAAATTTTTATAAAAATTTATATTATATTTTTAATATCTGCTCTTTTTGATACAATGCCTATAACCACTCTCAAATTCATAAATAGGAGAATAATGCAATTTAATGTACTTAAACTCACGTCCTTCTATATTAGCATCAATGTCCATGCCAATTGAGTTATGACTCAACCAGTATCATATGTCAACCTTAAACCTATACGTGAATCAACATTTAGACTAACTACCTTAAATATGTTATTTAACATTATAATAAAAATTATCTCTTCATATAAATTTATTAAAATAAATATATATATAGTGTTAGGAAAAAAAACATGAGCACAGAGATACAATTTTTTATTGCTCTCTTTTTTTTTAATCTTTTTCTTTTTTTTTTTCAATTTAATTATGTTCCATGTACTGTTTAAACTTTGAAATATAGTCTTCTGCTTTTAATTTTAGAAATTCAACTCTTCTATAATTGATTTAAGAATTAAAATTTAATTTGTAATCAATTTTGAATATACGACATTTTAATATTCAAAAGTTTGATTTAAAAGTTAAAGTTCAATTGATAATTTATATTTAAATTTATAAAAATTAATTAATAATGCTAGTTATCAATTGGACTTTAATTTTTAAATCAAACAAGTAGAGAGATACAATTCTTAAAATAGAAAGCAAGCAATGGACTTCAATTCCAAAACTAAAAAAGGTACAGGGACTGACGAATAATTATAACTTTTTTCATCAACCCAACGAAAAAAAGGAGGAAGTAACTGCTGACGTGTCAGCATTTGAAAACCTAACTTCAACGGTAATATGTTGTTTTAATATATAGTTATAAATAGTACTTCGAATTCTGAATTCAATTTGTTTTCCCCCATTGTTTTAATTTTGTTTCTTCTTTTTGCTTGCCCAGCTTTGCGCCATTTTCCTTTTAATTTCTCTTTTCTTTATTTTTTATTTCACTTGCTACTTATTAAAGACCTCCATTAAATAGCTTTAGGTCGATTTTTTATCCAATTTTCAGAACTATGAGACTCAAAACTAAGCGTAATTTTTTTATTTTATTATGGTTGCTATTATAGACGTTGATAATAATAATAGAATGATTGTAAAACAAGAACATACAAATTTTACATGGAAACCCTTTTAGGAAAAAAATCATGAGCAGAGGAAAAGAAATTCACTAATGTTGAAAAATGAATGATGCAAGAGGAGTTTTGACTACATCTATTTAAAGGTTGAAAATACATTATTCCAATCAATATCAAATAAAAGAAGTGTAGTTCTATATGGATTCTACCTGTGCGGCACTCGGCCTCTCGCCCCCATAGATCCCTTTATTTTACCACTGTATTTATTTCTTCAACAAGTGATGGGATTCGGGTCACACAAACTCTAACAATCTCCACCTTGGCACGAATTCTCAACGAACAAGTTCTTCACATTTTCAACAAAACCTCTAAAAGAGTATTCTTCAACAATGAACACCAATCAAGTCCAAGCAATGCTCAAACTTGATTATAGGAAATGACTTAGTCATCATATCTGCAAGATTATCATGGGTACTAACTTTGCTCACAACAATATCACCAAGAGCAATAATATCATAGATAAAATGATATCGAACATTAATGTGTTTTGTTCTCTCATGAAACATTTGATCCTTCATAAGAAAGATGGTACTCTGACTATCACAAAACATTGTATTGATCTGAAGGCCTTTACTAAGTTCACCAAAGAAACACTTTAACCAAATAGCTTTTTTACAAGCCTTAGTAATCGGCATGTACTCAGCTTCAGTCGTACACAAAGTAACTGTAGTCTGCAAAGTGACTTTCCAACTGGTTGCGTAACCCCTAATAGTAAAGACATACCCTATGGTAGATTTTTTTATCAAGGTCTCCAACAAAATCAGAATCAATATACCGAATGACTCTATCTCTAGTTCTTCCAAATTATAAGCAAACATAGTCGTACCTCGTAAGTATCTTAAAATCCATTGAACTGCTTTCCAATGTCTTTTATCGAGATTCGTCATGTATCTACTAACTGCATATGATAAATTTGGACGTGAGTAAACCATAGCATACATGAGAGATCCCACTGTGATAAGTGTCAAAAGTAATATATTTTAATCTCGTTCTTAATGCATTTTTTGGGTGATTAATCAATACAAAATGATGAATTTTATGCTCTTAATCCTTTAAATTCATGTTTCTATACTTAGGAGAGCATTTGGGAGTAAAACGAATGAAAATGGAGCAAAAATTGAATAATTTGAGTAGATTTCAGGAGCCACATGGGTTGGGCCATCCCACACGGGCTGGACACAAAGCCGTGTGAGCCATACGGGCTAACACACATTCATGTGCCAGACCGTGTGGATTTCACGATTCGTACTTCAGACACGTGGAAGAAAGTAATTTTTAGGTTTCGGGCATTTTAAGACCAATAAATACCAAATATAAGAAGAGGAAATGGAGCTGTCAGAGCATATTGAAGAAAAGAACTCAGAAAATGCCATTGAAGTCGACTCTGAAACAGATTTCTATCAAGATTGAAAATCTCCTTTTGATTTCTTTGAAGTTTATTATGAGTTTTTCTATTTCTTATGGTTATACTAACTTTGAGATGTTTTTATTCATAGTTATGAACTAATTTTCTAAATACCTAAGGGAAATGAACCCTATGATGAATTTTGTCTTTTGATTTCTGTTTTACACAATAAATACTTGAATCTTGTTCTTAGTTATGTGTGCTTAATTTTTTATTTAATATTTACGGATCATTAATTCATGTTTGATGTGCTTAATTCAGTAGAGGAATAAACCATGTTTAAGAGTAGATCTAGTATAATTGTGTGGAGTTGCATGCGATCCTAGAAATAGGACGACATAAATCTACTAGATTAGAGTCAAATCTAATAAGGGAATCCATAAATCGAGTTAATGTGATAATAGGAGTTTTAATTAGAAAGAAATTTCAATTAATCAACCTAGAGTTAGTTGATCTAAGTCTTGAAGAGAGATATTAGCATAATTTAGGGATTCCTACGGATCAAGATATTAAGTGAATAATTTGTTTAATTCAGATTGATAATGACAGATACAGTCTAGGTGGATTCTTTCATGGGTATTGTTTTGTTTCTAGATTTTATTCAATTATTTTCCTGATTTGTTCTTTTTTGAGTTCTTAGTTAATTAATTTAGTTAATCAAGTTTAATTCAATCACCTCAATTTTTCGATTAAATAATAGAAAGACGGTAATTGCTAGAATTTTTATTCCTCGTGAGAACGATATCTTTGCTCATCGTAAATATACTATTTATTGATAGGTGCACTTGCCTTTGTCATATTTTTAGTTGGTTTCATGGATATCAAGTTTTTAGCGTCGTTGTCGAGGAACTGAAAGATTAGGAAAACTTTATTTCTATTAATTTAGCCATTTTTATTTTATTTTTATTTTTTAAAATTTTATTTTAATATTTTAATATTTTCGTTTGTTTGATTTTGACAGGATCTTTTGGTTTATGATTAGAGGAAACCTGTTGGAACCAATAATTTTTTATAGTGAGATTGAAAAAACTACTCGCAGAAATCGTAGAGAGGTTAGAGTAGTAAGGTAAAATCAACAGAGTACAATAGACGATCACGAGGAAAATGATACTACTGTAGAGATGGGTGATAATAAAAATAATCAGCAAGCCATTGAGCGTCCTACCCCTCACACTATGTATGATTATGCCAAAGTTCACTCTGATTGGGGTTGAATCGAGTATTGTGAGACCGACTATTGCTGCAAATAATTTCGAACTGAAGCTGAACACAATTCAGATGGTACAGTAGTATGTACAGTTTGATGGTTTGCAAGATGAAGATCCGAATACTCATTTGGCTAACTTTCTGGAGATTTGCGACACTTTCAAGATCAATGGCATTTCTGATGATGTCATACGCTTACAGTTGTTCCAATTCTCATTGAGGAGCAACGCAAAATAGTGGTTAAAGTCTTTACCACGAGGTTCTATCACTACTTGGGCACAGACGACTGAAAATTTTTTGTTAAAATATTTTCCACCGCTAAAACAGCTAAGTTGAGAAATGACATCTCTTCTTTTCTTCAGTTTGATATTGAAACTCTTTATGATACATAGGAGAGATTTAAGGATTTATTTAGAAAGTGTCATCATCATGGGTTACCTTTATGGTTGCAAGTTCAAACCTTCTATAATGGTTTGAATCCCTCAACTAAATAATTAATTGATGCAACAGCTGGTGGAACACTGAATAATAAAACACCCGAGGTAGCTTATGAGTTTATTGAAGAGATGGAATTGAATAATTATCAGTGGAAAGTCATGAGAACAAAACCAATGAAAGCAATCAGTGTTTTTAATCTAGATGCAGTTGCAATGTTGTTAAGCCAAATAGAAGCACTGAATAAGAAAAACAATGGTTTGAATTTTTCAACACAAGTGAACCCGGTGATGTAATGTGATGCGAATGGAGTGGGGATGATCAGTCCAAAATGTTTACCCTTCGATTCTACCACGGAGAATGAACAAGTCAACTATATGGATAACAATTCTAGACCTCAAAATAACCCTTATAATGCAGGTTGGAGGAACCATCCAAATTTCTCTTAGAGTGGTCAAGGAAATCAAAGGTCACAACCCCCTCGGGGTTTTCAACAACCTTATCAGCAAGAGAAGAAATCGAACCTTGAAGAGATATTAGCCAAATTTATTTTGGTGTCAGAAACTCGATTTCAAAACACTGAGACAACTTTGAAAAATCGGCAAGCATCAATTCAAGGGCTTGAAGATCAAATTGGACAACTTGTAAAATTAGTTTAGGAAAGACCACAAGGTAGCTTACCTAGCAACACTAAAACTAACCTAAGGGAGCAACTCCATGCAATCACTATTCGAAGCATGGAAGGGTTAGTCGAGCTTGAACATAAACTGAAGTTAGAAGCTATTGAGAAAAATAATGAGGTTGAGGAAGGCAAGAAAGAGCAAAAGTCGATGATTAGAGAATAAAAACCTCGAATTTCATAGCCAGCAACATTGAAGAGAGAACACAGAAACGAACAATATGAGACTAGGGGTTTAACAATAGGAGTCACTATTTTCATCTATTCGCTGGGGTGGCATATACTCTATTGAAGAGTCCACCAAACCTCAAAGCTCACTTTCATTAATGCTTCGCCCAATGGTGCATTTGTAGACCTTAATTACTTAATAAATTTCTAACCCTTTCCTTACTTGGGGGTCACACTATAAGCCTTAGTTCAATTAACAATACTCGAGTACTACACTTCGCCGGACAGGATGTTATATTTATGATTATCGGTGCCATCTATTTATAGGGAAAATAGGTGAAAACTTAGTTGAATTGTAGAAGTTTATTTCAAATAGAAAAACAATCCCTCTCTTTAAACATGAGAGGGTTTTGGGCCTTCCCATATTGAATCCAATTACAAATACTTCCTAAACTTTTAACCCAATACTTTATAATTCGATCCAACTTGATATTTGTTTCTCTATTTCCCAAAATAAACATATTAAATTAATTCAAATAAATTAATTTCTAAATTAAATGATTTTCTTAACTCAATTCTAATTTCGTTAAAATCATGATGACTTTACCGTAAAAGAATCTATGAGAAAATATAGTTAATTTTTTTATATTCAACAGATTCACTATGACCAAATGATTTATTTCCTTTTTCAAATTTTATTTAATTTGAAAACCATAAATTCATTTCTATGTCATTTTTATTTTCATTTTCATTTTGGAGAAAACCACATTCATTTCCAAATATTTTTAATTTATCTACTTTTACCATTTCTATCTATTTTTGTTCATTTAATGCAACATGCAATTCATTTCTGATTTCAACAGGCTAGCAGAAGGACTGATTGGACATATGCAATTGGAGCTCAAATGATTTATAATTAAGTTCTATCTTTTCGCCTATTAATTATAAACTCATTTAGTGACGAAGTCATTCCATTACAGTATCACGATTGAGCTCTCCCCAATGACATGTCATTACAAAAGCAACTAGACCATTGCTCGTCCAATGACATTGTCATAAGTGTGTTACCCTTATAGAATATCTTTAATCTTTTTTGGATAAATTTCTTCTCCCAATATGATCCTATTTTATCTCATGGTAACCCTTACTATCAAATAGTAATCAAGTAATTCATCACAAAGACAAATGACTCGTAGCTACGTTTACTTTTCATCAAACATGTAATGCCTATGAAAAGATATCATTTACCTTTATCTCGGGATATGAATTCCACTATTGTGAATGATGCTACATACTGTAGAAGTTGTACACCCAATGCACTAGCTTTTGGTTCCTTATCTATTTAAACTCAGGCTTTTATTTAGATAAAAGTGTACGAGTCACGTATACATAGTTCGCCATCCACTCATGATTTAGGTATGCCACATTATGAATGTCACAAGTGAATAAATCCATAAACAGATTCAGGATCTATTCTACTTGGGTTCAGTTTGATGTGCTGTCAGTCTAGCCAGCCACATCTATGTTTCTATCTTTTAGGAGTTATCTACTCCGATGCCCAAGACAAAACATCTCATTAATTAGACTTTAGTAGATGACATATTAGTCTTTCAATTGGTTTACTAGTTTTCGATTAGACTAAGGACATGTTTAGGTTTGTTTACTAATATAAGTTGTCTTTCTATATTATAAACCGACCATGTAATATCGCTTACTAATTAGTTAAACATTAGACAACCAATGAACGATATTTTCTTCCATTTTGCTTTGCGTGCAAAAACCATGTGAAGAAAAAATACAAAATATTAATGCAATTCATGAATAATTTTATTAATCAATCTATTCGAAAAAATTACAAGTGTACTTAGACAAAAATACTACACTTAGGGCACCAAATCCAACACTAGACTCGTCTACTAATATAAGTTGTCTTTCTATATTACAATCCGATCATGTAATACTGCTTAATATTACTTAAACATTAAACAACCATTGAGCAACATTTTCTTCCATTTTCCTTTGTGTACAAAAACCATTTGAGAGTAATAATACAAAGTATTAATGTAATTCATGAATAATTTTATTAATAATTTGTTCGAAAAATTACAAGTGTACTTAAACGAAAATATTACACTTAAGGTACTAGTGTCATGGGCCAAACTGCAAAACTCGTCACCATGGCACAAGATGCGTCCAATGGAGGTCTATTGATAAGATGAGGATCATTTAGCCCACGAGAACTGCCTCGATTCAAAGAACTGTTGGAGAAGCCTGTTAGATTGAAAACTGGTTGGCCCGATAACGAAGATATGACAACATGGGCTATTTTGGTAACTAATCTTAGAAGATTGATAGGAATCATATCTTGTAAAGATTAGATTATATTTGATATGACATATCGTGTAAATCCCTAAAATTAAAGGATATAGTTAATCTCATCTGTCGATGTAAATGTATCTTGACCGTCGATTTTAGAGGAGCTCAACTATAAATAGAGAGCCTCCTCTTCATTTGTACTCATTCTATTGTATGTTGAATTCTTAAGAATAATAGAATTCTGAGAGCATTTACTCAAACACCTTGTGTGCGTTCTTTTCTATGGCTTTCTGTTGTTTTTTGTAGCTTCTTTTAGCATAAATCGCTTTCGCTATACAAATTGGTGTCTTAGAGGACTTTTAAAGGAATCCTCACTTGAGTAAAGGCTTATTTAGGTGAGTTTGGACGAATGGATCACCTAAGGCCGCACAGATCGCGAGACAAAATATCTAGCCCCGTGATAAGTGGTATCCGAGCTATTGGTTCGAAGGCACTATTGGGATGTCGAATGAAGTTGTTGGTAAGAGTGAGCCAATGGAGACACGAAGAAGGGCCAGAAAAGTGAGTAGATCGAGGGACTTGTTGTCAGCTTTGGAGGGAGTTATCGCTCTTGAGGAGATCATGAGGGACGTCAAGGAGAAGATCGGCGATATCGATGATAGACTCATTGATGGGTTACAAACGATAAAGGAGCAGCTCAGGGAATTTGTATGAGATACTGTCGGTTCCTCAAAGAATAAGCTCGCTGGGAAGGATGATGCTCTCGAGGCTATGGTGATAGCTTTGAAGGGGCAGATCAATGAGCTTAAGGGGGAGCTCAAGATTTTTAAGGTTGCCATAGGTAATGGAATGTTGACTTCAAAGCCGAAGCAACAACCAATGGATGTACCCAAACCGAAAGCGTTTAAAGGGGCACAGTCCGCAAGTGAAGTGGATAACTTTCTTTGGGCTAGAGAGCAATACTTCCGTGCGATGAGCATCAAGGATGATGTCACAAAGGTAAGTATTGTTGCTATGTATTTTACTAACGTTGCTTTGTTATGGTGGCGACGCAGGTCCACTAATGTGAGACGTGGTGGGACCGAGATTGAAACTTGGGAGGAGTTCCAAAAGGAGTTCAAAGCACAATTTTACCCCGAGTATACCGAGAATGAAGCTCGAGCAAAGTTGCAGCAGCTTACGCAACGAGGCACGATTTGGGAGTATGTACGGGAGTTTACTGAACTCATGCTTTAGATCTCTGATTTGAGCAAAAATGAAGCATTTTTATCGTTATGGATGGGTTGAAACCATGGGTGAAGCAAGAGTTGCAACACCGAGGAGTTCAAGAACTTACCAACGCCTTGATGGTTACGGAGTCCTTAGTGGAACTTATTCCAAGGAGAGACAGGTTTGAATCTTCCAAGCCCAACAAAAAGGGCAATGGTGGGTACCATGAGGAAGTTGAAAAGGGAAATAGCGATGACGGAAACGGTAATAGTAGTGATGGTGGTAATGAAAAACTATGAAACGGGAAGTGGAGACCTAACAGCCCAAAAAAGAAAAGGGGAAAGCTGAGACATTACTTCTGTAAGGGACTGCATATGAAGAGGGACTGCCCAAAGGTATTTTCATTTTCAGCTATCAAGAGGAGTGATGATCCAGAAGAGGCAGAGCTTATTGAGAGAAAGACATCGGTGGTCAATTCGATGGTGCTCATCTCTAAGAAAAGGGATGGCAATGAAGGGTTGATGTTTGTAGACATCAACATTGCAAGTCAGAAAAGGAGTGCTCTTATTGATATGGAAGCATCGGACTTGTTCATATAGAAAAAGACTACGAAGAAACTTGGCCTCTCAATTAGGAAATCGTATAAGAAGACCAATATGGTAAAGTCCGAGAAGGCGCCAACTGTGGGAGTAGTTCAAAATGTATTACTACGAATCAACGAATAGAAAGGCAATGAAGAATTTGAGGTAATCCAATTAGATGATTATGATTTTTTGCTTGGCTTAAACTTCCTTGACAGGATTTAGGCATCTCTGCATCCATAGGCCGATCAAATTCATATTGTCACTGGTCCGTTATAAAAAATTATTGTACCAGTGCATCGAGATATGAAGGTTGGGACAAAGGTGTTGTTGTCAATCCAACTAGTCGAGGATGTTTAGTATGGGAGAAACATTGACTCGATAGAACATAATACTATGAAAGCCCTTTCGAAAGTGTTAGTGGCGCAAGAGGCCGATATGAAGTCTGCAGATTCGACCCTGGAGTTGACCCCTTTGGGAAATGTGGGTTGCGCATCAGACTTCGAAGGAAAATGAGCGATGCAGAAACAGTCAGGACGAGTAAATACTACGAATAAGATATATTGTGAACACTTTGATAGTGTTTTGAATTTTGACTTGTTGGCTTGGCAAGGTCGTAGGAGTCCTTTCAAAGTTCATAAGAACGAAGATCAAGTGACTTTGGGTAATACAAAGCCAAGGTGTGAGAATCAAGGTGATTCAAAAGGGAAAAAGTCAAAATTAGGTAATGTAACATCCCGAAATAGGGCCTAGTCGGAGTAGTGGTTTTGGGACCACAAATCTGACATAAAAAATTATTTTATGATTATTATGAGGTCTAGAATATGATAATATGCATTTGTTAAGATTTCATGAAGATATTATTTGAGTAAGGTGTCCAATTGGAAATTAGGGACTAAATTGAATAAATTGCAAAACTTGGATTCTAGAAACAATTTGTATAAAATTGCTTAAGAATATAAACTAGAAGGTCTTGGAGAGAAATTTGCCCAATTTTTAAGTTTTTTGACAAAAATGGGCTTGCATGGATGAAATTTTAAAAAAAGGGCTTAAGGGTATTTTGGTCATTTTGCATTTTAATGAAATAAAATGGGAAAAATGAACCAAAATCAGCTCATTTTCTTCTCCATGTTGTCGAAACTTCAAGGGACTCCATAGCTATGGTTTTCAACATTTTCAAGCTCAATAGTAAGTGCACCCAAGCCCCGTTTTTAATGTTCTTTGTATTTTTGAAATCTCGATAGCTTACTCTCTCCATTTCTACCCATATTTCATGCTAGGGTTCATGTTTAAAAATTTATCCATGCATGATTTACTTGTATTTTGATGGTTTATGGAGGAATATGAAAGTTGAAGGTGTGTTAAACATCTTTTCCTAGGTGATTTTCATGAAAAACCCCTAAAGGACCTTTTTGCAAAAGTTGTGAAATATGTGGTAGAAATGTGAAAATAATGGAAAATGTAGGCTGCCATAAGAGGAAAAAGTGTTCGTCTAGGCTTGGGTAAGATAGAAATTGCATGTGTTTTATTATACGAGCCTAGGGACAAAATCGTAAAAAGGTGAAAGGTTAGGGGCAAAATGGTCATTTGGACCGAGAGTGAAATTTAGGTTCAAAAATTACAATGTGATATATTAGTGATTCGATTTTATTGTTATAGACCCCGAGGAACAAATTCCAAAGGTCGACCTAGAAAAATGAAAGGTTTCGGGGTAACCGAAACACAACACCGAAACGAGTACCAGGTAAATTCAGATAACTTAAAGTAAACTCAAAATGTGTCTAATTTTATGATTTATGAACGCATGATGATTTCATTTATTAATGGCATGAAATCATATGAAATGCATATTTGTTAATGAATTGTTGGAAAATGTCTCGGTTGAGGTTAAAAAGGGAATTCGATGGATAAACCATGGTTGACATGTGAATTGAGATCCTGCATGTGTTGCAGAAAGGATTTAGCCCGGACGGGTAATCTGATGATCTCAAGTATGAAAAGGATCTAGCCCGGACGGGTGTTCCTTGAGTGATCGAGCCTCCCGAAGAATATGTGTGCATTGTGGATTTAGCCCAGACGAGTAATCCGATTAGGGTTTAAATTTAGCCTGGACTAGTAATTCAGATCCGAGCTCATTAAGGGTATTTGTCGTTGTAAGGGATTTAGCCTGGACTGGTAATCCCGACATCACCCTATGAGTTTATATTACGGGAGATTTAGCCTGAACTGGTAATCCCACCGTAAGGTGTGAGGTTCGCGGGAGTGCATACTTGAAACGATCATTCTTATGAATTGACAGTAATTGGATAATCCATCGAGATTTCTTAGAAACTCAATGAGACTAACTCGAGGTACATGCATAAATGACATATTGAATGATGAGCTCATCTAAGATAAATTACATGGTGTTTTGTTATGTGACTAACTCATTGATTGAGTGCATGTGATAGGAAAACTATTTTCATATTCGTTGGTTTCATTATCTAATAATGATGTATGCTAAATAATCGGTAAGTTTACTTTCCAATTATTCGAGCTTACTAAGCATGTAAATACTTACCCCTCTCTTTTTCCCGTTTTCAGAGCTCAAGGACTCGTAAAGATTGGAAGACGGTTGGAGAGTCAACACACTATCAACTAGTCCAGCTTTGGTATATAGATTCTTATGTTTTGTTCAATGGCATGTATAGAACTTTTGAGCATTTTTTTATATGTGTCATTTGATTTTCCAAAATGAAGGCATGTAAAGTTATACTTATCTGTTGTACATGGCCATGGAAATTGACTTATTTTGAAGTAGGCTATGACCTACAAATCTATGCATATTTATGTTCATATGAAATGGTTTGGTCTTTAATTGGCAATGAGTTATAAAAATGAGCCAATCTTAAATATGTTAACCAGACATGGAAATCCTCAAATGCAAGATGAGAATTAACTTAACATGTATGAAACCAATGACATGAGGTTTACATGTAAAGAGGTTAATCAAATTTTCATATTTATAAGTGTATAATTTGGCCTTAACCTTCACTAAAGTAACACATAAGTGTGATTGGTTGGTAGGGAGTGATCAAAGGCTTGGAAAATAGCCTAATAAGGTCCACACGGATAGACACGCAGGCATTTGTCTAGGCCGTGTGTGACACATGGCTCACCCCCATGGGTGTGTGGTATAGCCGTGTGTCCTTTACACCTAAATTTTTAAGTCAGTGTTATGCACGGGCTAAGCACACGGGTATGTGTCTTGGCCATGTGTCCCTAATTGTATGATGAGGTTGAAGTCAGTGTTGCACACGAGCTGAGGGCACGGGTTTGTGTGACCACACAGCCCCACCACACGGGCATGTTACATTTCAAAGTAAGTGAAAATTTTTTAAAGTGTCCAAAGTTTATCGAATGTTTTTTATTTTATCCCGTACTGCCCCTAGATGTGTTTTAGGCCCCGAAGGCCTGCATAAGGGACGAGAGATACATGTTTGAAAATTTTCAAATTTGGGCGAAATTTGGTAACCCGATTTAGTAAATTTGTAAAGGTGAAATATCGGTAATGCCTCGAACCCTATCCCAGCGTCGGATACGGGTGAGGGGTGTTACATTTAGTGGTATCAGAGCTACGTTTTAGTCGATTCTAGGACTACCGTAGAGGGTATTGATGTTCGCTATACATGTCATTATATGAACGTTGATAGTGTGATATCTCTTAACTGTTTAAATTGTTTCTGAATATAGTAAATATCTTCCAATCAAGTACAAGATGAGTCTGAGAGAGCCGAGAGCCATGTTCCAGCTTCCGTACAATGAGCTGTATCTAGTAATAGTAGAAGGGTTATGTTTGAAAGCCGGGAAGAGACCCAAGCCGCCTTCTTTAACATAATGGATGAATGGTTTGGGGATTATCTAAGAAATCGCCCCAACATACCATGACCTCCCCCGCCCCCTAACTAACCTGATGAGGAGTTGCCACGAGGTATGGCACCGGTAAGAATTGGCAAAGCCCTTGTAGATAAGCTCAGAAAGTATAGGGCCCAGGAATTTAGAGCTAAAATTGAGGATGATGCTGAGAGAGCCGAGTTCTGGCTCGAGAATACTACACCGGTAATAGATGAGTTGTCGTGCACACCTAAGGAGTGCTTAAAGTGTGTCGTGTCTCTCTTGAAGGACACTGCGTACCACTGGTGGAATACCGTATCTTCGGTGTTACCAAAGGAAAATATCTCTTGGGAATTTTTCCAAGCAGAGTTTAGGAAGAAGTATATTAGTCACAGGTTCTTAGACTCGAAGCGAAAGAAGTTCCTGAAACTCAAACAAGGGAATAAGACTGTGGCAAAATACGAAAGGGAGTTTGTAAGGTTAAGTCAGTATGCAACTGAGTGGGTTCAAATCGAGTCAGAAAAGTATAAACGCTTCGAAAAAGGTTTGAATGAGGAAATTAAGTTGCTGATTGGGATCCTTGAAATACGAGAGTTCGCAGAATTAGCTGATCGGGCCAAGAAGGCCGAGGAACTCAATAACGAAAGAGAGCGAGCAAAGAGAGAGGCTCGAGTTGCGAACAAGAGATCCAACGGTAAGATGCTCCTATTTTCCACAAGGAAATCAAGGAGCCAACATGAACACTCCACTTCATCTGTAGGATATTCGGGTAGAATGAGAGGCTCTAAACGACGAAATTAGAAGTCTTCCTCCTCGATGGTGACTAGTGTGGGGAGTGTAGATGACCAAAAGCCGAAGTGTAAGAGTTGCAACAAATTTCACTTCGGAGAGTGCCGAATAAAGAGCGCTGCATGTTTCAGATGTGGTTCTCTTGACCACTTTCTTAGAGACTGCCTAGAGCGAATTGAAAAAGAAGTGAAAGTAACCCCGAAGTCGAGTGCTCCTATGGCACGAGGTAGACCTCCGAGACACCCTTGAAGTGCTAATGGCGGTCGCGTTGCAGCCAAAGACACTGTAAAATCAGAGGCTCGAGACCCGGCAAGAACGTATGCAATACGCGCTCGAGAGGAAGTCTTTACTCCTAACATTATTACGGGTACTTTTTCTCTTCTCAATACATGTGTTATTGCCTTAATTGACCCGGGATTGACACATTCATACATTTGCATGAGATTGGTGTCTAGTATGAACATACCCGTTGAACCTACGAAATTTGTTGTTAGAGTGTCGAACCCACTAGGCAAATCAGTTCTGGTTGATAAAGTCTGTAAGAATTGTCCTTTGACGATTCATAGTCAATGTTTTCCGGCTAATCTTATGTTGTTACCTTTTGACGAGTTTGATGTAATACTTGGTATGGATTGGTTAGCCCTGCATGATGTAACCGTAAATTGTGGTAGCAAGTATATTAAATTAAAATGCCCAGATGGTAAGATTCTACGGGTCGATTTAAGAGATTTAGGCACATCGCTAGCTGCAATCACGGCAATGGTTGCTCAGAGATATATGAGAAAAAGGTACAAAGCCTACCTTGCTTTTGTGTTGAACACGAAGGAAACGGAGTTGAAGATTGAGACTGTGCCAATAGTATGTGAATATCTAAACGAATTCCCAGAAGAATTACCCAGATTACCTTCTGAGAGAGAGATTGAGTTTGGTATTAATTTGGTGCCAGGAACAGCTCCCATCTCTATTGCCCCGTACAGAACGGCGCCAACCGAGCTGAAAAAATTAAAAGCACAGTTGCAAGATCTGATGGATAAAGGTTTTTCAAGGCCAATCTTTTCACCTTGGGGTGCCCCCGTATTGTTTGTAAAGAAGAAAGATAGTTCAATGAGACTATGTATAGATTACCGACAACTGAACAAGGTAACTATCAAGAATAAGTATCATTTGCCAAGGATCGATGATCTATTCAACCAGTTGAGAGGAGCCACTATGTTCTCTAAGATATACTTGAGGTCTTACTACTATCAGTTACGTGTTAAGGAATCGGATGTGCCTAGGACAGCTTTTAGAACAAGATGCGGCCATTATGAATTTCTTGTCATGCCATTTGGATTGACGAATGCACTGGCTGTATTCATGGACCTAATGAATAGGATCTTTCGGTCATACTTGGATAAGTTTGTCGTTGTGTTCATTAACGACATCTTAATTTATTCTAAAGATAAGACAGAACATGCGAAGCACTTGAGAACTGTGTTGCAGACCTTACGGGAAAAATAACTATATGCTAAGTTTAACAAGAGTGAATTTTGGCTCCAAGAAGTTGGGTTCTTGGGTCATATTGTTTCAGGTGAAGGCATCCAAGTAGATCCAAGTAAAATTTCTGCTATTATTGAATGGAAACCGCTTAAAAATGTAACCGAGGTTAGAAGCTTTTTAGGCTTAGCCGGTTACTACCGAAGATTTGTGAAAGGATTCTCCATGATAGCAACTCCAATGACGAGGTTGCTACAGAAAGACGTTAAGTTTGAATGGACAGAAAGTGTCAGTAGAGTTTCAAGAAGTTAAAGACATTACTGACAGGAGCTCCTGTTTTAGTATTACCTGAGTCGGGAAAAGAGTTTGTGGTCTACAGTGATGCATCCTTGAACGGACTGGGTTGTGTACTTATGCAAAATGGCAAGGTGATAGCCTACGCTTCACGGCAGTTGAAGCCACACGAGAAGAATTATCCGACACATGATTTAGAGCTCGCCGCCATTGTCTTTGCCTTGAAAATCTAGAGGCATTATTTATATGGTGAGACTTTTCGTATATTCACAAACCACAAGAGTTTCAAGTATTTGATGACTCAAAAAGAATTGAATCTGAGACAGCGGAGATGGTTAGAACTAATTAAAGATTATGAACTGATCATTGACTATCACCTGGGAAAGGCGAATGTGGTCGCCGACGCGTTGAGTAGAAAATCCTTGTTTTCTTTGAGAGCCATGGATGCTTGGTTAGCATTGCTCGATGATGGTTCAGTCTTGGTAGAGCTGGTGGCTAGGCCGACATTTCTTTAGGAAATTTATGATGCTCAACCTAATGATAGAGACTTGCAGACTAAAAGGACTCAATGTGAGTCGGGCAATGAATCAGATTATCAGATCGGTCCTGATGGATGTTTGATGTTTAGAGATAGATTCTGTGTACCTAAAGGTGATGAGATTATTAGGTCTATTCATCCGGGAAGTACTAAGATATACAACAATTTGAAGAAAATATACTGATAGAACGGCATGAAAAGAGACATTTCCAAATTTGTATCGAAATGCCTGATATGTCAGCAACTTAAAGCTAAACATCAAGTGCCTTCCGGTTTGTTACAGCCTGTAATAGTCCCCAAATGGAAGTGGGACAAAGTTACTATGGATTTTGTGACAGGATTGCCGTTAACTCCGAAAAAAATATGCTATATGGGTTGTGGTGGATAAGTTGACGAAGTCGGCTCATTTTATTCCGGTAAGAACAGATTACTCTCTTGATAGATTGGTTGACTTGTACATATTTGATATTGTGAGTATACATGGGGTACCGCTATCGATTATTTCGGACAGAGACTCGAGGTTCACTTTGAGATTCTAGAAGAAGTTACAAGAAGCCCTCGGTACAAAATTGAGTTTTAGTACGACTTTTTACCCTCAGACCTATGGTCAGTCTGAGCAGCTGATTCAGATTCTTGAGGATATGCTGCGATGTTGCATCCTCGAATTTCAGGGTAGCTGGGAAAAATACTTGCCATTAGTAGAATTTGCCTACAACAATAGTTTTCAAACAAGTTTGAAGATGGCACCTTATGAAGCCTTATATGGAAGAAAGTGTCAAACTCCATTGTACTGGACAGAACTCAAGGAAAGTCAAATTCATGGGGTTGATCTGATCAAGGAAACTGAAGAAAAGTTAAAGTAATACGAGACAGTTTAAAAGCTGCATCAGATAGGCAAAAGTCATATACTGATCTAAAAAGAAAAGAGATTAAGTTTCAAGTTGGAGATAAAGTATTCTTAAAAGTATCTCCATGGAAGAAGGTGTTGAGATTTGGTCAGAAAGGAAATTTGAGTCCGCGATTTATCAGACTGTATGAGATCACTGAAAGAGTTGGACCTTTAGCCTATCGTTTGGCATTGCCACCCAAATTGGAAAAGATTCATGACGTGTTCCATGTATCCATGTCAAGGCGATATCGATCAGACTCCTCTCATGTGATTTCACCAGTAGAGATTGAGATTAGACCAGACATGACATATGGAGAGGAACCGGTCAAGATTTTGGCTCATGAGGTTAAACAGTAGAGAAATAAAAGTGTAGCTTTAGTAAATGTTCTATGGCATCGACATGATCTAGAAGAGGCTACATGGGAGCCAGAAAAAACCATGAGAAACCAATATCCAAACCTATTTACTGGTAAAACTTTCAAGGACGAAAGTCCCTAAGGGGGGAGAAATTTAACATCTCGAAATAGGGCCTAGTTAGAATAGTCGTTTCGAGACCACAAATCTGACATCAAAATATTTATTTTATGATTATTTTGAGGTCTAGAATATGAGAATATGCATGTGTTAAGATTCCATGAAGATATTCTTTGAGTAAGGTGTCCAATTGGAAATTAAGGACTAAATTAAATAAATTGCAAAACTTGGATTCTAGAAGCAATTTGCATGAAATTGCTTTAGATTATAAATTAGAAGGTTTTAGAGAGTAATTTTCCTAATTTCTAAGTTTTTGGACAAAAATAGGCTTGCATGGATGAAATTTTAAAGAAAGGGCTTAAGGGTATTTTGGTCATTTGGCATTTTAATGAAATAAAATGGGAAAAATAAACCAAAATCAGCTCATTTTCTTCTCCATGCTGTCGAAACTTCAAGGGACTCCATAGCTAGGGTTTTCAACATTTTCAAGCTCAATAGTAAGTGCACCCAAGCCCCGTTTTTAATGTTCTTTGTATTTTTGAAATCCCGATAGCTTACTCTCTCCATTTCTACCCATATTTCATGCTAGGGTTCATGTTTAAAAATTTACCCATGCATGAGTTACTTGTATTTTGATGGTTTATGGAGGAATATGAAAGTTGAAGGTGTGTTAAACATCTTTTCCTAGGTGATTTTTATGAAAAACCCCTAAAGGACTTTTTTGCAAAAGTTGTTAAATATGTGGTAGAAATGTGAAAATAATGAAAAATGTGGGCTGCCATAAGAGGGAAAAGTGTTCAGCTAGGCTTGGGTAAGACAGAAATTGCATGTGTTTTATTATACGAGCCTAGGGACTAAATCGTAAAAATGTGAAAGGTTAGGGGCAAAATGGTCATTTGGACCGAGAGTGAAATTTAGGTTCAAAAATTACAATGTGATATATTAGTGATTCGATTTTATTGTTATAGACCCCGAGGAACAAATTCCAAAGGTCGACCTAGAAAAATGAAAGGTTTCGGGGTAACCGAAACACAACACCGAAACGAGTACCAGGTAAATTCAGATAACTTAAAGTAAACTCAAAATGTGTCTAATTTTATGATTTATGAACGCATGATGATTTCATTTATTAATGGCATGAAATCATATGAAATGCATATTTGTTAATGAATTGTTGGAAAATGTCTCGGTTGAGGTTAAAAAGGGAATTCGATGGATAAACCATGATTGACATGTGAATTGAGATCCTGCATGTGTTGCAGAAAGGATTTAGCCCAGACGGGTAATCCGATGATCTCAAGTATGAAATGGATCTAGTCTGGACGGGTGTTCTTTGAGTGATCGAGCCTCCCGAAGAATATGTGTGCATTGTGGATTTAGCCCGGACGGTTAATCTGATTAAGGTTTGAATTTAGCTTGGACTGGTAATTTAGATCCAAGCTCATTAAGGGTATTTGTCGTTGTAAGGGATTTAGCCTGGACTGGTAATCCCGACATCACCCTATGAGTTTATATTACTGGGGATTTAGCCTGAATTGGTAATCCCACCGTAAGGTGTGAGGTTCGCGGGAGTGCATACTTGAAATGATCATTCTTATGAATTGACGGTAATTGGATAATCCATCGAGATTTCCTAGAAACTCAACGGGACTAACTCGAGGTATATGCATAAATGACATATTGAATGATGAGCTCATCTAAGATAAATTACATGGTGTTTTGTTATGTGACTAACTCATTGATTGAGTGCATGTGATAGGGAAACCATTTTCATATTTGTTGATTTCATTATCTAATAAGGATGTATGCTAAATAATCGGTAAGTTTACTTTCCAGTTATTCGAGCTTACTAAGCATGTAAATGCTTACCCCTCTCTTTTTCTCGTTTTCAGAGCTCGAAGACTCGTAAAGATTGGAAGACGGTTGGAGAGTCAACACACTATTAACTAGTCCAGCTTTGGTATATAGATTCTTATGTTTTGTTCAATGGCATGTATAGAACTTTTGAGCATTTTGTTATATTTGTCATTTGATTTGCCAAAATGCCTTATCTGTTGTACATGGCCCTGAAAATTGGCTTATTTTGAAGTATGCTATGACCTACAAATCTATGCATGTTTATGTTCATATGAAATAGTTTGGTCTTTAATTGGTAATGAGTTATAAAAACGAGCCAATCTTAAATATGTCAAATAGACATGAAAATCCTCAAATGCAATATGAGAATTAACTTAGCTTGTATGAAACCAATGACATGAGGTTTACATGCAATGAGGTTAATCAAAGTTTCATATTTATAACTGTATAATTTAGCCTTAACATGCACTAAAGTAACCCATAAGTGTGATTGGTTGGTAGGGATTGATCAAAGTCTTGGAAAATAGCCTAATAAGGTCCACATGGATAGACAAACGGGCGTGTGTCTATCATGTGTGACACACTGCTCACTCTCATGGGTGTGTGGTATGGTCGTGTGTCCCCTACACCTAAATTTTTAAGTCAGTGTTGTGCACGGGCTAAGCACACGGGCGTGTGTCTTGGCCGTGTGTCCCTAATTGTATGATGAGGTTGAAGTCAGTGTTGCACATGGGCTGAGGGCACGGGCGTGTCCTAAGCCACACGGGCGTGTGTGACCACACGGCCCTACCACACGGGCGTGTTACACTTCAAAGTAAGGGAAAATTTTCTAAAGTGCCCAAAGTTTATCAAATGTTTTTTATTTTGTCCCGTACTGCCCCTTGATGTGTTTTAGGCCCTGAAGGCCTGTATAAGGGACGAGAGGTACATGTTTGAAAAGTTTTAAATTTGGGCAAAATTTGGTGACCCGATTTAGTAAGTTTGTAAAGGTGAAATACCGGTAATACCTCAAATCCTATCCCAGCGTCAGATACGTGTAAGGGGTGTTACAGGGAAAGTTAGAGCGACATAAGCCAAGGCAACGAGAGAGTTCCGAGGTGAATCAAGTTAGTGCTATTTAGAAGTCGCAACGAAGGCATTGCAAGAATGGGTAGGGGAGAATGTCACAGACCAAAGTGCAAAGCCCATGACCATGGCACAGGATACGCCTCATGGAGGTTTGTCGATAAGATGGGGATCATTTAGCCTACAAGAACTAGCCCGATTCAAAAAACTACTGGAGAAGCCTGTCAGATTGAAGCCTGGTTGGCCCAAAAACTAAAATATGACAACTTAGGCTATTCTGATAACTAATCTTGGAAGATTGATAGGAATCATATCTTGCAAATATTATATTAGATTTTATATGGCATATCTTGTAAATCCCTAAAATCAAGGGATATAGTTAATTTCATCTATCGATGTAAATGTATCTTGACCGTCAATTTGGGGGGAGCTCAACTATAAATAGAAAGCCTCCCCCTCATTTGTACTCATTCCATTGTATGTTTAATTCTTAAGAATAATAGAATTCTGAGAGCATTTACTCAAACACCTTTTGTGCATTCTTTTCTATGGCTTTCTATTGTTCTTTGTAGCTTCTTTTGGCATAAATCGCTTCCGCTATACAAATTGGTGCCTTAGAGGACTTTTAAAGGAATCCTCACTTGAGTAAAGGCTGATTTAGGCGAGTTTGGACCAACAGATCGCTTAAGGCCGCATGGATCGCGAGACTAAAGATCTAACCCCTTGACACTAGATCCAACATAACTATCAATGCAAAGTATGTGCGTATTGATTATGTAAAGTTCTATGTGTGAACTATTTATGCAAAGTATGTGCGTACTGATTATGTAAAGGTCTATGTGTGAATTGTCCATGCAAAGTGCGTGCGTTATGATTATGTAAAGTTTTATGAGTGAACTATCCATGCAAAGTGTGTGCGAACTGATCATGTAAAGTTCTATGTGTGAACTGTCTATGCAAAGTGTGTGCATACTGATTACGTAAAGCTCTATGTATGAACTATCTATGCAAAGTGAGTGCATACTGATTATGTATATTTCTATGTGTGAACTGCCTATGCAAATTATGTGCGTATTAATTATGTAAAGTATTATATGCGAACTAGCATTATAGCGTATGTGCAGACTAATTTTTTGAAACATTTGTGCATACTAATGTTATAATTTAGTTGTATGGAAACTGTATTTTTGTAGTAAAGCATGTGCGAGTTGTATTGTAATATATATGCGAGCCGTGATATGCGAGCTCCATGTAAGTAGTTAAGTGCGAACCAACCAAGTAAGAAGGTATGTGCAAACTTTGGAAGTATTCATGTGCAAGCACTCTAAAGAAAGCAGTATTGTGCTAGAATAAATATTTAACACTTAACTTTGAAATGAGTGTCAAAAATGAAAGTAAGAGCAAGAAACACTAGAAATAAAAATAAAAACCAACAGAAGATATTAAAAAACATATATCTGGAAAAAAATATGCTAAGGTTAGAGGATCCACTCTTTGTGTCATATTAAGATTAAATTTTAGTACTCAATGTTATTACTCAATTAGAATCCACAGAAAATTAGGTTCCAATCGAATAATCTAGTAATTTACATCCAATAATTAAACATATTAATCCATAAGCAAAGGTATGTCCATCAAAGGAGTGTCCAATATGATTTTCCAATAAGTCTAAGAGTTTAGCAAATGAGTCCATAAGCAAAGGATGGTGCAATATGAAAGTTCAACTGTTTAATTTCAGTCCAAAAGTATAACATATGGTATTATAATCACTTGACAACTTCAAAACTAATAAATATTATTTCAAATATTTATTATGTCAATATTATATGTCTATAACAAATCAATGTTAATTTATCCAAGCATCATTGTATCATCTATTGTCTATAACTAATAAAAAATTTCACTTTGCAAGTATGATTTTGACAAGTGACTGATAATTAATTTTAGCCCAAATGATGAGTATCGAGTTTACCTTAATATTTTCTATAGAGTTTCACTCTTTCATCACAACACTGAAAACTTAGAATAAGGCAACAAAATTAAACAACTAAAACTTATATGAAAAAGACATTAGATATAAGAAACTTGAAATTTTACAATGATAAAGAAAAAAATAAACACTAACAAGAAAGTGATCTTGATCTCAACTCTAAGATGTCTCCTATTCTGAAACTAAAGGCTATTTATAGAGGTTTGAGAAGAGGAAAATGAAAATGCAAAGGACTTGCTAGTAATAAATTACTAGGCCTACTTCTTTGTCATCTTTTAGAGTCATTTTCACATATTATTTGATGGATTCTTTTTTTGTCCAAGTCAACGATCCCAATGGGAAAAGTTCAAGAAATTTGATTGAAGATCTACATATTTTATATTCATTGTAGAAATTTCAGCTCCAAACTCTAAGTATGTTACAGAATATGACCCAAACACGAAAATGCATCAAAATTTTCTATCAATGTGAAACTTGTGGTTGTCTCTTTACTTTTGGATTTCTTCCTGATGCATTTTGGCATTTGTGTTCCAATATTTGAATAGATCTTCAAATTCCCTTTCTGATGATATAAAATACACCCAAATTGGAGTCTTGTCTCGAGAAATTATCAAAAACACTAAGAAGTGTTCCAGCTAGAAGTTTTGAATGTGTCCAAATTAAAAATTTTGAATCTTTGAGCACTGGACTGTCAGTCATCATCTTGGTTCAATTTTAGGCTTAGTGCATTTAATCTTATAGTTTTATGTATTGACATCTTCTTCCTAAACATTTTTACCTGCAAATTCCACATGAAATAATTTATTGAAACTAAATGCATGAAAAACACTAAAACCACACAATATTTATAATGCAAACATAAAAAAAATTAAATCAACTAAAACGAACCTAAAATATATAGAAATACTCAAGAAACTAAGCAAATCTAAGCAAGATATACCCCAAATATGATGATGACTCATCAGCGCATGAATTTTATTATGAACATAATTGGAGGAATTATACAATTGGCAAGTATGATAATTGATCCAAGTGAATCAATCTCTATACAAATATAATGACATTACTCTTTTAAATGATTTAAAAAACATTGAGGTTCAGATTGACGATGAAGATCAGGCTATGCTATTATTGTGCTCTTTACCCCCTTCATACAAGTTTTTTAAGGAGACCCTAATTTATGGCAGAGGCAAACTCTCGGTCAAAGATGTGAAAAGTCATTTGTTGAGTAGAGACAAACTAGACAATGAATTTGGTTCGGATAGCAAGGCAGATAGGCCAGCTTCCGTTTTGGTAGCATCAAAAAAGCGAGACAAAAGGTGTCACTATTGTAAAAAGTTAGGTCACGTCAAAGCAGATTGTTATAAACCACGAAATAAAAGAGCTACTGAGAGTAACGAGGAAGATGTATCTGGTGCTAATTTGGTCGATGAAAGCGGTGATGATTTCTTGTTAGTGTCAACGAGCAATAACTCCAAGCTTACGTCCGAGTGGATCCTAATTCGGGATGTTCTTTTCACATGTGTCCCAATAGAAAATGATTTTTTACATACAATTCAGTTGAAGGTGGAGTTGTACACATGAAAAACAATTGATCTAGTAAGGTAATTGGTATTGGTATTGTTAAAATTAGGATGCACAATGAGACGATTAGGACACTCTCAGATGTCAGGTATGTACTTGATTTACGAAAGAATCTCATCTCATTAAGTATTTTAGACTCGAAAGGATACAGAATCAACATCGAGTCGAGTGTCATTAAGGTATCTTGTGGAGCTCTTGTTTTGTTAAAAGGTAAAAGAATCGGCAGTCTTTATATTCTAGAAGGTTCTATAGTGACCGGTGAAATCAGACGTTCCCGTTTATTACGGAGTTGAAGTCAATTCATTTGGAGAGGAGGCAACTTAGTCATATAAGGGAAAAATGTATGACTGTTTCGTTGAAAAGAGGTTATCTTTTGGATGTAGGTTTTGAAAAGTTAGGGCACTGTGTTCGTGAAAATCATACCCGGGTCAGTTTTAATTTGGCAATGTACAAGTCAACGGCTAGAAGTCTTTCAGTTTCTAAGCATAGATTTGACTCAGTTAATTCCCTGTATAGTCCAAGATAGGCCCGTGGCGGGCTTTGGCAAAGATGGCGTTGTGCAAATATGAGTTAAGATGGAGATTTGTTGAGTATGACTCCTATTTCAGTCAAATTTGAGAAATAATCTTCCAATTAAACTCTGTTTATTTGTTTCAATCAAACTCTGATTAGTCTAGATTATTTTATTATTATTTGGCCTATGAATTTAGCCTATAAATAGGCTCTTTTACAACCTTAAAAAAAACACCTATTAGAGATTAGAACTCATAATACATTTAGAGAATTTTGTGTTTACGTTTTGAGGGTTCTTTGTTTTCGGGGTTTAGTTTTTAGCTCAATCTTTTGTACTCTTTGTTCTTTTGTCATTATAGTAAAATTATCTTTACCCGTGAGTTTTAATCCTCTTTGGAGGGGTTTTTCACGTTAAATTTGTATGTTCAATTTCTCAATTTCTTCTACTTTTTTACTTGTTCGTTGCTTAATCGGGTCAATCCCTAACATAATCCAATGTATTATGAATTAATAGTATAAGAATTGATTCAATAGAATTAACCTCTGTACGAATGTAATGACATTACTCATTTACACATGTCTTTAATCTATATATATAATAAAACCGGCTCCTTTGAGAGTAGTTAGAATAAAAAAGGTTAAAATCGTCCTTTTAATTTAATTTTGTATTTCTATATAAAATTAGCTTCGTTTTTTAATTAATTATATAAGGTTAATAAAGATGAACTATATATCATTGTGTATTATCATTTAATAATATATACTATCTTTACCTATTATTTATTAACTCTTTTTAAATCACTTCACTCTTCTAAATTAAATTAATTATGATAATATTTCAAGTAATTCTTTCTCTTTCCTTTTAATTTTTTTACCAATTACTTTAAACTTCCTTTTATATATATATATATATATATATATATATATATATATTATTTTTTCCCTTCTCTCTTGAAATTTTTTTTAAAATTTTTTAAAATTTTCATCGATTATTTTTATTGTTTATTGTCACTCCTGATATTTACAAATTATTTATTTATAATTAATAATAATTAATTTAATTAAGAAATTTTATATATATATATGATATTTAATAATAAAATTGTTCTAAAACTTTTCAGCTTCCTAATTATTAAATATTATTGTTCACATTTAATTTTTATATCATTTTTATCGTTAATCTTTTAATTTTAAGTTACATTTTTATCCTGGATTTTTTTTTATGGTTTTTATTTGTATTTTCATTTTTTCTATTTTTGAATTGTAGTAGAGATTAATTGAAGATATATTGGACTTTTCAAATCTTTATTATGTGAATTTTGTTAATAGAGTATTTTTATCTCATATTACATCTCAGTCTATGAATTATGTGCAAGAAAATGAAGAAGATCACGAAATGTTTCTCTTTTCGAATAAGTAACAACTGATAAAATTGTTGGAGATTAAAAAGATGAAGAAAGTGCAGAATGTTCATGATTTAATGGTTCAATCTCAAATTTATTGTTCTTATCAAATTTTGGTTTCATTTTTTTTTTCTTTATCAAAATATTTTTTTTTTATTTCTTAACTAAAAAGTGAATGTATATATGTATTGTTTTTAGCACCTAATCAAAATAAAGGTAGCTTGGAAGTTTAAAAGAGATTTCTAAACATTTTAGACATTTAATAAATAGTAACGTTCCAATTTAGGTGAGTTTCTTGATGCCATAGAGCTATTAACAAGTTGAGGCTAGAGTACCTGATTGTTGTTGATGGTACAGTCAGATCGTGATCTGCTGAGTCTAATAATAATAAAATGAAATTCAATTCTATAGGGATTGTGGGACAATGCCTCTTCTTTTAACTAAAAATTATTCTGACCTTTTTTTTTTAGTTAAACTCTGTTTTTAATTTTCCGCTTAAACTTTAATTAACCTAGAGTTGTTGTAGTCATATATGCTACGAATTTTAGTCTATAAATATTTCTTAGTTATTATAGGTTTTACATAACAAAAATATTTAGATTGAGAGAATTTTTTCTTTGTTTTCGAAAGGTTTTTCTTGTAGGGCTCTGGGTTTTTCTTTTAATTCTCTCTATTTTCTTGTACTATCATTTATTATAGTGAAATCTCCTTTTACTCATGATTTTTTATCCTCTTTTGAGAAGTTTTTCCACGTAAAATATGCGTGTTCGATATTTTTTTATTCTTATTTTTTCACTTTGTTCGTTGTTTAATCGAGTTTATCCCCTACAAGCGAGTATTAGAGCTAGTTCAATTTCCACAACCCGTTCAGAGATGACAACATCAAGGTTTGATATTGAGAAGTTCGACAGAATTGAAAATTTCAGTTTGTGGCAAGTTCAAATGATGATAATACTAGTTCAGAACGGTCTAAAAAAGGTCATTATAGGAAAAAAGCCCGCAGATATGGATCAGTCAGAATGGGAAGAGCTCGATGAAAAGGCTCTATCCACTATTCAATTATGCCTCACAAATAATGTGTTATAGAAGGTTTTGAAAGAGAAAATAGCGTCTGCGTTATGGAATAAACTAGAAGCCTTATATATGACGAAATCTCTAGCCAACATGTTAGTCTTAAAATGATTCTACACGTTTAGAATAGTCGAATGTGAGCCCATCAGAACTCATATTAGCGAGTTTGTTACCTTTCTTAATGACTTAAAGAATCTCGAAGCAGAGATTAATGATGAGGATCAAGCTATGTTGTTGTTATGCTTTTTGCCATCTTCTTATAAAATTTTTAGGGAAATCCTGATTTATAAAATTGATCATCTCTCGTTCGATTATGTGAAAGGGAATCTTCTGAGCAAGGATAAACTCAACAACAAGTCAGACCCAAACAAAAAATCAGACCGGCAAGCATTAGTTGTAGCTGCAAGAGGCAGATAACAAACTAGAAAGACAAATCAAAACAAGTCTAAAGCAAGGTCAAAATCTAGAAATCGTGACAAATATTGTGACTATTGTAAAAAGGTGGGGTACATTAAGGTAAAATGTTGAAAACTTCAAAATAAAATCAAAAGGGATGCTGGAAACGACGAGAAAAATAAGCAGAAAGCCGAAGTTGTTGATGCTAGTGTAGTCAAGGACAGAGGTGACGATTTCTTATTGGTGTCAACTAACGAAAGCTCTCATCTTACTTCCAAATAGATCTTAGATCCAAGGTGCTCCCATCACATGTGTCTCAATAGGGACTAGTTCTCCACGTATAGTTCAGTTGAAGGTGGAGTTGTGTTGATGGGGAATAACTCTTAATGTAAAATATCCAAAATTGGAACAGTAAAAATTAGGACGCATAACAAAATTATTCGGGCACTGTCAGATATCAAGTATGTTCCTGATTTTAAAAAAAAATCTTATCTCATTGGGAATTTTGGATTCTAACGGTTGCAGGATAGTTATTGAGTCAAATGGCTTAAAAGTTTCTTGTGGGGCTCTTATTGTAATGAGAGGACAGAAAAAAGGTAGCCTATATATTCTGCAAGGGTCAACAGTTACTGATGCAGTTGCGATTACCAAAGAAAAGCCGAAATCGCCATCATGTCGCGACAATACGACGTGAATCTTTCTCCACCAATTTTGATTCAACAAAACTTTAGCACATGCAACTGGGTCATATGAGTGAGAAAGTTATGATAGTATTTTGCAATAGATGTCTTTTCAAAAATACTAGAGTTGGTAAGTTGGGTTTTTACAAGCATTGCATTTTTGGGAAACAAACCCGAGTCAATTTCGATTCAACAGTGCATAGAACAAAAGAGATTTTAGATTAGATTTATTCCGATTTATGGGGTCCATCTTCTAGCATCTCAAAAGGAGGTAATAAATATTTCCTAACTTTTATTGATAACCACTTCAGAAAAGTTTGAGTTTATTTCTTGAAATAGAAAAACGAAGTCTTCGGAATCTTCAAACAAAGGAAGACTCTATTAGAAAAAAATAGAAAATCTATGAAGAGTTTTAGAACGGATAATGGTCTTGAGTTTTGTTTGTTAGAGTTTAATGATTTATGCAAACGAGAAGAAATTGAAATACATCAAACTATTGTTGGAACTCTGCAGCAGAATGGAGTTGCAGAATGAATGAACAGAACCTTGCTAGAAAAAGCTCTATGCATGATTTCTAATGTAGGCTTAGGGAAGGAATTTTGGGCTGAAGTTGTAAACTTGGCAAGTTATTTGGTAAATCGATCTCCTCATCGAGCATTGAACTATAAAGTTCCAAATGAGATGGCTAGGTAATCCTCTTAATTATTCTAATCTTAGAATTTTCGGTTGTCCTACTTATACTAAAGTTAGCCAGGGAAAGCTCGAACTAAGGGTCGTTAAATGCATCTTTTCAGGATACCCTTCCGGCACAAAAGGTTTTAAGTTGTGGTATTTAGAATTTGACAAAATAATTGTTGGCAGAGATGTTATGTTTGATGAATCTGTCATGTTTCAATAAGAAAATGGGACTTTTACTTTTAAAAACACAACAAATCAGAGTGTCTCAAGCAAGGTGGATTCAAAAGCCAAAATAAGGGGCGACATCTCGATGAGTAAATGCCCAACATCGCAACGACGTGACGAACAAAGGTCTCATCCCAACAAAGAGTCACACGACATCGCGACGACACGACAAAATACTAATTCTTGTAAGTTTGAAGTTGTTTCAGATATGTTTGAGGCTCCATCTGACCCTTAAGTATCCTCACCATCTCAGTTAACTAATTATAAGTTGGCTTGTGATAGGAAAAGGCAAGAAATCCAACCACCACAGAAATATTGTGAAGGAAACCTAGTGGCTTATACTTTAAGTGTTGCCGAAAGCATTGATTCAACCGATCCTTCATGTTATTATGAGGTAGTTCAAGCCTCTGATTCTAGAAATAGCTTATTGCAATGGAATAAGAATAGATGGAATTGCTTCAAAAGAACGAGACTTGGAGGCTAGCTAAACCACCTATCGGTAAAAGAATCGTTGGTTGCAAATGGGTGTTTAAAAAGGAGGAAGGTTTAGGTCCTAACAACACTAGGTACAAGGCAAGACTGGTTGCAAAGGGATATAATCAAGTGGAAAGAGTTGATTTTCATGATGTTTTCTCTCCCATTGTGAAACATATGTCTATTCGGCCACTTTTGGCTCTTGTTGCATCGAATAATCTTGAGTTAAGGTAGTTAGATGTAAAGATCGATTTCCTTCATGGTGATCTTAAGGAGAATATCTACATGTAACAACTAGAAAGCTTCAAATTTGAAGGTAAAGAAGATCATGTTTGTCTCTTAAAAAAGTCTTTGTACAGTTTGAAACAATCTCCTTGGCAGTGGCATAGAAAGCTTGACTCATTCATGTTGAGTATTGGTTTTTTTCGAAGTAAGTATGAAAATTGTGTTTATCTATAATGTCTTGATGATGATTCTTTTATATATTTGCTACTATAATATGTTAATTACGGCTAAGAATCCATCTGAAATTAATTGTCTTAAAACAATGATTAACTCTAAGTTTGAGATGAAGGATTTAGGTGTAGCAAAGAAAATTTTGGAATGGAAATTTTGAAAGAGACATTCTGGGATATTGTTTTTATCACAACAAAGGTACATCAAGAAAATCCTTAAGCAGTTTGAGATGCAAGATACAAAAGCAGTAAGTACTCTTTTAGTTGCACACTTTAAGCTCTTAATTTCATATTCCCCACAGAATGAAGAAGATGAAAGGTACATGTCAAAAGTTCCTTATTCAAGCGCAGTTGGAAGTTTGATGTATGCAATGGTATGCACTCGTCCCGATATTTCACATGTTGTTAGTATTGTTAGTCGATACATGACCAATCTTGGTAAGTTACATTGGCATGCAATTAAGTGGATTTTCATATATTTACGGGGTACTTCTAACATGTGCTTAGTGTTTGGAAGAACTCAAAAAGGTCTAGCCGGATATTTGATTCTAATTATGCAGGAGACTTAGGTTGAAAAAGGTCTCTAACAGGTTACCTATTTGCTTTTGAGAATTATGTCAGTAGTTGGAAAGCAACACTTCAATCTACAGTGGCTTTGTTGACTACTGAAGCAGAATACATGGCAATTACAGAAGCAATAAAAGAAACAATTTGGTTAAGGGGCATGTTCAGTGAAAAGGGGCAACTTTGTGGGAGAATGCCTCTTATTTTGACCAAAATTTATTTTGGCTTTTCTTCTCCTAGTTAAACTCTGATTTTAGTTTCCCATTTAAACTCTAAGTAACCTAGAGTTGTAGTCATATATGCTACGAATTTCAACCTATAAATAGACTTTAGTTACTCTAGGTTTTACACAACAAAAATATTTAAATTGAGAGAATTTTTTTCTTTGTTTTTGAAAGGTTTTTCTATTTGTGCTTCAGTTTTTCTTTTAATTCTCTCTATCTTTTTGTACTCTCATTTATTATTGTGAAACCTCTTTTTGCCTATGATTTTTTATCCTCTTTTGAGGAGTTTTTTCACGTAAAATTTATGTGTTTAGTCTTTTCGATTCTTATTTTATTCACTTTGTTCATTGTTTAACCGAATTTGTCCCCTATAGAAATAGAGGTATATTGTTGTATTTGAGGTTATGCTTTTATTTTTTATTATTGATTAAAATTAGTTCAATAAATGTATATTACTGTATTGTGTTTAATTCAATATCAATTATGTCTTGTAAATTATTTCATTGACATGTTTAAATATTAAATGATATAGGATGAAAGCTGCCATCAAATAATTTGATAATGCAAATTATTTTGTCAAGGTAGAAATCCTCAGGTTCGAGTTCACCACAAAAAGATATGCACCTTACCGGTTAATGAAACTGACATGGTGTTTTATGGAAATGATAGATAAGGAGATGGATAAGGAGCTACATTGTTTCTCCTACTTGCTGGTAGAGTCTAAATTGATAGACAACAGCGGGATTTGGGAATTTACATGGAATATTGAGTTAGGATTGTCACATTAATCATTTGTTGTGTGAGAAATTTTGAAATTTTATTCGAGTATCACTAAGTGCAAGAAATATATATAATTGTTATACATATTAGTTTTTTTTTTTTTTTTTTTTTTTTTTTTTTTGTTGGAAGTTCAAAATTTATGCTAATTTGAAGATTTCTATATATTATATACATTTTCAAAAAATCGTCTATTATTCTCTCAATTTCTGTTTTCTCCTTGTTTTCCTTCAGTGTTTTTTTTCTTCTTTTATTGAATGTTAAATATTATTTTTTATTTTTAGCTTAATTTTTATTTTACACTTTAAATTTGTATATAAAATAATATTTACAATTAAATTTATTTTAATTCAATTAATTTAGTTGCATATTTAATTCAATATTTTATATTTCTTTAAAAAAATACTTTCTATTAAAATGCTTTAATTTGATCTTAATTTTAGGTTACAATATTGTGATGAAATGGTATTTGCTATTAAACTATTTAAATGTGATTTTGAATGTATTGATTATTTTTTTAAAGTTTGATTTTCATTTTAATTCTTATTAAAGTTACAGCTTTATATTTTCTATTTATTTTTTATACCATTATAATTTCAACCCATATTATTTTTAGAGAAAGTGAACATTAGTTATTAATAAATTAAAGAATAAAATGGCTATAGATGAGATAATTTATTAAATCTTTTTATTTATATTATCATTTAAGAATTTTCATGCTATATTAGAAAAAAAAAATAACCATTTTTCTTATCGGTCTTAGTGTAAACAAGTACGAAGAATTTTTTATGAGGGGAATCAATTGATTATATAGTTCTTATTCTTGTAAAAGATCACTTTCGTATTTTTCTATTTTTACTATGGCTTTTATATTTATTTTAAAAAATCTGGATCCTAACTTTGATTTTATTAATTGAAGCGAGTGTAATTGAAACACTTAATTATATTCTCTAATTTCTAGTAATTATGTGGTTAATTATGCATAATTACACAAAAAAATTATTTTCTTATTCTAATACTTAAAAGTTTATAAGGTTAATTGAAATATATAATTAAGAAATGACTTCAATTTGATGGTTAAATAGTTAGTGCACTCCCCAAAAGTTTAAAGTTTCTATTCATTCTTCTTCTATTTTTTTACTTTTTAATTTTAACAAATCATAACAAAAACCATATAAAAATAAATATTATTTGGAATAGAATTTTAATAAAAATGGGTAGCAGTCCAATGGTTAAGCACCTACTCCTTTCTTCCTCTTGCATCCCAGGTTGAAACCATGCTATTCTCCCTCATTTCTCTCTTAATTTCAGCAACCAGGGGCAAATTATCCCGCAACCACTAGCTATTTTTTCCCTTTTCCCCTAATTACATTAGGATTATGTTTTTTTTTACCATTCCAATTAAAATTTTGCTCCCCTCCTATCCCTATTTCTTCTCTCTTTTTTTTTTTCATCTTTTTCTTTGCATAATATTTTCTCTCCATTACTGAATTTATTATTTCTTCTTGGATCAAAATCTATTCTCGATTCAAATTGTTTTTCAACCGGTTTGTAATCACCATTAGAAACATTCTTACTCCTTGCCAAGAATCGGTAAGTACAATTCAATCCTGATAATTGAATCTCAAATTCTCGTAGTATTTACATATGATGTTAATCTTTCATTCAAATTAATGAATCTTTTAATAATATTGCCAAAATTCCCAGTAATCTTGATAAATCTTGAAAACAAACATTAACCCATGTATAAATGTTATTTGAAAGACCTGATTTAGATACCCCAGATTAGATTTGAACGTGAGGAACGTCACTCAAGTTATCGGTGAAAGGTATGTGTTCTTTTACAAGTGAATCGGGGCAAAACCGTGCCTAGGATAAGGTCACACAGTTGTGTCTCCTATTGTACACTGATTTTGCAATTTCCACATGGCCACAGTTTGTTACACGGCCTAGCTACACGGCCGAGTAACCCCTCCACACGGTCCATACCATCTCACATGGTTCGGTCACATGACCGCGTGTCATCTGTTTATTAGATTTTATAGTTTCGCCTAGAAATTTTATGATTTGATCAGTTTAGCCCCTGAATTGTTTCTGAATTATTTTTAGTGTTTTATTTTATTCAGTTAAGTCCTTGATAATATGAATTATGTTAGAATCCATGATTTGATTGACTAAATTAATATGATATTTATATATATATATATATTTGCATGAATTGTGAATAATGCATATGTCTATTGTATTTGTATTTGTGATTGTACGAATAGTATGTCTTATGTTACCATTAAATTGAACACATAAAAAGCATGATTTTTGCTACTGAGTTGATTTGTCACAAGCATGTTAATTGCTTCTGAATCGAACTATTATGAGCATATTGTTTGCTAGTGTATTGTTTTGTTAAAAGCATATTAAATGCTACTATATTGTTTTGCTTGAGCATGCCATATTGCATTGCACGGGGTGAGACATTATGAATGGGAGAAGTATTGACAATTTATTTGCATTATTTTGTTGTATACCCACAACCATAGGCAAATTCAATTTGCAGCATTTTTGTTGTGCATCCACAACCCATTGGCAGCTATTGCCTACAAACATGTTGTGCATCCACAGCCATTGGCAGATTTTACCTGCATTATTTTGTTGTGTATCCATAGCTATAGGCAGATTCCATTTGTGGTGTTTTATTGTGTGTCCATAGCCATTGGCAATTAATCTATGAATAATTGGTGATTAAACCAAAATTCAGTGTGTTGGTGGCTAGAGTTCAGGGGAACTCCCATTGTGGTGTGTAATGGTTGGGTAGGATTTTTTCTACTAAAATCAAAATTGTATGGCATCCACAAAAGCATATGCATACAAAACTAAAATTTCTGATATGACATACATATTCATATGTATATTGTTGAAAGATTTGAAACATCGATATTTTGATATTAACATTGTAAATTATTAGTGTGACATATTTTTGTATGCTTAATCGTTTGCACTGATTTTCTTGTGATTGAACTTGCACCGGTGGCTAGAGTTCAGGGGAACTCCCATTGTGGTGTGTAATGGTTGGGTAGGATTTTTTCTACTAAAATCGAAATTGTATGGCATCCACAAAGCATATGCATACAAAACTAAAATTTCTGATATGACATACATATTCATATGTATATTGTTGAAAGATTTGAAACATCGATATTTTGATATTAACACTGTAAATTATTAGTGTGACATATTTTTGTATGCTTAATCGTTTGCACTGGTTTTCTTGTGATTGAACTTGCACTGAGTGTCATAGCACACTCTCCTTTTAATTTTCAACCTTACATATATGACGTGGCATCCGGAGGATCTCTACTCGGTTTAAGTTATTAAAGTATTTTAGAATAATTATTTCATCTTTTAATTATTTAGAGATTATATTATTTTATTTTGAATTGTGGCATGGGACCTAGCATTTGTTTTATTTTATCCTACATGATATTTAATTTGATTTTAGGCTATCGAAATATGAATAATAATTAATTATGCATGAAATTTGGTTTTTTTATTAAAAATACAAACAAATTATTACTTTTTCGCTACTAAATTATAATTAAGAATTTTAGGTAGTAAATAAACTAGTAATTAACTAAGTTTTCTTCTGAAGATAAACAAATCTTTTAAAATAATTATTTTGATAGCTTACTGGGCCATTTCGGTGGCTACTATAACCTTCCGAATTTGAGTCTAACATCTATGGCTTTTCAAACACATACTACGTTATTTAAATTTAAAATGTTATTTTCAAATAGTAATTGTAACACCCTGAAAATTTCTACAATAAGATATTATCCTTAATATAGTGAAATAAGAAAATAAAGTGACAAGAAGAGGAAAAAAATTGAGTTATGTCACTAGGAAGTATATTATGACATATTGATTCAAGTAAGGACTAAATTGTAAAAGTGAGAAAAATTTTTGGGGCCCAAGAGTAAGTACTCAAAATTTGAGGGATTAAAGTATAAATATGAAAAAGTTGAAGGACTAATAGTGCAAATATTTTAAGGGTGGAATGATCTAGAAACCAAGGAAAATTGATGAATTAGGACCAAATTGATAGATGAAGAATTATGGGGGATTAAATTACAATTTTACCAAATTCAAATGATGACTCAATGATGAAATTTTAAAAGATCATGAAGGGCAAAATGGTCAATTGGAAAGAGAGATAATTTTAGAAGGCAATAATGATGCTAGAGATATTTTGATATTTTATAATTATTTAATTAGATAAATATTATTTTATTAACATTTTAATAAGATATTTATTATTATTTTATTAGTATATAAAGGAAGAAAGATGAGAATTGAAGAAGAAGAAGAAGAAGAAAAGAAGTTTTCATTTCTTTATAATTTGGTCATTCTACTAAAAATTTACCATTTTCACTCAAAAATTAAAAGAATTTCCATAGTTACCAATAGAGAAAAATGTTAAGGAGACTATTGGAAGTTAGAATATCAAGTTGGATTTAAGAAATGGAAGCTGAAGGAGAGAGAAAATCAAGATGAATATTGAAATCAATAGAACAATGTAAAGACATCATGATTTCAATATATTTTTAAGTTTGATATTATTGAAAAAGTATGGGATTGATGTTAATGTAGAGTTTCCTTATATATGGTTCTATGTTCTTGATATATTAGTGAAGAGAACTAAGAGAAAGTGGTGGGAAATATTGTAGAGAAATGAAATAAGGGTGTTATAAACTTAATAATTAACATTTTGCACTAAAACAGTTTTAGACAGCAGTAATAGTCTAAATTTCAAAAATCACCAAAAATTGTAGAAATCAAATTAGAGAATGAATAAAATTTTAAATTAAAGCTCATTAAGTCTAGTTTCTTATAGAAGAAATCGTGTAAGTAATCGAATTGTGAATCATGAGATATAACAAATTTTGTAAGATAAAGTTAGAATGATTTCGGGTTCCCCTGTTCTGACTTTGGAAAATTATCAAAAATTGGATAAAAATAATTAGGTTCTTAAAGTTATATAATTAAAATCCTGAATGAGTATATTTTCAATAGAGACAAAAAAAAAATCATCCGAATCCTATACAATGATATAATTAATTTTTAGTAAACAAGGGTCGGAACTGTCAGACAGTAGAATAAGGGTGAATTTAAAGAATAAACTGTACTTATTGGCTAAACCAAAAATTCTGAAAATTTTATGGTAAGAAGATACATAAGTCTAGTTTCATGGAAAATTAGCGGATCTTAATTTCAAGTTCTGTAGCTCAAGATATAAATAATTTAGTGACCATGACACAAATGGACAGTTTTGAATATACATATAAGTAAATAGTAAAATTATTGATAATGTTACTTGTAGCATGTTATATAAATTAAGGATGTGGAATGGAAAGGAGGAGAAGGAAAACAAATATATGAATTTTCAGCTAGCAAGGGTTTTGTTGGGTTTTTGACACAGGAAGAAAAACAGAACTAAGTTATCCGGATGAAATATGAAGCTCTTATTGAAGCTAGAGCAACAAAGTAATAATTCCGAATAAAGTATGAAGTAAGTTTGAGATTCAAGGACTTGATAGTTGCAATCAAATGAACAGAAGCAAAAGGGATAAAAATTGAGAGAAGTATTTCATCCGGGTAACATACACACTATTGTTTGTTGCCACCTTTAATAGGTTTACATTTAAAATGGATAATTTGTATGTTTTAAACTCAGGGACTAAATTGAATAAAAGAATAACTGTAGGGAAAATTTTGTAAAAATGTCAAAAATGACCAAAATGAAGGAAATGAATTGAATGAAATTATTAATTTGGATCAAAATTGGGTAAAAATCGGGAAAAATGAAAATTTACTAAAATGCACCAAAATCTTGATATTTCTGCAATTTCGCCAGGTAAGTTCGTGTAACTTGAATTATATTCTTAAATACTTGAAATGTATGTTATTGATGTGAATATGATTTAAATATCCCTTATATGAAAACTGATGAAACATTGATATATTTAATAAAAAAGAAAAGAAATCCCGATTGAATGAAAGAAAAATTTGATAAATCTTTGAAAAGGAATTGACGGTAAAAAAGATTTCGCACAGACATGTGATCCTATCCTGATATAGCCCTCCCGAAGAATACGAGTAAAATGAAATTAGCCCGGATGGGTAATCCGAATTAGGGTATGAATTTAGCCTGGATTGGTAATTCAGATCCAAGCTCATTAAAGTAATTGTCGTTGTAGGGGATTTAGCCTGGACTGGTAATCTTGACAATACTCTATGAGTTTATATTACAAGGAATTTAGCTTGGACTGGTAATCCCACTGTAAGGATGAGGTTCGCGGGAGTGTACTTTCTGAAATGAAATGTGTAAGACCATGGTTGAAAGATACCATAGCAATATGATATGAAATGTGTAAGACCATGGTTGAAATATGCCATGGCAATGTGACATAAAATGAATAAAACCATGGTTGAAAGATACCATAGCAACATGACAGGAAATGAATGAGACCATGGTTGAAAGATACCATGGCAACGTGACATGAATTGAATAAGACCATGGTTGAAAGATACAATGACAACATGACGGGAAATGAATAAGACCATGGTTAAAAGATTCCATGGCAACATGACAGAAAATGAGTAAGACCATAGTTGAAAGACACTATGGCATCATGTCGAAGATAAATAAGACTGTGGATGGAAGACGCAATGACATCTGTTGAACAATTGATATTTAAGTAATATGTATCAGATGATGAATGGTTATATGAATTGGTTGTACAAAATGATTGTATGAAATGTTTACAAGAATTGGTCATATAGAAATATCTGTACAAAATAGTTGTATGAAATAATTAAGAAGATAGATAAATGAAATAAGTATAGGTACATAGAATTTAATTTATGTTAAGTTTAATATGAACTATTACCGAAATAAATATACATAAAATATATGAAAATGATGGTGCATGAAATATTGATATAACGAAATGAATGATATATGCTTATGAAGAAACGGTAAGAGAATAATATGTTTCGTGACATGTACATATATGATTATCTTTGATATGTTGATACAAGGAAATTATGTAAGTTGAGACTATTATTAAACTCAAGTGTGATATGTCGAGAAAATAAGTATATCAATGTTGAAATTATATGAAATATGTACAAGTATACTAACAATGTTGTTTGATACTTAGACAAGTGCCAAGCTATTGATTGAACGGTAATATGTTTATTTATATGATGCATTGAATCGGTAAGTATTTAATTGAAATTTTTGTTAAATGATATGTAAATCCTAATAATGCCAACCCTGTTCTACCAACGGATAAGGATTAAGGGTGTTACAGTAATAATAGTATTTTAATTTTAATTTTAAAATGGAGGCTTTCCGTGAGACGCTAGAAGACTGTCAATTGGAAGATATAGGTTTTTCGGGGGCTTGGTTTACTTGGAAAAGAGGAAATTTTGCAGTAACAAATATAAAGGAAACACTTGGCAGAAGAGTTGCAAATGAAAAATGGAGGGATCTTTTTCCATTAGGCAATATTCATCATTTAACTCATTCGATGTCTGACCATTGTCCACTGCTCCTAAATACTAATAACAGAAACGTCTATGCTGGAAAAGCTTAATTTAAATTTGAGGCATGGTGGATCACGGAGGAATTCTTGGAGAAAGTAATTAAGGAATCCTGGGAATCAAATACAGGCACAATTGTGGAGAAATTGGAATAGGTACAGGCAAATCTCAAGGAATAGGTAGGATCAATTAAGAAGGGAAGAGAAGGGCTAAACAAAAACTTAACAAAGGAACTCGAAATGCTGATGGTAAAAGAAAGAGACGATGACATGTTAGCAAAGATTATTGACACCAAGGTCCATCTAAACATGGAAATTGATAGAGATAAAATTTACTGGGAACAGAGGGCAAGAGCAAGCTGGCTTAAAATAGGTACAATAATTCAACTTTTTTCCATAAGTATGCATCGTTTCGAAGGAAAATAAATACAATATCAAGGTTGGAGCTAGATGGAGGAGAAGAGGCTACAGAAGAAAGTAAGATCAATGAAACTGCTACTTCATATTTTCAGAAGCTATTTATGACAAATGGAGTTGATGATCTATCTCACCTCCTATCAGGTATCAAGGAGAGCATTTCGTTAGATATTAATGTAGAACTATTATCAACCTATACGAAAGAAATGTTTTCAGCCTTAAAAGGAATGGGGCCAACTGAAGCATCATGACCCGATGGCTATCCAGCAGTATTTTTTCAACAATATTAGCACATTTTAGGTAAAGAAGTCGGTACTTTCTGTTAGGAATTCTAAATGAGGGCCAAAATTTTGGCCAAATAAATTCAACAGATATAGTACTAGAGGTGTGCATGGGCTTGGTCGGCCCGGCCCGAAGGCCCTCCCAAAATGTGAGAGGGTTTGGACAAAAATATAGACCTGAAAAATGAGCTTAGGCAAAAAAATAAGGCCCGTTTAAAAAATGGGCCGAGCTCAAGCCCAAATTTACAAAATTACAAAAAAAAAATCTATTTTTTAAATATTATTTTCTTATTGTTTTCTCCCTATTTTGCTACTATTTTATTATTTTGTTACTACTATTTTGTTGTTATTGTTTGGATATTGTATAAAACTTATTTTATTGTTAATTTTTTTATTATTTTAAAGACATTTTTTAATTTTGTTATTATTTTAGAGGCATTTGCTTGTTAAGTTGCATCTATTTTAGTATTATTTAAGTATACATATTTTTTAAAATTTATTTTCAATTTGTTGAGAAATATTTATTTTGATGTTTTTAATATTTTTAATGGTTTATATACTTTTTAAAATTATATAAAAAATAATATAAAAATTAATATGGGTGGGCCGAGTTCGGCCCGAGTTTTAACATTTTTATTCAGGCCGAGCTTGGGTAAAATTTTATGCCTATTTTTCGGGTTGGGCCAAGCCTAGGCCTAGCAAATGGGCCTAAATTTTTAGTTAGGCCCAGCCCGAACCTGGCCCAACACCTCTATATAGTACTAATTCCAAAAACACAAAATCCTACCAATCTAGCTAATTTCAAACCTATTAGCCTATGTTCTGTCCTATATAAAATTGTGTCAAAGACAGTTGCCAATAGATTTCAAGTAGTAATAGAGAGATGAATTGATGCGACTCAAAGTGCTTTTGTTCCAGGAAGATTAATTTTTGATAATGTTCTACTAGCTTATGAAATCCTACACACGTTTCGGAATAAACATACAAGGAAAAAAGGATATATGGCAATCAAACTCGATATGAGCAAGGCCTATGACAGGGTTGAGTGGAGCTTCCTTAAGGCAGTCATGCTAAGGATGGATTTTATAGGGGAATGGGTGGAATTAATTCTGAAATGTATTACTACAGCAACCTATGCTATTAAAATAAATGGAAAAAGAGGAAGAACTTTTCAAGCTACTAGAGGTTTGAGATAGGGTGATCCCCTTAGTCCTTTTCTTTTTCTTTTATGCAGTGAGGGGCTTTCGACACTAATGAGATTGGTTATGAAAGAGGGTTTGATAAAAGGAGCAAAAGCAAGCAGGAGAGGACCAGCGATTTCCTACTTACTCTTTGCAGATGATTGCATACTATTCGAGAAAGCAACAGATAAGGAAGCGAGGCTATCAAGAAGAATTTTAAAAGAGTATGAAGACTGTTCTGGCCAATGTGTTAATTTTAACAAATCTACAATTTTCTACAGCTCAAATGCTTTGGAGGGAAATAAATGTGAAATAACGACAATCCTAAGGGTAAGAAGTTCTACGGATATGGAAAAATACTTGGGTCTCCCTAATGTGGGAGGTAGACGAAAAAAAAGAATCTTTTCAAAATTTAAGAGAAAAGGCTCTCTTAAGAATTAAAAGCTAGAGTACTAAATTCTTATTACAAGAAGGCAAGGAAGTTTTTATTAAATCAGTGTTTTAGGCAATTCTGACCTACGCTATGTCCTGTTTCCTACTTCCTAATTCTTTCTATAGTGAATTCAAAAGGATCATTGCTAATTTTTGGTGGTAAAAGGCACATGGGAAGAAAGGTATTCATTGGTGTCGGTGGAAGCATATGTGTCAACACAAAGATGAGGGAGGAATGGGCTTTAGGAACATGGCTAAATTTAACGTGACTCTACTAGCTAAACAAAGCTGGAGAATTCTAAACAATCCCAATTCGTTAGTTGCGCATGTTTTAAAAGCCAAGTATTTTCCAAGTGGGGATTTTTTAAATTCAAGTTTGGGAAATAAAAGTTCATTTACATGGAAAAGCATATGGGCAACTAAAGGCGTCTTAGTATATGGTCTTTTTTGGAAAGTGTGCAGGGGATAAAAAATCTCATTTTTGAATGATGTTTGGATACCAAATTTGCATTACTCCAGGTTATCATCTTACGTTAATTACTCGAGTGACTTTAAAGTTGGTGAATTAATTGATGATAGCAGCAGAACATGGAAAAAAGAGTGGATAGAATCTACCTTCCCGGAGGATATAACTGTGAAGATTTTGCGTATTCCGTTAGTAGAAGAGCCCCATGATGATATTCTGGCCTGGAGGGGGAATTCATCAGGAGAATTTACGGTATGTAGTGCCTATAAACTATTACAGGGCATTGAAATTGATCCTAGAGCTTATGCTTTACAAACCGACTACAAAAAATTTTACAAAAAACTTTGGCTACTCAATCTACCATCTAAGATAAAAATTACAGCTTGGAAAATATCGTGGAACTATCTACCCACATGAGTTAACATGCAGCTTAGGAAGCTTTCAAATGATATAAGCTGCCCTCGGTGTGGAAAAGCAGCAGAAACCATGAACCACATATTTCGTGAATGTCCTGTTACAAAATCAGCATGGGAGGAATTAGCATTTGCGAATCTGCTCAAACTAACACACTTGGAGTTTTTACAGTGGCTTACTTGGGTTTTCAAACAGACAATTCCACTATGGTGTAGGACTTTCTGCTGCACTTTGTGGGCCATCTGGGGAGACAGAAATAGGAGAATACATGAAAAGTCTAGTAGATCTGGAAAAGAGATAGCAGATTTTGTAAATAGCTACATTCTAGAACTAGATGAGGTTGCAAATAAAATACCAACAACTCTTCCGGAAGTTAAAACATGGGAACATCCACCAAGTTAGTTCGTGAAGGTTAACTTCGATGCAGCATACGATGGAGATACTTGCCAATTGGCTGTGGGGGTCGTAGCTAGGGATAGTGAAGGCACAGTCTTTTTATCATTTTCAGAGATCTATCAACAAGTTGCATCGGCTTATGCTGCTGAAGCAATTGCTTGTAGGGCAGCAACCTGAATCGGCATCAACATGCAATGGCCAAAAATCATCATTGAAAGGGACGCATTAGCAATAATAAAGAAGTGCAAGGTAAGGAATAAAGACAGATCTATGGTCGGGGCATATATCCATGATATTCAGCAGATACTGGCCAAAAGTGGAAAATGCTGGGTCGAACATATCCCATGTACAGCGAATAAACTAGCACATATTTTTACAACGGAATCGATGAAGAAAAAGAAAGAGTTTTACCTGATCGGCAGCATTCCTGAGTATGCCGAGAGTTTGAAGGAAATGGAAAAAGAGAGAGAACCAGACTGAAGATAAAATGTAAGATATGAAGAGAGGAAGAGATTGAAATGTGGATACCAAAAGAGATTAGGTGAATCGGTCTTATTGGAAATCTGGAAACGTCCAGCAAAAGAAAGACAGATAATGGAACAGGACGAAGACCATTTCTTTTTCTGATTAGGCAAAGCATATGTGCCATTATTATGGTTCCAGATTCTTCTGATATTTCATTTATTTTGTTTTTGAACATCCAGGCCAATAGCTTAGCATCTCGGGCCTTTTTTATTTGTCTGTTTTCTGTTGTTGGGTTTCTGTCTTTGGCTTGTGCTTCATGGGTCAAAACTCATTTATAGGCCCTTTAGTTTTGTTTCCTATTTAGGCTATGTCTTAAGTATGTATTTTGATTTAATTCAATAAAGCCCAATCTGAATTCAGTTTAAAAAAAAAAAATTTAACTTGAATAGTATTTTTTTGGTACAACGATGATTCGAACCCAAGTTATTCTTGGGGTAGATAAACATCTGACCAATAAGGAACAACTTGTGATTCAAATTACATTGTATTTATCATTAATTATTTATACTTAGCCAATGACCAATGAGTATATGCTTAATATTAGAGAGTGAATTAACCCAACAAATATGGAATACTAAAGTAATTAGATAAAATTGTACAGGGCATTCCTTTTTTCCTGTCAATAACAATCATATTGTGGATTGTTTTATTAGACTAACATATCACATATAATAATTTGATTTTAAGTTTTGTTACTTGTTTAAAGAATTTTTCTCTCATTATTATTGATAGCTTTTATAATAGTTTATATATATATTTTTTAATTCTAAATTACATAGTTACGTAATTACAATTTATACTATCAAACATGACTTAAAAAATAACGATGTAATTGCATTCTATTAGCCAAATATGTTTAGGGAATTATAATTCCTTATAATTACAAGAGGTGCAATTACCACCCTAGTTATTAAATTTTCATCCAATTATTCTTTGGTGTCCGAGATGCACCAAAATTTTGAAAAAAATTTCTTAATATAACATTTGGTACCTGAAGTCAACACTTCTATCTAATTTGGTACTTAAGTCTTTTGCCCAATTTGATACTTAAACTTGACAAACATTATACAATTTATTCAAATATACTAATATTGTTATATTTTTAATGAGGTAAAAAAATTAATCAATGAATGATCGACATGGAGCACGTGACATAATTTTTTTTCGTATTTTAAATGTTTAATTATTTTTAAATTAATTAATTTATATTATTTAAAATTTTTTTATATTAACATAATACTTTCTTTTATTTCGAGTTTTTAAAGCTTTTGTTTTTTTCTTCAATATCTATTTGTTAAGTATAATTTAAACCATAATTTTTTAACACAAATTTTATTTGATACTAAAAATACTGTCTAGCGAAAAAAAAAAACATTTTTACAATTGAATTTCATGAACATGTATTAGTTATTTATGCACTCTCGTAAAAATTAACACCATTAGCATTTTAAGCAATTTATATGATATTCGATAAATTCAAATATCAAAAATTAAAAAAAAAAAAAACACAGTTTTAGGTTGTAAATTGAAAAAACAGTGTGAGTTCTCCGATTGTTATTTTCTTTCTTCTCGGAAATATCTAAAAGAGACCGGACATAAATAAAACAACTGATATAGGGTGATTTGATTGGTTTCCCATCCCCCGGCTAAATTTTCCTTCTTTCTCTAGGGTTTGCTATAGATCTCGGTTAGTCTTCCGCCGATAATCAACATTCACTTGGGAGGAACCGAAGAACAAAATGAGAGGATTAATGGACAAGCTAGTGTCCCGCTCTCTTTCTGTCGCCGGCAAATGGCAGCAACAGCAGCTCCGCCGTCTCAACATTCACGAATATCAGGTCTTTTTTCCTTTTACTTTATGCACTTTTCCTTTCATGCAATTGCATCTCGAATTATCTCTTAGAAAATTTAAATGGAAACTATGATTTCCATTAGTATACTTCATAACTGATTTATTGTTTGTACTGATTTTACTACCTGTTCGGTTCCTGTGAAATTATTTTGACGTCGTTGACGGTTTTTGTTTCCTTTATATTTATTTGGAGATTAAACTTTGAGTTTTATGCATTTCACTCTTTCTTTGGGATCTGTATACCTGTTTGGAAATATAAATTTCATGTAAGCGTCCTGGTTATTGATGAATTTTAGTTATCTGAAAATCAGGGTGCTGACTTGATGAACAAATATGGAATTAACGTGCCGAAAGGAGTTGCGGTTTCTTCCATCGATGAAGTTAAAGAAGCAGTCAAATCTGCCTTCCCCAATGAAAATGAGGTAAGTTCTCTCAATTCGTGCAATGGCTTTTATGTTTCGATGTTTTAGAGTGATAATTGGTTGTCTTAAGCAAAGCAGAGTTATTGGCTTGTGTTCTTAACCATGGACAATCAGGTTTCAAAAAACAATTTTATGGCATATTTGGATATGACATGATTGAATAAGACAGGTGTTAATAAATTTGATTGTGCTTCAGTTGGTGGTTAAAAGTCAAATTTTGGCTGGTGGAAGAGGCTTGGGAACATTCCAAAATGGTTTTAGGGGTGGAGTTCACATTGTTAAGGCTGACCAGGTTGAAGATATTGCTGGTACTGGATAGTTATCTTTACAGAAAAATTAGAGTATTACAAATTGCCAAATACATTTATGTATTGAGTCTTGTTCTGGAGTTTTTCATTTATCTTTGCAAAATATGATATTCATAAATGTTGTCTTGCTAGTCACCGGGATGCTTTGTATGCTAGTTAGCATGAAATGACTTTCGTTTTACTTTCCTTTTTCTATGTGAAGGCCTTTCGTAGTTATTTTATAATAGGTGCTTTATTTTAATTGCATGCAGGGAAGATGCTTGGCCAGATACTTGTTACCAAACAAACTGGCCCCCAAGGCAAAGTTGTCAGCAAGGTTTGGTACCCATCCCTTTTTGGTGTGGAATTTAACTGTCCGTTATTCTGTGCATTGGTTTCAATTTTACTTGGGCTTGGTTGATCTCTACTAACTTCATTATCTTTTACAGGTTTACCTGTGTGAAAAATTGTCACTTGTGAATGAAATGTACTTTGCTATCACTCTGGATCGTAAAACTGCGGGTCCGGTATGTTTCCAAACTCTGTAGAGTAATCTTTATGGCTGCTGGAGACGTCATTTTTGTTCACCTGATTACTTTTTGTTAAGATTAAATGATTCTCCTGAAGCCAAAGGCGCTTCATTTTTCTATTTTTTTATGTTGTTTCTAGCTTATAATTGCCTGCAGCAAGGGAGGAACCAGCATTGAAGACCTTGCAGAGAAATATCCTGATATGATTATTAAGGTGATAATCATTCCCCCTTCTGATGTTTTAGTATAATTAATAAGGCATTCTCTTCCTTCCACAGTGATCATGACATATTCATCGCAATTGATTTATCATTTTTTTCCTGATAGGTACCTGTTGATGTCTTCAAAGGAATTACTGATGAAGATGCTGCCAGGGTTGTTGATGGTTTGGCTCCCAAGGTTGCCGATAGAAATGATTCTATTGAACAAGTGAAGAAACTATATAAGCTTTTCTGTGAACGTGATTGCACGTTGTTGGAAGTTAGTATTTCTGTTTGGCTATATTTTCCGTTTGACCATCTCATGTGTTTCGAGTAGCTTTACTTGTTAGCTGCAAAATGCATTCTGTTTTGGTTAGTGATAAATCTTTGTGTGAATTGTTTATTCTTTTGGACAGATCAATCCTCTTGCTGAGACTTCTAGCAACCAATTAGTAGCTGCTGATGCAAAGTTGAACTTTGATGATAATGCTGCCTTTCGTCAAAAGGAGATATTTGGTCTCCGTGATCCATCACAAGAGGATCCTCGGGAGGTATGGAATTGTCTCCTTTTCACTTTTTTTTTTTTTTTTTTGTGTGTGTGTGTGTTTACAAATGATTATTCTTGGTTGTTTTGTAAATCATATGTTGGATTACATGATAATCAGTATTTGTACTCTTGGTCCTATTCTGCATTTCCTATTATTATAGGTTGCTGCTGCCAAAGCTGATTTAAATTACATTGGGTTAGATGGAGAAATTGGTTGCATGGTGAATGGTGCAGGGTTGGCGATGGCTACAATGGATATAATTAAATTGCATGGAGGAACTCCTGCCAATTTTCTGGATGTTGGTGGAAATGCTTCTGAAGGCCAGGTAATGATGTTCTTTGCCTTTAATACTCTCATATTGCCTTTCTGTGGCAATTTTGTTGTTTAAATGTGTTTACTTTCTGGCACTGATGCGTTTGCTTTTATTTACTGTTTCTAATAGTTATGAAGCTATGCATTTATAGAACATGTGAGCACACACTTCTGTACATGATTTTATGTATTGTTTCTGCTGCGGTTCATGCATTTCTAGCATCAGTGGTCATGATATACTGTTATTTGCTTTATGAAAAATTTGGTATCTAACAGCGAAGTTGATGAAATAATCTCTGTTGAATGTATTTGCTCGTTAAATCTTAGATTATGTGGAACAGGTGGTTGAGGCATTTAAGATTTTGACTTCTGATGATAAAGTGAAAGCCATTTTGGTGAATATATTTGGAGGAATAATGAAATGTGATGTGATTGCAAGTGGGATCGTCAATGCTGCCAAACAGGTGACAGTTCTTTGGAGCGACTTCTCTGTTTACATTGGTGACCTAGTACTTGTGTGTCACACTAGCATTTTATCTTACTGTATGCGGGTGAATCATCATTTTAACACTGATGCAGGGAAACCAAACTGTTTGTTAGAAGTTTATGAAGTCCAAAGTAGGAGTGCCTTTTTAGAATATATATATAGATAGATAGATAGATATGGATATAAAAGAATGTAGACGATCTGTTTTTTATTGCTTCTATAAGGATGTAAAAGGCATTGACTTAAATTTGATCTTATGTTACAGGTGGCCCTAAAAGTTCCTGTGGTGGTCCGTCTTGAAGGTACCAATGTTGACCAAGGAAAGCGAATTTTGAAGGTAAAGTGGAAATGCGACAGATGTAATTTTATAATATCTTGACAAGTCTTGATGTCTTTTTTGGTTTCCTTGGCGATTGTCAATGGTCCTGCAGGAAAGTGGGATGACACTAATTACAGCAGAAGATTTGGATGATGCTGCAGAGAAAGCAGTTAAGGCAGCCAGCAAATGAGAAATTTAAGATACGAGTCCTTTGTTCTTATTGTTTCTCATCTTTCACAGCATTGATGAGTTTTTCCTTTATTTTTCTTTTCATCAAGCCCATAGAATCTTGTTAATGATAAAGCAGCTGGGGGTTACTGTCCTGCAAAATTGATATATTTCCCACATTTGCTCCGGACAGTTGGCATATAATTCAAAGTTGATATAACATCTTTCTTTGATTTGAGAAAATATAGTTTGGAAATTTTATGTTATATTGCAAGGGTTATGTGCGTGGGCTGATGGAAGCGATCACTTTTAAGTTACAACAGTAGTTTTATTGAGATTACTTGAGAGGCTCAGTTCACACACACACACACACACGCTCGCAATTTAATTGCAGGTCTAATGCAGCTCATGAATGTAAGAGGGACTTAGTGATGAAAGGTGTTAATTTATTCCTTCTTAAACAATTGTGCAATCTTGTTGGAAATGCAGTAGGAGGTGGATTGTATGGTGATCATGGGATTGACTCCAATTGCAGTTGGCAGGACGCTAGCATCGCAAACAAACAAACCTTCAGCTTCCCAACTCTGACCATTCTCATCCACAGCACCCTCTTCCTCGGTTGCGCCCATTCCACAACTTCCTATCTGATGAGCCGTAATATAGAGGGTCCAGTACTCATCCTTGGAACTAAGCCCTCCTACCACGGGAACGTTATCCAAAAACTCCTGCAAACATTCTTCTGTAAGACCCTTGCATTTAATTCTCTGGCCATCGCTTCGATAAGTTCCCACTTCCACTGCCCCAGCTGCAATCAGAACCCTTAACACCTGTCTCAACCCAATCTTTAGATTTTCTTTATACACTTCACTCAACCGATACTTTATCTTCCCTTCTTCCATTACTTCTCCTGAACCCTGGTCTCTGATCAGCGTGAAAAGGTGAGCCATCTTGGATACCTCACCATTCTTTCCTGTTGAATGTATTTTCTTGTAAATGTTTAGATTATGTGGAACAGGTAGTCGAGGTATTTAAAATTTTGACTTTTGAGGAAAAAATGAAAGCCATTTTGGTGAGTATATTTGGGGGAATAATGAAATGTGATATGATTGCAAGTGCGATTGTCAATGCTGGCAAACAGATGAGAATTCTCTTCGAAGCAAGTTCTATGTCTACATTGTGACAGAGTACTCGTGGTCACTAGCATTTTATCTTACTGTATATGTCGTGGGAGCTAGAAATTTGGTCTTGCAATCCATGTGATTTTAAGTGATATTTTTGCTTCAAATCTGTTTAAGTTAGTTTAACTCTCGAAAAGTGAGAATTCACAAGAGAAATTTTTTAAGGCACTGAAAATAAAGCGGAATTAACTAAAAAAATAAAGAAGCAACGAGAGAATAGAAAACGCCATAAGAAAACAATACATATGAAGTGTTTGAGTTAATACTCTCAAAGTATTCTATTACTCAAGAATGGGGTACAATGATATATTTACTAATGAGAAGACTTCTATTTATAATTAAGCTCTTCTAAATCTAACAATATAGTTTATTTTACATTCATTGCCGAGATAAAACCAATTTATAATTGAAATTCTTGAATTCCAGCCCGTGTGATTCGCGAATTTTGAATTTTGGGTACATCTGACATTCGGCCCACGCCCGTGTATTTTTGGGCGTGTGGGTGCACACGGCCGTGTCGCACGGACGTGGCTATCTTCGTTCGCTTCTCTCAAGCCCGTGTATGCAGCTCCACGCCCGTGTTACCACAGTGCTAGACACGGGCATGTCGCACGCTCGTGCTATTTTCTCGGTTCAACCACGGTTCTGCAACACGGGCGTGGCGAACGCCCGTGTTATTTTGGCAGGTTCACCCACGGTAATGTCGCACGGTCGTGGCGTTTTATCGTAGCCCATGTTTGGGAAAAATCTCTGCCCTGTTTTCACACGGTCCTCAGCACGCCCGTGTGCCTGGCTGTGTCTGTGTGGAAAACTTGTATTCAAGATCTCCGTTAGTAAGTTAAGTGTTAAATACTAAAATTTAAAGAAATTAATATTGTTAGTGCTCGGGTTGCCTCCCGAGAAGCACTTATTTAGAGTCTAAGCTCGACTCTACGTTGTGGGTGTATTTAGGTAACTTCATGGAGCCGTAGCTCATCTTTATCGCCTTTGAAATTCTCACTATTATACATTTTGAGACGATGTCCATTTACCTTAAAAGTGCCTTGTGATGGATGACTTATCTCTACTGTACCATATGGAAACACAGTTTGAACTACGAAAGGACCTGACCATCATGATTTAAGCTTTCCAGGAAACAATTTAAGCCTCGAGTTATATAGCAGGACAAGATCTCCAACTTCAAATTGCTTTCGTTGCTTCAGACGAGCGTCGTGGCGGCGCTTCGTCGCTTCCTTATATAGGCGTGAATTTTCATATGCATTGGCTCGCCACTCATTTAACTCGTTCAGCTGCATCAACCTGTTTTCACCTGCAAGTTTGGGGTCAAGGTTTAGAAATTTTATAGCCCAGAATGCCTTGTGTTCCAACTCAAATGGTAGGTGACAACTTTTCCCATAAACAAGTCTGTAAGGTGATGTTCCTATGGGAGTCTTAAAAGCAGTTCTATAAGCCCATAAAGCATCATCTACTTTCATCGCCCAATCCTTCCTGTTTAATTCTACTGTCTTTTCTAAGATACGTTTAAGCTCTCGGATCGCTACTTCGACTTGTCCACTAGTTTGAGGGTGATAGGGGGTAGCTATTCTGTGATGAACTCCGTATTTTTTTAGGGTCTTGTCAAATTGGGTGTTGCAAAAATGAGTACCCCTATCACTGATAATTGCTTTAGGTGTACCAAATCGAGAGAAAAGTTTCTTAAGGAATCGTACTACTACTCTAGCATCATTAGTAGGTAAAGCTTGGGCTTCAACCCATTTGGACATATAATCAACAGCTACTAAGATGTATTTGTTCCTGAATGAACTAGGGAATGGACCCATGAAGTTGATACCCCAAATGTCAAATATTTCAGATGAGAGCATATATGGTTGAGGCATTTCATCATGTTTGGATATATTACCTGAAGTAACATACATGTTGGCGTCTTTGAATAGAGTAGGCCAATAAAAACCTAATTCGAGGATTTTATGTGCGGTCTTATTTCCACTGTAATGTCTTCCAGCCGATCCTGAGTGGCAATGTTTCAAGATTTTCAATGCTTCTGTCCTTGTAACGCATCTCCTAATGATTTGATCTGCACATTTACGGAAAAAAAAAAGATCTTCCCAGAAGTAGTTTTTCACATAAGTGAAGAACCGCTTTCTTTTGTTGATGTGTCAACCCTTTTGGGATAATGTTAGCGGCTAAAAAATTTGCAATATCTACAAACCAAGGTATCTCAGAATCAGATATAATAAAAAATTATTCTTCAGGGAATGAATCTTTTATTTCAATGTCATCTGGTTCTGTGGTACTTGAGTTTTCAAGCCTGGAGAGATGGTCAGCTGCAAGATTTTCAGCTCCTTTCTTATCCTTAATCCCTAAGTCAAATTCCTGCAATAATAAGATCCATCAAATGAGTCAAGGTTTTGCATAAGTTCTAGTCAAAAGGTGGCGAAGAGCGGAATGATCAGTATAAACGACAACTTTAGACAATATTAAATATGGCCTAAATTTATCGAATGCAAAAACCACAGCTAGCAGCTCTTTCTCCGTGGTGGTGTAGTTTTCTTGTGCGGCTGTCAAAGTCCTGCTAGCATAATAGATAGGTTGAAAATGTTTATCTCTTCGCTGTCCCAAAACTGCACCTACAGCAAAATCACTCGCATTGCACATTAGTTCAAAAGGTGAATTCCAATCAGGTGTAATTATAATTGGAGCTTTATTCAGTTTATCCTTTAAAGTATTAAATACTTCTAAACACTTCTGATCGAAATTAAAAGGCACATCTTTCCCTAGTAATTTAGTCAAAGGCTTAGCTATTTTAAAAAAGTCTTTAATAAATCTTCTATAAAATCCAGCATGTCCTAAGAAGCTTCTAATAGCCTTAACCGAATTAGGGGGAGGTAGTTTTTCAATGGTTTCAATTTTAGATTTATCAAACTCAATCCCTCTACTAGAAATTTTATGTCCTAACACAATACCTTCTTGAACCATGAAGTGACATTTTCCCAATTAAGCACAAGGTTTGTTTCCTCACATCTTATTAACACTAGTTTTAAATTTTTTAGGCAAAGAAGGAAAGAGTTACCGAAAACTGAAAAATCATACATAAATACCTCCATGACGTCTTCTACGAGTTCGTCAAAAATAGCCATCATGCAGCGCTGAAAAGTAGCAGAAGCATTACATAATCTAAAAGGCATTCTACGATAAGCAAACCTACTATATGGACATGTAAATGTCGTCTTTTCTTGATCTTCAAGAGCTATTGAGATTTGGAAATAGCCAGAGAGTCCGTCTAAAAAGCAGTAGTACATGTGTCCTGACAATCTTTCCAACATTTGGTCAATGAATGGAAGGGGAAAATGGTCTTTTCTCGTGGCATCATTTAGCTTCCTATAATCAATGCACACTCTCCAACCTGTGACTGTCCTTGTTGGGATTAATTCATTCTTCTCGTTGGCTACAATGGTCATGCCTCCTTTCTTAGGAACAACCTGCACTGGACTCACCCAAGAACTGCCAGAAATAGGATAAATAATTCCAGCATCTAGAAGTTTAATTACCACAGCTTTAACAACTTTGTTCATGTTGGGGTTCAGTCGTCTTTGGGCTTGCACGCATGGTTTATATTCATTTTCCATTAAAATTTTGTGGGTGTAAAAAGAAGCGCTGATCCCTTTAATTTCAGAAATTTTCCAAGCTATGGCCCTTTTATGCTCTCTTAATACTTGGATAATTCTTCTTTCTCCTTGGGTTGCAAGTTGGATGCAATAATTACTGGTAACATGGAATTATTTCCAATGAATGCATATTCTAAGTGATTCGGCAATTGTTTAAGTTCCAGTTTAGGGGGTTTGTTAATAGAGGGTTTTTGCTTAAGTTCATCTTTTACCTTAATTCCCTCATATTCTGCTAGTTTTGTGGAGGTTTCATTGGAGTTTAGTTCGGTTCCTAATTTAGAATCATTATCCATCCCCTCTCCTTGGGCGAGACACAGTTCCATCGTGTCTTTGTGTACGATTTCCTGAAAAGAATCTTGAGTAGCATGATCAATAGAGTCGATAAAATAACATGAGTCATCTTGTTCTCTAAAAAATCGTATGACATCATAAATTTTAAAAACAATCTCTTCGTCACCTACTCTAAGTACCAATTTACCATCACTCACATCAATTACCGCTCTAGCAGTGGCTAAAAATGGCCGACCTAAAATTAAATGCACCTCAACATCTTCATCCATGTCAAGCACAACGAAATCAACAGGGAATATAAATTTATCTACTTTTACAAGTACGTCCTCTATAATTCCCCTAGGATATTTAACAGATCTATCTGCTAATTGAATACTCATCTTAGTGGGTTTAGGTTCCCTAGGACCAAGTTGTTTAAACATTTTATATGGCATCAAATTAATGTTGGCGCCTAAATCAGCTAGTGTTTTATCAACATTCAAACTACCAATTAAGCAGGGAATAGTAAAACTTCCTGGATCTTTCAGTTTGGTTGGCAATTTATTTTGGAGTATGGCTGAGCATTCCTCATTAAGTTCCACTGTAGATAAGTCTTCAAATATTCTTTTGTTTGTTAGAAGTTCCTTTAAGAATTTTGCATATGTAGGCATCTGCGATATAGCTTCAAAAAAAGGTAAGTTAATATCCAGTTGTTTAAAAAGTTCAAGAAACTTACCGAATTGTGCATCCATGCGGTCTTTCTTCAACTTTGCTGGGTATGGGGTTGGTGGTTTATGTTCTTTTGGCATTAGGTTGTCATTGTTTTCGGGTTCGACCTCCTTTCTGTCAGCTTCTTATGGTGGCTTCTTTTCAGATTCAGCTAACACTCTCCCACTCTTCAGTGTAACTGCTTTCACGTGCTCTTTTGGGTTGTTGCTTGGCAAGCTACCTTGCGGTCGTTCAGAAATCAACTTGGCAAGCTGTTCAATCTAAGTTTCGAGCCCTTGGATCGATGCTTGTTGATTTTTAAGTGTTATCTCGGTATTCTAATAATGAGTTTCTGACACCGATATAAACTTTGTGAGCATCTCTTCAAGGTTCGGCTTCTTCTCTTGTTGATAGGGTGGTTGCTGGAAACCTGGAGGGGGTCTCTGATTGCTTTGGCCTCACCATGAGAAATTTGGGTAGTTCCTCTAACCTGCATTGTAAGTGTTACTATAAGGATTGTTTTGAGAACGAGGATTGTTACCCATGTAATTTAACTGCTCGTTGTCCATATTGTGACCATATGGCGGGTATTCTGAACTACTCGATCCACCTTCATTTGCTTCGCACTACATTACTGGGTGAACCTGTAAAGAACTAAGAAAACCATCAATTTTCTTATTCAAGAGTTCTACCTGATTAGAGAGCATGGTAATCGAGTCGACGTTATAAACACCGGATGTTTTCGTTGGTTTTGTCCTCATGACTTGCCACTAATAACTATTCAGTGACATCTCCTCTATAAATTCATAGGCAACTTCAGGTGTTTTATTATTGATGGTTCCGCCAGCAGCTGCGTCAACCATTTGTCGAGTCGGAGGATTTAGGCCATTATGAAAGGTTTGAACCTGTAACCAGAGTGGTAACCCATGGTGAAGGCATCTTCGCAAAAGATCCTTGTATCTCTCCCATGCATCGTAGAGTGTCTCTAAATCCATCTGCACAAAAGAAGAGATATCATTACGTAATTTAGCCGTTTTAGCCGGCGGAAAATATTTTAATAAGAACTTTTCGGTCATTTGTTCCCAAGTAGTAATTGACCCTCGTGGTAACGAGCTCAACCACTATTTAGCTTTATTCCTCAATGAAAAAGGGAATAACCGAAGACGAATGGCATCGTCAGAAACACTATTGATTTTAAATGTATCACATAATTCTAAAAAGTTTGCCAAATGAGCATTGGGATCCTCGTCCTGCAAACCATCAAAATGAACAAATTGTTGTATCATTTGAATAGTGTTAGGTTTTAGTTCAAAATTATTTGCAGCTACAGCAGGTCTAATTATACTCGATTCAGTTCCTGTTAAAGAAGGTTTAACATAATCATACATAGAGCGTGGAGCAGGATTCTGATTTACTGGATTAACAGCAATCGCAGGAGGTATCAGGTTTTCCTGATTTTCAACCATCTCCTCGGTTGTGGCTTGTATATCGTCCTCTTGCTCTTCCTCTATGTATCTTAGGCTTCGCCTTATTTCTCTTCGGTTTCTGCGAACTGTGCGATCGATTTCTTCGTCAAAAAGTAATGGTCCTGACGGGGTTTTTCTAGTCATAAACTATAGAAATTTGCCAAGAGAAAGAAAAAGTAAATTAATAAATAATAATAATAATAAAATAAAATTAACTTGCAAGGAAAATAAATGGCTAAAGTAATAAAAATTGAGTGTTCCTAATATCTTAGTTCCCCGGCAACGATGTCAGAAACTTGATCGTGTTATTTCGTGATAGGTTTTAAATATTTATAATTAATCGTTCTTGAAACTAACTATTATCACGATGCAGACAAGTGTACCTATCGAACAGTAGTATAGTTTTAGCAAGACTGGATTATCGAACCCAAAGGAACTAAAAGTACTAGTAATGACTGTCTTTTTATTATCTAGCCTAAGAATAAGGGGGTTTGTTTTATTTAACTAAACTAAGAATTCACAGAAAATAGAATTAAGGGATTACTTTTGGAAAACGATTGAATTAAGACAATACCCAAGGAAGAATCCACCTAAACTTTACTTGTTATTCTGGCTCTGAATCGGACGATTTATTCATTTGACTTAATCTGTAGAAATCCCTAAGTTATATTATTATCTCTCTCGAGACTAACAACATCTAACCCTAGGTTGAATAATTGAAATCTCTTTCTAATTAACTTCCTAGGGTTGCATTAACTCGATCTATGGATCCACTTATTAGGTTTCACCCTAATCTGGCAAAATCTTGTCACCCTATCTCTAGGCGTGCAATCAACTCCGCTTAATTATGACAATTGTACTCTTAGACAGGATCTATTCCTCCTTTGAATAAGAGCGTAACTTGAATCAATATCTTGAAATATCAAAACAAGAATTAAGAACACATAATTAAGAACAAGACAAATATTTATCATACAATTCAGAAAATAATAATAAGATTCGTCTTAGGTTTCATCCCCCTTAGATATTTAGGGGATTTAGTTCATAACTAAAAAGGAAAACATCTCAGAAGAATAATGAATACAAAACATAAAGAAAAACCCAAAACTCCTGAAGGGGAATTGAAGGGAGATCTTCAGTCTTGACGGTGAATCCGGCTTCTGAGATGGATCAATTGGCTTTTCTTGAGCAATTCATTGCTTCCTCCTCTGTGTCTCCTCTTTTCTCCTCATTTAAGGTGTATTTATAGGCTTTAGAATGCCTAAAAGCCTTCAAAATTAGCCTTTTCCGAATTAGACTCAACTTGGGCTCAGCAGGGACACGTCCGTGTACGATTATTTCAGGCCGTGGTCAAGCCTGTTAAGATAGCACGGACGTGTGGTCTGCCCGTGTGAGTTGTGCTTCTATTCTGCCAAATTGACACGGCCGTGTGGTCTGCCCATGTGAGGAAGTCCAGGCCGTGTTGATTTCGTAGTTGGCCCATTTTCTCCGTTGTTGGTCCGTTTCTCGTTCCTTTTACTCTCCTAAGCTCACCTAAGTATAAAACATGAAATTAAGGCATTAGGAGCATCGAATTCACCAATTTTAAAGAGAAATCATCCATAAAATGTGCTAAGCATGGGGTAAAAATATGTATAAATGACGGTTTATCACTAGTCTTTTAAATGAAACTTTTAGCCATTAAATCACATGCTTTAAATAAAACCTGAAAATTAGGTCGCTAATGGTGGATTTCGAGATTTTGGGTAAAAACGTAGTTTCAAAGTATTTTTCAACTTGATTTAACATAATTAGAAGGTTTCTAAACTTAATTTAAAGTTTCATTAAGGATTTTTAAGGTTTTAATGAGTTTTCATGAAAAATGCCTATGGTATGTCAAAAAAGTTGATACCATGAACTAAGTAGATTAATATGGTTTAAGGGTTGATAATTAGTCATAGTTGGATTATAAGATGAAAAGAATTGGTTTTAAATGAAAAGACTGAGTATAGACCGAGATATTTGGATTTAAAGTTTGTTATACTAAAGGTTTTGGTTACATGAGAACTTAGTTTAGGATTATGTTTTTTTTTATTGCTTGTGGTGAGTCTTTAACTAATTTTTTGAATGTATTTTTGTGTGAATTATTGTGTTGAAGCTTCGAATTCGCTAGGACCATCTATGAGTTAGGAAAGGCTATTTTGAGCTTTTGGTATTTCGACAAAAGCATTTTTGGTAAGTGTTTGGAATAATTACTTGAGGACACGATTTAATGCATTACTTGGGAATTTAGTAGTAGCCTAAACCCCTACTCTAAATTCTGAGTGTAAGCTTCCTTGTGCCCATGTTTATCTTGTGGAATATGTGCTTGTGTTATTATGAAAATGTGAACTGAAATGAAATACTATATATGTGCTATATGTTCATGATTTTTGTTGTGAGGGAGTATATGTAAGCATGTCATACATGCTTAGTGACAGTGATAATATTGATGCAAATGTACTATGATAGCAAAAGAAAACCGATAAGTAATATATGTGTTTAAGTACGAATATTTGGCCTTGTGATTCTTGAGGCCATTGGATATAGTTAGAATGCCATAGGATTGTAAGTACTCACCTATATGCATATGTGATTTGGGTGTTGAGGCCCTAGGACATATTTGGAGAGATAAGGGAATGTGAGCTAAGCTCCATTCAACGGGACATGTTCGGTATGTTGGAGAGTGTTAGCTTAATGCGTCACTTACGGGACATGTTTGACTCTATGAGTCTATGTGGTGTGTTGGAGACTCGTGTATCTGATGAGTGTTGATAGTGCTCACTTTTAAGTTTCACAGCTCAAGTGCCAAATTATCTCAAACTATCATAAAATATGAATATTTGTGTGTTGTGATATGTGTTTATATGATATGTGACTATTATGGAAATTGTTTATAACTATGTTTGTATGTATTATGATGTATATATGAAAGTGTTTGCAATGACTTAGTAAATAAAGTGTTAAACTTGCGTGTGTAAGTGGAATATGTCGATAAAGTTACGATTATTCTAATTATGTCATGTGTGTGTTATACTAATGCTTGATGATATGTTTGCATGGTAGTTGTTCTAAACATTCATTAAGCTTGTTAAGCTCACCCACTCATTTTTAACCATTGTAGATTAGTAGCGTCTCGGTGTGAGTGGTGTGGTTCCGAGGGGTGATCCAAGCAAGTCTTTTTTTTTTTTATCAATTTTTAGGTGTTTATTTAGTTGTTAATGTTTGTAGGAAATAAAGGCAATGTGGTAGACTTTTTGCTGGTATTCGCCATGATATTTTGAATGTTTCCATAGTTTAATTGTTCCTAGGATTTAAAGATTTGAATTGTGATATGTTGGTTATTGTTCAGACTTATTCTTGATGTTTGAACATGTTATTATTGTCATTTTAATGTTTAATTGATATGGTGAAAGTTGCATGTTGAATGGTTTATGTTTGGAATGGGCTATTTGCCTTATTATGTTGTATTTTTTATGTCTGGAGCAAAGGTATCGATATTTGGGTTTTAAAAATGATACCTCTGTGATATTTCATTGTGCAGGGAGTCAGTATTGTAATTTGGTATTGATACCTTATCACGAGTATTAATACTCAGGGTAAAATAATCGATACTTTAATAAATGTATCGATATTTTATGGGTTTTGATTTTTAGATGAGAAACAAAATGTTGTTTTGGTACCGATTTTCCAATCGGTTTCAATACCATTTTAGGGATATATCAATACTTTTGTTTTAGTACAATACCTACGTGACTTGTTTTAGAATTTTGCTAAATGAACCCTATGCATGTTTAATTATATTTATAAGAATATTTGATGTATGTTTAGTATGTATTATGGATGATTAGAGTAAGTATGACTCATAACTTGAGCAAATGCAAAAAAGAAAGACGAATCTTTAATAATGAGACCATGGTAATGCATGTATGTGTGACATCCAAGTATTCGAGCTCAGTGACCAGGCCGAGTATAGGGTGTTACAATTTTAGTACTAAGATGCCATTCAAGCTCATTAACTATAACATGATCATGGTACCAAACACACATTCATGTACATCATTTACATCCAACCAAAATTAACATCACATATAGTGACCAAATAGACAATTTCAAGGTTAACATCTATATCCTCAATCACACCTACGTACATGCCACATATAACTAGGCCAAAATGAACAAAATTCTACCGAATCGTAAGACGGGTAATGTGAGCTTTGGTGTGATCTGGTTGAATTGAACATAATCGATGGTCTATATAGAGAAGAAAAACAAAACAATGGTAAGCATACTAATGCTTTGTAAGTTCGTACGGAAATAAACTTAACTTACCTCAACATTAAATAATTAAGAAATTCAAATTACAAAGATAAAAGCATGAAATTTCCCTTGGAATCCTTATGCAAATTCACACAACAAACCAATTGGTTAGTTCCATATCAAAACATGAATGTCGAATTTATTCCATACATCAGTATATTATACCATTCCATCGTATACTTTTTAAACATACTAATCATGAAACTCTACCTTGAAATCTCATTTAATCTTTTCGATCATTACCTTTTTATTTAATTTCACATTTTCGCTTGGAGAACTATAGTAAAGTAACCTCGAATACATGAGACTTAAATTGCTCACACGAGCTGTGAATATGATTGCTCACATGAGCTATAAATCAGGACTTTAAACTTTACTCGATGCTTCTCACACAAGCTGTGGAGAATCCACAACACATGTATCGGTAAAGACATCCAAAACCGACACCTGGTTCCTTTTAGGCCCTAATGGCATGCCATTTGTATCCTAATCGTTTACTAAGAAGGGCCTTAAATCGGTTTCAGTACCAATTCAATCATTATATAATTGTTTTATACATGTAACATAATCCAATTAACAATCCATATTCCTCCCATATCACATAAATATTCATACAAATCACGTATACCTTACTTTGTAATTTAGTCCTTCTGATGCTAACATTTATTATTTTAAAATAATTTAACCCACAGGCAATTAAATAACACAAGAATAAACAAACATTAACAGAGTAAGTCTCATACGAACTTACCTAAATAAACAACAACAAATACGACTCCTGGAACTACTTCGCAATTTTTCCTTTTCTACGTTTGTCTTCCGGTTGATTTAATTCTTGATCTACATAACAATTTTAATTCAATTTATCAATTCCAACAATTTAATGACATAATATGATATGCATGGACCTATTTTCTTTCATTTTTATAAAACTCCTAAAATTTTACATTTTATTCAATTTAGAACCTAAAACCGAAACAACTATAACTTTCACAATTGAACTTTTTTTTCAATATGATTTCAATTATACCCTTATAAAATTGTCTTCTATCAATTTCTATCAAAATATCATGACAATTTTACAATATTTTCATTTTAGTCCCTATACTCAACAACTAACATTTAACTTTACAATTTAGTCCCTTCTTCATTTCTAAGGTTATAAACTTCATATTAATACCAAAAACTTCAAAAATATCAATGGAAAAATTTTTAAACTTTAACAATTTTGAAAAATAAAACACGTGTTAGCTAAATTGAGCTACAACAATCTAAAAAACATGAAATTTATGAAAAATGAACTTCAAAAAGCTTACCATGCAAAAGTTGAAGCTTGATCGTACCTAGGAGCTCCAAAAATGGCTATTTAGGTTTTTTTTTGTTTTGAAATTTTGATGGTTGAAGAAGAAATGATGATGTTAATAGTTTTATTTTTTTTTGTTTTATGTTTTAATACATTAAAATATTATTTAATCCAAATTTTAAATGCCAAGTATTGGAAAGTCACCACCCACCATCCACGACTTCACTAAAGTTGCCTAATTGCCATATAAGTCTTTAATAAATTGCTTAATAAACCTTTTAACACACATAAATCAAAAGTGATTAAGTTTTGATATTTTTACAATTTAGTCCTTATACCTTAATTAATTATTCAATCACTAAAATTACTAAACCAAAAATACTATAATAGACTCATAAATATTAAAAATAATATTTACAGACTCGATTATCAGAAAATGGGGTGTTGAAATCACCATTTTTTATACCACTAAAAAACGAGTTGTAACAACTCCCCCTTTAAGGAATTTTCATCCTCGAAAGTTTTACCTGAGACAATGTCTGGATATTGTGATTTCATGATTTACTCGGGTTCCTATGTTGCTTCTTCAACACCATGGCGATGCCATAAAGCTTTTACTAGCGGTACCCATTTATTTCTCAATTCTTTTATTTCCCATGTTAGAATCTTTACTAGTTCCTCACTGTAGGTCAAATCTGGGTATATCTCTACTTCATTTGGAGAATTTACATGAGAAGGGTTGGACCTATATCATCGTAGCATCGACACATGAAAGACATTTTGAATTTTTTCGAGTTCAGGCGTCAAAGCTAACCAATATGCTACAGGTCTGATTTCTTCAAGAATTTCATACGGTCTAATGAACCTTGGAATGGGTTTTCCTTTTCTGCTGAAACACAGAACTTTTCTCCAAGGCGAGACTTTTAGGAACACTTTATCACTGACTTCAAATTCGATATATTTTCTTTTCAAATCAGCATATGATTTTTGACGGTTTAAGGTAGCTTTCAAACAGCCTCGTATGATTTTGACTTTATCCTTTGTCTTGCATATAAAATCAGTTCTTGCTAACTTCTTTTCACTCAATTCAGTCCAATATAATGGAGTGCCATATCTACGTCCATACAAAGCCAAATACGGTGCCATCTGAATACTAAACTAAAAGCTGTTATTATAGGCAAACTCGGCCAATGGTAGAAATCTCTCCCAACTGCCTTCAAACTCAATAATACAACAACATAACAGGTCTTCTAAAATCTGAAATACTCATTTTGATTGTCCATCAGTCTAAGGATGGAATGTTGTACTGAAACTCAATTTCTTTCCCAAGGCTTAGTGTAGTTTTCCCCAAAATCTAAAGGTAAATCTCAAATCACGATCAGAGATAACGGTACATCGTGAAATTTCACTATCTCAAAAATATACAACTCAACTAACTTTTAAGTGATAAATATGTGCGGACAGGAATAAAATTAATCGTCTTAGTCAATCTATCTATTATTACCTATATCGCATTTTTCTTTTTAGAGTTAAAGGTAAACTGGATACGAAATCCATTGTAACTTATTCTCATTTCCATTCTGGAATCATCATAGATTGAAACAAACCTAATGGAACTTGATGCTTGACTTTCACTTGCTGACATATCAAAATTTTGCTACAAATTCTGAAATCTCACATTTCATACTTGGCCACCAGTACAACTATTTCAAATCATTGTACACCATGTTACTACCCGGATGAATCGAATATGCACTACAATGAGCTTCCCGCATAATATATTATTTTATGACGTAGGAAGACTCCTTGTCACGAAGTCGCCATCATGAAATTCCTCCCATGATCATCGCATCGTTGTGACGAGAGGAAGCTTCTCATAATGACATTGAGTGCTTTCCTTGCCTTGGTAGCTTCGTTGTTCTATTCTGGCTCATTTGTCTCGTGGCTCAATCATCATCCCTTGTATTCTTTGACCTGAATTGGCATCCTACACACTTAATTAGCCCATTAGTCACTCGCGAGGCCTAAGTCAGCCTTACGAGTCATTGAAACTACAGAAAATGCATAAAAATGCTTATTTTATTAATATTTAGTTCCTAACATACTAATACAAAAAATGTAATAATTAATTGTAGAATTCCTAGAAAATATGCTCGTTAGTTAAAAATGACCTACAATAACTACTACATTTGACGTCAGGTCAAATACTCCCACACTTAAGTACTTGCTCATCCTCAAGTAAGTAAAACAAAAACAGAAATAAAGGCAGGAAACAAAAAAAAGTGAAAACAAGAAATAAACATGCAAGAAAAGAAAATGTACTTAAGCTAGCTTAATACAGGAAATTAGACAGAAACGTATTAACAAGATGATGTAAATAAAAACATATTTCTAGCATGATATAGAATTGACTCATAATTCCTAAAATTAGACGAGTTAGTTCATTAGATTACAAGCAAACAAATAAAGAATATTAAGTATAGGTATCCATCAAAATAAATATATAGATATAAAATTATGTTCAAATGAATAGAAGTGGTAAAAAAATAAAAATTTGGTTCAATTTCATCCACATAAGGTACCACCTAGGTCACATAGGACTTTTCAGCTTGTAACGTTCTACGGCTTAGGGTGGGTTGGAATTCAAAGAATAGACTCGACAAAATGGCTAAGCATGAAAGTAGTTTGACACATTGTATTGTTCCTGATACTCCCCTAGTTTCAAATAATCTCACCATCTTATATTCACTTCTCTCACCTTTCTTATTTCTTCATTTACTAAGGCATATTATAGTGTTTATGAGTACAATCATCTGAGCTGGTATATATTTTTCCGAACAAATGTGAGCGTACTTTTTTTTCCAACTCACTTTGCTTTTATTTTTTTTAATTGAGATTTTCTCGATTGGCATTTTGCCTTATTTTCTACAAGCTCAAGAAATCTTATACTCACTATACCATAAAATTCCTTAGTTCACTCATTTTGTTGTCTTTTGAAACAACTGAGATGTATTTACCTAATCCCTTAATATAAATGGTCAAATGTCTAAATCTGTGCAAGGAACAAGAATTAAAGGATCAAATACAATATTCTTTAGGCTTAGGGTTTCGATTCTGGTTCATCAAGAAAATGGATTCAGGCTTCAAAATAGGTACTAGGGAAAATATTTACGGGATAACTTTTTGGCTCGAGAAATTGTCTACCCTTAGGTTGTCCCTAGGTAATTCAATACATGGATTAAATTGACCAAGTCTATCAATTTCTACAACCTATAATTCAATTAAACATGCATGCTATTTATATACGTATTTTTCATTTGGTATACTTAACATCTTAAATTTATTCACAGTGTAAAAAACTGAACTACTTAGTCTAAAATTGGAAAATTTAGAATTAATTATTATCAAACTAAATTTATAGTTTATTCACAAAATCCTATTAACATGCTCCTAGTCAATCACTTGTATTTATACAAGCTCAAGCACATAGAAAACATGCAAAAATAAAAATTTAAAAACAACTAAAAACCTATAAAATTAAAATTAAAAATTTTCTATGTCACCCCCACACTTTATTTGGCGTATTGTTCCTAATGTACTATAAAAAAGTAAAAGAAAAAGGTTATTCGATTAGCTTTAAAGGTCCATCACAATTGGTGGGACTGACTCATCCTTGCGGTTTTTGTTGAGTGTGACTCCTATTTCAGTCAAATTTGAGAAATAATCTTCCAATTAAACTTTGTTTATTTGTTTCAATCAAACTCTAATTATTCTAAATTATTTTATTATTATTTGACCTATGAATTTAGCCTATAAATAGACTCTTTTACAACCTTAAAAAATACACCAATTAGAGATTAGAACTCTTAACACATTTATAAAATTTTGTGTTTACGTTTTGAGGGTTCTTTATTTCTAGGTTTTCAGGATTTAGTTTTTATCTCCATCTTTTGTACTCTTCGTTCTTTTGCTATTATAGTAAAATTATCTTTACCGTGGTTTTTTTATCCTCTTAAGAGGGATTTTTCACATTAAATTTGTGTGTTCAATTTCTTAATTTCTTCTGTTATTTTTAATTGTTCATTGCTTAATTGGGTCAATCCCCAACAAGTGGTATCAGAGCTAGTTTAATTTTCGTAGATCAGCCCGTTCAGATACAGCAGCAACAAGGTTTGGAATTGAGAAGTTTGATGGTGTCACAAATTTCAATCTGTGGCAAGTTCGGATGATGGCAATTCTAGTTCAAATCGGCCTAAAAAAGGTTGTTACTGAGAAAAAGCCTGAGAATATAAATCAAACAGAATGGGAAGAGTTTGATGAAAAGACCTTGTCTGTGATCCAGTTGTGCCTCACGAATACGGTATTTCAGGAGGTATTGATGGAGAAGACCTCATCCGCCTTGTGGAAAAGGTTAGAAACTCTTTATGCGATTAAGTCTCTGGCAAACAGTTTAGTGTTGAAACAACGTCTATTTACATTTCGTATGAATGAATCTGAGCTTTTTAGAGATCACATCAGTCAATTCATTACTCTTTTAAATGATTTAAAGAACGTTTAGGTTCAGATTGACGATGAAGATCAGGATATACTATTATTATGCTTTTTACCCCCTTCATACAAGTCTTTTAGGGAGACACTAATTTATGGCAGAGACAAACTTTTGTTCGAAGATATGAAGGGTCATTTGTTGAGTAGAGACAAACTCGACAATGGGTTTGGATCGAATAGCAAGGCAGATAGGCAAGGTTCCGTTTTGGTAACATCAAAGAAGAGAGACAAAAAGTTTCGCTACTGTAAAAAGTTAGGTCACGTCAAAGCATATTGTTATAAACTACGAAATAAAAGAGCTACTGAGAGTAATGAGGAAGATGTAGCTGGTGTTAATTTGGCTGATGAAAGCGGTGATAATTTCTTGTTAGTGTCAACAAGCGATAGCTCCAAGCTTACGTGCGAGTGGATCTTAGATTCGGGATGTTCTTTCCACATGTGTTCCAATAGAGAATGATTCTCCACATACAGTTCGGTTGAATGTGGAGTTGTACGCATGGGAAATGATTCATCTAGTAAGATCATTGGTATTGGTACTGTTAAAATTAGGATGCATGACGGGACAATTAGGACACTCTTAGATGTCAGTATGTACCTGATTTACGAAAGAATCTCATCTCCTTGAGTATTTTAAACTCTAAAGGATGCAAAATCAACATTGAGTCGAGCGGCCTTAATGTATTTCATGGAGTTCTCATTTTGTTAAAAGGTAAAATTACCGACAATCTTTATATTCTAGAAGGTACTAGAGTGACCGATGAAATCAGACGTCCCTCATCTGTTACGGAGTTGAAGTCAACTCGTTTTGAGTGGAGGCAACTTGGTCATAGGAGGGAAAAATGTATGATCGTTTCATTAAACAGAGGTTCTCTTTTGGATGTAGGTTTTGAAAAGTTAGGGCATCGTGTTTATAAAAATCAAACCCGTGTTAGTTTTGATTTGGCAATGTACAAGTCAAAGGCTAGAAGTCTTCCAGTTTCTAAGCACAGATTCGACTCTGTTAATTCCCTACATAGTTCAAGATAGACCAGTGGTAGGCTTTGGCAAATATTGCATTGTGAAAATATGAGTCAAGGTGGAGATTTTTTGAGTGTGACTCTTATTTCAGTCAAATTTAAAAAATAATCTTCCAGTTAAACTCTTATTAGTCTAGATTATTTTATTATTATTTGACCTATGAATTTAGCCTATAAGTAGGCTCTTTTACAACCTTAAAAAATACACCTATTAGAGATTAGAACTCATAACACATTTAGAGAATTTTATGTTTACGTTTTGAGGGTTTTTTTATTTTCGGGGTTTAGTTTTTATCTCCATGATTTGTACTCTTCGTTCTTTTTCTATTATAGTAACATTATCTTTGCCTATGGTTTTTTATCCTCTTTGGAGGGGTTTTTTCACGTTAAATTTGTGTGTTCAATTTCTCAATTTCTTTCGCTATTTTTACTTGTTCGTTGCTTAATTGGGTCGATCCCCAATAGTTTTGGCTCGCAATTGTAGTGCCTTATAATTTGTGGGGTTCCTACAAAAAAATATATTTAATAAATTTTTTGATAAATTTAATACTTAAATAAGATAAATAAAACACATGGGCTAAAAAAAAATTAAATCTTGTGTTCTTCTCTTGCACTTTAGAACAAACATTGTCCTGAATAAAAGAATTAACTTGTGAACAAGAAAACTTCCCTGAAAAGGTTGAATTCTTGTTGTCTTGGAACTCTCGAGATTTGTGTGCTCTAAGTGAATGGTAAATACTTATGAATAAAATATAAACTTAAATAAATAAATCAAAACTATAGTCCTTGAGTTTGTGGAGAACGGAGAATGGCGAGAATCACATGGGTCAACTGGACAGTTAGGGCACTGAAACGTTGCATATCGGCTCGTCGCAACAGAATCCCTTCCCTGTCGCGATGTTGCGATAAATTTTATGCTCCCCCAAGTTGTTTCATTAAGATATGTCACAACACCCTTCAGTAGTGTCATGACTTCGATCAGTTTCATTATGGCTTGGAATCTCAACTCGCCACGTTCAAATTCTAAGTTTGTTATTCGTCAGTTTGTCGTGATTAAAGGAAATAGATCATCACAATCTCTTTTTTTACTTGTCACGACTTCAAATTATGGCTTAGACCTTTCACATTTGGAGGCGTTGCAGTTCATCATGACGTGCGCATGGTGGTCGTTTAGACATGGGAGCTTGTGGGGATGACGCATTCTCCCTCATCACGACAACACGAGTTGTTGCTATAATTGTTGGGTTGGCTTATCATGGTATGTCGTGCAATAGGGGGTATGTGGCGCGACACAACTTAGAAGTCTCCTAAACTTGTCTTTTCATATTTTCGAAGCATGTCAGACTCCTCATTTTATGCTTAATCGCCTTAATCCACCTTACGAACTCCACAACTATTGTGACAAGCAAATAACACACATAATTAAATACTTATAATAAAAAAATTAAACAGCGAAAAATAAAATTTAAAATAAAAAAATTAAAAGAGAAGTCATTTTTCAGAGTTGGGATGAATCGTATCACCTCGAAGAAGAACTTTCAGCTGGTCCTCGACACTTTGATTCGTAATTTGTTCTTCCTTCGAGAGATATAAACCAACATTCTTGTTTGATTCCATTGATATTGCCTTATCTTCAACCTATACGACATCCACATCACGAGCCACTTGGTGCCGAATTCAAGCCAACCCCAAATTGTTTTCTAGGGTATTATTATTTCGAGCTTCCTCCCCTTCATGTTGCGAGAAGCTTTGGTTGCCCAAAGTTTACCTTCATTGTCGAATGAGAATGAGATAAACTCGTCAATTTCTTTGGCTCATCTACACTTTCATTTAGAAACGGTTGAAGTACCTTGTCAGTGGTTAGTTTTACCTCTACGTCTAAAGCTATTGTTACATCTACGACAAAGTTAATTGGACCGGAGATGTCTTTGGTTGTAATGACCCAAAATTCACGGACATCGGAAAAGCAAGTTATAGGGCCTCCGTCTTCGTGAACCGAGTTCGTAATATTTATTAGGAACATTTGTGAGGCTAGTTGTGTGTTTAATTAGGCTTTAATTAAGTGAATTTAGCTTAATTAATAGAAATTAGGAAAAAGGGCTAAATTGAATAAGGGGTAAAAGTAGAATTATAGATTAATAAAAAGAAATGGGGACCAAAATGGCAAATATACCATTCACCATAAATGAGGCAGCAAATGTTGATAAAATCTAATATTTTTATTGTTTAATTATTATTAAATTATAGTGTATATAATTATTTTATTATATGGTAATTTATATTAGTTATAAATTAAAAACATTATATTATATGAATAAATCAAAAATTTGTCAAATGGATGGTGATGATATTGTACAATTGTAAAAAATATATATATGTACATTTGTAATACTTATATTTAATTAGTAAATATATATTTATTATTTATTATTTATTATTACTAAGTAAAAGATATTTATTAGATAAATAATTAAATTGTGAGATTTTTGTATAATAAACAAATTGGATAGTGACAATTGTAATAATGTAAATATATACATTTGTATTATATTTATTTATTTACTTGAAAATTAAGTAAAAGATAGTTATTAATTAAATAATTATATTGTGAGATTTTTGTGTATGATAAACAAATTAAGTGGTGACAAATGTAATGTAAATATGTGTTATTAAAAGATAATTATTATAATTATTATAACTATTATCATTATTAACTAATATATATATACATAAGATATAAAAGAAATGAAATAAAGAAAGAAAGCAAAAGAAAGAATAGCAGAAGCCATTCGAAAACAAGAAGAAAGAAAAGGGAAAGAAAAGAAAAAGGGGAAAACTAGGGTTTGAAGGTTTAAAGCTTTAATAGGTAAGTCAATTAAGTTCTTTTTACTTAATTTTGATGTTTTAGAAGCTTTAGAACAAGGTTTGATGAAATTAAGTTTATACTTTGAAAGTTCATAGGTTTATAAGTGTAGTTCATGTTGAACAAAAAGATGAATTAGGGATTTAATTGAATGGATTTCAAGTTAGATTTGGTAAGGGATTGAATTGTAAAAGAAGCTATAAGTTTTGCGTTTAAAGGACTAAATTGAAAGAAATTTTAAATTATAATTTTATTATGAACATTAGACAGTTAAGTGAAATATGAAAGGAAATTGAATAGAAATGTAGTATGAATTGAATTATAAAAGTAAATGAGTTAATTAGGATTAAATTGGAATTAGGGTATAAATTGAATAGAAATTCAATCATTTATTATAAATTAGTGCTATAATTAATAAGTGCAAATTATTATTATTTTTGTGGTTAGCAAAGAACCCGAGGCATCGGCACCGAAAGGAAAGGAAAAGTTATCGAGGAGTAATCGAACAAATCCGGGTTTGTATTACTATAATTCAGATCTATTTATTATCAATTGTTATATTTTAATTAAAATGCATGCCAAGTGAAATTAGGTAAGCAATTGAAATGATGATATTGATTTGAATGAAATTGATTCAAAAATCTTTATTGCTATTGAAATTGAATGTGAACAAATTGGAAATTAAAAGTGATTTGAATTAAGTAATTGAATTATGAATTATGTGAATATTTGAAAGTATATTGATTGAAAACTAAAAGTGATTTGAATTGAATCAAATTGAATTGAATGAAGAAAATATGTAAGTATTTAAAATGTATATTGATTGAAAAGTAATTAGTGATTTGAATTTGATTGGAAAATTAATTAAAAATATAAATTAAATAAAAGTGAATTAATTTATGAATATATGTGAATATGTGAATTGTGTATTGATTGAAAAGTGGTTTGAATTGAATCGAAATATGATTATATGTGATTATTTGAAATATGTATTGGTATTGAATTGTTTATTGGTTAGAAAGTGGAAAAGTGAATTTGAATTGAATGAGAATTAAATTGGATGGTGAATGTGTATGTATAATTGAACTATATATTGGTTTGAATGTGAAATTGTAATTGAAAAGTGATCTTGAATTGGAAGTGGAAGTGAATTGAGAATTAAAATACCCTATTAACAAGTCGGGCTGAGTCGGATATAATTGGCATGCCATAGAATTTGGAAGAGTACGAGATATATTGGCTTTGCCGATCAGGCACTTTATGTGTCTTATATCAGACACTATATGTGTCGTATTTCAAGCACCTCGTGTGTCATATCAGGCACCTCGTGTGTCATTTTAAGCACTTATGTGACGTATATTGATCAGGTACTATGTACCGTTTTAAGCATAATGTGTCGTACTGATGTGTTTGGGTTGGAATTCGTGTATCCATCAAAGTCCAGGTTTATTAATAGGGTGAATAACTGAAATGAGAAAATTAAATAAATTTGATTGATCGTACTATTAAAAATATGAGAAAGAAATTATGAGTTGAATTGTGAATGGAATTAAGATGTGAGATTTGAAGCATGAACTTAAGGTTCATGAATTTGCTAAAATATCAAATTATTGATATTGAAATCAGTTGAATAAATTAAATGAGAAAATCAAATGAATAGATCAATTGAACTATAGAAAGTATAAGTAAGTAAAATTATGAATTGAAATGTGAATTGAAATTGAGACATCGAAATAAGAAGTGAAAATAGAATGAATTAGAAATAATGAAATAGTGTATGAGTTAGTTGAATATAATCTTATGAATTAATTATAATTATTTTTATTGAAAAATGTTGGTTTAAATAATTATTGAAAGACTAAGGTTGTAAGGTTTTAGATATGGAATAGAATAAGTTATTGAATTGGGATATATAAATGAAATATATGAAATAATGATTTTATGAAAGGGTTATTGATGAAATGCATGAAATGGATATTGATATAATAAGAAGATATATAAATTAAAATAAAGAAAAGATATTTAAGATATATATTATTAGAATAAATTTAAAGTTTAAATGCATGAATGATTTATTGAAGGTAAAATAATGGTAAGATTTAATGTGTATATATATTGTTTTTATCTTAAGTATTTGAATTACAGTAATACCACTGCGTGTATACTCAACGTACGGTTTATTTCCGTGCACAGATTAGGTACAGAAATTTTGAAGAGTTGTATTTGAGATTACGAGTCTTCATCTCATCACATCTTCAAGCAACAAGAGGGTACGTTTTAAAATTTTGAATAGAATGGCATGTACTTAAGAAAAATTAAGTAGGTCCCAAGTAGTAGTAAAGGATTTAAATATATTTAAATTTATTATTTTTCCATTTTTATGTTCAAATATAATAGTAATTAGCCAAGAATTACTTTGACACCAAATGTAATATTCCTATATCAGGTTCCTTGAGTCGAACATGGTATAAGGGTGTTACATTAGTGATATTCAATTCGTTCCTGTCTCCAGTTCCAAACTCTTACTGACTTTCAAGATTTAATTTTGGATTGTTATTGATAATACATTGGTCCTTCGGATCGGAATTGGGGACATCATGTACGACCTTTTCCAATGGAATACTTGCTTGGGATTTTTGCTAGAAGAAATCATCTAATTGATCCAATTGTTGTTGGATTCTCTTTGATTTAGCTTGGAATTCTCGCTCACGGCTTTCTTGTTTAGACGTATAGTCATATGAACCATAAGAAGTTTCAGCTAGATGCTCAGATGTCCCTAAAGGTCGCTCATGTATCTCTTTCATTATTTCGTTTCTTCATTGAAGTAGTTCTTGCATAAGCAATTTTGGTTCTCCATGATCTCCCATTGATCATATACTCCCTCTTCGTATATTTCGTATTCATCTCATAGGTTCGTCGAATCTCCATACCTCTCGTATGTATACTTGTTTGACTTATGTGGGAGTTCATTCGAACACTCAAGCTGCTCACCTTTGTAATCACGACTCTATTGGTTTGTTGAAGCTCCGTACAACCAACTCAATTTGGATAGTTCGTACACTGACCTATAAAAATCAATATCTATGATTAAATTTGATAACCAATAAGGTAAATAAAAATATTAAAAATAAAAATATTTAATCAACTAAAAAATTCAAAAAAAATATTTAATTATGTACAAAAAATTAGAACACTATCTAGCTTGTTCGTCTTTCGATTAATATTATTTTACAGTAACTAATCTAACAAAATTTTCACCATTGCAATTCTCGACAACGATGCCAACAACTTGACCGCTTATGAACTTGTTATATTTTATAGTAAAAATATCACACCAAACATAAAAGAAATTAAATCGGTGGTGTCTGCAAGCGTACGAGTTAAATTTTAATATAGAAGTGTTACAACGGAACACCGGTAAGTATTTCGAGGACCGCATCCAAAAGATTGCAAATTGGAGAAACTATTATTAAATTAATTACAGAAAATAATTATTAGTCTAATCAAGTCACGAATTAGTAGTGTAAATCTAAATTAAACTAATTAAATTAATTAACCTAACGAAATTTCCTATTTCTAGTGTCGACAATGCGACCTTCTAGCGTATGATCTATTAAATCCCTAATTATCTAATTAAATAATTAATTATCCTAGATTGAGTTATTTATCACCATTAGCTAATAATACCCTCCCAGTCTCATCTTCACTAAGAACTACCACCTAAGTTACCTTTCTGGTCTCTTCTTAAGCATACGAGTACCCTACTGGGCTTTTTGCTTGGCACAAGTTATACACAATTGGATACCCTTCTGGTCTGACTTGTCTAGATATTCTATTGGGGGCATCACTCCCTAAAATATTACGCACTCTTGAATAAAGAACCAATTTTAGATAAATAATTACTTAACAAATAAATTAATTTAATAATCGAATCATGCAAGAAATGAAATAAGCACAATAATCTATTCTGATATTCATACAATGATCAATTGGACAAATCAACGAAATAGAAATAAAAGAAAAGAAGATAAGAGATAATAGAATGCTCATTAATAAATATATTGAAACATGAATCTAGAGCAATCTCCACTCGTGATTGTCTTCACATCGGAATAGAAAAGTTCCAACTAAGCGAGCGTAAAAATAAAATGCAAGGAAAACTGAATAAGAAAAACTATTTGTCTAAGTTTGCATGCCAATTTCGGTGAAACTAAGGTTTCTTATATAGGAAACGAGCTAATTAGTGACCAATCAACCCCAAATACACTTAGATACCAATTAATACAACATTCTAATAAATGCTAAGGTCCAAATAAGGAAATATGCTAAAAGTGTCATCCAGAGAATCAACCATATTTTGGCCTGCCATCGTTGAGTCGTCATGATGTGGGAAGACTCCTCTTCACTACGTCACCACCATGAAGTTCCTCCCATGATCATCACGTCATCATGATGAGAGGAAGCTACTCGTCACGACGTCGAGTGCTTTCCTAGCCTTGAAAGCTTCTGACTCCTTTGTCTCACGGCGCGATCATCATCCCTTGTATGCTTGGACCTAAATTGGCATCCTACACACTTAATTAGTCCATTAGTCACTCACGAGGCCCGAGTTGGCCTTATGGGTCATTGAAACAATAGAAAATATAAAGACGCTTATTTTATTAATATTTAGTTCCTAACCTACTGATACTAAAAACGCAATAATTAATTATAATATGCCTAGAAAACAAGCTTGTTAAATATAGAAATGACCTAAAATAACAACTACATTTGACGTCAGGTCATAAAGCATCACTGTAAACAATGAATTATTTCCCAGATTTAGGCTAAGTCAACACTGGAGCTTCTGTTAACGTAGCTTTCAACTGATCGAAAATCTATTGACACTTTTCTAATCAAACAAAATTGACATTTTTCTATAACAGTTTTGTTAACAGTGAAATGATCATTAAGAAACCTTTAATAAACCATTTGTAATACCAGACCAGCCTCAGAAAACCACGTACTTCTGCAACATTCTTTAGAGGTTTCCCATTTACAACTACTAATTTTATTTGGATAAACCCGAATACCTTCCGCTAAAATCACATGTCCCAAAAATCCAAATTCTCATAGCCAGAACTCGCATTTGTTGAATTTCACATATAATTGTTGCTTGCACAATATCTGCAACACTATTCTCAAATGTTGAGCATGTTTAGTTTCATTCTTCAAATATATCAGAATGTTTTCGATAAATACAAGAATAAATATGTCCAGATACGGTTGAAATATTCGATTCATCAAATCCATAAACGTAGTTGGGGCATTTGTAAAAATAAATGACATCACTAGAAACTTATAATGTCCGTATTGAGTTCTGAAAGTGGTTTCCGGTACATCTAGTTCTTTGACTCGAAGTTGATAATAACCTGATCTAAGATCAATCTTTGAAAACACGACTATTCCTTTCAGCTGATCAAACAAGTTGTCAATACGAGGCATTGGATACTTTTTCTTTATGGTGACTTTGTTCAGCTATTGGTAGTTAATACACAATCTCATAGTTCCGTCATTCTTTTTCACAAATAGAACCGGGGCACCCCAAGGTGAAATGCTTGGTCGAATGAATCAATGGTCTAATAATTCTTACAACTGTGCTTCCAACTATTTCAGTTCGATCAGAGCCATTCTATATGGAGCAATTAAAATAGGAGCATTTGAGCGCCACTTCAATTCATTAACTATCGTAACTTGTTCTATCTTTGATTCTGGCACTCTGGTATATTAAATGTAAGCTAGATATGCTTCACACCCCTTTCTGATAAGTTTTTGGGCAGGTATCAACAGAGTAATGTTAGCAGAACAATCAGATCTGTCAGCCTCAACATTAATTATTTCACCATTTTGACATTTCAACCTAATCCATTTCTATCTACAGTTAACAATAGCATCATGCATGCAGAGTTAACCAATCTATGCCGAGAATAACATCAAATTCATCAAATGGAAATAGCATTACGTTGGCAAAAAATTCACGACCCCAAATTTTCAATGGACAGTCTTTACATATTTTATTAATAACAACACACTGACCTATTGGGTTTAACACTCTAACATCAAATTTAGTTAACTCTACTGGAAATTTTCTTTCGATTACTAAGGTAATGCATATGTATAAATGCGTTGATCCAGGATCTATCAAGGTATGCACAATAACATCAAAAAGAGAAAATGTACCAACAATCACATTAAGAGCAGTAGCCTCCTCTTTGGCTTGAATCACATAGGCTCTGGTTGGTGCACTTACTTCAGATCTTGCAACTGTATCCTTGGTTCCACCGCAGCTTACTCGAACATTATTTCCAGATTTTAGTTTTCTACCCCTCTGTGGAGTTATCACTGATTTTGTAACTTGTTCTGAAACCAATCTTAACTTTATTCGCTCAACCCTTTAGGAAATGATCAAAAGAATCACATCTAAAATAGGAGCCTTTCTTTAATCCACAATCCTCGAAATGGTTTTTTCTGCAATACTCGCAAATAGGTTTGTTCACATTTCGAATACTGCCAGCACTGACACTGACATAGCTTGTGATCTTTGATAATTTTGCCTGGACATGTCTTTTCTCAGATTCCCTACAGAGGCGAAAGATTGAATTTTGAAATATCTGGTCTACTTGGATAGAGGAGTCAAGAAGAATCTAGCCATGTTGTGTTTCCTGGTATCCCTATTTTTGGATTTGACCTATTTCTTTTCATTTCTCATTTCCTCTATTTTCTGAGCTCATTCTGATAACACAACAAATTCTTTTAATTTTAAAGCCTTAATAAGAATCTGAATGTCTTTATTTAAACCCCATTCAAATTAGGTGCACATCTCAACTTCAGTTGATACTAGTTCTCAAGCATACTTATTAAGTCAAACAAATTTACGTTCATATTCGGTGACAATCATATCACCCTATTTTAATGCTATAAATTCTCTCTTCTTCTTTTCAAGATATAGTCGACTCACATATTTCTTCTTGAACTCAGTTTGGAAAAATTCCCAATTCACTCAATCTCTTGGTATGACGGATATCAGCATCATCTATCACTAGTACGCCTCATATTTTAGCAATGACACAGTGTATCTCAAGCTATCCTCCGGTGTACACATCATTTCATCAAACACTCTTAGAGTATTTTTCAACCAATATTCAGCTTTAGTGGAATCGTCGTCCTTTTTAACTTGAAACTACTCGACTATATATTTTATGATTTGTAACACCCTAAACCCGGCCCAGACGTTATGGCCGAATCTGGTGTGTCACATTGAAGTGTTTTAGCGAAAACGTATTTTCATTGAAAACCCCTCTTAAAATAAAAGAAACCTTAATTAACTTAAAAAAACACACCTTTCAGTTGCAAAAACCTTGTTGAAACATTTGATTTAAGAAAACTTATCATTTAAAAATTTAATTGCGAAAACATAGAAAACATGCTATAATTTAGAAAACCCATGTTCAACTTCTTGTAATTACATTGAAAATAATAATAATTCAAGTAATAATAACACAATGAAAACCTTATTACAATCTGGTCTGGAACATACTTAAAAAGAAGTAAAAACCTAAATGCTTGGAAAAAACCCAAGTCCAAATCATCTTGCTAGCTGGCCACCCAGAGTCCTTCCAAACATCGAACCTTCTACTGAGCATCACCTGAAAATAAAATAAATGAGGGGGTGAGTTTTCGCAAACTCAGTGTGTACAACCCTCGGCAAAAACAAGTATTAAAAAAACATCATTCATCAATCATGCAATGCAATCTCATCCAAATTATCCATCCGCTACACACCGGCTCCGTCCCCCGTCACACCATGTAGAGATATAAATATCGACCCACCCAACCCACACACCATGGTAGCCCGGTTGCGGAATTACCTTCATTACATATTGGGCTTTAAAAGCCGTCGGTGGATCCACGATTGTCAAGCAACCATGCGATCCTCATATACTTCCTCCATTCCATAATTCCCAACCCATATGCAACCTAAGCAGAATATCATATGTATGCATGCCGCATCCACAAAACTTACATTCAACACCTAGGGGTATTTTGGTCATTTTCGCCCTTAGAGGCATTCGGTAATTTTCCCTTAATTACGATTTTCACTTACCTTGGCCCGTTAACAAGTCCCGTGAGTTAAGATGAACAAATACTATGCACCAGGTAGGATTCCAGAGAAGAGGAGGTGGGTCATTAAGACCGCTTAAGTACCAAGCTCTCCCTAGATCCAATCCTAGACATGCATATACCCGTTGCCACACCTTATCCCTTTGACTTGTCCACGGTCGCAATATATTAATTAAGTTTTATGTGGATATCATATACTAGGCCTAAAAACCCCTTACAAAGCCTAACAATTTCACATACCTGCATCTGACCCATTAAGCCCAATCATATTCGTATGGCCCATTAGGCCCAAATCACCTATATATGGCCCATTAGGCCTAAATCACATTTATATGGCCCGTTAGGCCCAGTCATATACATATTCATGCTCACATACAAATTCCTATCACATAGAATCAATATTCAGTTTTTGCCTATTATGGAGCCAACAGCCCATCGGGCCCATTTAGCCCATTCTGGCCCATGTGGCCAAATCACAACCTAAGTCCACAGAATCGCCCGTGGGCCTCAGGCAATCTATCGGTCTCCTCCTTACGAGTGTTCGCACACTTGCAAGACTACCGTAGCCAAAGTTTCGGCTTTTCGGTATTTCGACTTTTCGGCATTTCGGCATTTCAGTTTTTGCCGATTCATAGTGTGTGTGTAGTGTACGTACACACCTGGTAAGTAAGCGTGATGCGATCTCCTTAGCCCAAACCTACAATCGATATTGCTCAAAGATTAATCACACATACTTATCAAATACTTTACCAAAAGCCGGAATCTCACCTTAACCTTACCTGAACGCCAAGCCTTTACTAGCTTCTACTTTGATCACTAATCACGTATATCTCTCAGATCTGAAAAGCAATTCGGCAGGAATCCAAAATCGAGATCTGACACTAATTCCCTACCAAAGTCGATTAGAAAGAAGTGAGGGACAATAATCGATACCTAGAAAAGAAAACCGATTGGAAGAGCAACACTTACACTAGATTCGGTCAAAGGTAATCGTTACTTGGAAGATTCGGCTTTTCGGCTTTTCAAACTTAGTATGGTGAATAAGGTTTATTTGGCACGGATTGAAGAAGAAGAGTAGAAGAAGAAATCGGCAAAGAAGATTGTATAGAGGAGAATAGAAATCGGCAGAAAGAAAAGAAAGAAAAAAAACAAAAGGGTTTTCGACTTTTTGGATCTTGAAAAGAAAAGGGTTTTCGGCTTTTGGAGAAAGGGGTTTCTGGCAACAAGGTGAAGAAGAATTTCGGCAGTAGCCTAGAAACCTCGTATTCGGCCCCTATTTATAACCCTTATAGCAGAATTTTCCATGCCCAATTCCCAATTTGGCTCCATCACTTTTCCCTTCTCATCTCCTCGTTTTTCTCCTTGATAACCCTTGATCTTTTCCTTAATTTTCTCTCCTGAACACTCCCCTTGGAGTCCATCTTCAAGCCACTTCCATCCTTCTAGAAGGCCAAAATTAAATTCTAAAAATACTAAGCTAGGATTCGAACCTTGGACCTCCTTGCTAGCTACTAACGCCACCTCACACACCTTATGTGGCGTCACTTAGCCACTCCACCATGGGCTCTTTTTGTGTCCAATTGTTTCTTCATTTATTCAAAAGCCCACCTACTTGTCAGCCCTGATTCTGTTAATAATTAAATTATAATTTCTTCTACCCCTTAATTCGAACTCAACCTTAGCTAAGACCTACTAAAATTATCGCTTGGATAAGAATATTAAACACAATTTTTATCAAAATCGAAAATAAAGAAAATTTGGGATTTCAGGATTTTTGGATTTCAAGATTTTTTGGGTTTTGGGATTTTTGGGGCGTTACATGATTTTATTATCGGAGGTCAGTAGACATTTAGTATAGTAGGGTTCTAAGGACAAGGGGGTGCCATCGAAGGCATGATACGGAGTGGAGGTTGCATTTGAGACCTCAGAGCTGAAGGGGTAGCTCCAATAAACTAGTTGAACCATTGGTTCATCATTTGGAAGAAGGCATCTCGCACCTCACTTCCGAGCCTTGTGAAATGAGCATACTCTGAGCAACTCCCTAATCGAAAGTAGGCATATTATTGTCTACCTCACCTGATACGACCCTATTGGATTCGATTGACATTGTTATGTATATGAAAAACAAATTCAAATTGGATTAGAAGGCATCACACTATCATAGGTTATTATGGCATGTATTTCTAGGCTCGTACACGCTACGTTTCAGTCCTAGAATAACCATTTTCCCAATCAACTAAACCAATATGCCATATATATATATCCATTCCACACCACCATTTAAACATATCATTCATACTTAAATGTACCATATCAAGTTTCACACATACAGTTCAAAATGTTACTAAAACAAACATACTCAAATAGGCTTTACCTTACCAAATGTTCAAACATTAGAAAAGGTTCAACAATGCTAACATTTATGTTACCAAAAGCATAACTCCTATATACATGTCACATAACCAAGATTTAAAGCAATTAGAAATCTACCAAATCAATAACGGGATAGTGTGAGCTTTCGTAGATCCGATCAACACATTCCGCAATATAGCAATCTACAATGAAAGGAAAAATAACGGGGTAAGCATAACGAATGCTTAGTAAGTCCATAGGTATTTAAACAAGAAACTTACTTCAATATAAAATAACCATATTAAGTTATTTAACTCGATAAATTTTGCCTAATATAGCAAATCACGACAATAAGGTAAGCTTTAATACATAATCAATCATATAATGTATCAACTTTATAACATATCATTGCATATCATTCCAGTAATCATATTTGTATATCAAAGCTACATATACTCAAATCATTCACTAATACCACATTTGAACATCATTTACATTTTGTATAATTTCCATATCTTATTTTATATTATCAATATTACTCGATGAAACTCAATAAATGGACTCGAATATACAGGTACTAATCACATCCAATGCACATTCGAGCTGAACATATAATCATTTTAGGTTATTCGTCCGAGCTAAACCTTGGTTCCACATATCAAATAGTTTAGCCAAAGCTGTAAATATACATGTCAGGTTACCCGTTCGGGTTAAACCTTTGAAACAACATCAAGTTACTCGTCCGAGCTAAACCTATGACACATGTATATTTGAGTCTGCAACAAATTTTAGATCTCGGTAATCACCTTGTATCCATGTGTACACGACATTTACGGAGTTTCATCAAGACAATTTCAACATATAGGTTCATTTACTTTCCTTTATGATTTTGTCCAAATCTCACTTTTTGTACCAAATCATAAACAAGTCAAATTTCAATTAAACATACATATATTTATAATTTAAATTGTATAGCAATATAAATACAATACACCATATGAACTTACCTTAAAAAATCTGCTGAGAAGTTGAATCATAAGGACTAATCGATAATTTTGTATTCTCTCCGATTATCCTTGGTTTGGTTCAAATCTCGATCTATATAATAACTTAATTTAATTTATCAATTTCAAATATTTTATAACAACCTACTAAATGCATAATTCAATCCAATTTTTCATTTTTTGAATGCCTCTAAAGTTTTACATTTTATTCAATTTAGTCCCTAAAACCAAAATTACTATAACTTTTGAAATTTGAGCTTCTATTTCAAAACTAATCTCAATTACATCCTTCTAAAGCCCTCTACTATCCATAATTACAAAAATTTGATACCTATTTTTGAATTATTTACACTTTAGTCCCTATGTTCAAAACTAATAATTTTTACTTTACAAATTAATCATTTTTCATATCTAAGCTCAAAATCTAACCATTTAAGTTTAACACCAAAACCTTCAAGAACTCATCAATGGCAACTTTTAGAAACTTTAATAGTTTTACAAATTGGTACACGAATTAGCTAAATCAAGCTCCCGGGACCTCAAAAACATAAAAATTACAAGAAAAAGACTAAATCGAACTCACCTAATTAAAAGTAGAAAGTTGAAAGCTTCTCAACCCTCTTCTCTTCTTTTTACTACAGCTAGGTGAAGGAGATGATAGAAAATGACTTTCTTTTCTTTTTAATATTTGTTTATATATTTTAATTAGTTTTTAATTAATTACAATTAACTTAATTAACCTAAGTTTAATTAACAATTTTAATGGTTTACAACTATTCCCCACCATCGTTTAACATAATTGGAAAGGTCCAGTTGATTGGACCTCCAATTAATTAAAATCTCTTAGCGATTAACTTTTACCACTTTTACAATTTAATCCTTATACCTTGATTAACTATCCAAATGACAAAATTAATGGATCAAACTTTGATTAAACTTTATAGTAACCTCATAAATAATTAAATATTAATATTTACAGACTCGATCATCGAAAATGGGGTTCTAATACCACCATTTTTGTCACCATGGAGTTTCGGGTATTTACAAGGTACCTAAACTTGCGCATGGGGAAAAAACTATACGCAGAGTAATAGATTCAGTGATACATTTATAATTCAAGACCTATATATATATATATATATATATATATATATAACACCTAACATTAACAATAAGCTTTAGCACAAATCATGCATTTATGTTCTCAACACTTAACCAAATCATAACCCAATTTGTCAATTATATTTCATTAACAATCCACATGTATAAGCATACCGACATATTATCAATCAACCCACTCAACAAAGTAAATATATGTTCAATTCCAACTTGTTCACCAATTACCAATCATACAATACATTTAAGAATTAAACACATACATTTATATAACCATGCCATTCAATCTGATTCTGGAGTCTACCGACTCATTCATATATGCTACAGCCCTTAGGTTTATTTTTGATTATTTTTGTGTAATAAGATACATACTTTATTCATTTCAATTCATATATAAATTTATTCAGTTATCAAGTATCATTCCAATTCATTTCAGTATAAGTTATCAAACTTATTATCAATGGCCCCTATTAACCTAACTTGGACTTGGACGGATACACGGATCATCCAACGAACACACTAGATTAACACCGAAGTACATTATCATATAAATCAAGATAAAAGAAACTGGTACATAAAGTGCATATTGGTGCACGAAGAGCATCCTAGTGCACAAAGCACATAAACTTGTACACAATCCAATCCTATGACATGCCAACTATATTTTACTTAGCCCGATTAAATAATAGGGTATGAACATTTCAATTTCCTTTTTTACAATTTAATAGACATACCATTCCTCAACCAATCTCACTATCATTATCCAATTTATTAACATATCACATATAATTCATATCATTCAATACATATTTTCACCCTATTCCATAACACATATCATATTATAAACAATTCATGCTATTTTATATTTTATTCACTTTAGTCCTTTACTTCGACAATTTGTATTCAAACTCAACCCAATGGTTCAATTTATCACTACATACTCACCTTGACATTCCTATATGTAGATAATATGAAAATACAATAAATTAAAATAACCTTAAATGTACAAACTGAGATTTCACGAGTCACTCGTTGATGATTTTCACTTTTCCTTTCCCTCTCGACGGATTGATGTTTTCGTTAGCTATGAATAGTCATAAAAACATATCACATTATCAAATTCCAATCGAATAAGAATCAAATATCAATTTTTACATATTTTTCAAATTATTCAATTTAGTGCTTAAAATCGGGACAAACATAATTTTTAATTTAAGGCCTCGATTTAAAATCCGATTTCACTAAAACTCATTAGGGACCCTTTATTTTCTATCCCTACCAACAATTCATGATAATTTTGCATTTTATTCAACTTGGTCTCTAATGTACGAAACTAGCAATTAAGCTTTACAATTTAGTCTTTTTCATAAACTAAGCTTAATTTCTAACAAATTCACACAAATTTCATTCAATTATCAACAATGGAAACTTTCAAAACTTTAACAATTTTACAAATTAGTACATGGGTTAGCTAAATTCAAGCTCCCATAACCTCAAATCTATTAAAAAAATGAAAAATGGCTATGGACTTACTTGAAATTAAAACCAAAAGCTTCAAACCTAACAAAAATGGTGTTTTCTTCTTAGGCCAGTTGTAAAAGATGAATTATGATCTCTCCTTCCATTAAGTTCTCTTTTATACTTAGCTTAATGGTTAATTAACCTTAATTTACTTAATTAATCATGTTTTTCTTAACTAATAAACCTTGATTTTATAAATATAATTTATACATGTGTTGTCATCCACTAGCTTATGATTTAAAATGGTTTATTAACCATTTTGACCTTTTGGATAATTACAATTTAAGTCCCTGAGCCTTAATTAGTCACAATTTCAGTAAAATCACTTAACCAAATTTAAATTCATCAATAATGTAACTCCGTAAATATTCAAATATTTACGGACTCAGTTTACAGAAATGGGGTCTCAAAATTGTTTTTTCCAACACCATTGGAAACTAGGTCGTTTCAAATTAACTAAATTAAATAGTATTCTTTTGGTAAAACGATGATTTGAACTCAAGCTATTCCTAGGGTAGATGAACACTTAGCCACTAGGCCAAAACTTAGAGTTCAATTTACGTAGTATTTATCATTAATTATTTATACTTAGCTAATGACCAATGAGTATATGTTTAATATTAGAGAATAAATTAACCCAACAAACAAGGAATACGGGAGTAATTAGATGAAGTTGTATAATGTTTAATTTTCTTATCAATAATAATCATATTCTGGAATATTTTCTTAAACTAATATATCTCATACAATGTTTCGATTTAAAGTTTTATTACTTGTTAAAGAATTTTTTTTATCATTATTATCTATGATTTTTATAATAATTTAATTATTTTCTTTTTAAATTTAAATTATATAGTTATGCAATTACAATTTATACTACCAAACATGAGATAGAAAATAAATATCTAATTGCATTCTATCAACCGAACACATCTAGAGAATTCTAATTTCTCTAATTACAAGAGGGTGCAATTACAACCCTAATAATTAAACTTTCATCCAATTGTTCTTTGGTGTCCTAATCATCCTTTGATGTCGAAGTAATTAATTAAAAATTTAGTAAAAATTGAAAATTACCTGATGTTTACGCACCAAAATTTTGAAACAAAAATGCTTAATATAATATTTCATACCAAAAGTTCACACTTTTTCCTAGTTTGATACCTAATTTTTTTCTCAAATTGGTACCTAAATTTGTCAAACAGTATACAATTTACTCAAATATGCTAGCATTGTTATTTTTTAATAGGGTAGCAAAAATAATCAATGTATGGTCGACATGTGGCAGGTGACATGAAGTTTCTATATTTTTTGTATTTAAATGTTCAATTACTTTTAGTTTAATTATTATTTTTGTTTAATTTTTAATTTAACACAATAATATTTTTATTTTGGGTTTTTAAAAATCTTGTTTTCTTTTTCAATACCCATTTGTTAAGCATAACTCAAAGTTCAATTTTTGAACATGTATTTTTTTTATACTAATGATATTTTGGTGGAATTGAGGGATCTATAAAGATCATGCCATGTTTTAACATGCATCGCCTCTTGAATCATTCTTGCCATTAATAATCAAAGTAATCTCAACTTCAATGAAAAGTAAAATTTCAGCATATTATTTAGCGAAACAACAGAAACTCCAAAAAAATGTAATCCTTTTGCCATTAAATTCCATTTTATCTTCCATATGTCGATAATATAATTGCTATTTCTGTCCCCTCATAAAAAGAACTACAATTGTTTGTGTTTTGAGTAATTTGTATAGCATTTGACAAATTCAAGTACCAAAATTGGACTAAAAAATAGCTTAGGTACTAAATTAAGAACAAATGTAAGTTTAAGTGTCAAATGTTATATTAAGCCAAAGAAAAATTGCTATTTTCTATCCTTCTCGGAAATTCCTAAAAGTAAAGGGACCGGACATAAATAAAACAACTAATGTAGGGTGATTTGACTGATTTTCCATCCCCGAAAAATTTTCCTTCTCTTTTCTCATTTATTTTTCTAGGGTTTGCTATAGATCTCGGTTAGTCTTCCGCTGGTAATCAACATTCACTTAGGAGGAAACGAAGAACAAAATGAGAGGATTAATGAACAAGCTAGTGTCCCGCTCTCTCTCTGTCGCCGGCAAATGGCAGCAACAGCAGCTCCGCCGTCTCAACATTCACGAATATCAGGTTTTTTTTTCTTTTACTTTATGTATTTATCGTTCCATGCAATTGCATCTCGAATTATCTCTTAGAAAATTTAAATGGAAACTATGATTTCCAATAGAATACTTCATAAGTGATGTATTTTGTACTGATTTTACTACCTGTTCGGTTCCTGTGAAATTATTTTGACGTTGTTGACGGTTTTTGTTTCCTTTATATTTATTTGGAGATTAAACTTTGAGTTTTATGCATTTCACTCTCAAAGTTTTATGCATTTCACTCTTTGGGATCTGTATACCTGTTTGGAAATACAAATTTCATGTAAGCGTCCTGGTTATTGATGAATTTTGGTTATCTGAAAATCAGGGTGCTGACTTGATGAACAAATATGGAATTAACGTGCCGAAAGGAGTTGCGGTTTCTTCCATCGATGAAGTTAAAGAAGCAGTCAAATCTGCCTTCCCCAATGAAAATGAGGTAAGTTCTCTCAATTCGTGCAATGGCTTTTATGTTTCGATGTTTTAGAGTGTTAATTGGTTGTCTTAAGCAAAGCAGAGTTGTTGGCTTGTGTTCTTAACCATGGATAATCCAGGTTTCAAAAAACAATTTTATGGCATATTTGGATATGACATGATTGAATAAGACAGGTGTTAATAAATTTGATTGTGCTTCAGTTGGTTGTTAAAAGTCAAATTTTGGCTGGTGGAAGAGGCTTGGGAACATTCCAAAATGGTTTTAAGGGTGGAGTTCACATCGTTAAGGCTGACCAAGTTGAAGATATTGCTGGTACTGAATAGTTATCTTTACAGAAAAATTAGAGTGTAGTACAAATTGCCAAATACATTTATGTATTGAGTATTGTTCTGGAGTTTTTCATTTATCTTTGCAAAATATGATATTCATAAATGTTGTCTTGCCAGTCACTGAGATGCTTTGTATGCTAGTTAGCATGAAATGACTTTCGTTTTACTTTCCTTTTTCTATGTGAAGGCCTTTCGTAGTTATTTTATAATAGGTGCTTTATTTTAATTGCATGCAGGGAAGATGCTTGGCCAGATACTTGTTACCAAACAAACTGGCCCCCAAGGCAAAGTTGTCAGCAAGGTTTGGTACCCATCCCTTTTTGGTGTGGAATTTAACTGTCCGTTATTCTGTGCAGTGGTTTCAATTTTACTTGGGCTTGGATGATCTCTACCAACTTCATTATCTTTTACAGGTTTACCTGTGTGAAAAATTGTCACTTGTGAATGAAATGTACTTTGCTATCACTCTGGATCGTAAAACTGCGGGTCCGGTATGTTTCCAAACCCTGTAGATTAATCTTTATGGCTGCTGGAGACGTCATTTTTGTTCACCTGATTACTTTTTGTTAAGATTAAATGATTCTCCTGAAGCCAAAGGCGCTTCATTTTTCTATTTTTTTATGTTGTTTCTAGCTTATAATTGCCTGCAGCAAGGGAGGAACCAGCATTGAAGACCTTGCAGAGAAATATCCTGATATGATTATTAAGGTGATAATCATTCCCCCTTCTTATGTTTTAGAATAATTAATAAGACATTCTCTTCCCTCCACAGTGATCATGATATATTCATGGCAATTGATTTATCATTTTTTTCCTGATAGGTACCTGTTGATGTCTTTAAAGGAATTACTGATGAAGATGCTGCCAGGGTTGTTGATGGTTTGGCTCCCAAGGTTGCCGATAGAAATGATTCTATTGAACAAGTGAAGAAACTATATAAGCTTTTCTGTGAACGTGATTGCACGTTGTTGGAAGTTAGTATTTCTGTTTGGCTATATTTTCTGTTTGACCATCTCATGTGTTTCAAGTAGCTTTGCTTGTTAACTGCAAATTGCATTCTGTTTTGGTTAGTGATAAATCTTTGTGTGAATTGTTTATTCTCTTGGACAGATCAATCCTCTTGCTGAGACTTCTAGCAACCAATTAGTAGCTGCTGATGCAAAGTTGAACTTTGATGATAATGCTGCCTTTCGTCAAAAGGAGATATTTGCTCTCCGTGATCCATCTCAAGAGGATCCTCGTGAGGTATGGAATTGTATCCTTTTCAACTTTTTTTTTTTTTTTTTTTGTGTGTGTGTTTACAAATGATTATTCTTGGTTGTTTTGTAAATCATAAGTTGGACTACATGATAATCAGTGTCTGTACTCTTGGTCCTATTCTGCATTTCCTATTATTATAGGTTGCTGCTGCCAAAGCTGATTTAAATTACATTGGGTTAGATGGAGAAATTGGTTGCATGGTGAATGGTGCAGGGTTGGCGATGGCTACAATGGATATAATTAAATTGCATGGAGGAACTCCTGCAAATTTTCTGGATGTAGGTGGAAATGCTTCTGAAGGCCAGGTAAGGATGTTCTTTGCCTTTAATACTCTCATATTGCCTTTCTGTGGCAATTTTGTTGTTTAAATGTGTTTACTTTCTGGCACTGGTGCATTTGCTTTTATTTACTGTTTCTTATAGTTTTGGAGCTATGCATTTATAGAACATGTGAGCACACACTTCTATACATGATTTTATGTATTGTTTCTGCTGCGGTTCATGCATTTCTAGCATCACTGGTCATGATATACTGTTATTTGCTTTATGAAAAATTTGGTATCTAACAGCGAAGTTGATGTAATAATCGCTGTTGAATGTATTTGCTCGTTAATTCTTAGATTATGTGGAACAGGTGGTTGAGGCATTTAAGATTTTGACTTCTGATGATAAAGTGAAAGCCATTTTGGTGAATATATTTGGAGGAATAATGAAATGTGATGTGATTGCAAGTGGGATCGTCAATGCTGCCAAACAGGTGACAGTTCTTTGGAGTGACTTCTCTGTTTACATTGGTGACCAAGTTCTTGTGTGTCACACTAGCATTTTATTTTACTGTATGTGGGTGAATCATCATTTTAAAACTGATGCAGGGAAACCAAACTGTTTGTTAGAAGTTTATGAAGCCCAAAGTACGAGTGCCTTTTTAGAATATATATATATAGATAGATAGATAGATAGATAGATAGATAGATAGATATGGATATAAAAGAATGTAGACGATCTGTTTTTTATTGCTTCCATAAGGATGTTAAAGGCATTGACTTACGTTTGATCTTGTGTTACAGGTGGCCCTAAAAGTTCCTGTGGTGGTCCGTCTTGAAGGTACCAATGTTGACCAAGGAAAGCGAATTTTGAAGGTAAAGTGGAAATGCGATGGATGTAATTTTATAATATCTTGACAAGTCTTGATGTCTTTTTTGGTTTCCTTGGCGATTGTCAATGGCCCTGCAGGAAAGTGGAATGACACTAATTACTGCAGAAGATTTGGATGATGCTGCAGAGAAAGCAGTTAAGGCAGCCAGCAAATGAGAAATTTAAGATACGAGTTCTTTGTTCTTATTGTTTCTCATCTTTCACAGCATTGATGAGTTTTTCCTTTATTTTTCTTTTCATCAAGCCCATAGAATCTTGTTAATGATAAAGCAGCAGGGGGTTACTGTCCTGCAAAATTGATATATTTGCCACATTTGCTTCGGACAGTTGGCATATAATTCAAAGTTGATATAACATCCTTCTTTGATTTGAGAAAATATAGTTTGGAAATTTTATGTTATATTGCAAGGGTTATGTGCGTGGGCTGATGGAAGCGATCACTTTTAAGTTACAACAGTAGTTTTATTGAGATTCCTTGAGAGGCTCAGTTCACACACACACACACAAACACACGCTCGCTCGCAATTTAATTGCAGGTCTAATACAGCTCATGAATGTAAGAGGGGCTTAGTGATGAAAGGTGTTAATTTATTCCTTCAACAATTGTGCAATCTTGTTAGAAATGCAGTAGGAGGTGGATTGTATGGTGATCATGGGATTGACTCCAATTGCAGTTGGCAGGACACTAGCATCGCAAACAAACAAACCTTCAGCTTCCCAACTCTGCCCATTCTCATCCACAGCACCCTCTTCCTCGGTTACGCCCATTCTACAACTTCCTATCTGATGAGCTGTAATATAGAGGGTCCAATACTCATCCTTGGAACTAAGCCCTCCTACCACGGGAACGTTATCCAAAAACTCCTGCAAACTTTCTTCTGTAAGACCCTTGCATTTAATTCTCTGGCCATCGCTTCGATAGGTTCCCACTTCCACTGCCCCAGCTGCAATCAGAACCCTTAACACCTGTCTCAACCCAATCTTTAGATTTTCTTTATCCACTTCACTCAACCGATACTTGATCTTCCCTTCTTCCATTACTTCTCCTGAACCCTGGTCTCTTATCAGCGTGAAAAGGTGAGCCAATCTTGGATACCTCACCATTCTTTCCTTCAGCTCCCTTCCTGAAACCCATGGAGATATGGCTGCGAACGATGCTGGTCCTAGCGCAGGAGCTTGGATGATTGCATGGACATTATTGGATTCTTTTGAAACAATCCTGTGGAATGAAGTTATGATTCCGCCCTCGTAGCTTTTGCCTTTGATACCTGTTTCATCTTCTGGAAAGTATCCCCAAGCTACTAGCGCTGGATGCAAATGAAGCTTCCTGCCAATATTTGGGTTTTTTAACCCACTAGATATCATCAAAGGAGGAGTCAGTAGAGATCCACATGCTGAAATCGTTGTTTTAGCCTCAAATTGCAGCTTCTTGGTCAGATTTTTGTTCAAAGATGTGGCAACCACACCCAGGCATTTCTTTCTTCTCCTCGCATCCTCATTGTTATTCGCCAACATAAGCCTATCAGCTTTGCATGCTGTCAGGATCACTGCACCACAACCCTGCGCATCAACCAGCCAAGTGGTAGCAGTTCCTTTCTTGTCTCCTGTTCTACACCCAAGATTGCAGGAACCACAGTAATGATCCTCCGGTGAATTCCTCGGAACTGCTTCCACTTTCAACCCAAGATTCTCACACCCTTTTCTAAGAACTTGATTTTGTAACCCTTCTTCCGTACAATTTTCTGTAACACCGAGCCTCTGGTACACGGCATCCATCGCATTTTCATATTCAGAGCTACCAAAGAGTGGAATTTTATGATCCAGGGACCACTCTTTGAGCACGTTATTGGGCGTTTTGATTGATGCAGACCAATTAATAGCGGAACCCCCTCCAACTGTTGAGCCAGCCATGATCATAAATTTCCCGTTGGTGGTTGTCAAAAAGCCTCCATACTCATAAAGCTCTGACATAGAGGGACCTTCTAGAGAAGTATAATCTGTAGTTGCAAAATAGTTGCCTTTCTCAATAACAACCACTTTCTGGCCTGAGCTTGCAAGAACTGCCGCAGCAACCCCTCCACCGCAACCAGACCCAACAATCACTACATCACATTTGATCTTGAAGACGTTGTGATCTGGATCTTCCGCGACTTGAAGGCCTTTTTCAGTGAGGGATTGGACGAAGGTGGAGTCATCTTCGTGCATTGTTTCTATAATACCCTTTCGCCCATGAGGAGAAGATACCCTTTTCTGCCGCTTGTCTACGTTGTATCCTATTGCTTTCCATGATGGGTTCTCTGATTTTTCATCAGTCTGAGACGCACAAATTTGAAAAGCTAACCTTGTTCGTTATTGACTTACACATCAAGTATTAATCATTATGTTCTCGATTCCATGTAATCAAATCGTATCTTAATTCCTTCAAAATGCACTAATTATGATAACACTAGAACTATTATCCAACAAATATATTTATATAATCAAGCGTTATATAAATTTTAAAAAATTCATACACATGGGTGTATTCATAAAATTTTCGTCTCCTGTTACATATAGAATGAATTACGACAATTACTACTTCCATCAGTCTTTCATTTCCTTCTTTATTTGAGCAAATAGTATTTTCAGTTTTGATTCTTGAACCCATTTTAAGGCATATATTAGCCACTCTGGATTAATAAAAACAATTTAATCATTATTAAACGCATTCTGTAAAGGAGAGGATAATATTTCATTATATTATCTTGGGTAAATTGGGTACACTACTCAATTAGTCACTAATTTATAGATAAGTTTTCATTTTAGTCATTTAATTAAAAAAATATAATTTGATCACTAAATTATTTAAAAAATTTCATTTAAGTCATTAGACTATTAAAATCGATATTATATATATATTTTTTTACTACATGCACTGATCTAAAGCTCCTTTTCTCTTCCTCTTCTACAGTTTAGTTATTTTTAATGAAATAATTTTAGATGACACGAATCTACAAACTAAAGTTCAAATTGATTTGAATTTAAGATTTATATTCTTCTATTCATTGATAGGATATTGATTCACTATACTAATGGTCAAATCATTACTTGAAGTTTACGATGAAATTTTAAAAATAAAAAACTTAACAATTTAGTGATTTATATAAAAAAATTTAATAGTTTAATGATTTGAATGAATTTTTTTAAAATAATTTAGTGATCAAATTGTAAATTTTTTAATTAAATATCAAGATAGATGAGGAAAAATTAATAGAAAAGGTAAAGAGTTTACCATGGAGAAAAAGATGAACAAGCAGTAAGTTTTGATCAATGCAAAAACAGCTCTTAGAGGTAAGCGATGATGGCCATTGCTTGACCATTTCATTAGTATTTTTTCTCTTCTCTCCACTGGCAGTTCCGAAAACTTGTGAATGAATGGCCATTTCCAGTCACAGCAATCCCACCCGCAAAGCAACAATGCGCCCAATCTAAACGATATAACTGCCAATACTACTTTCACAAACAAGAGTACCCTGGGTTCAACCACCCTCTTCACCATCATCTCTGCTACCTGTTTATTTTAAAACAATTCCCCATTACCAAGTATATGCACGTACAACACAGTTCAATTAGCTAATTACAACAAGAGTTGAAGGAATGAAGATTGGGATTTTGATTACCTCATCAGGAAGTGGAGGCTCAGCCCCAGAAGCTTTGTAGAAAGCATCAAGGGAAGAAGCCTGGTGGGCTGAATCAAGTGGGAGGGGAGGGATTAAAGCTTCACAGATGGCAGCAAGTGATTGGATTTGAGCTGAAGAGAAACCATGGGTGTATGTAGTTTTTCTCCTACCCCCTCTCAGCAAAGGATGAGCATCACCGGTTTCATGGTTTCCGATTTCCATGGTGTTCTTTCTTAGCTAATCTTTTGCTTTGCTTCGCTGCTTTACGCAACCTTGAATGGTTTTTATAAAATAGGCCAGTAATCTACCCGTGTTCGATTCCCTGTTGGGTCATCATCAGAACGAAGGCCGATTGAAAGAGGTCGTTTGTATTGTCTAAAATATGAAAGAGGTCGGTTGTCTCACATGCGGTATGGGTGTTATCTAATCTTTCATTCACCCTTTCGTCTCATTTGTGGGGGTGCTTCTTTTCTATAATCAATTTTGTTGGAGGCTCAAGTTAATTTATTATCTAACTCTGGCTAGACAGTTTGGTTATGCTTTAATGATTGGGACCCAGGTGCAGTTTATTTTTTATTTATCGAAAGGTAATAACTGAACTAGCGGCGCTTCTCGCCTATGATATGCATTTACTAATAAAACCTTTTTTCGTCTATTAAAGATTGGGAACAATATATAATCTTTTAGTTTTAAAAAATTATAGAAAATTTACTAACTTCTAAATAATTTTTCACACTAATATTTGGTAAAATAAATTATAAATTAATAATAATTTATAAAAATGTGAAAAATTAAATAAATGAAACAAATTTATTAAGACCAACCAATTTTTGGTACTCCTTCGTGTTTTTTTTTGGTACTTTCTCCTAATTTTTAGTATTCTTTTACTTTTTTTATTTATACTTTTTCATTTTTTTAGCACTTCCTCACAGTTTTTTATATTTGCTCATTTTTTTTTTTGTACTTTATCATGTTTTTTAGGTAGAAAACTCGATGAGATCTTGGCAGTTGGGAGGAGAGATCTAAGAAAGAAAGCTTAGGCTTTGTTGATAAGGGTAAATATGGAATGCCAAGTCCCACCGTCTTTGTTAAAACATCTAGTCCAAAGGAAGTTGGTGAAAGCTCTAAGCCAATGCTATTCAAGACATTCAAGAAGATTGTTCATAAGGTGATTTGTCATTATTGAGTTGTTTTTTGTCATGTAAGATCTCATTGCTTTAAGATGTTGCATGATCTAACATGGAGGCTTGCAGTGTGTAAGGAAATGCCCACTTCCCGTGGCATATCAGCTGTAAGAAATTAAAATTTAGTATGGATGAATGAGACTAAAAGTATGTTGGTTGCACATCGTTTTATAAAGTCAATTTTAGATGGAATATGGTACTTCAACAATGGCTATTTTTAGCATATGGCAGGTAACCAATCCTATTTGAATGATTTTGAAGATTCTCCTACTAGAAAGGTGACTTTTGAATATGGGAAGAAAGGTCAAATACTTAGTAAAAGCACTTTAAATGTCTTTGGCATGCCTCGATTAAAAAATGTGTTTCTACTCAACTACCTCAAAGATAATATGGTGAGCATCAGACAACTATGTGATCAAGGTATGCTTGTTAATTTCACTAAACATAAGTTTATTGTTATCACTAGATCTAATGAAGTAATCATGGAAGGTGCCCGAACTTTCGACAATTGTTATAAAGTGATGCTATTGATTAATTGCATTACTGCTACTACCTTAGAATTGGAGCTATGGCATGAGAAGCTTGTCCATGCTCACTTTGAATGTTTTTAGAGACTAGTTAGATATAAAACAATTTAAGGAATCCCAAAGCTTTTAAGAACTATTCTTAAGGTGTGTAATAATTGTATGAAAGGTAAATAACATTAAGAGAAGCATCAAAATATGGTTCATATCCATACCAAAGCTCCAATTGAGCTCTTGAACATTTATTTATTTGGCTCTATGTAGATAGAAAGCTTAGGAGGGAAGAAATATGTGTTTGTTTATGTGGACGACTTTTTAAGGTACATCTAGGTTTAATTTTTTTTAAAGATAAATAAGATACTTTTTATGAGTTTAAAAGATTGTGTAGGGAGTTGATGAATGAAAAAGGGAGAGTTATTGGTATGACAAGGAGGATTCGTAATGACCATGAGTGAGAGTTTGAGAAAGATGATTTTGCTGAGTTTTGTAATGAGGAGGGAATCATACATAAGTTTTTTGCACCAAAGACACTCTAGAAAAATAGTGTGGTGGATCGTAAGAACAAGCTTGTGCAAGAAATGGCCAGAGTAATGCTCAATAGTAAGGACATTTCACATTGGTTTTGGGCTAAGACAGTTAGCACTGTTACAGGCCAAAGACTCATGTGACTCCATATGAATGGTGGAAAGGGAAAAAGCCTACAGTCAAGTATTTCCATGTTTTTGAGAGTAATTGTTTCATCTTGAGAGGCAGAGAACACCAAGGTTGTAACACTCCTTACCCGTATTCAAAGCTGGAACAGGGTACGGGGCATTACCAGACTTAAACACAAACAAACACACAAAATCAGGCTATAAAATTTTGCCCACATTAAAACCATTCATTAACATGCATGTCGTCCCTTATATGGGCCTACGAGTCCCCAAACATACTTTGAGAATAGTTCGGGATTAAACCAAAAACTTTAAAAGTATTTGGAAGACTTAATTTTTTTTTCTTATTTTGGAGAGTCACATGCCCGTGTGGGTAGGCCGTGTGGTCACACATGCTTGTGTGGCCTGGGACACGCCCGTGTAACTCCCTGACTATGACGTCATCAACAAAATAGGGTCACACGGCCAAGTCAAACGTACGTGTGCTAGGCCGTGTGGCGAATTAAATTCCAAAAATCAGATGCAGACTTCACGCGGTCAGGGCACATGCCCATGTCCTATGGCCGTGTCCTTCACACGGTTGAGACACACGGCCATGTCTCTGCCCGTGTGTTTACTACTAGGCATTATGTTTTACATTAATTAGGGTGCAGGAGACACACGACTGGACCACACGCCCATGGGATAGACCGTGTGTCACACACGGCCTGGACACATGCCCGTGTGTCTACCCGTGTGGACAGCTTTGAGGCTATTTTCCAAGCCCTTTGTCACCATCAAAGATACATGCACACTTACACATCTCCACGGTATTCAACATAGCAGAAATAAGCACTTACACATTCTTAACATGATTCATGCATGGAAATTTCTTATCAATTTATACTTCTATTTTCCTCATTCATGCCTTAGTTGTTATCATGCCCTTTACTCACAATCCATCATCAAACATCCATGATCATATCTACAATTTATACATGCCAAATACAATTTACCATATCATGATGTAACCTTAGCATATGCATACATATATGAATAGGATTCATACCTCCATAATCAATATGAGCCATATCTCATGGCCATATATAAAATGAATCACCGAATCATTAAAACATAACACACTTGGCTAAACTAATATGACATATAACAAAACGACCAAGTCCCTATACATGCCATACTCAAAATGTTGAAACTAACTATACCCAAAAGGTCCAATTGATAGTGTGAACGTGCCTCCGACGTCCTTTGATCCTCGAGCTAGCTTTGCGATACTATAAGAAAATGGAAAAAAGAGGGAGTAAGCATAAAGCTTAGTAAGCTTGCATGTAATTAATAAGTAATAAGAGAATGCACTTTCATACACATACACAACATAACTTAAATTATCTCATTCTCAATAATCATTGTAGCCATATCCTATCTCATTCAATTTACACAATATCTAGTAGAACTTGAGATCATAATTCCTTCATTCTCATCTTACCGAAGTCTTAACATTTTGAAATCTCAATAACTACAAGCTTGGCGTACATACCTGTACCTTTTCAACATGATCATACCTCGTCATTTCTTTGACTAATCCTTGGACTACCCGTTGAACCACTTGGAATACTAAGGAGACTCGGGATTATCATACACACAATAAGATGCCAATGCCATGTCCCAAACGTGGTCTTACATAGGATCTCACATCGACGCCATATCCCAGATATGGTCTTACACGAAATTTCATATCAACGCCATATCCCAGATATGGTCTTGCATGATAACACATAGCGATGTCGATGCCATATCCCAGATATAGTCTTATACGGGATCTCATCAACCCAAATGTCCTGATATTGGTACCTTAAGTATTCCTAAGGTTCAACCGGCTTTTATCACCTCAATTCTTTGTAGGACAACATTAATAATATTCACAAAGACAAATATACAATTCATGCAACATTAAAGGCTAAATGCATAATAAAATGTTGTATCAATTACACACAAACTTATCTTGGTAAAAAATATGGTCAATTAATTCAATTTAGTCCAATATCTTGCTCTTTCCTCGGTCTAGTCCCGGACTCCGTTTTTCTTGATCTATAATAGCAAATTTCACTTGTTTAATTACCACATTATTCAAAACATTCCATAAATCATATTTTAGCAAAATTATAGTTTTGCCTCTAAACTTTTACAAAATTATAAATTAATCCCTAGGCTCGTAAAATGAAATTTATGCAACTTCCTCCCTTTACAAGCCTAGCTGAACCTTATATAAACCTGTAGCAACTCATACATTTCACGATTTCATACATTTAACTTATAAATTTCCTATTTCTCCATCTACCCCCTATTTGATAATTTCATCAAAAATCCCTCAACGAAAGTTATTTATTACCCAACAAGGTTTCATTTTTCTTTCATTAAACTTCATAAATAACTATCATGCTATCATGGAAAATCCCTAGCTTTTCAATCATATTGCAAACTAGTCCCTTATTTAGCTAGCTTAAGCTTCAAGGGTTCCAAAAATATAAAAACCCACAAAAACTAACACCAAAATGACTTATATGTAGAGGGTTTATTGTGTTGAAAATTTCAAGCTTCCATGGGGTTTTTATCCTTAAAATTTTGGTGGAGAAAAAAGGAGAAGAAAGATGACCATTTGTTTTTATTTTATTCATTTAGCTTTTGTCATCAAAATACCAACCCTACCAACTTTGACCTTTTGACTTTTCTTTTCCATGTACATCCATTCACACATATAATGGCTTATTTACTCATTAAGCACCTCAATTTTTAAGTTCTATTGCTATTTAACACATTTAGCTAATAGAACACAACGTTAGCACTTTACGCGATTTAGTCATTTTTCACAAATTAAGCATTCATACGATAAAGTTTCTTAACAAAATTTTTACATAATCATATTATCATGTTGTAGACCTCAAAATAATACTAAAATAAATTTTATGACCTTAGATTTGTGGTCCTGAAACCACTGTTCTGACTAGCCCAAAATCGGGATGTTTCAAAGGTAAATTTGATTCTAAATCTAATGAGGAAATCTTCCTTAGTTATGCTAGCAAAAATAAAACCTTTAAAGTGTACAATAAACACACTCAAAAGGTTATGAAGTCTTTCAACACGGTGGTTGATGATGTTAGAGTACATGAGATCAACAATGATGATAAGGATTGTAAAACTTTTGGTGATGTGCCTGAGGTAGTGTTCACTCCCCTTGGCACTGCAAAACTTGAAGAAAAGTCAAAAGCTAAAAGTCAAGGAGTTCAAGTTGTTGATCAGTCCAATGGTCATGATGGAATCATTCAGTAACATATATTATTAGGGATGCCCATGATGGAGTCAAAATAAGAGACAGACTGAGATAGAATTACAGAGACATGGTTCGATTAGCTTGCTACATATCTCAAATCAAGCTAAAATGAGTTGAAGATACCTTAAAATATGCTAATTGGATCTAGGCCATGCAAGAAGAGTTGTAACAATTTGAGAGAAATGAAGTGTGAGAGCTAGTGACTAAACCATCAAGTTGCATCATAATTAGCACCAAATGGAGCTTCAAAAATAAGGTAGATAAACAAGAAAACATCACTATAAACAAGGCCAAACCTGTGGCTCAAGGTTACTGATCTGCCATAAATTACACTATTATTTACATCCTTTTTACACATAACTCTAGCTTGTTTAATAACTAAATCAAAGCATCTTAGTATATATTTAGGCTTTCATACTTAAAGTAGTAATTTATGATTTCTAGTAGTTTTTATTACATTTTATATATCTAAATAAAGTTACATGGGCTTGTAGGTCAAGTTTAGAGCTAAAGATGCATATTCGAGCCAAAACTGATGCTTATGTCATGACACCAAGATACTGATGTCTCAACATTGAAGATAGAAGCTAAAAACAAGTTATGGAGCAAAACTACCCTCGATTTTGCGACACGCCCCTTTGATCTTGTAACACTAGAAGCCGATGTTGTAACATTGCAGACTTGTGTTACAACATCGCTCTTGCGTAGCCCAAAAAGTCTCTGTACATGAAAGATGCGTTTTGGAGGGAAATTAGGAGTATTTTTCCTAGTCAAACTCTAAGTACTTCAAGGATAGTTTAGGCACTTTAATATTCCGAGTTTAGTCTATATAAAGGCCATCGTAATCAGTTAAAACACACAATTTTAGGGAGACAGAGAATATACTTAGGGTTTTTATTCTTAGTTTTTACTTAGGGTATTTTATGTTCTTATAATTGGAGGATCTTACTCCAAAGTGAGACTCCCGTGAGTGGAGATTATTTCGGAGCCACGCTTTCATCTATAAATCCATGAGCATCTTTTTTCCTTTATTGTATTATTTATATCTATTTCTTTAATATTGTTTAATTGAATGTTGGTGTAAAGATTAGAATCAATTTATCTTTATCCATATCTCGCATGATTTCAACTATTCTAATCTTATTAATTGATTGAAGGATAAAGTTTCTTAGAGATCAACTATTTGGGAGAGGAAGAACTTAAACCCTAGGATTGACAATCTTAGAAAGTCATTTAGGTGGGAATTAACCCAAAATTGTTATGGCCTATCTGTAAACACCTTAACCCCAAATCGGTGTGGACTGTAAGGTCAGATGATAAGTAATTCTTGCTGACTCGTTATTCTAGTAGACGTATTGAAAGATCCTGCTAGGGTTTCAACTAGTTGATTGATTAGAACCCTACATCAATAATTAATTAGGTAAAACAATTGGATCTAGGCTAAAGGAACTCCCGTAGTCGAAACAAGGGATGGGAGAAACTGATACATGAACTTAGGAGTAGATTTAGGTTTAATTCAATTTATTTAGTTTATTAATATTATTATTATCTTGCTTCCATATTAACACTACTAATTCGTGACTCAAGTAGATTAGTAATTATTTTTCGTAATTGGTTTGATAACATTTTTTCCCAAACTGTAATCCCCTGGGTACGATCCTCGGAGTACTTACCTACTTCATTGTAACTCTATTACAACCTGACCCATATACTTGTGGACACCGCCTCAAATCTATATTTTTAGTTGCAATATTCATACTCTGGACGTTAGTACGTCCAGAGGAAGTCAGTTACAACCAAGTAGAGGGTATTGATTTTGAAGAAACATTTTCTCTTGTGGAAAGGCTTGAGGTAGTTTAATTATTGCTTATTTTAGTTGCATATATTAACATCAAGTTGATTCAAATGGATGTTAAATGTGCTTTCTTGAATGGATTTTTTAAGAAGGAGGTGTATGTTGCTCAGTGTAACACCCCTCACTCGTCTCTGTCACCTGATTAGGGTTATGGGATGCTACCATACAAAACATAACATAATTATACTATATCGATGCAAAACATCCCTAAACAATTGTTAGTCATCAAACATATAATAAAAAAACATGTTATTCATATACTATCGGTGTTAAACCGAGCTTATCGAAACTATACATAGTACCTGAAACTGTAATCACTAGCACAGAGTACCTGGAACACCCTAATGACATATAATTTGTATCCTAGCTATTACTAAGTGCACACACTCTTTAACCTGTATTCTGTAGTCATTACATGCTCATAACTTTATAACATGATCACATACATTCCTTAGACTAACATATATCAATATAACCTTGTATAATGCCAAACTTTACATTTCAATCTCTTACCTTTCCACTTTTAAAACTACTTCAATTAATCACATGAAATACACATAAATATATGATCACACACATAATTAAATTGAATTATCATCAAGCATAATAAACATAGTATGAACTTACCAAAACAAAGCATCTACCAATGCCTATATGATGACTACTCAACGACTTTTCTTTTCTCGTGATTATCAACCAATTGATCCATTTCTTGATCTAAATATAATAATTTAATTTAATTAATTAATTAAAATAAGTTTAAAATATTTAAATTCATGTATTTAACCCTTTATCAATATTTTACACATTTACCCTGAACTTTTACCTTTTATTCATTTTAATTTCTAAACCTGAAACTTTCAAATCTATCACAATTAAACCCAACCAATGCTAGCCGAATTATCTAGGGTCCTCATAAGCCCATAATTTATAAAATATTTTCAATAATTTCATGTCAATATTACTATTTCATTAATTTAGTCCTTAAACTTAAAGTTAACCAAAATCACTTTACAAAATAGTCCTATTTAACAACAAAGCTTCAAACTCAACCATTTAACACCAAGAACATTAAAAAAGCATCAATGGTAAAATTTGAAACCTTCAATACTTTTAAGAATTAATCCCTAGGTTAGCTAGATTCAGCTACAATGAACTCAAAAACATAAAAATTACTAAAAACGGATTAAAAAAACATACCATGCAATTGAAATAAGCTGGTCGAACCTCTCCTAAAGCTCTAATGGTGTTTCGGTCAACCAAAATAAAAAATAAAGAAGATGATACTTGTTTTATTATTTTATCTGAGTTTATATTTTTATTTAATTAGCAAAATGCCATTAATTTACATATTTTTAAACTAAATTTTTGTTGAGGTTTTCTTATTCTTTTTAAAAATTTATTTTATTTTCACTCTTTTTCCTCCCTAGTTGTTCCTCTCCTCTCCTCTCCCTCTCCCTCTCCCTCTCCCTCTCCCTCTCCTATTCTTTCTCAATTTTTCCCTTTCTACTTCCTGTGCCGTCCGAAATATTGTGTTTCCAATCATTGCTTTGTTGTCACTTTGCCTATTTTTTGCTACTATTTTTCCATCCATATTATCGATATTATTAATCATTAAATCAGTCCCTTACTGCTCTAAAATCTCCAAAATTAGCCTCTCTTTGCTGCCATAAAATCTCCATATATGCTCCTATTCTCCACTTGTGTTGGTGCCAGTTCATTCCCTTTTCCTTCTCTTTTATTTTTCTTCAATTTTTGATTATTGTTGTTGTTTTTACAACCATTTTACTGATATTTCCAGCCTCTTGTTTTTTTTTTTATAAAAAAAGTCTCTTCTGCGATTCATTTAAACTCTTTATTGTCGCTCAAAACAACCCACTTTATTGCCAATTCTTATGGTCTTGTTGCCCCTTTAAACACCAATTTTAGGCTACTTTTTTTTCCCATTAAGAATCATATTTTTTCCTCACTTTTTCCTTTTTAAAACAGCCCCTCACCTTACCGTTTTAGTGCACATTTGATTTCGTTTACATTGCCATAGTCGTATTACCTTATTAATTTTTGATGATTTTTATGTTGAAAGATCAAATCTAAACTCCTCGGGTCAACAATGGCGACAAACCTAATTCACATTTTCATTTAGTAGTGAAATAATATTTGTTCAGTTTTAAGTCGTGGGAAAATTGAGGATTTTTAATTGGTGCAGCGGACTTGCGTAATTTAGGTATGGGACTTAATTAAATGTGAATTGTCCATGTGAGTACTTCTTGTTTGATTTTGTCATATGATGGCATGTCTTTGAAGGTTGTCCGATTGATGCTTTTGTTTGGCAACTTGCTCGAATGATAAAGACTCTGTTTGGGATCGGCTAAATGTGAAATTGTAATATGGGATTTTCAGATGGTTTACCTTTATTAAGGTTGATTATGACGTGCATTATATTGTATATTATGAAAATTGTTATCGTTCATTGGATGTAAGTATAACATGTGACTCTTTATGACACTGCTCATGTAATAGCCCGTTTTGCAGTGGTGTTAGAAACAGTGGTTTCGGGGCCACCAAATTTGAGTAAGTTCGTAAATATTATATTTAATATTTACGATCAAAATATGGTTTTTAAAAGGTTTTTGATATGATAATATATGTTATTTAAACGATTTATTAAGTTCAAATGGTTTGACCCTAAGGTCAAGTAGTTTTAGAAAATGAGGTATCGAGACCTTGTTTCTATAAACTGAGCCATAAATATTTTTATAAACATTTAGGGAGTGACGTTAAGGTGGTATTAAATTTTTGTTGAAAAATTTTAATGTTTCGATGGTTAATTAATTAAAAAGGACTAAATTGTAAAAGATGTAAAATTTAATCACTATTTGATTTGAGTGATTAAATGGTTATTTGAAGAAAGGAAAAGGGACTTAAATATTAAATTGACCATTCAAATATTGGTGGACGTTAGTGGCCTTATAAATTGTTAATGTTTGGTTTTAATTACAAGGGTAAAAGAGTAAATTATTAATTATGTATATTATAATAAAAACATGACAAAATTAATTATCATCTTCTTTAACTTTGGTTCCACTGAAATTTGTTGAAGAAGGAAGCCATAGCTAGGACTTAACATTCGACCAACTTTGGCTTGTTGAATTGATCAAGATTGGGTAGAGAATCGAAGAAAATGAAAAATTACTAAAATACCCCTGAATCTTGGTATTTTTTCAATTTAGCCAGGTAAGTTCGTATGAATTGTATTTTTTTTATAATTTTGATTAAAATGAATATTAATAAGTGATTATGTTGTGATTAAATCAATATATATATATATCTATGTTAGTATGCAATTTATCGTGTTATGAAACGACGTAAATCCAATGACGTATGATGATTACCGAGTCCCGTTTGAACCTTAGGAATTTGTAGGATACAAATGACATGTCATTAGGGTTATCGATTCTTAGCTTGAGAAAGCTTACCGATATTCAGCTCATATGAGCTTACCGTTATTCAGCTCGTATGAGCTTACCGTTACTCAGCTCGTATGAGCTTACCAATTACAGCTCGTAAGAGCATACCGATTCAGAGCTCGTATGAGCATACATATATAGGAATTGACGGACTACAGTTTAACATACCATGTGTGAGCTACCCGAGTATCCAACGATATTCTAAATGGTCCAATGGGAAATGTTCTATTACGAGACGATATGAGTTCAATACGAACAAATACATGTATATATATGAAATAAATGGAAATTATGGTACATGATATATTGATAAATTGAAATGGATGATATATGTATATGAAGAAATGGTAAGAGAATGATATGTATCATGACATGTGCATATATGAATATATTTGATATGTTGATACATGGAAATTATGTAAGTTGAGACGAGTAATAAAATCAAGTGTGACATGTTGAGAAAATAAGGTTACCAATGTTGAATTGATATGAAATATGTTAAAGTATGCTAACATGTGTTGTTGTTTGATGCTTAGCTAAGTACCAAGCTGTTGATTGAATGGTATTATGTTTACTTATAGGTTGCATTGAAATGTTAAGTGCTCAAATGAAAAAAATTCTTATACTCATAAAAAAATGGTAAGGTTTAAATTATGCAATTTCTTATGAAATGGCTTATCATGTGATTAAGTTGAAAAGGGCTATGTTTAATTGCACTAGCTTGTGGCTATGGTTGAATGATATGCTTATGACTTGTGTGTTATGTATATGGAACGAGTGTGGATGGTAATGAAATGCAAATGAAAATAAAAAAAATTTGGAAGGGTTTAAAGTTGTTTAAAGTCCTACCATGCTAAGGATAATATGTATAAGTGGTGTTGTGGATTTACTCATTTTGTGAGTTGTTGAATTTGGTTTCATGAATATTGTGGTAACGGTATATGATTATTCTTGATATGTATAAATTTCATATTGGAAATGGATTGATATGATTAAAGTTTATACGAGCTTACTAAGCATTCATTGCTTACGTAGTTGTTTTTCTTTACTTTTCAGTTAATAGAAGCTCGATCAGGTTGGAAGCTTGTCGCAGTTATATCAAACTATCTGTAACGCACCAAAAATCCTTAATATTTATGTTCGTATGCTTGTGTTAAACAAATGTGTATCTGCTTCAGTGGTTAAGTGTCTTGGGAAGTGTTTGAGAAGTCTTGGGTTCAAGCCCTAGCTTGTGCAAAAGTTTTGTTTTAAATGAATAAACCTCTGTCTTTAGTTAGTAGGCTTTAATAAATATGGGTAAAACATGACAAAAAGGGCTTACTGGTCTACGGAATGAGTGGCGTGTTACTATATACTGAGGTTTGAGGTTCGGGTCTTGCTTTGTGCAATGGAGTGTTTTATTTTGCTGCTAAGGCCGTGGGGGAGTTTTAGTCAACCCGAACTACTGAAGAGTTGTAGTGCCGAATTTGAACTCCGAAGGGGTGCAAGCGATGCGAATAAATAAGGCTATACAATAGTAATTTAAACAATCTAGTGGCTTAAATGAAAACTTTTGAATAATTCAATGACTATTTTGTAATTTTTTAAAGTTGAGTGACCAAAACATAAATTTACTAATAATTTAGTAACTTTGGATGTGGTTTACCTAATGTTAATTAGAGATAATATATACATATGTATCATATAATATGATAAGGTACGAAAGCATGATATTGCGGGAAGTGTCGTATACTTTTTTTTTCTATTTAAATTCCATATTTCTATTTTTATTTATTAAATAAAATTTAAATAATTAAATTAAATTAAATAATATATCAATTACATAAGATAATTTAAGTAAAATTAAAATATAAATAAAAATTTGAATTATTTTTATTACCACTTATAAATAAAAAAAAGTTAAATAAACAAATTTTTTTAAAGACAAATAATTTTAGAAGTAGATATGAATAAAATATAATTTTAATATCGATAAATAATAAATTTAAGAAATGTAATCACTTCTTTTAGGAGAATTTTTTAAATAACATCTATATTATTTTATTAAATAAAAATATATTTTTATTAAAAAAAATAGGGTTAACATCTATATAATTTTAAGAAATGTAATTCCATTATTTTTCAAACATTTGTGAAATGTTATAAAAAATAATTTTTTTATTAAACAAAAATAAAGTATTTTTTTCCGCATCTTTGTAAACCATTTAAATTTTTTTTTTTGGAATACCGTGTAGTGTTTAAATTGTTAATTTTAAAAAATTTAATTATATTAAATATTTTTTTAAAAATGTAGATATATATTAATTTTATCCGTTTAAAAATTTTGATAAAATTTTAGCAGTTATCTTTTATTAATATATATTAGTTCTGATATCCCAAGCTTTTAATATAACAACATTTAAATATAAATTTTATATGTATTATATGTCCAAAATCATTTGGTGAAAATATAATTAAAAATTTTATTAAATATTTTTAAAGACTTGCAAAATACTCATAAATATGTTTTAATTTATCTAAATATTTTTGGGTTAATACCAAATTTTAAGGGGTTTTTGTACGCACGTATTGTGACAAGAAAACATTGAAGCAAAATTTTGCTCCAAGGGTTGTTGTCTTGAAACAAAAGCTTGCATGTCTGGAGACAAAAAATCTGTTTGTCTCGAGACATTGTTGCCAACGACTATATAATGACTATTTTTCAGACTTGTCTCAAGATATCGTGCTAGGTCTCGTGACATGACATGAAGGGATATTTTTTAAGCCCGAAATTAGTGCTTTCAACTGCTAGAATTCATCTCCAATTACCATAAATGCCCACAAACTTATTCCTTGATATAAAGACACTTCAAGACTCAAGAGAGAGATATCCAAAGATCAAGATCAAGAGAAAAGTATTCAAATATTTATTTTTTTATTTTCTCTTGTAAATATTCTCTAGGAGCTTATTATTAGATTTTTTTTAATCACTTTCATTTCATTTCTCTGAGAGCTTAATTTTTGTAAAAACACATATTGTAGAGGTCTCTTTGTTCACTCTCTTTCATATCACTCATTGTAAATTGGGAGGGTTTTAGTTGAGGCACAAAAAATAAGAAGAGTTCTAGTTTAGCTATAAAAACTAGGGGCAAAGGTTCTATTTTAGCCTTGTGAACTGAGAAATCCTTGGTTGAGGTGGAGCAGGGGCGAAACTAGGTGGGGGTTGGCAGGGGCCTCGAGCCCTCTAAAATGAAAAAAATTCTATTTAGACTCTTTGAAATTTTTAAAATTGTAAATTAGTAAAAATAAAATTACACTTTAGCCCCTTACAAATGATAAAAATTTAATTTAATCTTTTAAAAATTATAAAGATAAAATCTATTAGAATGGTGAAATTGCATATTTACTATCGTAAAAATTACAATTTAATTTCGCTCCCCTAAAAAAATTTTCTGGCTTTGCCCCTGAGGTGGAGGTAGACAATTGGGGCTGAACCACTATAAATTGAATTGTTCAAGCTTTTCTTTCATATCCTCGTTATTTAGAAAATTTTGCAAAGAATTTTAAAATACCAATTCACCCCTCTTCGTATTTTGGGACCTAACAATATACTTTTAAGAAAAACATAAATTATCCCAACAATTATTTCATCAGTATACTTTATTTTTTAAACCGAAATTATCCCAAATATTTTTTAAATATAAATTAAAATATTTTTAAATCTGAACCGTTCATGTATTCATAAAAAAATATATTAAATTGATTTATAACAATTTTGAAGTTTTTAAAAATATTTACATGCATGTTTACTTATTTTTTAAAAATATTTTTGCAAATATAGTATATTTTTCAAATCTAAAATGTTGAATATATATATTTAAAAAATTGAAATTGAAAAAAAAACTTTATCAATAATACTAAAGCTAAATTGTTTTAAAATAATTTTTTTGTATACATTTTCAAAATCTTTTTAAGAGTTTAAAAATTGATTTTTAAAATTTTTAAAATATTTTATATTTAATTCTCAAAAAATAAATATTATTTTTAAATACAATATAAAAATAATTTATCAGAAAAATTATATTTTCAATATAATTTTTAAAACAATTTCACAAGTTTTAAAGTTCAAATAGTTATAATTTTTTCAAATAAATATTTGTTTATGATTGTGATTATTAAATATTTTAAATTATTATTTTGATAATAATAATTTAATAAAGCACACAAGCAACTTCAACATTAATTGCACGTGATAGAAAAACTAGTAAATATATATCACCACATTAGAGTGAATACTTACGTAGTGCATACAAGAATCAAGACGGGACCATAAGTAAAACCATATACATAATCTAACAATTTTTTTATAGTAAATATCCATAATAGGTGAAAATTGACCTCAAATGTATATATCATATAATAAAACAAGGTACGAACACTATCATATTGCGACAAGTGTTATGTCCTTATTTTTTCTATTTTTTTTATTTTTATCTATTAAAAAATATAAATAATTCAAGTAAAATTAAATAATTTATCTATTAGGTAGCATAATTTAAGTAAAAGTATACGTAAACTTTACATTTTAAAATTTTACATTATTGTTATTATCACTTATAAATAAATAAATAAAAGTTAAATAGACAATATTTTTAATGATAAACAGTTTTAGAGGTAGATATGAATAAAATAAAATTTTAATATCGATAAATAATAATTTTAAGAAATGTAATCCTTTTTTACAAGAATTTTTTGATAAAATAGGGTTAACATCTTTATATTTTAAGAAATACAATTTCATACTTTTGCAAATATTTGTGAAATGTTATAAAATAAAAAATAATATTTTTATTAAACAAAAATAAGGTATTTTTTCTGCATCTTTGTAAACCATTCTGAAAGTAGTTTTTAAATTTTTAATTTCAAATATAAGGTTATTGACTGTATTGTGAGGTATTTAGGTGAGTGACTTGTAACAATTGGGGTCGATATTGGGGCTACAATTTCTTCTTTGGGCAAGAGTAAATTGGGCTTAAGCCAATAGGTGATTCAAACAATTGTTGAATAAAATCATTCATTGAGCAAGGTTTAGCAGAGTAGGATTGGTGAATTCAAATTGCGTTAACAATTATCGAGTGTTAGTTCACTCTTTACTTTGCTCATTCCATTTCTTTGCATTTAATCTATTCTGTCTGTTTTTGTTCTAACAGTTGTAGGAACAAAACTATTTTTCAAGTGCAAAGCAAAGGCTTTTTAAATTGGGATTAGAGCAAGCTTTAGACACACTTGAAGTAGATCTTGAGCTACGATTTGGAATAATGAAGTCCAAGAAAAAAAGGTCGTTCTATCTCCGTCCACCTTCAGATAATTAAAGCATCAAATTCAAACCATGACAATGACATTCCTTTCAACAACCAAAAGGAAGCATTCAACCAAATGTTGAAGAACATGAAAATGTTGTGCCAATTGAACGAGTCCTTGAGGGAAGAAGTTATCATTCTCAAAGGAGAAAAGAAAGGCTTGAAATTGTGGTCAAAGAAAAATATGATGTTGTCGGCAATATTAAGAAGCCTAACGCCGCGCTTGATAAAACTATCAAAGAAAATAATAAGATGATTGCTAAAATGAATGCAACTTTGAAAGAAAATAAGCAAGAGTTAAATGATGCCAAATCCATTCCCAGAAAATATGAAAGGCAAAGTAAAGATATCTTAGCTGTTGAGAGATCTGAATCTGGTCGTAATGTACTTGGTAATAAACCTATATCTCATATGAATTTTGCTAAATCTAATGAGATGATTGCTACTTCTTTCTTTGAGACATGTTAAAAGAAGAATAGAAAACCTATTCATTATTACTATAGAAAGGCTAGACATATTAGATATCATTGTTACAAGTTGGTGAATGATCGAAGGAGAAATGCGAAAAATGGTGCAATGGTGAATGCAACAACACCTGCCATTATTATGGGAAAGAAGGACACATCAGACCCTTTTGTTTTAAGATGATGTGTAACAACCCATTTTTCAGCGGTGTCGAAAATAGTGGTTTCAACACCACAATTCTGGTGATTAAGTCTGTAAATATTATTATTTAATATTTTCGAGTTAAGTATAATGATATAGTGTATCGTGATTTAATAGATTTTATTAATTGGTCAGTTAGTCAAGGTATAAGTGGTGTGTACTGAAAGTCAATTAGTTTTAGAAAATGAGGTTTCGAGACCCCATTTCTATAAACCAAGCCAATAAATATTATTATTAAGTATTTATGGAGTTTTTATATTGATGAATTGAATTTTAATTCGAAAATTTTAGAGTTTGGATAACTAATTAAGGAAAAAGGACTAAATTATAAAAGTGATAAAATTAATCACTATAGATTTTAATTAATTGGAGAACCAATTAGGTAATTGGACCACTCCAAAAGATGCAAACGGTGGTGGATGACAACTTTTGTCCACCCATATTAGTTAATGGTCATTAATATTTGTTAATTGCGTTTAATTAAATAAAATTAATTAAATTAGTTTTAATCATAAGTATAAAAACCAAATTAAAAGAAACAAATTGTCATTTCCTTGTCCATTTTCTTCATTTAAAGTTAAAGAGGAAAAATAGGGTTCAAAGATTCCATATAATCAGTCCCTCAAATTGATATGTTTTTAAGTATATTTCTTATAATTTTTATGTTTTTTTTAAGATCGTTGTTATGTAATCTAGCTAACTTGGGGACTAATTTGTAAAAATGTTAATAATTTTGATACTTGCCATTGATGATTCTTTGATGTTCTTGTTTTTAAATGATGAATTTGTAAACTTCATTGTTAAATAGGACTATTGCGTAAAAGAATTTTTGATAGTTTTGAACTTAGGGACTAATATGAAAATATATAAAATTCAACATGTAATTTGTAAAATTTTCAAATGTGTAAAGGCTGATTTGAGGTGTTGTTAGAATCGATTTTGGATATTTGAGGTTAAATGTGAAAATTTAAATAATTATGGTTTTAAGGGCTAAATTGAGCAAAGTGTAAAAGTTTAGATAAAATCTATAAAATGAAAATTATTGGTCATATGCATAAAAATGAGTTTGATAATGTATTTGAAATTGATAAATTGAATTTAATTATTATATAGATAAAGAATTGAACCGTACGTAGGATAACTGAAGAAAAGGGAAAATCACAGACTAGTCCCTACCAATCTATTCGTTAGCCGAATGTACTAGGTAAGTTCATATGGTATGTTTGTATTAAATTATTATGTATTTAGAATTGTAATTGTAATTATGTGTAATTGAAATTTAAATTGTTTGCGATTCGGTACAATTAGGTAATATAGCAAATTAAATTGAATACGATGAATTGCAAGTGGAAATAATTATGGAATTGATCTTAAATTGAATTGAAATAGGATATATTATGTGATGATGTGATGAAAAGAACTCAATTGATTTGCTTTAGACTGGTTGATAGTAATAAAGACTAAATTGAATATATGTGAAAATGTGTATGTATATATAAATATGTAATTGAATGCATATAGAGATGATTGATGCTGTCATGAAAATGGATGAATGATTTAATGATGAGAATATATGTGAATTGATATGTCGATTAATAATAAATTAAGTAGCGAGTACCCTATTAATTGTTCGAACAGAGTTAGATATAGTTAGCATGCCATAGGATAGGAAGAGTTCAGGGTTACTTTGACTATGAGTCGATGAGGCATCAAGTGCCAAATTTCTTTGATTATACCAATGAGACACTAGGTGTCAAATTATTTGATAAGCGCTCGGTATAACTATTTACTTTGAATTTATCCGCTGAGGCACTAGGTGCCAAACTGGTGTGTTGGTTGGATCCGTGTATCCGTTTGAGTCCGAGTCGTGTTAATAGGAAGATAAAATAAAAAAAATGTTCATAGTTGAAATGATAATAATGAATGAGCATTGAAATTCGTGAAATTGGAAAATTGAATATGAGATGTGATAATTGGTATTGAGATGGTAAATGGATAAAAAATGGAAGAAAAATGTGAAAAGAAATGTCTATTTGTGAAATGAGTTGATATGATGATCGGATGATATATATATATTCATAATGAGAATCGGTTATGTAAGCCGAGAGGGCTAATATGAAAACGTGATGATCGATGAATGTGATTCAAAATTAGTACTATAAAATAAATTAGTGATTGATATTTAATTGGCATTCAATATCTATTTGGTATAAAGATGAATTGATAAAATATGGGAATTGAAGTTCATATGGTTTAATATGATTTGGATTGAGAACTCAGAGTATGAAATTAAAGTTTATGTTTGGCATTAATTTGAAATGGGATGTATTGCAAATAAATAGATTGTGCGATAAGTTAACATAGTAAATTGATTTAGATGATTATTTGTTTTGCGAATGGTAATGACATGTTGGTTATGTGAATTAAAATGTTCTATGATTGAGTTACTATATGATTGATAAATGTTGAACTCACCTTTTTGATATTTGATTTGCCATGATAGGCAAACTTTACCAAGCTAAGTAGCATGTAGTGTAAAATTATAACTTGAGGTAAGTTACTTGGTTTTAATACCCATAAACTTACTAAGCATTTGTAATGTTTACTCTTTTGTTTCCCTTTTCCCTGTAATGACAACTTGCGAAATGTGTCTGGTGGATCGTCAAGAAGCTCAAACTATCTCAATATTGATTCAGTAGTTTTTCTATAGTTTAAAACCTGATTTTGTGGCATGTATATAGATGATTCATTTTTGGTCAATCTTGAATGTTGGTACCTTGGTTCTTGATTTTGGTTTGTGTTTTAAATGGTTATATGTTATGTACATAGACTATTTTGGGTTGATGGTTTAAAGTTATAAGTTGAAGTTGTAAACTGTTATAATGGTTGCCATGCATAAGGTTGAATTTAGTGATTACTATGGTATGTATTTAGGGTAAATGATGATAGTATGTGTGGTGATGGTATGCTTGTTTTTGGATCATCAAATGGTTGGGGAATGGTAAATCTTGGGTGAAATGTATGGAATATGTGTTAGTTGATAGCTGCGGTATATGCATTCATTAAATTATTTCAATGACATGGTAAGTTTTGATTATGTACACAGGTAAATTGTACTATGATGATACATGCTTGTATGTATAATTGAGTTTATGTTTTGAATTTGGTTGCGATGGTGCCAAATAACATATTGGTTAGTATTAGGATAATGGTAGTTAAATGCATACTTAGTTGTTAATTATAATAGGAAAGATGGTTAATAGATCATAGTTGAATCATGGCATGTTTGTAATGGGTTGAGTGAGTTCTATGTAGGTCATATGTATACCTATTTGTATTTATGAATTAATATATAAGTTTGGGCATGAAATGAACTTTCAAACTTGTGATTTTGACCATTTGGATAAAAGTATCGATACCAGGGACCAAGGTATTGATACTTGACCAAATGGATAGTGTTTTCAAATTTACAGAGTGCCAAAATGATATTGATATTTATTATAATATCGATACCTATTATAAAATTATAAATATTTATTCCTTTGGTATTGATAACTAGTTCTAAAGTTTTAAAAATTTACAGTTTGGTCATTTTTCATGCCCGAATCTAATCTGTTGTATTTTAAAGCTCGATTTAGTTCCGTTTTCATTTATAATAATTAATGTATGTATTAATATGATCATTCAATGTTTTAAATTGTGTGTGATTGTTTTGAAATTATTCATAGCATATCGTATCTCAAGTTTGGCGATCAGCCAGGGTAAGGGGTGTTACATGATGCGAAACTGGAAGAAGTTCAATTCAGCTGTAAAACCTATTAGAATAATGAATAGAATGATAAGACCACAACATTGGCAAATTTGGGTAAGGAAGGATCAAGCACATTTAAGTAATGAAGATCAACATTTGATTAATGCTCATGTGAAAAATGAGGTTATAACTTATGATAACCATCGTGAACATTTATTAAGCATTGGACAAACGTCATCAAGGTTTCCAGAAAAAACCTATTATTGTTCCATGAGCTACAACTCCTTTTGTTGATAAGGTCGCATTTAATCTCATCCATTCTGAATGACATGGTTCAATTTAGTTGTGGATGAATAGAGTAAGGGGGAATAATGATGGTGATTGTCGATTCTGTCTACCTTGATTTTACTTATGGTTGTTTTCGATGTTTCTATGATTTTGAACTAAGAATATCCACTACCTGTAGTCAGTATACAATCTCATAGTTTCAACTTTCTTTTTCACAAATAACATTGTCTTTAAATTCAAATGTTATTGGAACTGGTTATTTAAATACTTATGACAACCTTTATTTGCTAGAAACAATTGCATCTTATAATGAAACCTTGCATGTAGAATCATGTGGAATTAAACACAAATTAAATAAGGAAAATTCAGCATCATTATGGCATAAGCGCTTAGGTCATATCTCAAAAGTTAGAGTTGAACGCCTTGTGTCTGATGGTATTTTAGAGTCCGTTGACTTCACAGACTTTAATGTCTGTGTCGATTGTATTAAGGGAAAACAGACCAAAACCAAGGGATTGGGTGCCAACAAATCTTCAGATGTCTTAGAATTAATTCATACAGATATTTGTGGGTCATTCCCTACGACATCCTGGAATGGTCAACAATATTTCATAACATTCATAGACGATTACTCACGTTATGGGTACCTATATCTCATTCATGAGAAATCTTAGTCTTTGGACATGTTCAAAGCTTATAAAGCTGAAATTGATAATCAATTCAACAAAAGGATTAATAACGTTAGATCTGATCATGATGGTGAATACTACAGTAGATATGATGGCTCAAGTTAACAATGTCCAGGACCATTTGCGAAATTCCTAAAGGAATGCGGTACTGTCCCACAGTACACCATGCCAAGATCACCTAGTATGAATGGTGTAGCTGAAAGACGAAACAGAACTCTTAAGGATATGGTAAGGAGCATGATTGCTTATTCTACCTTACTTGAGTGCCTTTGGGGAGAAGCATTAAAGACAACAGCTTAAATTCTAAATAGAGTACCCAATAAAGCAGTTGCAAAAACCCCTTATGAACTTTGGACAGGTCAAAAACCTAGTCTAAAGCGTTTTCACATTTGGGGACGTCCAGCTGAGGCAAGGCCTTATAAGCCACATGAAAAGAAATTGGACCCCAAAATAGTAAGCAACTACTTTATTGGTTATTCTAAGCGATCTAGGGGCTATAAATTTTATGATCCCATAATAAGGAATATTTTTAAGACGGGAACTACAACATTTTTTGAGGATGTTGAATTTGAGGGGAGAAATAAGGTTAGAGACATTGCTTTTGAGGAGGAATTGGATTCTAACTCAATTCTTACTATCACTTTTGATGATGTTCAGGTTCTTATACCTATCATTGATCAAGAAGTGAATCAAAAACCTCTACAAGACAATGTTGAACAACTCCCAATTCAAAATGAGATAATTATTCCAGAAGAACAAACTCAACAACCTTAAGAACAAGTGTCATTAAAGAGGTCCACAAGAGAAAGGAGAAATGCTATTCCAGATAATTATATTGTATTTCTCCAAGAACATGAGGATGATAATGGAATAATGAAAGATGATCCAATCAACTTTCATCAAGCCATAAAAATTTCTAATTCTCAAAAGTGGATTGATGCCATGAAAGATGAGTAAATCTATGCAAGACAATAAAGTTTGGGAACTTGTCCCATTACTTGAAAGTGCAAAACCAATTGGTTGTAAATAGATATTTAAAACTAAGAGGGATGCAAATGGTGATGTGGAGAGGTATAAGGCGCGTCTTGTAGCTAAAGGATATACTCAAAAAGAAGGTATTGATTTTACAGAGACTTTCTCTCCAGTTTCATCGAAAGACTCCTTTAGGATAATCATGGCGCTTATTACTTATTTTGATCTTGAGCTACATCAGATGGATGTTAAGACTGAGTTTCTTAATGGTGATGTTGAAGAAACAATTTATATGGTGCAACCAGAAAATTTTGAGTCGGAAGACTCAAAGAATATGGTTTGCAAATTGACAAAATCCATCTATGGACTCAAAACAAGCTTCCCGTCAATAGTTCCACAAGTTTCATCAAATAATTGTTTCATTCGGTTTTGAGATGAATATTGTTGATGATTGTGTGTATCACAAATTCAATGGGAGTAAGTACATATTTCTGGTTCTATATGTTGATAACATTTGGTTTGCCGCTAATGATATAGCCTTATGGCACAAAACCAAGAGATTTTTATCTAAGCATTTTAAGATGAAAGATCTTAGGGACGCCTATTTTGTTTTAGGAATTCAGATACATCGATATCGATCTCAAGGTATTCTTGGATTATCACAAAAGAGCTATATCGATAAAGTACTCAAAAGGTTTGGCATGTAGAGTTGTAGACCAGGTGACACCCCTGTCACTAAAGAAGATAAATTTAGTCTTACTCAATTCCCTAAAAGTAAACTTGAAATTCATGAAATGCAAAGATTCCCTATGCATCAGCTGTTTGGAGTTTAATGTATGCTCAAGTTTGTACACGTTCGGACATTGCGTACATTGTTGGGATGTTAGTTAGATATTTAAGCAACCCTAGTATAGACCATTGGATACCAAACAAAAGGGTTATAAGATATCTTCAGAGAATAAAAGATTACATGCTTACTTCTAAGAGATCAGATCTTTTAGAGGTCATAGGGTATTCTGATTCTGATTTTGCTGGATGCCATGATAGTAAGAAATCTACATCAGTCTATATTTACCTGTTAGCTGGAGGAGCTATATCTTGGAAAAGTGTCAAACAGACACTTGTACCTTCGTCCACTATGGCAGCATTTTATAAGGCATCAAACCATGGAATATGGTTGCGAAACTTTGTCACAGAGAATGTAGAAAGACCACTCAAATTATTTTGTGACAATAATTCAGCAGTGTTGTATTCCAACAACAATAGGAGTTACTCTAAGTCAAAGCATATTGACATAAAGTTCCTAGTTGTAAAAGAAAGAGTGCAAAATGGTCAAATATCCATAGAGCATACTGGGACAAACTCCATGATAGCAGATCCGCTCACAAAAGGTTTACCACCCAAGGTCTTTCATGAGCACATTGCTCATGTAACAGCCCGATTTAGACCCTAATTGGAACAGTGGTTTCGGGACCACGAATTCGAGTCAGAAAAATATGTAAAAATTATTTTCTATGCTTATTTTGTGTGAATTTATATTTTTGAAATTTTCGTGGTTTAATTTTTTCGTTAAGGTATCCGATTAAATAAAAGGCTTAATCACGTAAATTGAAAATTTGATAGTTAAAAGCATAAAAGGTTGAGTTGTTATTGGCTTATTAAATGGAAGCCCTTAAATTGTAAATATACCATTAGCAATATAAGTGGACGTCTAAGGACATAAAAATGTGATAATATGATGTTTTGACTAAGGTTATATATGTAAATTAAATGTTAAGTTATATAATAACATAAAACATAAAAAAAATAAAGCCATGTTCATAATATTTTCATATTGCCGAAACTTAAATAAGAAAGAAAAGAAAAGGAAGCTAGGGTTCGGCCATAGCCAAGCTTGATTCAAGGTGAGTTCTAGCTCGGTTTTTGATAATTTCTACATTTTTGAGATCGTTGCTTAGTAATCTACAAGACCCATGCTTTAATTTTTTATTTTGATGAATATTTTGAGTTGTTCAATTGTTGATAGCTTGTGATCTTTTTTGTTTGATGATGAAAAATGAAAGATATGTTTTAGATTAACATGTTTTGTATTGGAGTTTTTGATGATTTTGAGTAATTAGGACTAAATTGTAAAAATAATAATTTAAAGGACTAAAATGTGAAATAAATGAAATATATGGACTTGTATGGTAATGGGTAAGATTCGGCCAAACATGAATACTTTGAAATTTTGCATATTTTGTGTTTTGTACAATAGGGACTAAATTGTAAAAATTATAAATGTCAGGGTAAAATGGTAATTTGTCCATTTATGTGTTTTTGGACTAAATTGAATGAAAATATGTTTGAACAAGCTTAATTTGAATATGTTTAGATCAAGAACCAAAGAAATCGGATTTGGACCGGGGAAAAACGAAAGTTGTTGACTAGCAGCCCCGTTCCATTTTACGACGTCCGAGGTAAGTTTATAAGCAAATAAATATCGTACATTTTAAATATATGAGAATGTATAATGCTGATTTGAATTTTATGAGTTTGTATAAATAATAGTCGAATGTGAAAATGGATGGGAATTATGTCTACGAATATGATTCGATCGAGATAAGATGTCCAAAAGCCCCGTATGAACCTTAGGAATAGCTAGGATACATATGTCATGACATAGGATTCCGATACATGTGTACGATTAAGACCATGGCATCGATCTGTGATTCCGATATATGCTTACGAGTAAGACCCTGTTTGGGACAGTGGTATCGATATGTGGCTACATGTAAGACCACGTCTGGGACGTTGGCATTGTACGATTTATGTGATTATTTGAGTGTCCTATCCAAGTCCGAATGGTTCATCAGGAAAAAGTAAATCGTGTACGGATTGTGTAATACGAGCTAAATGGCTAGGTATGAATTAACTTGATATCTACTTGAGATAAGATAAGAAAGTACTGTGGATATGTGTTGTAAATCATGTACAATGCAAATGAAGAATTCATGGGTATTTGGTATGTGTATTCGGCTTGTGAATGAATAATTTGTGTAACATTGAAATGTTACTTAATATGTGTATATAAGATTTGTATATTCGGCCATTTAGGTATTAATTATACATGAGATGTCATTTGATGATTCTTAAGTTGCATAAAAGAGTAAATGGATGTATGGTTATTATGACTATTTGGTTTGGAAGATGATTTATATTGTGTTAAATGATTATATATGTATTTGGCTTAGGTGGATAATAATGTTAATGCATTTCATTTAGTTAATATGAGTCAATTATGATATTGAGTTGTTTATTTGCTTACGACTTACTAAGCTGTGGTAGCTTACTCTGTGTATTATGTTACTCTGTTTTATAGATTTTGAAGTCAAATTACAAGCTCGGGGACCGTCAGCCAAGCTCATCACACTATCTACTGTTTTGGTGCCTTATTAGCTAAACATAAATTATGGCATGTATAGGCTGGAACATATATTTTTGAAGTGTTGATTTTGGTTATGTATTAAAAGCCATGCGAAAATGGCTTGATATTTATGTTTAGATTTGATTTTATGTGTAATTAGTTATAATGTTCATGATCTTGGTTTGATATATGCGATTATGCTTGATTATGGTTTGATTTGTGGTAAGTATTTTGTATAATGAGAATAGCTTTATTTCCTAGACTTGAATTCGGTTTGGGTTGAAACATTGCTTAAGTCTTTTGGATAAATATGCTATATGTTATGGTCGTTTAAAATCTTTGTGTTATTTTGAAAGTGTATTTAAATATATACAGCTCGCAAAGGTACTTTGTGGTTTGGCCATATGTTTATAATTGATGTTAATTATGCTTGGGTTGGCATATGTTTGTTAAGTAAAAAATTATGGCATATGCTTGCATTAAATTGATGACCATTATAATTTATATTAGAACATGTGTATGTGTGATATACGGCCACATTGATTTAATTGAAATTTTATTTATACCTTACTTATGTATAAAGTGATTATATTATGGATGTCATGTATATATGTAAATATGCATGTGACTGTATTTATAAACTTGCAAGTTGCTTATAAGTTTGCAAATAGGTACAAATGATCCATGATAGTCGAATAGACTAGATTAATGACGTGTATGGTATTTAATCTAAATATCATGATAATTAGATATATTCGATCATAGGTTAATATAAGGAGTTTGGTAATGATAAGAATAGGTGTGCTTTAATATTCAGCCATGACATGTTGATAAGCATTTATATGACTTTATATATATACATGGTATATTAGTTAGTTAATAATGGAAATATATAATGTGATGAATAAAGTGATTGTTGAATGTATGCTAGCTTAAATTATTCGGGTGTTAAATAGTAGGTTTTGCATGTATTGCATGAACATATTGATCGGTTGCTTAATATGTAATTAATGCCATGTGTAATTTTAAATTTCAGGGTAAAATACGCATCATGTATATATGCATTAATAGCATATTCGACCAAGTTATAATGTATTAGATATGTATGCGTGATTGTTCATTAAATTATGTAATATGTCACAATTGGTTTATTATAAGCTTAAATAGGTGTAGATATTCATGCTTAAATGTCAAATTGAAAATATAGTGAATTTCACATGTTTTGATATTGAGTTGTCATTATGTCCGTAAAATTAGTAAGTTGAGTTAGTGAAACATGTTACATCTGTTATATGCTGGTTATTTATTAAACTATTGAATAATTACATATTTTCGAATGGATGTGAATAAATATATATTAAGGTCTAATATACGGTTAATGATGTGACATATGTTACGTATATGCATAAAGTGTAAATTCAAACTGTAAAGTGAAATGCTTATTTGTCCGAGCTGTGGTATGATCGTTAATGTCTCGTAGCCTAATCCGGTGATTGTTACTGTTACATTTTATTGGTATCAGAGCTACGGTTTAGTTGGTTCTAAGACTAACGTAGCGTGTGTGAGTCTAGCTATACATGCCATATTATATGCTGTGATAGTATGATGACTTCTGACATCTAAAAATGTGTTTTTATATAGTAAATGGATCCCGACAGAGCTGTAGCTGATGATGTCGAGAGTTTAGCGCCTGCTCCCGCGCAAGGGACAGCGCCGACTGATTCTCGACCAACTTCAAGTAATCAAGAAAGTGAGGCTAAACAAGTCTTCTATCAAATGATGAATGACTAGTTTACTCAATATATCCGGACTAATTCGGCTACACAGCAACCTCTACCCCCGATTAATCCATCTTCGATACCTACTGTACCTCAAGTAAGTGATCCACTGAGATTGTATAAGCCACCTGTTGATAAAATCAGAAAACACGGGGCTGAAGAATTTAAAGCTACTGATGAGGATGATGCTGAGCAGGCCGAGTTTTAGCTTGATAATACCATCCGTGTGTTTGATGAGCTGTCTTGTACCCCAGATGAGTGCTTGAAATGTGTCATATCTTTACTTCGAGACACAGCATATCACTGGTGGAATACCCTAGTATTAGTAGTTCCAAGAGAATGGGTGACCTGGGAATTCTTTTAGACTGAGTTCTGTAAGAAATATATCAGCCAGAGATTTATCGACCAGAAGCGTAAAGAATTTCTGGAGCTAAAATAGGGTTGGATGACCGTGACAGAGTATGAGCAAAAATTTGTGAGACTCAGTCGGTAAGACCGAGAGTGTGTTTCTACTGAGGCCGTGATGTGTAAAAGATTTGAATATGGGCTGAATGAAGACATTAAACTGCTAGTTGGTATACTTGATATAAAAGAGTTCGTGGTACTGGTTGAGCGAGCTTGCAAAGCTGAAGAGCTCGGGAAAGAGAAAAGAAAAGCTAATTTTGAAGCTAGAAATGCACGCAAAAGAACATCTAGTAAGTCATTCCATTCGGCTTCAAAGAAGTTCCGAGATGATTTCATCTATTCTAAAGCCACTTTAGGTTACTCCAGACGGGATCAAAATAGACCACCAGTGAGCTCGAAAGCTACATCAATAGCGAGTGTGGGTAATATCAGATCGAATCAACCCGAGTGTAAACAATATGGTAAACGATATCCCGACAGTTATAGATTGTATGATCGGGCTTGCTTTAAATGTGGATCGACAGATCATTATATTCGAGATTGCGCAGTTTTAGCTAAGGAAAATCCAGTGCAGAATACAAGATCAAGTAATACTGCAGCTCGAGGTAGACCATCCAGAAATCCTGGTAATGCGAGTGGTAGTCAATGAGAGACTAAAGATACGGCAGTCAGATCTGAGGCTCGTGCAACTGCCAAAGCCTATGCTATACGTGCACGAGAGGAGGCTTCATCCTCAGATGTTATTACCGGTACATTCACTCTTTATGATACTAATGTAATTGCATTGATTGATCCTGGTTCTACTCATTCTTATGTGTGTGAGACATTAGTATTCAGCAAGACTCTGTCTGTTGAGTCTACTGAGTTTGTGATTAGAGTGTCAAACCCCTTGGGCCGGTGTGTTATGGTTGATAAAGTATGTAAGAATTGTCCCTTGATGGTTCGAGATTTGTGCTTGGTATGGACTGGTTGACATTACATGATGCTGTTGTGAACTGTAAAAAAAAAGAATTTTGATTTACGGGGCCAGAATGATGAGACTATTCGAATTGAATCAAGTGATTTGAAAGGGTTACCAGCAGTGATTTCTTCGATATTAGCTCAGAAATATGTGAGAAAAGGCTACAAGGCTTACTTTGCAAATGTGCTTGACAGTAAAGTGGCTGAAAGGAACATTGAGTCAGTTCCAGTTGTATATGAGTACCCAAATGTGTTTCCTAAAGAATTATAGGGTTTACCACCTATTCGGGAGGTAGAGTTTGGTATTGAGTTAATGCCTAGGACGACTCAAATATCCATAGCTCTGTACAGAATGGCACCTATAGAATTAAAAGAATTGAAAGCTCAGTTGCAAGAGTTGACAAATAAAGGTTTTGCACGACCGAGTTTTTCTCCGTAGGGTGCACCTGTGTTGTTTGTAAAAAAGAAAGACGGAACTATGAGAATGTGCATCGATTATAGACAGGTTAATAAAGTGACTATAAAGAATAAGTATTCGTTACCACGGATTGATGATCAGTTTGATCAACTGAAAAGGGCTGCAGTGTTTTCAAAGATAGATTTGATATCGGGATACTATCAGCTGCGAGTTAAAGATTCAGGCGTACCAAAGACTGCCTTTCGAACAAGGTATGGGCACTATGAGTTTTTGGTTATGCCTTTCGGACTCACTAATGCACCTACTGTTTTTATAGATTTGATTAATCAGATATTCAGACCGTATCTAGACCGGTTTGTGGTTGCGTTTATAGATGACATTTTGATTTACTCTCGTGATGAAACTGAACATGCTGAACATTTGAGACTTGTGTTACAGACCTTGCGAGATAAGCAGTTGTATGCAAAATTTAGTAAATGTGAGTTCTGGTTAAGTGAAGTCAGTTTTTTGGGTCTCGTGGTATCAGCATCTGGTATTCGGGTTGATCCCAGCAAAATTTCAGCTATACTTGATTGGAAACCTCCGAAGAATGTTTCTAAAGTCCGAAGCTTTCTAGGACTTACTAGTTATTATAGACGGTTCATGGAAGGTTTCTCTATGATTGCAGCCCCGATGACAAAGCTATTGCAGAAAGATGTTAAGTTCGAGTGGTCAGAGAAGTGCCAGAAAAGCTTTGATCAGTTGATAGCCCTTTTGACTGAAGCTCCAGTCCTAGTTCAGCCAGAATCGGGTAAAGAATTTATTATTTATAGTGATGCATCTTTAAATGGTTTGGGTTGTGTACTGATGCAGGAAGGCAAAGTTATAGCTTATGCCTCGAGACAGTTGAAGCCACATGAAAAGAATTATCCGACACACGACCTGGAATTGGCAGCCATTGTATTTGCGTTGAAAATTTGGCGTCACTATCTGTTTGGTGAGAAATGTCATGTTTATTCTGATCATAAAAGCTTGAAATGCTTAATGACTCAGAAAGATCTGAATTTGAGACAACGTCGATGGTTAGAATTACTAAAAGACTATGAGCTTGTGATTAATTATCACCCGGGAAAAGCTAATGTTGTTGCTGATGCTTTAAGCCGAAAATTACTGTTTGCTTTGCGTGCAATGAATGTGCATATGGCCATATCTGATGATGGTTTAGTAATAGCTGAATTGAAAGAAAAACTTTTATTTATTCAACAAATTTGTGATGCCTAGAAGATTGATAATGAGTTGATCGCAAAACAAGCTCAGTGTGAGACGGATACTGATTCAGAATTCAGAGTTGATGCTGGTGACTGTTTAAGATTCAGAGACTGGATATGCGTTCCAAGAAATTCAGAGTTGATTTAGATGATTTTGAATGAAGCTCACCGCAGTCAGTTATCTATTCATCTAGGTAGCATAAAGATGTATAATGATCTGAAACAACTTTATTAGTGGCATGGTATGAAACGAGACATTTCTGACTTTGTTGCAAGATGTTTAGTCTGTCAACAAGTAAAAGCTGAACATCATGTGCCTTCAGGATTACTTCAGCCTATCATGATACCTGAGTGGAAGTGGCGTAGGGTCACAATAGATTTTGTATCTGATTTACCATAGACACCGAGCAAGAAAGATGCAATCTGGGTTTTTGTTGATAGATTGACTAAATCGGCCCATTTTGTTCCGATATGTACAGACTACTCGTTGGATAAGCTGGCTAAATTGTATGTTTCTTAGATTATAAGATTACATGGTATACCTATATCTATTATTTCGGATAGAGATCCGAGGTTTACATTGCGATTTTGGAAGAAACGACAAGATGTAGGTACAAAATTACATTTCAGTACTACTTTCCATCCGCAAATAGATGGCCAGTCTAAGTGAATCATTTAGATACTTGAGGATATGTTGAGATGTTGCATTCTTGAGTTCGAAGGTACGTGGAAATGATACCTACCCCTGATTGAATTTGCGTATAATAACAGCTTCCAATCGAGTATCAAAATGGCACCTTATGAGGCTTTGTATGGCCATAAATGTCGTACACCGTTATACTGGACTGAGCTCAGTGAAAATAAGATACAAGGGGCTGATTTGATCAGAGAAACTGAACAGAATGTGAAGGTAATCTGTGAAAGTTTGAAAGCAGCGTCAGATCGTCAGAAATCTTATGTGGACTTGAAACGTAAAGATATAGAGTTTCAGATCGGAGATAAAGTCTTCTTGAAAGTCTCACCGTGGAAGAAAGTACTCAGATTCGATCGTAAAGGCAAATTGAGTCTGAGGTTTATTGGGTCATATGAGGTTATAGAGCGTATCGGGCCAGTTGCTTACAGACTATTGTTGCCATCTGAGCTAGAAAAGATCCACAATGTATTCCACATTTCAATGCTTCAGAGATATCGATCGGATCCTTCACATTTGATTAGTCCGCCCGAGATCGAGATTAAGCCTGATATGACTTACGAAGAATAACCGATTCGCATTTTGGCTCTTGAGATTAAAGAATTGCGGAATAAGAGGATTCCATTAGTTAAAGTATTGTGGCATAAACACGGAGTTGAGGAAGCAACATGGGAGCCAGAGGATACAATGAGAGAACGTTATCCAAACCTATTCATCGGTAAGATTTTCGGGGACAAAAATCCCTAAGGGGGAGAGTTGTAACAGCCCGATGTAGCCTAATCATGATATGATCGTTAATGTCTCGTAGCCTAATCCGGCGACGGTTACTAGCTAGCGGTGTTACAGCTCACATGGGTGCTACATTGTTTGAGGATATCATGATTTAGTAGGAGTTTATATTTTATTTGTTTTATGTTTGTTTTCAGACATGTATGTATTTGGTTATTTTCTGATAAGAATTAAAGTATTCAGTTTATTCACTTTGTTTATTGTTTTGAAATTGACCTCACTTAAGTTTAAAGAGGACCCGTTGGAAATAGACATGTTTAGATCATATTGCATGTAATTTTCATGCTGCACATCCATACTTGATCTATGCCATTTGGTTGTGTTAATATACGTGATCATGGATGGATTTAGTTACGATATATGTAACGAAAGTCGCCTTGATTCTATGTTAACATAATTAATGGACGAGATTGTTTAGAATACCTTTTGGATATGATAGTAAAATTTTGAGCTCATAAGGTTATATAATTGTAACACCCCCTACCCGTATCCGTTGTCGGAATAGAGTACGAGGCATTATCAAGAAGCACGAAACACTTACAGATAATTTAAATACATTTTCATAACAATTTGTTTCGATTTCATACTATTTCATACTTAAGCTTTTTGCACCAAAGTATTTAAGATATCATCTTTATGCAAATAGCACACATGAGGTACATAAATTCCATAATTATGAATGAACACATTTATCAAATATATTCCATGTTTTTATATATATCATAGTTTCATATTTCCATGTATCAATTACCATCACTTCCTCGTATTTCAGACAAATACGTGTAACAATTCATAAATATGCAATTCATTAACTCTTCCTACCAATCACGATTTTAAATTGTCAAATCACTTATTGAGTGCAATTTCAATGTTCACTAAAATCTATCATATAAATTTGGATGTACGTATTCATCAATAAATTCCATGTACAGATATCATCATCTCATATTTCCACATACATTTACTTTCCACATTTATGAATTCAAATAGCATATACAAGACATACCAATGTATTTCAAGTACGTTTTCATGATATTTTGTTTCGAACTCAGATTATTTCATACTAGAAGTTTTCTCATTAACTCATTTGGAATATCAATTCATACGGATAATACACTCAAGGCATAGAAATATATAATCACAATTGAACTCATTCATCAACCAAGTTTTATGCTCACGTCTCATCAACTCGTATTTCCTTATATCACATAATTCCATGTAATACTTACCAAACTTTTTCAAATTAATGAACACCTTACGGAATTGAGTACTTCATTTTCTCGATGCCATAGTTCAACTATGGTCTTACACATCTTCACATAATGAGCTATGGTCTTACACATATTCATATATCGATGCCATACCCCAGCTATGGTCTTACACGTAATCACATATCACATATCGATGCCATAGCCCAGCTATGGTCTTACACGAATCACATATCTCATCGATGCCATATCCCGGATATGGTCATATACGAAAAATCACTTGTCACTTGTCACTTGTAGCCGGCTACCACTATTCATCGATCGGTAGCCAAAGCTACCATTTTTCATCGATCGGTGCCGAGCTACCACTTTTCATCGATCGGTGCGTGAAGCTACCACTTTTCACCGATCGTGTAGTAGAAGCTACCACTTTTCACTAATCGGTGCCGAAACTACCACTTTTCACTTTTCATTTGTCATTGATCGATAAGTGTAGCCAAGCTATCACTTATCACTTTCACTTGTCCTTGATCGGATAAGTGTAGCCAAGCTATCACTTATCACTTGTTGCCATGGTCCAACCATGGTCTTTTCCTTCAATTCATCTTGTCATCGAACTCGAAATGCTCAATTTGATCATTTATTCAATTTTCATGCTTTTACATTATTCACGATTTTATCATCAATACATATGAAATAACACATCATGAAATTCATAAAATTAATAAATGATCACTAAAATTTAGCCATATAAACTCAAAAATTCGGTTTTTGTATTATAACGATAATCATAATTTCATAATAAATATTCCAAATAAAACATTATATCATTTCTAATCCAACACTTGTTGATTATAATCGGGCATGTGATCAACTTATACTCGAGTCATTCATATATTTTTGTATATTTTCCTCCTCCTCCTCTCCACCCACATCCTTAGTATAAACAACATACTTGTAGGTAACATTATCCATAATTTTCACTATCTACTTATGTGAATATTCAAGCTGTCCATCTGTGCCATAGTCACTAAATTATTTATATCTGGAGTTATAGAACTCAAAATTAAGTTCCGCTAATTTTTCCTGAAACTAGACTCATATATATTCTTACCATAAAATTTTCATAATTTTTGGTTAGGCCAATTAATACAATTTATTCATTGAAGTCTCCCCTGTTTCAGAGTACGACTACTCTGACCTCTGTGCACTACGAACCAAATTTCTCCCTGTAAAGAATTCCAACGACCATGCCGTTTGTTTCCCTTAAAAATAGACTCAATAAGGAATCCATGCATGTAAATTATGACTCTTAATAATTTTTTTAAAATTTATGGTGAATTTCTAAAGTCAGGACAGGGGATCTCGAATTCATTCTGACCTTGTCTCACAAAATTTATCATATCTCATGATCTACAATTCCATTGCTTACATTATTTCTTCTATAAGAAACTAGACTCAATAAGCTTTAATTTCATATTTTATTCATCCTCTACAATTTTTGGTGATTTTTAAAAGTTAGACTATCACTCTTGTCAAAAAGCAGTTTTAGTGCAAAATGTTGATTTCCATTTTGCCCCAAATTTCACAATTCATACAATTCAATCCTTGCTCAATTAACCCCTAAATTAAGATAATTTTCTCAATTAATACTTTTACTAAACATTATAAGTTATTTCATAACTATTAAAATTTAGAATTTCCACATAACACTCTAACTTCAAACTCTTTTACACTTAGGTCCCAAACATTCACTTTCTATTCAATTCTTTCAATAAAATCAACATATAAACAATTTAAAGCTCTAATTCCATGTCAAATCATCATATACTTCCAGCACATATTCATAGAAACTTTCAATTTCTTTCATGGAATCAAAACTAATGAATTCAACAAGTGGACCTAGTTGTAAAAGTCACAAAAACACAAAAATTTCAAGAAATAATCAAGAATTGAACTTACTTGCAGTAAAAATATGAAAAACCAGCTTGAGGGAACTCTTTCCTGGTGTTTTTGCTGATGAGAATGCAGAAAAATAAAGAGAAATCTAGATAATTCCACTTTAGTCCTAACTTTATTAAGTAAATTTTGCAATTTTCCAATTTTGCCCTTAATTCTCCTTGTTTTCTTGCTGATTTCATGCCCTTACCGTCCAGCCCAAATAGACCTTGGGTCTATTTTCCTTTAAACCCTCTTTCTTTTATCAATTAAGCTATTTAATCATTTCCTACAATTTTGCATTTGATACAATTTAGTCCTTTTGTTCAATTAATTATCGAACTTTAAAATTTCTTGACTGAAACTTTAATACTAACATATTAACACTCCATAAATATTTATAAAAATATTTATGGCTCGATTTAAAATTCTCGAGGCCTCGATACCTCGTTTTCGATTCTAATTATTTTAATATTTATTTTTAGTACACTATTCACTATTTCAAAATTTTTCCTAACTTCACATTTAATTTATACTCACTAAATTAATAATATTTCCTACTCATTTTTCGGATTTAGTGATCTCGAATCACTGTTCCGACATCACTGAAAATTAGGCTATTACAATAATGACATGTAATTATAGAGGATTTAGTATATATATGTGGTCCAAGTCAGAGATTTTGGGAAAATATGGACATCACATATATAATAAGGGTAATTACATGTTATTATTTACTATCATGATAGGTTAGCCCAAATTAAAAGTGATCTAATTTGGTTAGAATTTTATTGGGCTTTAATTATTAAATAAAGTATGGGTCAAATATGTGTATAAATATTAGGGTTATGGTCCCCAAATTATATACAAGATATCTTTTCTAATATCACATCATTAGGTAAGAGAGAGCAGATATTCTCTGAATTTCTTGTGTACTAATTTGGAAGATCAAATCCCCAAGATCTGATAAAACTTCAAGAAATTCATAGATTCAGGTACGCTTCCGTATCTAGTTTTGTTCTTGATTTATTCTTCATGATTTAGCATGATAGATCCTAGTTTATTCAATTTTATTTTTAGATTTATTTTACAAATCTAACATTTTGGTATTGATATTGTTGCCAGTGAAAGAGGACGTCGGTTTGAGGGCGTTGAAGAGCATTATCCTATTATTTAAGGGTTGGGGAAGGACTTTGGGTAGTTCTAGGTATTGTATAAAAAAAGACTAGGAATCGTGATGCTACACTTATTTTAAAAAAAGTAGATAAAAAAAAGAAAAAAAAAGAAATAACCTATAACTTAATTTTTTTGTTTCTTCTTTTATAATATATACTAGTTTCTTATCCCGTGCGATGCACAAACTAATTGTATGTATTAATAAAATTTTAAATATGTTTTTAAAATTTTAAAACATTTTGTAAATTCTCACAAATAATGATATTCATACATCCGTAAAATGGAAGGGATAAAATGAACTTTGAATTCTTTATTTTAGGTAAATTATTTCTTAATAGTTGTGGTTTTATTTCCCATAATTTTATCTTAATTTTCTTAATCAATATTATTAATTTTCTATTACCTTTTATAATGACATTAAAAATTGTATATATATTTTCATTTATATATTTATTGTTGTATATAACATTAACTTATTTAAAAAATTAATCTTTGAATGATTTCAATTAACTGACTTAATTTAAAATTAATCTTTGAATGATTTCATTTATATATTTATTGTTTTATTTGGACGATCTTACAAGGAAGAGTTCTTAGTAATGTTGAAAGAGTTAAGAGGGGACTTTCGGATGGTCCTTCTTGTCTCATTTGTGGTTCTCATTCAGAAGATATTCTGCACATTCTACGTGATTACCCACCAGCTAAGGATGTTTGGATTCAGATTAATCCAGGTAAGCATTTTCCAAATTTCTTCTCTCTTCCTTTTCAGGATTGGCTTCTTCTTAATTTGCAGGTAAATAGGCTATTCCATGGGGAGGGAGCTAGTTGGGATAGTTTTTTTGGCTTGCTTATTTGGCGCATGTGGAAGAATCAAAATTTATACATCTTTTAAGGCAAACCTTGGAGCTCAAAGGAAATTATTCAAGGTTCTTATAGTTGGGAGATCCATTTCCTCTCTTTAGCTCAAGAGGTCCCCCTCGGATGTCTTGATCACCCTATAGAAGTTCATACCTCTGGAGAACGGGTTTATCTTAACACTGATGGAGCAGTGCAACTGGATTCAGGCCTTGCTGCAGCAGGGGGAGTTGGTCATGATAAGGAAGGAAATTGGATTACGGGATTTTATCATTTTTTGGGTAAATGTTCGGTTTTCGATGCAGAGCTCTAGGGCATTCTGGACAGTTTTAAACTTATTCAATGAAAAGGTTATGATCAAGTCATCATTCATTCTGATAGCTTGGAAGTTGTCAAAGGCATTCTCGGAAGCTCTTCCACTGTTTCAAATTCAGCTTTGATTAGGCGAATCCGTAACATTTTCTCTCAGAAAAATCAATGGGTTTTGAAATATGTTCCTAGGGATCATAAAAAGGTTGCGGAATTTTTAGCTAAGCAAGCTTTGATAGAGAAAGCAAATCTGCAAGTGCTCGATGTCCCACCTGAAGTTACTCGCACCTTTATTGATAGGGATAAGGTTATAGGCGGTTTTTTCGCTTAAGCTTTAATCTTGTAATTTCTTAATTTTGTTTTCATATTCACCAAAAAAAGAAAGAAAGACATATAGCAAATAAGGTGTAATAAGAAATGCATTGTTGACATTTTAAGTAGTAATAAATATATTCACTATATATTATTATGGTAGTTATAAATTAGGTTAGTAGTAAATTACAATTCAAAATGTTATGAGTATTTCATTAATAGCTTTACTGATAAAGTTAGTTAAAAGTGTTAGTTAGTTAGTTAAGCTCAGATAGTTAATAAGTAGTTATTATCTGCTTGTATTAAATACCTTTTTGTATCTCTCAATTTCATTCAATGAAGATACAAACGTTTTCATTTCAGCTTTATTCTTGATTTCAACATGGTATCAAGAGCTAAGGTTTTCTTGGTATAATTTTTTTTTCTCTGGTTCTTCTCTCGCTTTTGTTTCATGGCCACTGAAACTGTGCCTATGGTTGATACTCCTCGACACTCTTCCAACATTGGGGAAGCAGTTCCTTCACAAGGTCAAGGCAGTGTTGCACCACAAACAGTCCATTATTTCTCCAAGCATGACACCATCAAACTCGGTGAGCACAATTTTATTCTATGGAAACATAAACTCTTATTGATTCTTAAAAGGTACGATCTTGAAGGATTTGTCTTGGGCACCATTCCTGCTCCTCCTCTCATCACTAGGAACGAGGGTCAGTTAATCGATAATCCTACATTTCTTATTTATAAGGAACAAGACAAGTTTCTAGCCTCGTGGCTACTGTCTACAGTCATAGATGATATCTTGGTCCATCTCACGACAGCCAAGACTAGTTGTAACAGTCCATTTTTGGTGAGATCGGAACAGTGGTTTCAGGACCACAAATCTGAGCCAAAAATTTAAAATTTTACTTTATTTTATTTTATGGTTGGCATCATGATAGGAAGGTCACATTAAAATTTCGATGCGAAAATTTTATCGATTGTGTGGTTAATTAGGTAAAGGACTAAATTGTATAAAATGTAAAAGTTGGGTTCTAGTAGCTATAGGTATCAAATAGCTATGGAATTCAAAACTTAAGGTCCTTATATGGTAATTAGACCATTGAAGGGTAGTTAGTAGATATTTTAATGACTCATCCATGGAAAAATTAGAAATAGCTAGGGACTAAATTGGAAATCACTAAAATTAAAAGATGACAAATAATTAAAAAGAATTATCATCTTTTCTATTCATCTTTATCTTCAAAATTTCTATGGAAACCCTAGGAGAGAGGATGAAAACTTTTCAAGCTCAATAAGATATGAAATCAAGTCCCGTTTTTAATGATTTTTATATTTTTAGAATCGGGATAACCTAATCCCTCTATTTAGGGGATTAATTTGAAAAGTTATCAAGGTATAAAATTTGGGTCACGGATGAATATGCTGAAAATTAAAAATTTATGGTAAAAAATGAAAGTTTGCTCATAGATAAACAACTTTTACAAAGCAATTTTGATGAAAACTTGATTTAGGGACTAAAATGAAAAAGTGGTAAAATCCATGGAAAATTCTAAAATTTTTGAAATGTATGTGCTATAAATGTAGTTAATGAATTTTGGCTAGGCTTGAAAAGAGGGATAAATTTCATGAATTTCATTTTCTAAGCCTAGGGAAAAAATCAAAATTTTTGAAAAGAATAGGAGCAAAATGGCAATTTTGCCTAGGACGTAATAGAACGCAAATGTGATTGAAATATGATAGATTAATATTTAAATTTATCCATATAGATCCGAAAAGACCAACCGTTAGGAAAGCAAAAGGTTTTGGATTAGTAGAAACTCAAAAACGAACCGTTTTCAAGGTAAGTTCGTGTAACTTAAAAATGTATGTTAATATGCTTGAGTTGAATTGTAAGATGGTGTTGATATGTATGAGATGATATATACATAATGATATAGTTTTAAGTTGTGTAGTGTGGATAAATTATCGTGTTCCGATTGGATGTTGAGTCTCGATAGATTGGTATAATAATGTATATGTTGCAAATAGAATTTAGCCCGAACAGGTACTTCTAATGTAAGCCCTCTTGAGTTTAGGTTATAAATTGGATTTAGCCCGGATGGGTAATCCACATTAAGCTCTTTGGAGCAAATGCTACTGATAAGATTTAGCCTGGACTGGTAATCTTACTGTAAAATGTACGACTCAAGAGTGTGCCTTCTTATTATGTACCCTAATGGGTACTTCTGCACATGTGTATATTACTCGAACATCCATCGAGATTTTGATAGTTTAACAGAAAAGGAATCTTAAAACATGGAAAGGTGAAAATTTATAGAACTTGTAATGTGATGAGCTCATCTATGTTTTTACTTGATATTCTTATGAAATTATGTGACTAACTTGTTTGAATAAGTGATTGTGTATTTAGGTAACTTACCCAAAATTGATGGAATGTGTAATATGTATGCTTGTTTTAATAAATGTGATCGATAAGTTTATTTTCCGTTATACGAACTTACTAAGCATAAAATGCTTACTCTATTTATTTTTCCCTGTTTTATAGTGCTCAAAGTTTGCAAAGGTTGGAAGTCGGTCGGAGCAATAATCACACTATCCACTATCTCATTTCGGTATAACTAGAAATCTCATTTTGGTATAATGGCATGTATAAGCTTAGTTGGCCTATGATGGCTTGTAATGGTTGTTTGTAACTTAGCCATTAGAGTGGCTAGTGATGGTCTATGTTTGGCTACTTTAAAGTGATGTTTTGATAATTATATAAGTGCTTATTATGTGTTGGTTTGATGAGATTGTAACCAAATATGCATGAAATGGTATGTTTTGATGAATGGTGGATTTGTCTAATTGAAATGCTTGAAATAGTTGGAATTGGTTGAGTGTTTTGCGTGCAGGTTTTTGGGTGATTTTGGGTGAGAAATGAAGCTAGGAAATGGCTTCATTTTGTCCACACGGGCAGACACACGAGCATGTATCTAGACCGTGTGTGGCACATGGCCTGATAACACGGGCATGTGGTTAGGCCGTGTGTCCTTTGCATCTTGAAAATGAGAAACTGAATGCTCAAAATTGGGCATACGGCCAGAGATAGGAGCGTGTGTAGTACACGGCCTGACCACACGAGCGTGTCCCCAGATCACACGGGCTTGTGAACCCTGAACTTAGGAAAATTTTTGAAAAGTCGCGAAAAATTTTTAAAGTTTCCGATTAAGTGCCGACTTGATTATAACACTCGTATTGGGCCTCGAGGGTCCATATAAGGAATGATATGTATGATATTGGTAAGTGAATAGTAATTTACGTAAATTAATTGAAAATGTTCTGAATGTTTTGGTAATACTTCGAAACCCTGTTCTGACGACAAATATGAGTTAGGGGTGTTACACTAGTTTTGAGATCTGGATGACCATTTAAATAAGATTTGGTGCTAAATCCAATATCAAGATTTCAAGTATGCGCCATGCTCTATACTCTCTCAAGAAAGAAAATCTTACAATCAATGAGTACTTGTCCAAAGTAAAAAGTCTGAATGACAACCTCATTGCAGCTGGTAGTTTGGTTACTGAACAAGAACAAGTGAGTATCATCTTGGTTGGTCTTTCCATTGAATATGAGTCCATTTGTGTGATCGCCTCAGCTACTCCTATGTCTCTTGACTTGTTGACTGAAATGTTTCTTAATTGTGAAGCCCAACAGTTGGCTTTGTTGACAGAGGTTCCTTTACAAGCCAATTTGGCTTCACATCCCAAGCAAGATAATATTGATAACTCGAAACACACTACAAACTCTAACAGCTATTCTCAAGAGTTTAAACAAGGACATAGAGGGCAAGGCTAAGGCTGGTCTCGTGGCAAGCTCGTGGCAATGGTCAGAGTTAGTCACGATCTAGACCATAGTGCCAATTGTGTGGCAAACTTGGTCATGTGGTTTAATCTTGTTATAACAAATTTGATGAGAATTTTCCTGGTGTTAGTCATAATCATTCAATGACAGTTAACTATCATCACTTCAATGGGCAGGGTTACTCTTCTCCTGCACCTCCATACTCCTCTCTGTCCCATTGCTGTAATTTACATCCACAGCCTCCTTCTTCATCTACTCAACAATCTTCTCGACCTTCTTCTTCAGGATCATCTGATCAGAGCTGGTATCTTGACTTTGACTACTCTCTCGTCTGCCTCTCCCTACACAGGTACAAATCAGGTGTCTATGGAAAATGGTTAATCTATTTTTATAGCTCATGTAGGCTCTTCTTCTTTATTGGCTAGTCTTGGGCTTTTGCGCCTCAACAATGTTCTACATGTACCTACTGTCTATAAGAATTTACTATCTGTAGGTCAATTTGCAAGGGATAATGCAGTTTATTTTGAGTTTCACCCTTATCTATGTTTTGTGAAGGATACTCAGACAGGGAAAACTCTTCTAGTGGGCCACATACATAATGGTCTCTATAGGTTTGATGTGTCTCAAGCTTCTTTCAACAAATTTATTACTGCTCCACAGTCCAACTCAACACTTTTATGCAATGCTCAGTTATCTTCATCTCGTGCATTATGGCATAACAGGCTTGGCCATCTGTGTAATAGCACACTTGCTCATGTTTTGAGAGCTTGTAATGTTTCTTTCAAACATAGCTATTTGTCTCATGTATGTTCAGCTTGTCAGTTAGGCAAATCTCACAAACTGCATTTTAGTTCTTCATAAACAGTGTATTCTTTGCCTTTTGAACTTGTTGTATCTGATGTTTGAGGACCAGCACATGTTCAATCAAATGGATTCGCCTATTACGTTTCCTTTGTTGATATGTACAGCAGGTATACTTGGTTGTATTTTCTCAAGGCCAAGTCTGAGGTTTTCAAATATTTCCTTCATTTCTAACAAATGGTACAAGTTCAATTCGGGTGCTCTATAAAAATACTTCAGACTGACTGGGGGGAAAGTATTGCTCTTTGTCCAATGAGCTTTTCAAGCTTGGAGTTCAACATAGGGTCACGTGTCTTCATACCTCAGAACAGAACGGTGTGGCTGAAAGGAAACATAGACGGATAGTTGACATGGGATTGACTTTTTTGGCTCAGGCGTCTGTACCTTTGGACTTCTAGTCATTTGCGTTTGCTCATGCTGTTCATGTGATCAACAGGTTACCTACTCCTATTCTACAAAAGAATAGTCCTTATGAAAAACTTTATAAAGCCAAACCTATCTATTCTCATCTGAAGGTGTTTGGTTGTACTTACTTTCCCTATTTGCAGCCCTTTCACCAACACAAGCTTCAGTTTCAGTCAATGAGGTATGTCTTTCTTGGGTTTGGAACCATCAAAAAGGCTATAAGTGCCTTGATGAAGATGGTCGAGTCTTTGTATCTCGACATATTTTTTTTTATGAATCTCAATTTCCATTTCAGCTAGGTTTTTCTTCACAATCTACCTTGGACTCCGTCATGTCTTTTCATCAACGATCTCACATTTCTTTGGTTGCAGCACCTATTCTTCTGAATCATCCATTTGTTCCTTCATCAAGGCCTACTAGATTATCTCCTGTGGCAAGTTCCTGTTTAGTCCACTTTAACATAAATTCTCTTGTTGGTGACTCTTCTTCTATAGGGCAACAAGCAGAATCCTCAGATGTAGCCTATGTATCTTCTCCTTGTAATCAGTCTACCACTCCTATAAGGTCCACTACATTTATGAATGCACACCCTATGCAAACCTGACCCAAAATTGGTATTTACAAACCAAAGGTGTTCTCTTCTGTTCTAACTGATAAGGAGCCTACTTCCATTATAGAGGCATTTCAGAGTCCTGCTTGGACAACAACTGCACAAACTGAATATAAAGCCTTACTTTCCAATCACACTTGGGACCTTATGCCCTTACTTGCAGGTCGAAGGGTAGTAGGTTACAAATGGATATTTAAGATCAAAAGAAATACTGATGGCTCTATGGTTAGATACAAAGGCCGATTGGTGGTTAAAGGTTACCTTCAAGAGGCAAGCATTGACTTTCAGGAGACATTTAGTCCTGTGGTTAAACTAAAAACGATTAGAGTGGTGTTGGCAATAGTAGTATCCTTGGGTTGGTCTCTCAAGCAGGTGAACATTAATAATGCCTTCTTGAATGGTGATTTAAATAAGGAAATTTATATGGTGCAACGACCAGGTTTTGAACAACAAGGGAACAATGGTCAATAGTTGGTATGCAAGTTGAGAAAGGCATGTATGGCCTTAAGCAAGCACCTCGGGCTTGGTTTCACAAGCTGAGGGAATTTCATTTAGCTAGTAAGCTTGAGTTGTCCAAAGCTGACAACTCTGTCTTTATTCATCGATCAGGGACTCAGTTGCTATATGTTCTAGTCTACGTGGATGACATTATTGTCACTGGTTCTGACTCTCGAGCTATAGACCAGTTTGTTAAGAAACTTGATGAATAGTTCTCTTTGAAAGATTTGGGGAAGCTAAGTTACTTTCTAGGGATTGAAGTCAACTATACTCAAGATGGTATTTTTCTTAGCCAGAAAAAGTGCATACTTGATCTACTTAGAAATGCATCAATAGACAAGTTCAATGGTTCTCCTACACCAATGGTTACTACCTTTTGATTATCAGCTCATGAAGGCAGTCCTATTCAATATGAACATTTTTTCAGAAGCATAGTTGGTGCTCTACAGTATGTAGTGATTACTAGACCAGACATTGCCTTCTCAGTCAACAAAGTCTGTCAGTTCAAGCATAGACCATTGGAATTATATTTTAAAGCTGTTAAAAGAATCTTGCTTTATCTGTAAGGCACTTTGGACCATGGCTTAAGGTTCAATCGAGCTTCCAAATTTTTGCTTAAAGGCTACTCCGATTCCAGCTGGGGGTCCGATACTGATGATCGAAGGTCAACGTTGAGCTATTGTGTATTTCTTAGAGGGAATCTAGTCTCCTGGAATTCCAGGAAACAGCAAGTAGTATCCAGGTCTACAGCAGAAGCAAAATACAGGAGTCTTGCACATGTCACTGCAGAAATGGTCTGGATTAGATCCTTGTTAACCGAGCTGTGTGTTCCAGTTAAGAACAAGGCATTAGTATGGTATGATAGTTCGGCTACTATTGCAGTAGTAGGGAATCCTGTCATGCACTCAAAATTCAAACATGTTGAATTGGATTTGTTTTTCGTGAGGGAAAAAGTAGTAGCAGGAGCTTTTCAAGTAGGTCATCTGCCAATTCAGGATCAAATTGCTAACATCTTGACAAAATCGTTATTAGTAGGATTGTTTAACAAGTTTACAAGTCAGCTTAGAGTTGTCCCTTGTGAACATGAAGTTATAGGAGGAAGAAAATGTTAGCCAAGCACGGGGCATGTTATGAGTATTTCATTAATAGCTTTACTGATAAAATTAGTTAAAAGTGTTAGTTAGTTAGTTAAACTCAGTTAGTTAATAAATAGTTATTATCTGCTTGTATTAAATACCCTTTTGTATCTCTCAATTTCATTAAATGAAGATAGAAACGTTTTCATTTGAGCTTTATTCTTGATTTCAACACTAAATATATTATTACATATCAATAATGCAAAATACAAAAAAAGTGTATTGATGATTTATTTAGATTGTTTGGTAGTTTGGAATTTATAATTAATGTAATAATACATCATTATTATTACGAATGTAATGAAAATCATATTTAAAATTTAATTTTAAAAATTAAACACATTTTAAATATAATTAAAAGTGAAATATTTGAAACTCAAAAAATTAATCTAAAATTTAGTATTTTTATATATACTTTCGTTCTTTCTTATATATATAATATATAATATATTTATTTTTATATTCTTTGTATCTATTTTATGATCCAATTTGACATTCATTATTTCTCCCAAAAATATTATATATCCTATGATATATAATTAAATTAATGACGGCAACAAAGCGTGGGTATCATTTGAATGTAATATCTGTAATTATTATTAGGAAAATACCTGTAATTTTTGAAAAATAAAATATGTCTATTTCTCGATGACATGATACCTTGGGAATTAACAATGGCCACATAAAAGCGACTGTAAATCACGTTTCATTTATATTACTTTAGCGTCAATCATTATCATGTCTACTACTTGTCAAAAAGGAAAAGAAAACAAACGAACAAAGTCAAGGAATTGACAACTGATATATGTTAATAATGTATACACCTAATATATACTTAGGTGAAGCTGTCAAGTGGGATCAAAGCGTAACCTTTCTTAAAAGAAAATAAAATCAAATTGAGTGATTTCAAACTACAATTTAGTTTATTTAAAATATCCGAACAAAACCTTTCAAGAATACCCCAAACAAACAATTTAATTTTTGAATTATTTTAAACTCAATTTGAAATAGGTCAATTTTAGTCTAGCCCGATTTATAAAATAAAAACTAAATAAATAAACAAAAAAATCCAAATGTTTTTACAGTCCATTAAATGTCTATTTACAAAACCAAATCAACCTAAATTTTAAAACCTAATTACAAACCCAATAACTTAAACCCTAAAGGCCCAACTGGCCCAAAACTTTAAGCAGAACAGAAAACCCTAGCCCCAACCTATCCTCTTCTGCCGCCGCATGCTAGGCATGCCTCTACCTTTGACCCGCGCCGCATGTCAGCCACCGCTCCTCCACGCGTCTGACGCCTGCAAAACAAGACTAACACGCAAGCAGTACAAACAACGGAGAAAAAGACAAAAAATGGCAGAAAACAAAATAAAAAGACAGAACGAATCATGTATTTGGCTATAAAGGTCGTAATCTCAGCTTTGTAATTTTGGAGAGGCACATCAGAAAATAAAAAACAAAAAATTTCAGAGGTGATTTCTCATTTTCATTTTTACATTTTTCGTTTCATTTTTACAAAAAAAAAAAAACAAAAACGATTACCTGTCGAGTGGTCTTCACCGTCGTCGCCTCTTTCGAGCCAAAGGCCGTCGGATCCCTAGGGATTTGGCCATGGGCCACGGCGGAGTTTCAAAAATTGAAAGGTTTTCTCCTCTTTTTGGAAGATCGGCACTGGTTGATGGGTTTTTTACTCTAAATCGGAGTCCTACTCTTTAAGGCGAGCAAGAAAGTCACCTCCTTTTTTTTACCGACTGTCGCGAACGGTGGAACCGTTACCGGCAACCGATGGCCGGCGCGACGGAGCCCGGTGACTCCCCTGATAGGACCTAAATGCCTTGAGAGAGGGGGAGAGGTTTTAAATTTTTTTTTGTTTTTTGAAAGGTAAAATGAATTTTTTATTACAAATTTTAGTTTTATAATAGCAACAAAACGACGTAGTTTCAGACTCCCCCCCCCCCCACGCGCCCAAAACGGCGTCGTTTTGGGGGAGAAACCAGTGCGACCCGACCCATAACCGTAGGGGATCCGCGCGTTTTAGACTTATGGTCTATTTGCGCGCTCGATCCCTCTGCTTTATGGACTGTTCTGATTTAGTTTACTTTATTTATTTTCTTTTCTTTTAAAATTGTCCCAAACATTTCTCGCATGCTTCGATTTAGTCCTTGGCGCGCCGATCCTCTGGGGAAAGGATGCGTGTCCAAGAATAGGTTTTTTGCCCACTTAGTCCTGTACTCTTGCGCGCTTTTCTAATTTGGTCCTTCTTTGTTTATTTTATTATAATTTTTTACTGTTAATTTCGCGTTTGTCCTAATTAAGTCCTCTTTTATTTAATTTCAGCTTTTATAAATTGTTTTATATATTATTCATCTTAAATTTTTATATATATAAATAATATTCATTTTAAAATGTTTTAATATATTTGATTTTGAATTATTTTATATATTATTTATTTTACATTGTTTTATTTATTTATTTTAAATTCTTTTTATATCTTTTTTTTTGAATTGTTATTATAAATTTATATATATATATTGTTTATTCTTTAAAAAAAATTAGATTTTTATTTTCAAATTTATATATATTGTTTATTTTAAACACTTTTATTTTTTACATATATATTATTTGTATTAAACTGTTTTTATATTTTATGTATAGTATTTACTTTAAAATTTTTTACATGTTATTATTTTAGACTTTTTATATGTTATTTTAAATGATTATATACATTATTTATTTTAAGTTGCTTTACTTTATTTTAAACTTTTTGGTATATTAATTATTTTAAATTGCTTTATACTAGTCATTTTTTTTTTTGATGTTTTTATTTATTTAAAGTTGTCTCATTATTTATTTTAAAATTGTTTTATGTTATTTCATTCTTTTGATTATTATTGTTGGTATTTTAAATGATGTATGTTGTAAGACTATCGCCATTGCATGCTCTTTAATTCGCTTATCCATGTTCATATTATTGTCATTCGCTTGTGAAACATTTTATTCATATATCATCGTTCCATGTCGCACTATACTTTTATTTCATATCATCACCCCATGAATCAAGTCTCGTTACATTTATCCAATAAATCGTTTTATTCTAATCCAAACAAATAACGTACGTCGTTTAAATATTGTATTTGCTATTATTCAAAAACAAAAATTTCAAAATAAGGCAATGTTTCACATTTTGGAACATCGAGGAATTGTGCCCTAACTTACGGGGTTTCAGTTTTCTCGTTGATTTTAAATAGCCAAATATCCTTTTGAGTTTTAAAATACACGAAATTCCAATTAAAATTAAAGACAAACTTGTGCTCGGGAGTTCATGGTATTGTGTCCTAATTTACGGGATGTGATACTCCGATATCTCGAGACGAGGAAATCTTTAACAATCGTTTTGAGCTAATTTAAGCTTTTTTTTAAAATCGACATTGATAAAAAAAAGGATCGTATCTTAAATCCATTCCCGATTTTCAACTTTTGACATTAAGACACTAACTAATCAATTTGGTACCAATTTTGGGCGTAACGAGGGTGTTAATCCTTCCTCGCACGTAACCGACTCTCGAACCTATTCTCTCGAGTTTCGTAGATCAAAAACACCATTTTAGTAAACTAAAATGTTTTATTAAAACAAAGGTGATCCGATCACACCTAATAAAAATCGGTGATGACTCCCGTTTTAATCTTCATTTTTAAACAAAACCGATTTCCGTTTTCAAAAAAATGGTTTCCACACAATCTTTATAAATGTTGAGCTCAATTTCCATAAATTATCTACCAGCAATTTGTTAGATTATCCTCTTTTATACCATTCAAGAATTTAATAAGTGTTTTTAATTATAAACCTTTGTTTTATTTTGTATTCGGTTGAAACTCATATTTAATTATATTTATTTTTATCTAAATATTATTCTGCATCAAATGAATAAGTGACTGTGCTCAAAAAACAAGAATTATCTTATTCATTCACCTCACGCATGTAAAGGAGGATAATTATTTGAGTTCTTTAAAGAATTATATCGTTATGTTTATGAAGAATTTTATGAAATAAATATTTAAGATAATTAACGTGATAAAATTAACTTTTAAATGAATGTTTCTGAAACAACTTATAAAAGTCGACTTGCAAAGATTAAAGGGTTTTTGGGATGTCTTTTCAACTTCTTGTGTTTACTTTGATAGTTTTGTTCCATATACTTGATAGGTTTTCTTAGAGAGTTTTTCACTATTTGTAAGTAAGGATATTTTGGGGAGAGTGATTGTAGCGATTGAGTTTAGTATTGGAGTTGCAATTATATGTAGTTGTAAGGGCAGATTGAGCTTAAACCAATATACAATCCACAAAGTAAGATCATCGTGCTTGAATTGCATTAACAATGATCATCTGTTGATTCTCTCCTTATCTTACTCTTTTTCTAATACTATCTTAAAAAACCAGAATCAATGTCTTTGGCTTCACCTTCATATTGATGGATGTTGGGACCACGCCAAAGACATTAATCTGAGCATTTATTTCACATAGGCACAACTACTTGAGTTTAGTTCAACGGGGTCTTGACTCCCATGAGTGTAATGCCAAAAAAATTATGGTTTTGACATTTGACATCGTTTAAGGAGTAGATAAAGTGATTTTTTTAGAAAACTTGAAAATAAGTCAGATAAAGTATTTTTATGAAAGGAAAAAATTATATTGAATATAAAAATATGTGAAAAGAATTTTTGAAGTGAGAATGTGGCAAAAAAAGAGACTAGAATGCAAATTAAAAAATGTTAGATGATTTTTTTTATTAGAGCTCAAATGATTTATAATTAAGTTCCAACTTTTCGTCTATTAATTATAAATTCATTTAGTCACAAAGTCATTACACTATAGTATCGTAACTAAGCTTTCCCTAATGACATACCATTACGAAAAAAACTCAATCAGTGTTTGCCAAATGACCTTGTTATAAGTGTGTTACCCTCACAAGATATCTTTAATCTCTTTGGGATAAATTTATTCTCCCAATATGAACCAAACCAAGGATAATTGGTAAAAAGGAAAAATTGTTGATAAGTCCTTAAAGATTTGATTTTTTACTGTTCTGACTAGGTAAGTTCATATGGTATGATTGTATTTAAATTATTATATACTTGAATTATGAATTTGTGTATGTTTGATAATAATTAAAATTGTCTACAATTTGGTACAAAAGGTGAGATATTGACTAAATTGTAAAGAAATGATAAATTGATTGATAAATTTAGTTATTTAATGAATTAATAGTTGAGTAAGACTGATTGAATCATATTGGTATGTTTGCGAATTATTATCGAGAAGAGGACTAAACTGAAAAGAATTGAAAATAGTATAACTTAGTGAAACTGACTTGAAATTGAGATGAATTATACTATATATGCATGAAATGATAACTTTATTAATGAATTGATGATATTGAAATCAATATAATGGGAGTCAAACCTATAATGAAATTGGACTATTTATTACCTTATTAACTATTCGAGCAGATTCGGATAAAGCTGGCATGTCATAGAATTGATAAAGTACAGGTTACTTTAACTACGTGTCGATGAGTGATGGACATAACTTTTACTTCAGTTATATCGATGAGTGCGGAGCGCAACTATTTACATCGACATTGTCCAATTGAGACACTGGGTGTCAAATTGGTGAGTTTGTTGGATACGTGTATTCATTCGAGTCCAAGTCAGGTTAATAGGGGTATAAAATATGATATTTGATAAATGATATATAAATTTGATTAATAATGTGACTTGGTAATACAAAGCTAAATTTATGAATATCGAAAGCATGTGAAAGATCGTGTGAACCAGATATACGAGTCCGAAGGGATGACATGGAAATGTGGCGAATCTATAAATTCGATTCAAAATTCAAACAATGAAAAGAAACAGTGATTGTCATTAAATTGAATTTGGATGTATGGTTGATAAATAGATGAAATGGTATGAATTTGCTATTAAATTGATTAAATGTTGATTGATTATGTGAATGCCACTAAAATGTTGATTATAAGTGGATTAGAATATTATATGTTTGAATCACTATACGATACGATATATGTTGAGTTACGATTGTCATGTTTAGGCAAACTTGTCAAGTTACTAGTTTATCGTATTAAATTGTTATTGAGGTAAGTTATGGTTTAATTCCTATAAACTTACTAAGCATTCGATATGCTTACCCCTATTGTTTTCCCTTTCCCTATAGATTGTTAACTTATGGAATTTGTCAAGCAGATCGTTGAAAAGCTCACACTATCCCATTGTTAATTTGGTAATCTTTCAAACGTTTTAAAGTCTGGTTATGTGGCATGTACATAGGTGTTACATATGAGTTTACTTGGAAATGATAGTTGGTTTGAAACTTGGTTAATGGTTGCTTTTGAGAAAGTTGATGTTCTTATTAAATATGTATGTATGCTTGGTATTATATTAAGCTTTAAATGAAGAATCTGAATGACAAGTTTAGAAGTGAAATGGTTTGGTTGAATGATGGAATTGAATGGTTATATATGTTTGAATCGTTTGTGAATTCATAGGTTAAAATGCTATGTTTAAGTAACTAATTGATGTATAATGGTTTGGTTGACATTGGAAATGGTAAAATGGATGTTTTAGTATGTATCTTGGTGGTTTTATGCAAGTTTGGGTGTGCTTTTAAGCACCATTTGAGTAATAGAGTTGGTTTGGCATTAAAAGGCACCAAAATGTGATTTTTGACAATTTTGGCTCAAAGGTATCGGTACCTTAAGTAAGGGTATCTATAACCTCCCCAACCCAGCCTAGAAGTTATGAACGGATTTTGAAGGTCACATCGGCCACCGAAATGGCCTAGAAGAAATGAACGAACTCTTAGAATCTTATTTTCAAAACATTCGCTTAATTCATAAAAAACTATAGTGGACATCTCTTTTTGCCAAGTTTAATTAAAATTCCTATTAAAATATTCTCATTAAATTTAACATCATACATATTTGACCATTTATTTCTATTTAGAGTTTCCAAAAAAAATCCAGTTTTGCAATTGAAAACTTAGTGTTCACAACTTGTTAATAAATCCAATCTCATGCCACAATTCTTAATGTTCATGCATGGTATAACAAAATATATCTCAATGGCATGTCAAAGGAAGAAAAGTAGCAGCCCAAAAATGGTGTTTAAAGGGGCAGCAACACCACAAGAATTGGCAGTAAAGGGGTTATTTTGAGCAACAATAAAGAGGTTAAATGAATAGCACAAGAGATGCTTTTTGTGATAAAAACCAATAGCAAAGATGCTGGAAAGAGTATTAAAATGGATGTAAAAGCAACAACAATAATCGACAACAGAAGAAAAAGAAAAGAAAAGGAAATGGGAACAAATCGGCACCACTACTAATGGAGAAGAGGGACGACTATTGAGGTTTGATGGCAGCAATGAGAGGCTGATTTTGGGCGATTTTAGAGCAACAATGGATTGAGTTAAATATTAAAAATATTAGTAATATGGCTGGAAAATAGCAGCAACAACAACAACCAAAGAGACGACACAACAATGGTAGGAAACACAATATTTGGGACGACACAAGGAAGAAGAAAGGGAAAAATTGAGAGAGAATAGGAAAGGGAGAGGAGAGGAACGATTAGGGAGGAAAAAGAGTGAAAAAAATAATTTTTTTAAAAAAAAGAGAAGAAAATCTCAACAAAAATTTAGTTTTAATCTTTAAAAAAAAACTTATAGCCCTTTTAATAAATTAGATAAAATATATTTTTTTATTCAAACTTGTCAGGAGATTTTCAGTGTTTGAGTCAGAATGAAATTTGAACAAATTGGCTAGAATATAATAGCTTAAAGCTCAACTAAGAAATAAATACGAGCGAGTGGAATGACGAAAATGTGCAAGTGTACACAATCGCAACAAGTAATAAAGTGACAAGTAAATATCGAGTTATCGTACCCACATGGACTGTGAAAAGAATTATTTATGAATGGAATTAAAAACACTTTGGTGAAGAAAAATATTTTAAGTTGAGAAGGTGATTAAAAACTAAGATTTTAACTAAGTACAATAAATAAAAAGAAAATAAAAGTTCCAATGCACGATTTCAAAAGATGATTTTAATCAAGATAACATAATTGTGCTAGATTAATTACATTTATTAACCTAGAATTACTAAACTCATGTTCATGTTGTTACGAATAAATTCTCGACAACTTGGTAATTTGCTAACTTATGAACATACTCACCTACCAAAATCCATTTATCTCTTGACTATATCTCTATGTCAATTCAACTGATTAAACAAATTTTAGTAAGCAAATGTGTTAATCCACATACATACTTCTGAAATTAAAATAATCTCTTGTACATATTTCTATGTTAATTCAAATAATTAATTCAATCTCATAAGCATATAAAAGGTTATGTGAGGTAACAATGTATTCCTACCCTAAAACAATTTAATCATAATAATCTTGCAAGTTATGCAAGGCTAATGTATCATTAGATACCGTTGCTAATTTAACCCTCAGCTAACTTAGATGATTAAACATGCACTGATTAAATATATTGTGTCAATTAACTATAATTTCAATCCGTTTAAATAATTAATTATTTAGTTACCTTACAATTGTAATGCAAGAATAACTTAGTGATGGTTTTACTTAATCAAACATCTTACCAAGGCCCATAACAACACAAACATAATTTTAATAAATTAAGTAGACGAAATGCAATCAACCTAACACAAATTAAATTTAAGTTATATTAATTAAATTAAACATATCAATATCACAAATATTCATAGACATGTTTATAACAACAATAATAAAATTAAAAGGATAAGGAGCAAGAATCAAATCCGGTGTTTCTCCGAAGCTTGACTAGTTTGCTCCGCTCCTCCTTCTCCGCTTGTCTTTGTTGAACCATGGCTTCCATGAACACTTGAATGATGCTTCCAATGGTGGTTGAAAGACTCTTCCTCAAGAGGTGAAATCAGCAAGGGAATGGGGAAGAAAATGAAGAACAACGGAAAGGGATTGAAGAGAGAAAATGAGAGAGAAGTGAAAAGATGAGAGGTTTTCAGATGTGTTTCAAATGAGCAGCCAAGGGGAGGGGGGTTTATAGGTTGAGTAGGCTGCTAAAAATAGCAAAAATCAGCAGTCATAGAGTCCCCCCATGGCCGGCCACACTTGTGGCAAGTTTGAAGGTTTCAAACTTACTATTTTAAGGTAAGGGCAAATCTAGAAATGCATGAATAGTGAATGGGTTTGAATGCAAATTCAAGGAGTCTTCAAGGACTATTTTGCAAGCCAAATAATCAGTATGTGGGATGGTTTTGGGCAGCCCAGTGCTCGGTAGGATCAGCTTTCTCTGATCCTTCTCGGTTCAACTCAACTAGGCCTCTTTTCATAATTAATTAATAATAATTATTTAACCCAAAATAAATTGGATTAAAATTAAAATTAATTATATTATGAATTAATATTCATAATTTGGACCATCTTAGGCTAAAAAATTAATTCACCTCAGTGCTTCAAAATCGCTTCTCGGTTTTGTACTTTCAGCTGTGTCTGCCAAGCCAATTTTCGCCCTTTGTGCGAATCTGTCGAAAATTAATCATAATTTATTACAAAATTAATTAAAATTCAACATGTTAATAGTTTAAGTACAATTTAATTATTTTATAATTGTTATATATTTTTCGACAAGAATTACTAAGAATTTGAGTTAAAAAGGGCATGAAAAAGTGTGTATATTTTCGTGTTTCCATACCCCAAAACTTAATTCATTACTCATCCCGAGTAATGCACAAATTGAAAAGACTTTCTTTGAAACACCTTTGAAAAATTCCTTCAGAAAAACATTCTTCCCAAAATTATGAATTTAGTATACTTATGCTCAAGAATAAGAAATTTGATATTTATGCTACTTAAGTATACATATCATTCAAATTAATCTCAATTATTATTATTATGATAGAAAAAATAGACTAAATGCTTTCTCAATAAAGACACGTTAAATCCCTACCAATATGATTTTATTCCCTTATTTAAGATTAAGCTGCAATCATCAAGTTTAATTTATGCCTTCATATGTTGAGCATAGCAATTTCTCTCCACTAATGTAGGTAGCATAGAAACTTGAATCAATAGGTCTTTTAAATAGATTGTAACGTGGCTAGGCTAGGGGTAGGTAAATGATAGATAAATTTAGGCTTAAAACCCTAGACACAGCTTCAATCGGACTTTCGAAATATTTAAATTTAATACACCAACTTATTTGGTCTCACATGCTCTTTTATACATCTATTTTCTTTCAAGTACGTATGCTTTTCTCTTCTTCTTTTTTTTCACGAGCATTTTGCTGTATGTACTACAATTTTTTTAGCATTTGGTACTTATTTTCAACTCCCCCCAAACTTATTTTCAAAGAATATTCTGAACAGTACTAAGTTCAGTGTTTAGACAATTTAAAGATGATTAAGAGAGAAGTGATGGCTAAATATTGCAAAGGTTCAAATAAAATTAGGCCATGTAGTCTCAAAGTTAGGTTTCAAAGGGTAAAAATTCATCAAGGTTGGCTTGAAAGGCTCAAACAGTCTAAACAAAAGTTGCCTAAATCATTTTCAACATTCCATGCTTTCTAGGATTTCACCTCAAGAAACTACTAAGTCAATTCTAGAGACTTAAACTTTCATGCATACCTAACTTTCTTAAGGAACTAAAAATTTTATGGTATGATTTGCATGCTTTATTAAGAATAAACTTTATTAAGAATACGTTTATGTCATAATTCTGCTAATATAACAATTATTGAAATAATAGAATTTTATTCATACTGAAGTTTAGCATTCTTAACAAAATTTCAAATTTTTGAACAAAATATATCCTAATCATAATTAAAAGAAAAATTTATTCTTAGAGGAAATAATTTCAATTTTTCGGTCCCCCTACTTAAGATGAACAATGTTCTCATTGTTAAAAGAGAATAGATACTATATACCAGGTAAGATTCTAGAAAAAAAGAGGTGAGTCAATTTGACTACTTAAGTACCAAGCTCTCTCTAGATCCAATCCTAGACACGTATATATCTATTGTCACACTTTGTACCTTGCAACTTGTTCATTTTTATTTATGATTTCCACCTCTTATTTTATTATGCGATAAAAAAAATCCTAATAGAACCTAATCCTAAAACATTAAATAACCTAAGAACAAAACTAAAATAAAGTCAAGATCCCTTTTTTTTATTTATTTGTAGATCCCTTCGAATTTGACTCATCTTTTGCTCCATCGTCTTTGTTTTTGTAACATCCAATACCCATAACCCACACCGGGGTGAAATACAAGGCATTACTTAACTTGATCTCGTGCATACTACCATTCTCAAGTCACCGAGACTCGGTCCAATTTAAAACTTTTTCAAGTTTTACTTTAAACTTCTTATTATGGGCCTACGAGCCCCAAATCGATTGTTGAAAACTATTTGGGACCATCTCAGGTCCTTAAACCAACCCTAATAAATTGCCTTTAAATTAGGGTAGACGCCCGTGTAGAAGGGTAACACGCCCGTGTGACCATTTCGACATGGTCGTGCTGATGGCCCGTGTGGCTCACACGGTTTAAGCACTCTGGGACACGCACGTGTCTTACACCCGTATAGAATTAATTTCTAATTCACACCTACAGTGGCTTTCACACGGCCAGTCACATGCCTGTGTCAATGGTCTGTGTCCCTCACACGGCCACGATATACCCGTGTCCTAGCCCGTGTGTGAAAACATGGACATTCTATTTTTGACGTTAGCATGCTTAAAATGTCACACGACCAAGGCACACGCCCATGTGCTGGGTCGTGTCCTTCACACGGCTGAGACACACGGCCGTGTCTCTGCCCGTGTGTTTATTACCATGCATATTAACTCAAAATTTTTACGTGTAGGGGACACACAGCCGGACTACATGCCTATGGGGCAAACTGTGTGTCACACATGGCCTAGACATGTCCGTGTGTCTACCCGTGTGGACATTATAAGGTATTTACCAAGCCTCATTGCCACCCTTCAGGCCCGGCACTTAATGCCTAGGTGTGTTTGGAAGGATGTTAGCCTACAGGCTAGGCACTTGGTGCCCAAGTGTGTTCTCGGTTGGTTAAGTTTGTTTGAGCGTTCTGGTGTGTTCTGGATGGTTAACCGCGTATCCGAATCTGTTATATTGCTTACCGAGAAAATTTTCACCAGTTATATGACTTGTAATTCATATTGTAAATGGTTATATGATTTTCTAATTGGTTAATATGAGTTGATATTAAATGATCTAGTATAATTGAATTGATTATTTATTATGATTATTGATATAAAGACTCACCTGTTGAACAGTTGTGATTGATAGGATTATAGTTTATTAACTGTTACTGTGTGATTTATATGTTTTTTGACAGTAAGTTTATCGTTTTAACCATTAAACTTACTAAGCTCTGTTAAATCTTACTCGTATCTTTTCTTCTATTTCTTTGTAGATTACATTTTGTGGAATCGGGCGGTCGAATCAACTCAAAGAATCACTCTATCCAGATATCTTTTGGTAGTTTTTTTTTATGTTTATCTTTGGGTTATATGGCATGTAATAGGTGTGGTTTGTATATGTTTTGAATATTTACTATATGTGTTATATATGAGATTGATGCAAAGATGTTTAAGCTTGGTATTAGCTTGCTTGTGTATGTGCATTTAATCTTGGTATGAATATATTCATATAAAGTTGTTTTGGTCATCTAATATAAACCTTATGTAAGTGTTTGAATCATGGTATGAATGAATGTGAATGAATAAGAAGAAATGGTAAGTTTGGCATGAGTTTTATATATGAACTTATGAACTTGAATACAAATTAGTTTGATGTGACATGTGAATTGAGGTTGATAATTGAATTGTGGTGTCAATGAGGACACTTAGGTTGAATGTTTTGGCATGTTTTAGGTTTGTTTAAATGTGTTTTTAAAGTATGGAAATGGTTGGTTTTGATATGGCTTGGTACCTAAGTTTTGGATGAAAGTTTGTCTTGTTTTGGAAGCTTTTTAAGGTGCACACGACCTGGGACACGGGCTATCACATAGTCACAGTTAGTTACACCACCTGAGCACACAAGCATGTGGGGTAGCCACACAACCATGTCCCTGAGCCACACAATCTAGGCTCTGTCATACGGCCGTGTGACCCCCTATTTCCAAAATTTTCAAAAATTTTCATTTTTTTTGTTTTGATTCAAATTAGTCTTTGATTGTTCTCAAACTATTTTTAAGGCCCCATAAGCTCGTTTTAAGGCTCGTAAATGTTATTTTTCTATGAATGAAATGTATATTCTAATGTTGTTATTTAAATTAATAAATCAATAGTTTAGTGAAGTAAATTGTTTTGATATGTGACGTAAAAATCTGTAACCCTAATCTGGCGTGGAGATGGGTTAGGCCTGTTATATTAAATCTTAAATAGAAGGATAAAATGTATTTGAATGTACTTGAACTTGTGTCCTCCTGTATTGACAACAATATTAATACCAACTAAATTAATGTTTTCATAAGGGAATGTTTGAAAGTGATAATAACCTAGTAGTAAGGATGATTAGCGACAAAGAGATGATGCTAGTAGCTTGGCTCTTGTTGTAAATATGAAGGAAGACAATGGGAAATCAAGTTTAATCACGTTTATAGGGAAGCTAATCCCACACCGGACTACATGGCTACTTCAACTGCAAATGATGATCCGGGGTTGTACAAGGCAGTAGGATGATTTTTTTTTTCCACAACGTGTTTCAAATTTAAATTATTTTTAGAAAAGAAGTTCATTACATTAGGAAAAATATGGGAATTAATTTTAATAAATAAGATATAATTGAGTGTGAGAGTCAAATGAATCGAAAGGTTCATGTTTAGTTTGTTTCGGAAAGAATCATAGAATTTTTTTAAATAAAAAAATGAATAGAAAGATAATCTACTTTCATTAAGTGATTTATTGGATAATCCAAATGAGAGGATCTTGAATACTATTCGAAATTTAGAAGAAATATGCAAGAGGCTATTGAACGGTTGAAAAAGGCTTGACCTACTTACGAAAAGTAGAAATGGAGGCGGATCAGTTTCGAGTGAATGTATATTCTGAGATAGAATGAGAAAATTTGAATTTGATTAATTCAACTTATAAGATTTTGAAACAATTAGAAATTACAAAAAGAAAACTATTTATTTTGAACAACAAAGAGCAATTAATCAAGTCCTACAACGGATTTTTTAACAAGCTTTACAAAGAGCTCTATGAACTCCGAATAATTTTTAAACGTGTTACATTTACGTACCTTTAACACTAATATTGGCTTGTTTGAGGTGATGAAAGAAACAACTGATAAATTTTTATTTATTTTTTACTTTTTACTTTCTTGAAGCACAATTCTTATTTATTTGCTGGAAATAATACATAATCGCAATTGTATTCTTTTGAGTTTTTATTTAGTTATATATATATATATATATATTGTAAGGCTTAAGCCTCTTTTCTCCACCCAAAAGAAATTATTAAAGAAATGGGATTGAATTTAAAATTTTTAGTGAAAATATAATATATATTTTTTTTTCCGCCATAATAAAAAGATTAAATTAAAAGTAACCAAAATTTGAGTAAAAATAGTGTAATAATACAAACCATAAAACATCTAAATCTAAAGAAATAAAAATGTAAAATTTACACCTCAATACAAAGCAAAAAAGAAGAGTAAAAACAAAATAACAAGGGAAATAAATAAATAAAAGAGTAGCAACAACTATGAATATTCGTGACAAACAGTGAAATGCTACTTGAAATAATTCAATTTTATCAGATTTTTTCTTCTCTAAATGCTCTCAGATGGGATTGGAATTCGACTTAAAGTGGCAGATAAAATTGAATCAACAAAGAATCTGAAAGGCATAAAATTGAAAAGCACTTCTGTTCATATATATATATATATATATATATATATATTCATTTATTTTTACCATTTAAACTTTTGAGACCAAAATAATATTTAAATAAATCTATTTCAACCTCCCAACTTTATTCAAATATTTGAGAGAAGAAGCCCATTTTCACTTATGGCCTCAAAACACCTTTGGTGAATATTTGGTCGTAATTTTGTTATTAAAAACAGCAGGTAAGAACTTAAAATAAAAATTACTGTTCACTTACCTAGAGAGGTGAAAAAAATTAAAAACGGTAAAAATTTATTTGCACTTTCTTGCTTCCACTTCACTCGAACAAGAAAAACAAATATATGCAAAAAAGAAGTCTTTTTCCCAACTATGAGAAACCCTAACACAGAGAAACAAGGAAAAAGCGAAACGGCGCTGGAAATTGGGGACTTCGCATGCACTGCCATTTCCGGAAAGGATCCCCTTCCGTACAAAAGACACGAGTCCTTGTCTTAAGCCACTGTAATATGGACACGTAGCACCATGCATGCCTCGTTCCCTTTGTCAGTTAAATGTCGCTTTCACGAAACATGTTTTGAGACAGTAAGTCGGCGGCTGCGGCGCTTCACTATTGGCTTCCCCCGGCTACCTTTGCTCCGCAGGTTTTTCTGTCGGCTATCCTTTTTCACCATTACCGGAGTTAAAACCAAAGCTGCTCCAACCGACGCTTTCATTAACGCCACTGCAGGGCTGGAATGGAACTCATATGCCCAAAGAAAAAGATGCTCTTGTTTTGCATTTCGATCCAACACTTGAAAAGTTGTATTTACTACCATTAAGGATTTATCTTTTTGTTTACTAGAGCATAATTGGGTTAAAATTTTACAAAAGGTAAAAAGAAGAAATTTTGAAGTTAGGTTGGTCAGAGATTCAGAGGGCCAGAGCTAGGTTGTTTTGGGTGTTGGCAGAGCCAGTCTACAGTCTACACACTACAGTCCAAGACCAAGGGGGCCAAGTCCTCCACAATATATGCAATGGCAAGTGCCAATAAACCAAAAAACAAAATCCCCTTCTTTTCGCTTCCATCCCAACCAACCTAACATCCCCCCCCCCCCAACAACACTGCTTGGTTTTCTATCTCTTTTATCTTCCACTCCCAGTGAGAAAACCATGACTGTTGTTTCTATTTTCAAGCTGGCTCTTTTCTTCACTCTTACAACCACTCTAGTTACTATTTCATTGCAGCAGGAGCAACCTCTCCTCCTCAACTCGGCTGAGCAGGACTCAGTTTACCAAGTTCTCTCCTCCATCAACTCTGCCACCAATTGGCGGACTCTCTTCCCTGACGACCTCTGCTCTTACCCTCCTCACGGCGTTGTTTGTGATTATTTCACCGACCCAACAACGAAGAACGTTACGGTCCATGTCACGGAACTGAGTTTCGGGTACGTTTCCGATTTTACACCAAACCCATCTTGCTCTCCAAACTCCACTTTCAGCCCTCTCCTCTTCACTTCCTTCAAACATCTACGCAAGCTTTTCTTCTACCAATGCTTCACCCAAACCCAAGCTTTTGTCCCCGATATCCCCACAACTTTCGGCTCCTCTCTTGAAGAGCTTGTATTTATAAACAACCCAGCTTTTGTTGGTCCTCTCAGTAGCATCACCGGAAATTTCACAAGTTTGAGGAGGTTGGTTTTGTCCGGAAATGGAATTCATGGGGCTATCCCAAATGCAATCGGTGATTTGGCTAACATTGAAGAGATAACACTGTCGAGAAACAAGCTTAGTGGAAAGGTTTCTGTTAATCTGTCTAAGCTAAAGAAGCTGAAAATTCTCGACTTGAGTGGCAATGGATTCCATGGAAATGTGCCTTCTTCTGTAGGTAATCTCACTCACCTTTTGAAGCTGGACTTGAGTTCAAATGGATTTTCTGGTAAAATCCCAGAGAGCTTGAGCAACTTACAAGCTCTGGATTTCTTGGATTTGAGTTTTAACCGTTTTGGAAACTTTGGGGTTCCTTTGTTTCTTGCTGCAATGCCTAGATTGAAGGAGGTGCATTTGAGTGGGAATTTACTAGGAGGGGCGATTCCAGAAATTTGGGGCAATCTAGGTGGTATTTTGGGGATAGGATTTTCAAACATGGGATTGGTTGGTGAAATCCCAGCTTCTATTGGGTTGCATTTGAGGAACTTGTGCTATCTAGGCCTTGATAACAACAAGCTTAAAGGGAAAGTACCTGAGGAGTTTGGGTTTCTGGAGTTTGTGAATGAAATCAATTTGGAAAACAACAATCTAAGTGGAAGACTTCCCTTTTCTGCTAACTTCACTGCTAAAGTTGGTGAAAAGTTAAGGTTAAAAGGCAATCCAGAACTGTGCATTGATGAGAAATTGAGCCATCGTGAAAGCGTTGGGGAACTGAAGAAATGCAGCAAGCCAGGCATTCCCAATCCAGTCCTCTTCATTGAGGGTTCTCATTCTGGGCTGTTATCATCTTCATCATCTTTCCTTGTTTTATTGCTGTTTTGGGGTCTCTGGATACTTTTGGCTTGATTAATTATCATCAAAGCGCATGGAAAAAAGATACTAATGGTTCTTACAGAAACAACAAGTTAATACTGGCTAAAACTAATAGAAATATTTGGCAAGTTTAATTCAGTAGTAGCACTGTATTCCAGTAGGTAAAATTATGGAATTACCTTTTTATTTCCTGTTTTGTTTTGGGAAATGAATCAATGATAAATTATTGATTTTGTAGCTAGTTATCCATTTCACTAACAAATACATTTTGCTTTCAAAGCTGTGGGACTGATTGACAGAAGTGAATCATATGTATTGTGTACAATGTTTTGGGCTAGGATTTAGCGAGTTAAGCTAACTAGATTCTGGCTGAAGCCATTCGAATCATGTCATGATACAACTCTCGAGACAAACAAAAGCTGCAGTTCTAGAGCATTAATCATGGATCAGCCAGAGCTGCATTTCAGTGGTTACACTAGTAGTTACTTAAAATGTAAATAAATTAAGATATATATATATATTAGATAAAAGAATAAATTAATTATTATGTTAAAAATTTTGATATATATATATAAAATGTAATATAATTTTTAGATTACCCACTTCAGTTAATGTGGACGTGAACAATTCATTATCATATCTATGTATAAAAACAAAAACCAAAAGAAGAGAAAACAATCAATTCAAATTGATGTAACAATGGTCAGTTTTCTGTTTATCATGATTGACAGTCCATTTCTGATAAAATGGATCTGTTTTGCCTTGATTTGTGATTGTAGGAGTAATTGAATTTAGCCAGGAGGGTGAAGGAAGTTTTAGGGGTTTTCTACTAAAGAAATATAAAAAAAAAAAAAAAACATAAAAATAGTATAAGAAAAATACTATGTACTAAAATGGTATACTTGGGGTGGTGCCGCCTATGTTAGAGGCGTGACCACCCTAATTCTGACAAAAAAATAAAAAAAATAAAAAAGCTATTAAAAAAACAAAAAAAATTGTTAAAAAAAATATTTTTTCTATTATTATTTTTTCTCTTCTCTTTCTTTTACCTTCTTTTTCTCTGTTCTCTCCTCTTTTTCTTTTCCTTTCTTCTTTTTCTCTCACCGATGCCCCCCTCTCCTTCTCCTTCTCCTTCTCTTTTTCTTTCTTTTTCCCTTCTTCTCCTTGCTTCTTGTTTCACTTGAGTTGCTGCTGAACTTGGGGACCTTAAAATGGTCCCCAAATAGAAAAAACGAAAACAGAAAAAACGAAGGAGGTATGCATCCTTCGTGCCGCCTGTGGCACCTCCACCTTCAGTGCCGCCTCTACCAGAGGCACCACCGGTGCCGCCTCTGACATAGGCGGCACCACCCCTGATATACCATTTTGGTAAATAGTATTTTCTCTATATTATTTTCGTATTTTTCTCTTTTTTTGGGTACTATTTTGGAAAAAAAAAACCCTATTTCGGGTTTTTTACTAAACTAGGACAAAAAAAATAAAAAAATTTTAAAATAATACAAATGAAAAATTATGTACCAAAATGGTACATTTGGGGTGGTGCCGCCTATGGCAGAGGCATGACCACCCCATGTCCAATAAAAAATTACTGTTGTTGTCTGTTAAATTGCGGCACAGGACTGAAATGTAATAATATAATGTATTCAGGGACCTGTTATGCAATTGTTCTATTTAGAATGACGGCTGAAAAAAAGGGAACTTAAAATATGGCTAATTGCTTTGTTAGCCCTCATTATTTATTATTTTCTTTTTATTGCCCCTCAACTCACTATATTATTTTTAAACAAGCCCTTAACCTATTTTTGTAGTTAAATAACCCCTTAACTTATGGTTTTTACTCATAAAAGCCCTTCATTTTAATATTAAAGTAAATATATTTTACCCAAAGTAAAGCTATTTAAAAAAAATATATAAACTAATTCACATTTTATGTTGATGTGAATAGTTTATTAAATAAAAAATGAAATTTTAAAATTTCTTGAGAGTACATATATACATGATATTCTTAACTACTCTTTCGAAAATTTTGATTACTTTTTTAGATTTTATGTTGATGTTAAAGTGTATATAATTTTTATTGCATCAACAAAAACTTAAGATAAAAGCTTGAAATTTAAAATATATTTACTTTAATATTAAAATGAAGGGCTTTTATGAGTAAAAACCATAATTTAAGGGGTTATTTAACTACAAAAATAGGTTAAGGGCTTGTTTAAAAATAATATAGTGAGTTGAAGGGAAATAAAAAGAAAATAATAAATAATGAGGGCTAACAAAGCAATTAGCCATATTTTAAGTTTGGTGCTGCCACTGTCAGGCGGCACCCTTACCTTTTTTTTTTCAGCTGTCATTCTAAATGGAACAATTTTATAACAGGTCCCTAAATACATTATATTATTACATTTCAGTCCTGTGCCGCAATTTAACAGACAACAACAGTAATTTTTGATTGGACATGGGTGGTCATGCCTCTGCCATAGGTGGCACCACCCAAATGTACCATTTTGGTACATAATTTTTCATTTGTATTATTTTGAAATTTTTTTTATTTTTTTTTGTCCTAGTTTAATAAAAAACCCGGTGTATTTCTGTTTTACTTTCACCGTCTTCGAAGCAAGTTAAAAAGGACATTTTGTCATTATAACTAAAAAAAACAAAAAACCAATCCATGCAACTATGGTGGATTGCATGATTCTTTCGGTGTTTGATTTTTCAACACTCCTTTTGAGCACAAGTTTGAAAAAGTTTCCCAAACTAATTGAAGCATATCTCTCAAATTTTGGCAAGTTTTCTGCTTCTTTTGTTAAGATAGAAATTAAACAAATACCAAATTTTAGCCAAGGCCATTTAGCTGCCATTTCATCTTGGTTTTTACACTTTATTGATATAATATTATGAACTAAAGCTTTAACTTCCCAGTCGGAGAATTGTTTATAATTTCAATAAATTAATGTGAGACCTAGAGTTTAATTCATTATCAATCAAATGAGGAAGCTTAACAAGGAGAATATAGTACTTTAAATAAAGTAAATTAGACACTTCTTTTACTAAATTTATGTTCCATAATTTTTCTTAAAAAAAGAATTCCTTTTTGAATCATTCGTAGAGTGCAAATTTTTTACATTACTGATTTATTTTAATTTTAGACAAGAATAAACTTCTTAAAATAAAGTGATATCAGTAGTTAAATATCAATTCAACAATTAAATTTATATCAAAAAAAAAAAAAATCAGTGTATTAACCATTTTTTTGGAATATAATATAACTAACTTCTGTCAGCCAATTTTGAAACTGATAACCGTGACATTGCTTACTAAGAAAACTTTTCCTTTTTTTAAAAAAATAGTGTTCATTTCACCCACTGGATCAAAAAAAAAAAAAAAAAGAACATGTACATTGTACCAAAAACTGAGAAAAAAAAAGGTAAGAGTCGCTGAGCTAGCGAAGAAGGGGGAACGAAATTTCTGTTTGCAACAAAGATAGGGGCGGCCACTAAACCAAAACAAGGCAATCGCAGTATCCACCATCCACCTTTACTTTCCTCCACGACCCCAAAGGCACAGACTGATAACAGTAAATGATTGTTTCACCAACTAAAAACAGAACAAAAAGTTTTAACATAGTAGCAGACTGTTGATACCTGGCCCGGGAGGGAGATGGTGATTAGTTAAGAGCAGGGAGAATCAACCCTCTCTTGTATGAGAAGCAATTGGCTTTCCTGACAGAAATTTTGTTGCCGCCACTTAGTTGCAAAAATGGCAACTAGATAGCCTGCAGGTGAACTATGTAGGTAAAATCTATACGAATGAATTTGAAACTTGTGGCCAATCACTTTGCAGACAAGCACACCATCTGCAGAATGTCCAAGTAGCCAGTTTTTCTTCATTCACCTTGAATATTATCTTTTGACAAGGTACTACAAAACTCACCTCAGCAACCTTAAAAATTAAAACGGAGCTTCAAGCGACTCATCCCATACTTCAGCACTCCCATTCGAAGCGTCTTCAACATCTTCTTCCATTGAAAGCCTGATATACTCTCTATGTGCAAAGTGATCCCACTCTGTCAAAGTTGGTTCCTCACGTTCCTGCTCAAGCAAAAAGGGGGAAAATGCCAGCAGACTATTGTCATTGCAGAACTATAGCATCCATTCAGTACCCAATACCTAACTGTGCAATCACTAACCTGCCGTATGAGGAATGGATCACGGCTTTCAAAAGCCACAAACTTATTAAGATTGAAAAGGATGTTAAAAACATTTCCTGAAAGTTTGCATCTTTTCAAATCCTGTAGCGTGATGCAATATTCTCTCTGCAAATTATCATGAGTTAAATCAAATTCGTATGAAACAAGCAAGTAGAATGAAATCATGGTTATTAGAAAGAAAGTAGCTTTAACCTCAGGAGCAATCATGTCAATTATTTGACACAATATGTCCTCAAACAGCACAGGTTCTTGGGCCATGCATTCCATTCGATGCAGCTGCTCCTCATAGAAAAATTGCATTTCATTTGGCGTCAGCACACCATTTCCATCCAAATCTATGCACTTAAACCTATAAAAATAACTAATCAGATGCAGAAAGCTAACTAGTAGAGCATCAAAAACACCTTGCTAAGGGACGAAAGAGGATTATGGTAGAAGAATTCAGTTCTAAAATAAAAGCAAGGAAAGCTACATGCAAAGTAATGTGCCATTTAGGCCCAGACAAGTACATGAAAAAAATGCTAATATTCTTTAAATACAGCATGCATGTACATCTTACTTTTAATGCATTCTACAACTAAGTGCAGAAAATTACACCCCACCATGCTTAAGTTTTCATATAAGTATCTAATATAACCTTCAGCATCTGCTGGCAGAAGGGATAGGTGTATTGCACCATGTGCTTATCATGATGTTATCTTATTGAAGAAAAAAGACAACTTTTCTAGCTTCACCTTCATTTTCGAAAGGATAAATAATGCTTCATTGCTCAATGCTCTGGAAGTGTGTCAAGGCTAGATATTGATGAATACAAGGGAATTGCATCATCGGAAAAAAAAAAGAATAAAATAATTTTTTGCATGAAAAGTGAGAAAATAACGCAAAACCTCTAAATGCAAACCTAAGAATAGGGGGAGGGGTTAACAAGGCATCACTTGAGTTGAAATTTTAGGTAAAGCAAGAACCAGCTCATTTCCAATAAGCAAAATCTGTAGTATAAAATTAATCTATTTTCAAAAATGAAGATACCAATACTCAAGACTAGGCTGAGATGATTTGTCCTCCTCCGAAAGCATGAAGTAGACAAAGTCCTCATAACCCATCTTCCCTTCTACCTCACTAGTAAATTTTCGTGGAGCCTGAGATGAAATTCATGGATTCACAGCCAAAGTACACTTCAAATATATGAAATTGTTTATTGTAGATGAAAATAGAAATTAATTGATTTCAGAAATTAAGAGGGTATTGAGGATCAAGGCAAACTAACCTGTGAAAATATTCTATCAACAATCCTGTAGGTAAGGGCATGATTGCCATATCTAATGAGATTTTCTCTGTCGATGAAGAAATCATGGTCCGTGTCCAACTCCCAAAACTTACAGTATATAACATAGAAATGTTCATATGAGAAGTACCTACAAAAGGAAGCAAAAAAAAAGGTTCTATAATTTATAGCATGAGTTATTCATGACATGAAAATATAATAAACCCAAGCTTTCACCATGTTGAATTTGAATTGTTTACGTCCATTCAAAAGAGAAAAATGGGAAGAACTTCCATCCGTTTATCATACTATAGTCCCAGTTTAACATATTTTACTCTTTAATGTGAAAGGATTTGTTTCTTGAAGCTCTCAATAAAGCAAATACATTCTAAAAATGTCCAACGAGATACTAACCTAAGGACTTTGTTAATGTCCTCTTCCTCATCTGCATGTTGCATGGCAGCAACCAGACTTCCTCTTTTGAGCTCCCTGAGGGTAAGACGGCCATTTCCCGATCTATTGATGTGATAAAATATTCTGTATATGACAGTTTCAGCTGGAACATTAACACAGAAATTTATATCGTCCATTATCAGTTCTGCAGTATTAATGTTCAATGATAGAGAACCAAATCATACATAAATAAATGAAAGATCCACGGTACCCCTTCAAATAACTCTAACAATGAAAAAACTCTTTTTGAACCATTGTTCTCAGCTTGGTTACACAGAGTGAATTGTTTCTCCCCTTCTTAAGTATTATATCATTTGGTAAATTTCCTCAAGCAGAAATGCAGTCTTAAGAATCAAATTCAATGACACCCACCTTCAGAATCTTTTTTTACTCAGAATCTTTTTTTACTCAGCCTTAATCACACAACTACCATACAAAAACTACATTCAATTCCTAAAAGAATCGATTATGGTTTTTTATTGACTAAACTTAAGGTATTGGGTTTTTGAGTTTGATAAATGGAGAATTGTGCGCAACCTTTCACTGACTAAACATTTCTAATTTGATAATTGATCTTCGTTTACATTCTATCATCAGGTTCAAGATCCATTTAGCCACTTTTTGCCAGGAGATTCGGCCGGAAATTATTATATCAGCAGGAACGAATTCAGCCTGCAGGCTATAATGACAATGGCTAGCGTTAAACAATCAAACCATGCTCCGACTGCATGATAACTCACTTGGCAGGGATTAGGGTAAGATTCAAAAGATATTAGCAATTTCAGTCTGAATCAGTCAGGATATCTACTGACATGTCACAAAATTTAATCATAGTTTCTTGTAGAGAAGGAAAAAGAACCAATGTAGTCAACAAGATAACACCATATGCCTTATACATACAATTCCTGCTAACTATGAGCTCAAAATGGAAGCCAGTCAACATCACCATCTTTCAGATCGAACCAATCCTTGGGATAACACCGCAGTTAAACTAGCTAGTAGATTGCTTAATCAAAAATCAATGCAGCTTTGCACATAAATAATTTTTAAAAATCAGACATGGGACAAGGAAATAAAGTGCACTACTTGATAGTCATTTAAGAAAATTACCAACTACAAATGAAATACATACCGTATCTATCTTGAAATTCAGGCGTGTTTCGCAGGAATTCTAACCCTGGATGGGTCGCCAAAAGTTCTCGAAGAACAGGTTTGAAGTCAACCTGCATCCGAGTCCCAAATGATATTATGAAGAAAAGTATAAACCTTCGAAAAGATAACTTTAAGAGGAACAACTGCTAATTAAGACAATTTGTCCAAAACAAATGCAAAAAGAAAACCTGAGTGAGGTACTTGCAGCCTGGACGCTTAAGAATTTCAAATATTTGAGTTGCTATATCCATGGTCAGCATATTTCCATCAACCCAATACTTAATGAAAGCATCTCTGAAGTTAAATGATAAACTTGAGAATGTATAATAGAAGAGCTTATTCAAAGAAGAAGCAGCCAATGCCATCTACCAAGTGCTTTCAAACAGACCATGTTTAAACAATAGTGTAATTCACAGAACACATACCTGGTCACTATTCCAGTCCAGTCTACATCTATTTTTCTAAAAAGTGCAGAAGAGAGGAAAGATGGTAGCTTGCAAACTTCCTTTGTCACTGCTTTAAACTCTGCATAACCAGAAAAGGACATTTGTTCCTTAGAAGTTTGAAGGGGAAATTTTCACAATTAATGACCAGAAGATACGGATTTGTGGAAGGGAGAAACAAAAATAAAATGAAGACATAAAGATCAAATATATATCTCACCATCTATTTGCAATCCATTTAGAGGATTATTAAAAAGGTGATTAATTTGAGAAAGACATTGTTCTTTCAATTCCTTGGTTGGTGGACAACCATTTTGGAAATAAAACTGCAAGAATTACAAGGCAAACAAATATGTAAGAAGTATTTTCAGAAATTTAGGTAGTAAAACCTAAAATAAACATTTCCAATCTAATAATGCATTAAATATAACAATATCTAAACCTCTGGAATGACTTTCATTAGCAAACAGACCTGTGGAATGATTTCTTGCATTGGTTCACTAACTAATTTCAATGGAGAGCCAAGAGCAGAAGGGCTGGACTTCTGCTTTGACGTGCGAGGAGAACCAGATGAGCTTCTCGGAGAAAGTGGAGGTGCATTGCTACTTGGAAACATGGAAGGCAACGAATGGCTCCCAACAGCATTTAGAGTAGAAAAGTTTGCAGAAGCGTTAACTATTGTCCCTGACTTTGCATCATCAATCAAAGATTTCACCTGTGCTCAAGTTAAAAAAGGGAGAAAGCCAAGCTCATTGCATGAGAAAACATCCATACATTGATTGGGATGAATATTTTATAAATCTATCAACCAGAAACGAAAATTAATCTACATGCAGAAAAGTTTCTAACTTGTCATAGAGGCGTATTCTATAAAATTCAGACATTATGGAAAGTATATATTATTCCTAGCATAGTCAGTTACAAAATCGAACAATGAAATGTTACAGTTTTCAACGGTAAGTTTATGGGTTTTCTTAACCTATCATGAGAACTAATTAACGTCTTATAGCAGATCAGAACCTATGGAAATAATCCTTTTAGTTTTCTGCATCCTAGGTACCCCTAGAATCCTATGGAAATAATATATGCGGACTTGCATTTGGTAGCATCAAACCACCAAATAAGATACTCTATGACTATGAGAGGACTATCAAAGGTATTCGTTCTTGGCTGTAATAAATCTATGTTTGCACTTACTTGCTCGCCTCTGTTTACCTATTAAACCACAGCGATATTATCTCCACATACCGCACAGAGAATGATGCACAGAATGATAATGTATCAATATCATTCACCACCTTTTTAATGTTGAAGTTATATATGTCAGTTCATTGAGATAAGCAGTTTTTGTACCCACCCAATCCTCATAAATAAAGTCATTTTATTCATATGTATTTTATTAGGTGTGATGCCTTCTTGACCATCCATTCACTGAAACCTGCACTGATCATTGGTTCGCTACACCAGTCGGCTTCAAAGACATCATCATTGTTATTAATTCGAATGAACTAAGGTAAACTAAATTTCAAATGACAACAATTCGCAGCATTGGACGTTTTATTCAACAATAGGCAGCCAACAAAAAGTTGAAAACAAATTCTAATACAGAAGTACTTAAAAATTACTAACAAATCAATAGCAACAATAGTTTAGTTACAAAAGCAGTACCAGATGGCCGGTCCCAGGAAGCGAAAGCCACTGAGAGAACAAGTCCTCGACAAGTTGAGGACTGGCTTTTAGTGCAAATGGAGAAACATCAGGAAGCTGCAAAAGCTCAGGGTCCAAACAAGTAACATCCTCCACTGCATCAATATCCATCTTTATAGATAATGACATCTCGCCTACCTTATCAAGCAGCACTGAATAAAAATAAACACCCTAAAACTTGTAACTCTTTCAAATTCTTCAAATGCAACAGCAAAAAGAAATCAACGCCACTTCGAACTAGAGATTTCTCTAACTGGGAAAAAGAACACGCTCCGAAATGATATGGTAAATTGACGATTCCGTGGAAATAATTACAAAATCTTGCTCCAAAGAGTTAAGGAAAAAAAGACGGTAAAATCCTTTTTTTTCTTCAACGGAAGTAGAAACGTAACCGTTTAAAATACGCCGTTCTCCAAAACCCTAGCTGCCGGCGTTATGAATAAACTGAAATACCAAATCCTTCGAAGAGTCTCGAAAGAATTTAGCCTGTTTTACTTCCAAAAAGAGAAACTGATAAATTCTCGAGTACTTTCCGTTAACTTTCAGTTCGGAAAAAAATTTTAAAAATGCCAAGAAGATAATGAGATTTTGACGTGAATTTGATTAAAAGTAGGGAATGGTTTTAAAAATTCAAAAGAAACGAAGAGAGGAAGAAAACAGAAGAGCAGAGAAATCAAAGTATTATTATTAGCATTTGATTTTATTACAGAGAGAGTGGATATAGGGGAGACTAAAAGGAATAGGAAGCTGCAGCGAAGAAGGATGAAAGATAAAAGATTTGAGGATATCTTTTTTTTTTTTTTTTTATTCCGAAAATTAAACAGTAAAAAGCGAACAAAGCGCGTGAAGGTCAATTCATAGATACGGATATTTATACGGTCTACATGGTTTCATCAAAACTCCATTCATATAAATAATATTATTTGACACCAACCTAATTAAGAAATTACATGAATGCTCTTATGTAATTAAAATAAGTAATAAAATTTGAGGGTATTTTAATTTTTTTTATTTTAAAAAATTAATAAATATATATATATTTTGATATTTGAATCTATGCCAATTGTATTAACATACCATTCATCTAAAGCTTCATTTTAATATTTTTATATATTTTAATTTTATTAAGCTCACTCTATTACCTTAATTAGTTATATCTATACTATTATTTAAACTCTTAATCTAATTGGTGCCACGAGTTAACCGGACACAACTTGGTTAGAAAATTATATGAATGTCTTTTTGTAATTAAAATAAGTAATATTGTTCGATGATATTTTAATATTTTCGCTAAAAAAATCCAATAAAAATATGCATATAATAGTATTCAAACCCACGTCGATTGCATCAATAAAACCACCATCAACTAAAACTTTATTTTAATACTATTATACATTTTTATTTTATTTATGTAAACTCTATTACCTCCATAAGTTTCATTATTTATTGTATATTATTTTTAAACACATATTTGTATTCTAATTTTATGATTACATACACGTGTGATAGAATTTTTAATATTTTTTATTCCATAAATATAGTACAAATAAAAATTCCTAATAATTATAACTATTTGTACAGACTATAAAATATGATATTTCTAATCAATAAATTAACTTCATAAATAATATATAATCAATATTATTATAATGGGAAGAGATCCACTTTTACAGTGTAAAAATTAAAATAGTTTTACACACTTACATAATTATTTATATGATTAATATTTTAATGACTCAACCGTTATATTTTATAGTCAGTTTATGTAGATCATGCATGTCAAATTTGATGTAAATTTAAAACTTCTAACTAGTTGTTTTATATAAAAAAATTCAACCATTGATCATATATTAATATATAAAGTATTTTAGATCGATATGGTATAGATATCAGATTGGTTTAAAAATTTACATGCATGACAAGCACATTATATTGATAAATTTAACAGTTAGATTATTAAAATATTAATAATATAAATAATTACAGAAATGTGTAAAACCACTCTAATTTTTATACGGTGTAAGTCGTTCATTCTCCAATTATAATATATTATATAAATGTATTATTTATAAAATTTCATATATTAAATATAAAGTTGATTATTATTTATAAAATTGTAATTTAAAACTACTCTAGTTTTCATATAATCAAAATCTGTTATTTTAAAACAAAAGTATTATGATTTTTTTTTGTTAATGGAAATATAATAGTTTAAATATTAAGTAATTTAATATAAATTTTAAATTATGTATTATTATATAAATTCACTAAATAAAAGTTATTGTTTTAAATGAGATTTGTATTATTTAAACTATTATTTTCCAGTAACTTTTTAGATATTATTTTGAATGAAAATGTCATACTAATACATATATATTTATAGTGCTAAATATTAATTTTAATGGGTATATAATTTTAATAATAATGAAGTAATAATTAATCTAAAATAATAAGTATAATTTAATAAGGATCTAAATTCTAATTAAGTGATAATATATAATACATTGACAATAAAAACGTTATTAATAAAATAATTATTTTTATACTATATTATTAATTTTATTGATTTAAAAATATTAGAAATATAGATAATACAAAATACTAATTCTTAATTGATCTATTTTATTTATCTTAATTTCTCAAATAGATATGAGTCATGTTATTTTTTGAGTCGGGACTTGTGTTGAATTGAACCAATTTGATTAGATGCAATTAATATTTATAAAATTTTTAATATTTAATTTAATTATAAAATATTTTTTTTGAGTTTTGACATATAAATTAAGAATAAATAAATGTCTTGACTTGTATAGAGCGATAGTTAAAACTCTTACGAGACATCCATTTGACATGAATTCAAATCGTGTGACCGCCATCCTCCACTCCTATATTGTATAAAATAAATAAATAAATAAATTTATAAATTATAAATCATATTACCAAAATATTGATATTTATATATAATGTTAATCTCAAACATTTAATTTTTATAAATTTTAACATTATTAATTATTATCATGTTTAAAATAAAATTATATTTATTTAGTTAAAATTTAAATTTTATTATATTTAATTTACCCAATTATATCCCATGATTTTGTAAATTTATAATTTTTATTAATTAATAATATATTATGTTATTTTTAAGTAAAAAATTTTAAAAGATATGTCCAAATTAAATAATTTCACATTAATATACTATTATGTTAATTAATATTTAATCTAATTAATATTACTTTTATTATTATCACATAATAATACTAATAAATTATAGTTCTAATTTCAATTTAATAATATAATTAACAACAAAAAAATAATCTTGTCAATTTAAAAATATTTCTAAACTCGTGCTTTTATATATATTATAGATTATAGATATATATTATAAATTATCATATATTATAGATATTATTCACATTGTGTATAAAAATATTTAAAAATTAGAAATTTAATACAAAAATGTTTGAACATGTACTTAAAAAATTTTAAATTTGATAACTTAACTATTCACTCTCTTTAATGTTTTTAAATTGTAGTTTAAATTATTTAACTTAAAAGTTATAAAAATATTGAAATATATAAATATTTATAATAAAAATTTTAAAATTTTGGCATTTGATTTTTTTATCCGATTTGAAGTTCAATTAATTCGTCACATCAATTCAATTGAAAAAACTTTGTATATATTAATAATAAAAGTTGGAATTTAGTGTTGGAAAAAAATATAAATTTGTTATAACAAAGTAAATCCAATTTATAGTCGGCTATAAGACAGACTAAGGGTGGGTTTAGATGGGTGGTGTAACATTTTCAACTCTATTCGATTTGTCAAATCCAGATCTTGAGCATTACAACGACTACAGATAAAGACTTAGTCTACTTATACGAATTACAATCAATTACGACTTATTTAATTACAAAATTTCTAACATGAAAACATAAGCATGTACAAGAAGTGAATACAACTACAACACGTGATAATTAAATACAACAACATTTAATTTGAAATCCTAATCTATTACAGACACCCAAAAGTATGGAATTCTCAGTGAAAATTCATACTTTGAAGGCGCCGCCAAACTTGCTCTGTATGCATAATAACCCGATACGCCATTTTCTTTAGCGTACTCCTAGCATCGTTCCTCCTGGTGTTCTTACATTCAACCTGAAACAAAAGTATAAATTTATGTAAGCTCATAAAAACTAAGTGAGAGAAACGTCCTTTACCTGCACAATAATTGCTCATTGTCATTGATGAACTATTATGACAATCTCATTGTTCTTGTCCTTCAACTTATCTCTATCGAATTTTTTTCTCAAATTTCATTCTCCATTCCTTGTAGGTTAACATGTCTTGCTCTAAAATCATTACTTACCTATCAATATCTCCGATACATCACTTACATTTTTCAATCTGATCTTTCCTAATTTTTTATCGAATTATTTTCCAGAGGTCCTTACAACCGAAACACCGTTACTTTTGCATACATAACTCTAAGCCATCATTTTATCACAATTCGTGAATGATCATGTACACAGATAATAGATACCTCCTTCAAATATCAAATTTGGAATCTTTACTCAGAATACACTTTTCTTATATTAACCCATCACCTCTCTATATCTCTTCAATTCATTATTCACAATTGAATCATGGTTTGTTTATTATTTCACTGTGCCTTATTAATATTACTGATCACACCTGCGAACCATACTAAACGCGCCAAAATTATTTAATACTGAATCCGCCACAAGAATCATTCTTTTAGGGTACGCTATTGAGAGCATTACTATGATACGCCACAAAGGCATTGTTTTCAGAATTCGCCATGTAAGTCGTTCCTTCAGAGTGCGCCACAAGGGCTTATCTTTAAGATTATTGCCATAGAGACTATCATTGCAAGGTTCTCCACAGAGGTTATCCCTTCATAATTTGCCACAAAGGTATTTCTTTTATATTGCACCACAAAGGTATTCCTTTCATATTGCGCTACAAAGGCATTCTTTCAATGTTCGCCGTGAGGGCATTTTCTTTCCTGACATGTTTGTGATATGGATTTGCCTAGACTCACACTTCATGAGGTTTGCCCATCATTGTCCTGGAACACGTAGAAATCCCCATTAGGTAATAACCATCCTTTAATCCCTTATAGAGAGTGGCATGGCCATGGAATTTTTCTTTCAGATTTTGTGATTAAAGTCTCGATGGACCCCTTTAGACAATACCGCGGAGACAAACACAGACTCTTAATAGAACATACTAGATAAGCTACATCTGAACCATACATATACGATCATACTTCCCAATACATTACTTGAAGTCATCATATCTATACCAGATGTATCTATCATCCTCAACAAACAAACACACAACTACAAATATCATTAAATAATCTCTTATATAGTCACATCCTTATTAAATTGTCTTATCCAAGGCGTACAACTTCTGAGAAACCTAATTGAGTATCTTCTTATCTTTTAATTATCATGGTTTATATTCAGTTAGTTTTTAACTAGCTTACCTTGCAACTTAACTTGTACAATATTACAGTAAAAAGGTGTACTATACTTCTAATGTGAACTCATACCCTCCATACCGTTTTTCTTACCCATTGTCTTATTCCAATTAACATAGAAATATGGCATGGAACCTTCGTTAACTTAAACACATAATTGAACATGCCCACTCTATACGCCAAAAGATGTACTTGGGCAAATACTATTCCGTTAATCATACTACTTTAGGACTATACACCAAACCTTGTACCTGCTAGAATCAAAGTGTTACAAGCGGTGTGTTTACTTGCGATTAGTGTAAAAACAGTGGTGGCGGTAAGATTAGATACTGTAGTGATGCTGTAGTGTGAAACAAAAAGTAAGTTAAACGCACCGCACCGCCCATCCAAACCCACACTAAGCATAGCAGTGATTCTTGCCATTCTATGGACTTGTCTATGCAAATGATGATGACCTCGTATGTATTTGATGTATATTTGTTGTTGTAACTTTCAAATATTTGATATTAATGGTTCCAGCTTCCAGTACGTAGTTGTTTTATCTGGGGTTTATTGTAGGCTCCCAAAGTAAATTTAGATAATCTTTTACTGATTTTTTTGGATGTTAAAATAAATTTTAGTCCTAGAAATTTTCGTAACTCAAATAGTTATGGGTATTACTTGTAATACCCCTAACCCATATCCGTCGCCAAAATCGGTTTATGGAGTATTATTGGACTAACCTAATAAACAATCATACATTTTATATCCATATCTCATACCCAAACAAAAATCATTCAAATTCCGTCATATAGTCCCTAACACAAGCTCTCGGGGCTTAAAACAAACATTAGAAGTGGTTCGAGACTAAATCAAGTACTAAATAATTTTTTAGACAAGCCCATGTCACAGGCCGTGTGGACATTCGAAATAGGATCACATGGTTGTGTCTCAGCCTATGTATGACCCCGTGTAACTCACTGACTTGGGTCACACGGCCAGACCATACGCCTGTATGCTAGGCCGTGTACCCTACGAAGTGGCCTCACACGCCCGTGTGCCAAGTCGTGTGCTAGACCGTGTGAAATCTGAAGGGTATACTGACTTGTGCCATATGGCCAAGCCACACGCCCATGTTCTAGGCCGTGTGAAGCTACTGACTTGATTTCTAAAGAAGTATTAGAGGACACAAGGCCGTGTCACTTGATTATGTGTCACGCACGGCTGAGACATATGCCTGTGTCTCTGCCCGTATGGACAAAAATAGGTCATTTTCCAAGCCTTATTTCTCACCCAAAGTGGCACCAATCTACACATACCAAATAGTATATGACCAAATCAACAATAGGCATTCAAACCAATCTCAACCAAGTCCAAAACATGCCATACCAATACCAACAACCATAATGCTCATAAACATCACAATTTGCCATTTAAAAACATACAAATATCACTTTCAAGAATTCACCTAAATGGTCAATTTCATATATGCTCTATCTTGTCTAATACTTAGCATGCTAATACATTCTCATTTTCAACCATTTGCTACCTTAAATACCAATTCACAATAAGGCATTCACATAGCAATTATAAACCACATATCAAAGGGTCATTTACACATATTTACATATCAAAGCATATACCATTGTCAAGCCACATCAATAGCTAAAACATAATAAAACATATAGGCTTTCAATAACCAATTAACCTATACATGCCATATAACCAAAATACATTAAATTTAAAGTACCAAAATAAGAGTTCGATAGTGTGATGCAATCCCCGACAACTTCCAAAATGAGCAAGCTTCTGAATCACTATAAAACACGAAAAAATAAACAAAGTAAGTAATTAAGCTTAGTAAGTTCGTATAACTGCAAATATAACTTACCGCTCAACCATAATTAAACAAGTAATTTAAATCATATTGCAATTCAATTTGGTGTCATTAGCTTAACATATAATCACTAACAAAGTTAATTATGAAATCACCAATCTCATAGATTCAATTTCCTCATGATTCATGTACGTGCCTGTACTATTTCATATCAAACTCATATACTCTCATAAAACCACTGTGCCCGTTGAACCATTTGGAATAATATCGGATACTCGGGTATCTCGCACACTAAGTGCCAATGCATGGTCGAAACCATCTCTATCTCATATCTTATATATATATGCTCACCCTTGAGCTATCACCGGGTCTGCTCACACAAGCTGATGGTCAAGATGTAGCTACACGGTGCTGCTCACACAAGTTGATGAGTAACCGCAACACATCCCGAAATACTCAGCCACTGGTAGAACGTACGAGACCAGCACCCAAAACACGATAACCTCTAATGACATGTCATTCGTATCCTATCTATTCCTAATGTTCAATCGGGATATCATACGTCGCCAAACCTTCGTCAGGTATATTCGTGAAACTGTATTCATCAAGAATGTAATATTAAAGCATTTAACGCACAATTATTTAATGCTTATTAACATACAAACTTACCTCGAATTAATATGGAGAAAATTGATTGATCAATCTACTACTTTGTTTTTCCTCGATCTAATTTCGAACGCAGCTTTTCTTGATCTATATAATCAAATTTAACCACTTTAATATTTATTCTATTCAATTCAATCCAATTTCATATTATGGAAAAATTACCATTTTACCCCTGAACATTTAACTACTTTACAATTTAATCCCTAGCTCATAAAAAAGCAAATTCATGCAATTTAACCCACACCCATGCTAGCCGAAGTATATATAGACCCATAGCAGCCTATACATTTCATTATTTCACACATTTCTCACATAATTTCCACTTTTTTCTCAATTTAATCCCCTAATTTGCAATTTCATTCAAAATCACTTAACAAATGTTGTTTATCTAACAACAACAATTCATTTTCTACCATTAAAATTCAAAATACATATACATTAAACAATGGTGAAATCCTAAATCTTTAAAATTTTTGCAAATTAGTCCCTGGGTTAGCTAGATTAAGCTACAACGACTCCAAAAACATAGAAATCATTAAAAATCGAGTAAAAAATACATACCATGGACTCAAAAATACCATGGTCGAACTTAGCAAGGTTTAATAGCTTTCCTTCCTTTTTCAAAATCGGTGGAAAAAGATGGAAAAAGATGATGCCCATGTTATTTTTACTTAATTTGTCCTTATTTACTAAATTAATAATTTAACCTTTTAATTAACCAATAAAAATCACTTATATGATGCCCATCTTTGTCCACTATTAATTTTAATGGTCTATTTACCACATAAGGACATCTACTTAAAGTTCTATAGCTATTAGACACTTTTCGCTACTAGAACACAACTTTTACACTTTACGCGATTTAGTCATTTTTATCAAAGTCCTTTTTTATCAAATTAAACAAGCAATTGATAAAATTTCTTAACGAAATCATGATGTAGACATTAAAATAATAATAAAATAAATATTTTGACCTCGAATTTGTGGTCCCAAAACCATTGTTTCGATTTTACTGAAAATAGGTTGTTACATTACTGCTTCATTAGTTCCTCACTTTCCTATATCGCCTCTTCCATATTATGATGTCTCTATAATATATTTACTAAATAAACTCACTTATTTCTTAGTTTCTTTACTTCCCGTGCAAGAATATTAATTGGTTCCTCTTCATATGTCAAATCCGGCTGAATTTCAATAATATCTAATGTAACCACATGTGATGGATCAAACTGATACCTTCACAACATTGATACAAGAAAAGCATTATGATTTTATCCAACTTTGGTGGTAAATCTAATTGATATGCCACTAGACCTATACGCTCCAAAACCTTATATGGTCCTATGAACTTCAAACTTAACTTTTCCTTCTTTCCAAATTGAAGAACATTTTTCCATAGAGACACTTTCAAAAATATTTTTTTCTCATGTGTTATATTCAATATCTTTCATCTTAATACTAACATAGGATTTTTGTCTATCAAAACCTGCTTTCAATCATTCTCTAATCAACTTCATTTTTTCTTCAGACTCTTTGACCAAATATGAGCCTATCGGCTTCTTTTCGCTCAACTATGTCCAACAAATAGGAGTTTTACACTTCCTTCCATGCAATGCTATATAAGGTGCCATCTTAATACTGGTCTGATAGCCATTATTATAAGTGAACTCAACCAATGACAAATATATTTCCCAATTTCTTTAAAACTCAATGATGCAACTTCTCAACATATCTTCTAGAATCTGAATTACCCTTTTTGATTGACAATCAGTTTGAGGATGGCATGCAATACTGAAATTTAATAAGGTACTTAAAGCTTTATGTAACTTCTCCAAAAATCTTGAAGTAAATCTTGGATCCTTGTTGGAAATTATAGATGTTGGCACTCCATGAAGTCTCACTATTTTATCTATATACAATTCTGCATATCTTTCCATGGTATAATATGTCTGAACATGCAGAAAATGAGCCGGCTTTGTCAATATATCAACTATCATGCAAATAGCATCTTTCTTCTTTGGTGTGAGTGGTACAGCTTGTACATGCCACAACTCCCACCCAATAAATATGCCCCATGGTAATTACACGACCAATTCGAAGAGGAGGAAAGTGAGGATGGATGAGAAGATAATGATGATGACAATAAGGATGAGGAAGAGGAAGAAGAGGGGATGGATGAAGATTCCCCAACCGCATACAATTAAAAGAAGGCATTCCAAACAGAAAGATCTCCAAAAAAAGGTGTAAGTATCTACAGCCCAACCCACCCAACTCGCTTATCAGGTGGAAAAGCATCTAAATTGGCTACCGAAAAAGACAAAGGGAAAGTAAGAGTGGAAGAGTGGTCGGAACTCGATTCTGAAAATAATTAAACTTTATATTTATTTTTTGAGGATTGTAATTATTTTTAAAAATGGATGATTTTAATTTAGAAACTTTTTTTTACTATGAAATAACTTTAAAAAAATGTTATTTGTTTTCTATGTAGGAACCCCATGTGAGGAGGCATTACAATATGGAGCTAAAAAGAAAAAAAGGAAAATAACCCGACATACCTTGCAACACTTTCATGAAGAAACCAGGTAGTTTCTTTCTCTTATCTTTATGGGAAGCACATTAGAGACAATGTTCCATCTAAAGTGTGGGGGTTGACATAGAAATTTTAAATATCTTTAATATTTTTTTAGTTTTTTAATAGATTTTTCGTTTAAATTTTCATATTTTGTATGTGTGCTTTTTGTTTGAGCTTGTAAAAATACAAGTTGTAATGACTCGATAGTTAGGGTGTCAAAAAGTAAGGTTTAAGACTCCATTTACATAAAACAAACTCGTAGATATTTTTATTTAATAATTACAAGGTTAGTTTAGTAGTGAATTAGATTTTGGTTAAGTAAATTTCATGGAATTAGGAATTGTTAAGGTACAAGGACTAAATCGCGTAAGGGAAAAAAATTGCATTATAGATTGAAATAAATTTAAGGGAGTAAAATGGTAAATATACATTTACCTTGTTGAAGCGGTCGACATTAATAAAATATATATTTTATATGTAAACTTATTATGTATATATATGTTATAGTAATTAATAAGTTAAAAACTAAATGTATGTATGTATATATGTATTTATATAATAATAATAATAATAATAATAATAATAATAATAATAGAAAGTAAAATAAGTACCATGAAATGAAAGTGGAATGATATGAAACATTTCATGCAAATTAAAGAACAAAGAAAAGAAAGAAAGAAAAGGAGAAAAAGTTACAGCAAACTTAGGGACCTTAGGGTTCAAACTCAATTTGGTAAGTGCAATTTAGTCCTTTTCTTGTAATTTTTATATTTTTGGAATCCCTATACTTAGAGCTACTCGACTGATATTGTAATTTTGAGTATTGCTTAAGATCTTAGATGTTACTATAATTGAATAGTTTAAATACCAGGGGTTAAATTGATAGATTTCTAAGTTAGAAGTGAAAAAAGACTAAATAGTTAAGTTAATTCTTGATTTTGCGCAATAGGGACTAAATTGTAAAAAAATCAAAATTTAAGGGTATAATTGAAAATAGGGAGCTAAATTTAGCTTAGAGTTAAATTAGTATAAAATTTTGAGGTTAATTGTGAATGTTAAAATTTGTCTCAATTTAAAGACTAAATTGAAGTTTAAGCAAATATAGTGAAAAAGTTAAAAATTTATTGTGAAATTGAATGGTGTTAATATTAATGCATTTTTAATTGTTTTATTCTGTCGCTAACGTCGTACCGAAATCCTTGACTAAAAGGGGAAGGATAAAATCGACATAAAATAACTCAAAATTAATGGTTTGTGTTTCTATAATCTGAACTAAGTTATAAATTATTGCATTTGAAATTATCGCATATGGTAAGTGTTTGAGGTGAGTACTTTGGTACTTTGAGATTGAATTGAATCCATATTTGATTGAAATGGATTGATTTGACAAATTATAAATGTATTGACTATATGAATATTGAATTGAATATATGTTCATATGTGTATGTATATGAAAATTGGACATTGGTTGTAATTGAAAGTGAAATGGAACCTATTAACTATTCGGGCTAAGTCGGATATAGATGGCATGCCATAGGATAGGAAGAGTTTAGGAATTTCTTCGACCTCAAGTCGATGAGGCACTGGGTGCCAATTTGCTTCGGTTTAACCGATAAGACACTGGGTGTCAATTTATATAGTGTTGGGTGCAATTATTACTTCAGATTTATCCAATGGGGCACTGGATGCCAAATTAGTGTGTTGGTTGGATCCATGTATCTGTTCGAGTCCAAGTCCAAGTCGTGTTAATAAGGGCAAGTAAATAAATTATGTATTTGATATTAAGATGACAGAAATGAGAAATGAATATAAAATGATGAAATGAAGTATGATTTGTGATATGAAATCAAAGAGTTATATCATGCTATTACATGAGATGAGATTAGCAAATGCTATATGAAATGCTTTTGATATGTGATTGAACATGTGAAAATTGTATTAGGTGTGAATAAGGAATGAGCAATAATTATATTATTGAAATTTGGCACATGTACATAGCTTTACTTGATGCATTTTTACATTGATGCATTTTTACATTTTAATTGCTTATGTCAAGATTATATTATTCGGATTATAGAAATACCATTGAGTTATACTCAACGTGCGATTTTGGTTTCTGTGCAAGTTAGGTATATTTCAGCTTTCAATCGACTCAGTATCTGACCTCAATCTTGAGCTCAATAGTGGTGATATTTCGTTTTGTAATGGCATGTACCTAGGAAGTCTTTGGTTGTTAATGGTTTAGTTGGTGTAATGTTGTTTTGGCTTAATAAGGAATGTTGTATATATAGTTATAGTTTAGGCAATGTTTGTATGATAGCTTAGTCTAATGTTTTGGTATGTGCATAGCTTCAAAAGTATGTTAACTTAAGGAGTTGAAATTTAGTTTAATTATGGAAAATGTGGTATGATTTGAAGTTTGAATGGTTGATTGCTTTGCTTGCATAATTGATTATATGAAATGTGGTACCAATAAGGGTACATTGGTTAGGCACCTAAGATGGATGTTTTGGCATGCTTTGAGTATGTTTAATTGTGTTTTGGATAGGCTAAATGGTCAGTATTTGAGTTGTTTAATGCCCAAGCAAGTGGGAAATGGTAAACTTGAGTTTTAAGGTGCATTTAGGTTCACACGGTTTGTCACACGACCATGTGTCACACACGAGTAACACACACGGTCTTATGCCCTGAACGTGTGGAATAATTGCATAAAGTTTAGCGTCACAAATGGGTTAACACATGGCTTGCGACACGCCCGTGTGGCCCAAGTTAGAGAGTTATATGGGCAGAAACACGGGCTGGGACACGACTGTGTGTCTCAAGTCAGTGAGTTACACGAGTAAGGATAGGGGCTGGAACACGGCCGTGTGTCCCCATTTCGAAAGTCACACGGCCTGGGGTATTTCACACGGCTTGGCCACACAGCCGTGTGTCCCTTATTTTTAGGTATTTTCAGATATGGCCCTAAACTTTCTAAATGTTTCAAATTAGCCCTTGCTTGTTCGTAGACTAATTCTAGAGTACAAAAACTCGTATTTAAGACTGAATGGGTAAATTTTATTGTGATTTTGAATGAAATAGAATAAATTGTTATTAAATTAGATAGGATGTGATTGTGGAATTAAATGATCTAAATTGATTAGTAATGCTTGTGAACCTAATCTAGCGACGGAGAGGGGTTAGGGGTGTTACACAAGTGATTGGTTAAGAGCATGTAAATAGGACTTATTGTATAAAATATAAATTTGGCATGAAAATAAAAAAATTCTAATTTTTTTAAATTTTTAGACTAGTAAGTTCAATATATTACACGGTGAATAGGACAAAGTAATTGAGTATACCAATGAATACATAGGGAAGCATGCATGTTTTGGTTCAAGGGTTGGTAGTTAGAATTTTATAACGTAGTTAATTAAATCCATGAATATTGAAGTGCCTAGGGATGACTTGAAGCATTATTTGGTATAAATGAGAGCCAAAAAGCTAAACCATATGCATGTATATCCTAGTACATATAATTGTGCCTAATCCACTTTCTTGATGAACCTTTAAAGCAAACCATGTGCCTAAAGAAAATTTATTTACCTTTTTTCTTGGTCCTTGAATGAACGCATGAATTTAAACGTTGGACCATAGATATTGAGGGATAGGTAGATACATTAAAGAGGTTTCTAAAATAAAAATTAGAATGAAAAAGTAAGAAATGATATGATATAATAAGAATAGGATTCTTGCAAGCAAAAAGTGCCTAAATGAAAAATAGTGTAACAACCCGATTTCGGTGAAATCGAAATAGTGGTCTCGGGGCCACAAATCTGAGCTGAAAAATAAATTTTATTTTTATTTTATTATATGATCCATATTATACTAAAAATGTCGTGTGAAAATTTTGAAAAGAAAATTTTACCGATTATGTGCTTAATTACGAGAATGACCAAATCGCATAAAATGCAAAAGTTGGATTCTAGTGGCTAGAAGGGTCAAATAGCTATGGAATTCAAAAATTAAGGTCCTTATATGGTAATTAGACCATTAATAAAAAGTATGTAGATATTTTTGGTTGATTTATCCATGGAAAATGAGAAAAAGGCTAGGGACTAAATTGGAAAGTGAAAATATTAATTAATTAAAAAGATGAAAATAAAATAAAAAAACCATATTTTCTCATCTTCTTCCCCAAAATAAACATGGAAACCCTAGGAGAGAGAGAATAGACTTTCATGGCCAAATTGGGTAAGTTTCTTTGTCTCGTTTTTAGTAATTTTGATATTTTTGAAACCGGGATAGCCTAAACTATCTATTTGAGGGATCAATTTGAAAAGTTATCATGGTATAAAAATTGGGTCAAGGATGTATATGCTGGAAATTTGAAATTTATGGTAGAAAATGAAAGATTGATGAAAGATAAACAACTTTTACTAAGGGATTTTTCATGAAAACTTGATTTAATGACTAAAATGAAAAAATGGTGAAAATCCATGGAAAATGCTAAAATTTTTGAAATGTATGAGCTATAAAAGTTGTATGTATAATTCAGCTAGGCTTGGGTAGAGGGTCGGATTTCATGAATTTCATTTTCCGAGCCTAGGGACAAAATGGTAATTTATGGAAAAGTTAGGGGCAAAATGGTAATTTTACCTAGGATGAAAATTTAGTCCACATGAATATAGAATGTGATAAATTGATGTTAAATTTACTCATATAGATCTGGATAGACCAAATTCGGAATTAGAACGAGGAATGAGGAAAATGTCGGATTAGTAGAGTTTACGTACACGAACCTTTGTCGAGGTAAGTTCGTGTAACTAAATTATATATGTTTTTATGCTTGATTTAAATGTTGTGTTTGTGAATTTTATTAATGCCATAAATATGTGAAACGATCACCTACTCAATATAGCCCGATAAATGAAAATGCCCGATAAAATGGTAAATGAATAAAATGTTACTTGTATGCTTGACATGAATGTGGAATGTGTTTTACTCGAATTACATAAATGTTACGGAGGTATGAAATAATCAAATGCCCGATAATGTTTGAAAAGTGTTTAAACCCCGATTGAATAAATGGAAAATCAATGGATATGTGATTTTCCGAAACGAAAGAGGCCCTGCATTTGTTGCAGATAGGATTTAGCTCGGATGAGTAATCCTTCGAACTCAATTCTGATAGGATTTAGCCCGGACGGGTAATCCTAATATAAGCCCTCTCAAGCATATATTATGGATTGGATTTAGCCCAGACGGGTAATCCAGATCAAGCTCTTTAGAGCATATGTCATAAAAAGGATTTAGCCTGGACTGGTAATCCTGTAGTATATATATGTGTGGTTCGAGAGTGTACTCTCTGAAATAGTACCTTATGGGTACCATTGAATATGAATTGACGGATCCTGATTCGTACGCCTAGAGTGTACTACTTATGTATCCATCGATGATTCAAATAAATTCAACGGGTAAGGTTCTGACAGGGGCAAAAATAAATTTAAGACAAATTGTTTAATACCCCATACCCGTACCTGAGATCGGGATAGGATACGAGGCATTACCGAGATTTTCAGAATAATTTCAATTAATTTATATTATTTAGTATTCATTTTCATGTTTCATGTAACATCCTTTTCATATATTCAATTCAAAATATCATATAAAATACGATACAATACTTAAATTGTCATATTTACATGCTCATTCAGGATATACGAACCTACCTGACTAAATTGCAGAAATACCAAGATTTAGGGGCATATTGGTAATTTACCATTTTCCCAAATTTCACCCAATCTTAAATTGATAATTTCACTCAATTTATTAATTTATATAATAAAACAATTCATTCCCTTCAATTTAGTCATTTTTGATATTTTTACAAAATTACCCCCTAAAGTTTAACTTTTATTCAATTTAGTCCATGAGCTTAAAACATACAAATTAGCCATGCTAACTAAATATTCATATATATTTTCCTCCTCCTCCTCTCCATTCCACATTCTTAATGTATATAACACACTTCTAAGTAATATTATCTATAATTTTTATTATTTACTTTTATGGATATTGAAGCTGTCCATCTGTGTTATAGTCACTAAATTATTTATATCTGGAGCTATAAAACTCCAAATTAAGATCCGCTAATTTTTCCTGAAACTATACTTATATATCTTCTTACCATAAAATTTTCAGAATTTTTGGTTTAGCCATTAAATACAGTTTATTCTTTAAAGTTATCCTTGTTCTTCTGTCTGACAGTTTCGACCCTTCTTCACTAAAAATTAATTATCTCACAGTACAAAACTCGGATAATATTCCCGTTGATTTCTCATGAAATTAGACTCATTATGGATTCTAAAAATATAACTTTAAGACTATAATTATTTTTATTCAATTTTTTTTTAATTTTCCAAAGTCAGAACAGGGGAACCCGAATTCATTCTGACCTTGTCTCAAAAAATTCATTATATCTCATAATTTAAAATTCAATTGCTTATACCGTTTCTTATATAAGAAACTAGACTCAATAAGATTTAATTCCATATTTTATAAATCCTCTAATTAAATTTATAAAATTTTTGGTGATTTTTCAAACTTAGACTACTGCTGCTGTCCAAAATAGTCTTAGTGCAAAATGTTGATTTTCTACTTTTAATTTCAATTTAATCCTAACTAAATTCACTTACTTTTCTATCTTAATTCATACTTTACTTCTACTCAATTTTTAACCAAACTTGGACATAATTATCTATTTTTCATCACAAAACCATAATTTCAAAATTCTTTCAATTTAGTCCTTAAAGCATAAAACTTATGAATCACTTAACAATTCAATCCTTATATCATTTCTAACTTGAATTTCTATCAATTTAGCCCTTAATTCATCATTTTATTTATCATGGATAATATCTAGAAATCTAATAACTTTCAAAATATCAACTTAATTTCATCAAAACTTTGTTCTAAAACTTCTAAAACATCAAAATTAAGTAAAAAGGGCTTGATTGACTTACCTATTAAAGCTTAAAGCTTCAAACCTTCAATTTTCTCTTTTCTCCCTTTCTTTCTTTTCTTTCTTTCTTTTTCTCCCTGCTCTCTATTTCGTTTCATTCTGTTTCTTTTTCTATCTCCTTTTTTTTATTCCATTTGTTTTTTTATATATATATAATATAATAACAATAAAAATCTATTAAATAACCAATATTTATTTAACATTTGTATCCATTTATATCCTTACATTTGTCTTTCTTTAATCTATTTATTATATAAATATCTTTTACTTAATACTAATATATAATTTAATAATATACTTATATGATAAGTAAATATACATGTATTTTACAATTGTATGTATATTAATATTACATATGTCACCATATCCATATGCACCATACATTTGTCTTTTCTTAATTTATTTCAAAATATAATAATATAATTAATTTAATTTGTAATATAATAAAATAATAACATTAATAATATATTTATAATTTAAACAACATAAAAATAAAAAAATTTTATGTTTTGCCGCCTCATTCTTTAGAATAGGCTTAATTGCCTATTTAGTCCCCCTTATCTTCTTTAATTCTGTAATTAAACTTTTACACTTCATTCAACTTAATCCTTTTTCCTAATCACTCTTAATTAAGTTAAATTCACTTAATTAAACTCTAATTAATCACTCATTTTACTTCGTAAATATTTTTAATAAATATTTACGAATCCATTTTTCATAAACAGAGATTCGAAATTACACTTTTTCAGTATCGGTAAAATTCGGGTCATTACAAATTGACATGGAGTGGTGCATATGATATGTAAATATGACATGAAAGAATATTAAATGAAATGCAAGAAAATGATGATACATGACAAGTGATATATGAAATTTCAGATGATGATAATTGTACATGAAAACTATTTGATGAGAATGTTCATTCTTGATTATAGACTTGTACACCTAGAGTGTACTAATCGTGACTTTGATATTCTAATTAATATGTGTAAAGTTCTGAAGCAAAATGATCTGATCTCGAAATGAACTATTATGAAATTATACTCGAAATAATGAGATAAATTATGTATGTTGAATGAATACATGATGTGTGACAGTCCGAATTAGGGCCTAAACGGAATAGTGGTTTCGAAACCACAATCCTGAAGTAGAAAAATTTATTCCGATTAATTTTTATAATTTATTGAGTGATTAGATGCATGTGTTAGAATATCGATAGAAAACTTCATGAATTGCATGTCTAATTTGCCTATTAGGACTTAATTGCAAAAGTTGATAAATATGAGTTTTAGATGTTAAAGGATTTAATTGAAGAATATAATTGAAGTAGAGGTCCTTAAATGGTAATTATATCATTAGATTTTCATGGACAAAAATGGACATACATAGGTAGAAATAACCTAAGTTTTTAATGAAGGGTATTTTAGTCATTTGGTAATTAAAAGATTAAAAAAAGGAAAAAGATGGCAAAATATGTCCATCTTCTTCATTAGGACGAAATTTCGAGGGTTATCCATAGCTAGGGTTTGTTTCAAGCTTCCAAGCTCTATAGTAAGTGATTCCAAGCCTCGTTTTTAATGTTCTTTACGTTTTTGGAGTCCCGGTAACTTGATTTAACTTATTCTAGCAATAATTTAACCTAGGGTTTATATTTGGAAAAATACCCATAGGTGAAATGTGTTTATTTTGATATTTTATGGTAGAATATGAAGCTTGAAATTGTGTTAAACAACTTTTGCTAAGCGATTTTACGTGAAAACAAGTAAAACGACATAATCGGTAAAAATACCTAATGTTCATAACTACATGTTAGAGTGAGAATTTGATGTTTCCATAGAAGGGAAAAATGATCATCATGTCATAAAACATAAGAATTTTGGAAAATTTTTAATTTCCGAGCTTTGGGGAAAAAAGTGTAAATATGCAAAAGTTTAGGGGCAAAATCATAATTTTTCCAAAGTTAGAGTTAAGGACTATTTTGATAAATGTGAGTATTAAATCAGCTAAATGTGTTATTTTAGATCAAGAAAGACGTGGAATTGACCTTGATCAGGGAAAGGTAAAGATTGTGGACTAAATTGCAAAATTTCTTTATTTTGCACCGAGGTAAGTTTATATGTAAATAATTTATTGTTTTATTATGTTATAATATTTTATTTTATGACATGTGAAATAAGTTTTAGTATTGTTCAATTAATGGACACAAACGGTGATTTGTGGTTGATGAATTGAGATTAAATGAGGAAATCTCAGTTGAACCTTCGGAATAGAAAAACGTAGTGCTAAGTGGATATACCACGATTACAGATATTGATACATGTAATGTAGTGCTAAGTGGATATGCCACGGTTATACATGTTAATTTGAAAAGTGGCGCTAAGTGTGTATGCCACAATTACATGTTAGCCCAATAGTGTGGTGCTATGTGCATATACCACTAAGTTGGGCATTAATTACAAAAGGTGGAGTTATGTGCTAAAACCACCGGATATTGTTACTTTCCGAAGTGTTCACTGGGAGAAACAAGTTTGCTAAATAAAATTTAACGTAAAAAAATATGTGGGATAATACCGGAATATGAATATATGAGTTTTGATTTATGAGTTAGATATGTGATTGAATTTTTTATAAGATGAATATGGATAAGTATTATCTTGAAAGTTGATAATAAGAAATTTTAGTGAAGGAATGAAATTTGGGATAAATAGTCTAAAACAGCAGCAGGGGAGTGACTTTGAAAAATTACCAAAAATGGTAGAAGTTGAACTAGAAGTGGAATGAGATATGAAATTAAAGCTTATTGAATCTATTTTCATATAAAAGAAACAGAGCAAACAAAAGAATTCTGTATTTTGAGATATTTGTATTTTTGTAAGACTGGTTCAGACTGATTTTGTAATCCCCTGTTCTGAATTGTAAAAATTATTAAAAATTGTACAAAAATAGTTAAGGAACATAATTTATATTGTTGAATTCCTTATTGAATTTATTTTCATAAGAAAGAAACGAGAAACTCATTTGAATTTGGTAGCAAAAGATATTAAATTTAATGAAGAGTGGTCAGAGCTGCTAAACCGCGAAACAAGGGAGACTTCAATGAATAAACTGTAATAATTGGCCAAACCAAAAATTATGAAATTTTTATGGTAATAAGAAATATGAGTCTAGTTTCTGGGAAAATTTATGGATATTTATTTGGAGTTCCGTAGCTCCAGATAAAAATAATTTAGTGACTGGGACTCGAATGGACGGCTTGTACTGAACTGAAATAAATGATAAATGCATATGAGAAAAAGGTTGTGTAATTATGGATACATATTTTGGGATCTATAAATGCCACTATTAGTTTGTTATCTTTATTATTTACATATTACTTACTAAGCTTCTTGCTTACTTTGCTTCCTCTTCCTTCCTTGTTTTATTTTATAGTGAAATCAAGTTTGCTCGTGATTCGGGGAAAAGTTGTCGGAAGCTCACCAACGCTATCCATCCTTCCTTTTGGTATTCTGTAAACACATTTTGGACATATGGCATGTATAGAAGGCTTGAGTATTTTGTTATAAATTTTAGTAATATTACTTTAAAAGTTGAATTCTAATGTTAGATATTTCACTCGTATTTTGTTATCGGTATGATCTAATGTTAGTTACATTATAAGTTTATGATATATGTGAATTTAATTTTTTAAAAGATGAGTGATCAATTGACGGATTTTAATTTAGATAATCATTTTATGTCTTGATTTGCTATAATTATACGTATGTTGTTCTAGTAATAATCATATTCTGTTTTAGTATTGAACACGGGTATGGGGTGTTACATGATGTGGAAAGCATATGTGCTTGGAAACTTGATTATTGTTGAGCCCATACATGTCTTGATATTACTATGGAATATATGACTAACAAGGGCAATGAAGATGTGTGTAGGGCTTGAGATCAAAGTGGCTGATTATACCTTACATAGTTAGCTCAATTAGGATGAATGGTAAGTTAAGTACTGTGTTATACGAACTTACTAAGCATTTTATGCTTACTCTGTTTATTTTCCCCTGTTTTAGAGTAATCGGAAGCTCGTTGGATTGGAAGCTTGGCGGAGATCACTCACACTATCCATCGGCCCATGTCGGTATAGTATGGTAATTCAATTGCGGTTGTAATGGCATGTACAGGATATGTTGGCCATATTGGTATGTAAATCTAAACGATGCTTGTAATCTAGCCATTGGAATGGCTAGTAATGATTGTTTTGATATACTTATAATGTCATATTATGTTAGCCACATATATGTTAAGTAGTGATCAAATTATATCTAACATGAGAACATAACCAAGGTAAAATTGTAAACATGTATACATAAAATGTTATGCCATGATGATGGATGGAACATGCTTGATTAGAATGCTTGAAATGGTTAGTAATTGTATGTGATGATATATCATGTTAAATAATGGAATTAACTTGAATAAAATGCTTGGATTTGTTGGGTTATGAATGCAAGATGTGGTGTAGGATTATGGCAAATATTGGGGTGAGAAATGAAGCTAGGAATGGCTTTATTTTGTCCACACGGGTGTGTGTCTAGACCGTGTATGACACATGGCCTGGTAACACGGGCATGTGGTTAGGCCGTTTATCCCCTGCACCTTAATTTTGAGAAGCACAATGCTCAGAATTGAGCACACGGACAGAGACACGGGCGTGTATCTCAGCTGTGTGTGCTACACAGCCTAGCATACGGGCGTGTGGCATGGCCATGTATGCAAGTCAGAAAGTTACACGGGGTCGAACACGGCCTCTAGCACGGGTGTGTCCCAGGGTCACACGGGCGTGTCCCTTGGACCACACGGGCGTGTGAGCCCTGCACCTTGGAAAATTTTTGAAAAGTTGCAAAAAATTCTTAGAGGTCCCGATTATGTCTCGACTCGACACTAATGCTCGTATTGGACCTCGAGGGTCCAATTAAGGGACGTTATAAATAATCTTGATTTTGAATGTTTCGGTAATGCTTCGAAACCATGTTTCGGTAATGCTTCGAAACCCTATTTCGATAACGAATATGGGTTAGGGGTGTTACAAATAGTGAGAGAACAAAAGCATTGTGGGGGTTAAAAGCCAAGCGAGAGACATAAAAATATAGAATGTGTTAGAATTAGTGTGAGTGAAAATAAGCGAAATAAAGTGATTAAATCAAAATCAGAAAAATGTAGGAAAATTTCATTCATGTAGTACAAAAAACTCGCTAAGCTGACTATATTTGCCAATATCATATCGTATCTTACATAAAGAGAGAAAAGGAAGGTGAGAGTAGAGGATAAAATCAGGTGAGCTTCAAGTTATATTAAGGGATGTATAGGGTACAATATGTTTTGCCAAACTATTTTTGTGCTTGAACTGTTTTGTAGTGCCTTATTCTTGAAATCCAAACCAACCCTAAGCCTCGGAACGTTACAAGTCGAAAAGTCCTTATGTGACTTAGGCACTCTGTTTATGGATGAAAAGTATGTGAAATAATAATTGCTTATATTCTTCTAACATAAATGTGATACTTGTGTAGACATTTTAATGGAGCAATATACTTAATGATCTTTTCACTTGTTCACTTTGTAATTTAATGAACTAACCTGTGTGAATTTAAAAAATGTGAGTCGGTTACATATCATGTCAAACTTACACTTATTAACAAGCTTTCCCATTGGCTATATTTCTAACTACATACTTGTATGAAGAATGCTCAAGTGTTGTCTTTTATTTGACTTTTATTTCTTATTTCTTTGCATGCGTGTTTTGTTTGCTTGAGGACAAGCAATGAGTTAAGTGTAGGGGAGTTTGATCTGCCACAATTCATTGTGGCAAATTAAGTCATTTTTAACACTTACTGAGCTTGATTTCTAGCAATTTAATATTGTTTTAGTTACTTTTCCGTTTTAGTACTTAGTTAATGAAATAAGCAATTTTGAGTGTTTTATGACCTTTTAGGCCAATTTGGGCCTAAGGAAAGACTAACATGTTGATTAAGTGCGCAAGATATCAATTCAAGCGAAGGAGTTAGTGGAATGCCTTCAATGTTGCAACACCCAACTTGGATGTTGCAACCCCAACTCCAGACCACCTAAGGAGCAATCTACCTTTGATGTCGTGACACCAGCTATGCGATGTTGCGACACTCAACCTTGAACATGGAAAGGAGCATTCTACTTGTGATGTTGCGACACCAATGCTAGGATTTCGTGACACCACTGCGACGAGGCCATTTAATCTACCAAGGGTGTTTTCGTCTGTACAACTTTAATAATCTATGTTTAGTAAATTGTATTAGGACTAAATGAGCCATCTAACATAACTCCTATAAATATTATTGCTTAGGACCTAACTAGGGGAGCTTTTTCTTAGTTTTAATTTCTATTCTTAGATTAGAGGTTATTATTTGGGATTTTTTATGTTCAAACTTCATTACTTTCAATTTTAATTTCAGTTTTTAGTTTCTTTTGCAATTGTTCATGTTTTCGATTTTGAATTGCAATTCGTTTAACATCTGCCACAGGATTTTTAGTTTCCACACTCAATCACCATCCAAGGATCTAAATTATTTTTTCTCTTTTGCTCTTTTTTTATATTTATTTGAATGCCCGAGGGAATATCAAGATAAGTGTGACTGAAAGGTAATCTTATTGGGCACCAATTCATTAGTCTTGGGTTAGCCGGTGAGATCGAGAGATAATCCAAGCTAATTTGTCTAATTTGGTAAAGTTGAGATTGAAAGGTAAAATGGATCCAATTTAGGAGTGTTAATGATTTAGATCCCTAACTCAAAGGTTAATTAACAACATGGAAATCAACCAACTGTTCCCTATTATCGTATTTCGTAGTTTTATATTTTACTTTATTTACAATTTAGTCTTTTTCCATTTTAGGTAATTAATTCTCTTAATTAATCTTTAAATTATGTTTTGTTGTAATATAGACATTAGTAAGTAGCTAGCTAGATTCCTTTCTTGCATGTTAATTGAATAGAATTCACTAAATCGTTGACTCCTTTGGGTTCGATCCTTGGAATATTTCGGTGTTCCATTATAACACTACAAATATTATAACTGACCTGTCACACTTGCAGACACCGCACTTAGTATTTTATTCGATTGTTGTCTTTAATTGTTGATATCTCTCTCGTCGTTTGCAAGGTTAGCATAAGCTTTGCTATTTATAAGCAAAGTTAGCTACTCGATTAGGTCAATTACAAGCCTTAATTACACTAAATATGGATTCTGCGGACAAAAATGCCCTTAATTAATTTTTGCCTTCCATCAGACCTGTGTCGCAGCACAAGCTTATGCGTGTTGTAACACACAGCTTTAAGCTTGACTTCTAGAGTTCACTTGATTGTATTGCAACCTTCGAAGCTCGTTTTGTGACTCAATCGTTGTTCATGATGCTTTTGGGTCTGAAAATAGATGTCCTACACATTTTATTAACTTGTTAAAACTACCTTAAGGTCTTATTGGCCCAAGAGATCAACTAACTCAAAATTATGCGTAAAAACGCTTAATTTGCACGAAATTAAATCTAAACTATTGAAACTGAAAATGTAATAAAATAACATAAAATGGCTTAAAAACAAGCTCATTAAGTGTCAGAAAGTACCTAATTTGCCATTACAAATTGTGGCAGGTCAGACGCCAACTCACTATTTTTGAAGTAGCGACATTGCACCATTAGAGTCGCGACGCCAAGTTCTTGCCGTTGATGTTGTGACGCCAATTCGATAAAACTTGAAAACTTTGCATTTTAGTCTTTAAATGGCCTCGAGTTATCATAGGAGCTTTTGTAAGCTCGTATAAACCTAGATAAGAATATAAAGCATGTTATATTGTTGTATTATCTGGAATAAATTGTATAAATTATTGAATGGATCGAAATTGTCATCATAGTTACTCCAGTAACGAATATGACATTCAATAGATCGTACCCAATGGTTGGGTTGGGTATGAGGTGTTACATTATGCGCCACAATTTTAAAACGAGGCTTAAGAATACGAATGTCTAAACTCAATAATGAAGCTCTCCTATCTAAATGTTGCATGCAAAATAATGATAGAGCCAAATTATTTTCTCTTCTAGTCTCTAAGAGTTAAGTATTACAAATTCCATGCTTTTGAAACTATCCAACCCAAGCCATTTGATTTCTAGGTTAGGAAAGGCATTCTCTTGGGCAAAGACATTTGTATTCAAGGAAAAGATGGTTCAAAATTGGAGTGGAAAAGACTGTTGGATTACCATAGATTCAAGTAAAACTCTTTTTGACGTCGTCAAAACAAAAGATATGGCCTTGCAAGTTCAAACTTGTTTTTATTTTAGTAAGAAAGGTTAGACTGCATGAAAAGCCATAGAAATCCTTGGCAATGGTCGTGCTTTTGAACTCTTCAATAGGCCAATTCCATTTTAATGAGGTAGGGAAAAAAATTTTGTGGAGAAGCAATCATAATGGTGTCTTCACTATAAAAAAGTGCTTATTCATTTCTCAGATACTCACAATTTCACAAAAATTCCCTACACATTTCCAGCAACAAAGCTTGGGCTAAACTATGGCATCTAGAGCTCCCTTTCAAGCTCATCATTCTCCTCTAAAAGATCTGTAACAATGGTCTCCCAACAAAAGACTCTCTCACGTGACGAAATGCCATAACTGAAAATTACTGCCTACTATGCTAGAATAGTATGAAAACTTTATAACATCTTCTCTTGCAATGTGGTTTTACCAGAGCGGTTTGGTTTGTATCTCCCCTCTCTTTTTGAGCTAAGTACCTCCAAGTCCTTTCGATTTCATCTTGGTGCCTTCAATGGCTCCAATCTAATGATCTCTTGACTTCCAGGACATAGGAGACTTCATACACTCATCACCTATACCTTATGGATCATTTAGAAGCCAAGAAATTTTTGGAACATTTTCAAATATTTATAGTGTTCTAATAACTATAAATGAATGGGTGTAATTAATCAAAAGATTATATTGTTTGATTTTTTGAAAAAGAATTATAACTATTTAAATAATTTTATTTGAATAGTTATAATTAAATGAATAATTATGTGTTTATTTTAAAGACATTATTATTCAAAAAGATACCTATTGATGAAAGATGTCTCTATGAAGAGACATGAAAATTCCTATAAATAGGAATGAGATTTCATTTGGAAATCATACCAACAAATTCTAATATTCTTTCTTTCTTTCCTCCATTTTCTAATATATTAGATTATTCTATAAAGTATTACTGTAGAAATCCTTTATAGAAATTGAGTTCCTTGTCATACATTGCTCAGTGTGTAGTGGGCTATTCTTGTCAGTGCAAAGCGCAAATAGCCATTGGCTTCATTGTATCCTCGAGGTTAATTTGCTCGAAACTCATTTGCACACCGAAGATAGGTGGGGGCGAATATAACCTTAAAGATAGTGGCTTTATACACACCTTGGAACCTTGTCCTATTTCTTCTTCTGTTTGAGTTTCGTTCGTGTGTTCGAGATTTTCCTCACCAGAGATTTGTACTAACAATTTTAAGGCTATAATTCATGATGACTACCACAACTCATGAAAGTGGAATACTGAGGGAGTTGGCTTCCAATTTTGTCAAACTTGATCGGTTTGATAGTGGCAATTTTCGACGATGGCAGAAAAAGATGCACTTCCTGTTATCAACTTTGAAGATTGCTTAAGTTTTGGATACTCTAAGACCTGACGAGACTGAAAACAAATCTGTTGCTGCAACCCGAGAAAGACAAAAATAGGACAATGCTGATTACATGTGCATGGGCCACATATTGAATGGTTTATCTGATGGTTTGTTTGACACCTACCAAAACGAGGTCACCGCTAAAGAATTATGGGACAAATTGGAGACAAGATACATGACCGAGGATGTTACAAGTAAGAAATTTATTGTCAGTCGTTTCAATAATTATCAAATGGTTGATGGTCGTTCTGTTATGGAACAATTCCGTGATATTGAAAAGATGCTGAATCAATTCAAGGAATATGATATGAAAATGGATGAAATGATTGTTGTATCTTCCATAATAGACAAACTTCCTCCATATTGGAAAGACTTTAAAAGAAGTCTAAAACATAAGAAAGAGGAAATATCTCTTGAGGCTTTGGCAAATCATCTTCGTATTGAAGAAGAATATCGAAAGCAAGATCAGAATCTAAATTCTGAAAATGCCAAAGTGCATGTTACGGAGGAAGTACAGACTTCTAAACCATTCAAAAGAAAGTTCAAACAGACTGATAGAACACCTAAGTTCAAAAAGAAACAAAAGGGCTCATGCTATCATTGTGGTAAGCCGGGACATTTCAAGAATGAATATCGATTTTTAAAGAAGAAATCATCTTATCAGGCTAATAATAATGAAAGGTTTGTTCCAATGATATCTGAAATTAATATGGCTCAAGATGATAATACATGGTGGATTGATACCGGAGCAACCAAACATGTGTGCAAAGCCAAAAACATGTTCACAAAGTTCACACAATGTGAAAATGACAATGTCTTGTTCATGGGAAATTCTTCCACCGTAACAATCAAAGGCAAAGGGTCTGTTGAACTACAATTCACTTCTGGAAAGGTTTTAACCTTAAATGATGTATATTATGTACCAAAAGTTAGAAAGAATTTAGTTTCTAGAAGTCTGTTAAATAAGTTTGGTTTCAAACTTGTTTTTGAGGCAGATAAGTTTATTTTGTCTAAGGGAGGAATTTTTATAGGGAAAGGGTATATGTATAAGAGTAAGTTCAAACTAAATATTATTAATAAGAATAAAAAAACTATTTCTGCTTATATGGTTGAGTCTTTTTGTTTATGGCATTATAGATTAGGTCATTTGAATTATAAGAAATTGAATGACATGTATAAGTTAGATTTAATTCCTGTTTTTAATAATAATATTGGAAAATGCAATACATGTATGTTGACTAAAATTACAAGAAACCCTTTCCCTAAGGTTAAAAGAAATGCAAAATTGCTTGATTTGATACATAGTGATTTATGTGACATGCATAATCTCCTACATTAGGTGAAAAGAAATATTTTGTTATTTTTATTGATGACTGTTCTAGATATTGTTATGTATATTTATTGCGTTCAAAAGATGAAGCACTTGATAAATTTAAAGTTTATAAATCTGAAGTTGAACTTCAGTGTGAATCATTTATCAAGTGCTTAAGATCGGATAGAGGTGGAGAATACTATAATCCAAGTTATTTTGAATCCACTAGGATTATCCATAAAGTTTCAGCCCCCTACACACCACAACAAAATGGTGTAGCTGAAAGGAAAAACAGAGTCTTGACTAAAATGGTAAATTCAATGTTATCATATTCAGGTCTTGGACAAGGTTTTTGGGGAGAAGCTGTTCTAACAGCTTGTCATATATTGAATAGAGTTCCTAATAAGGAAACTAAAATAACCCCCTATGAATAATGGAAGAAAAGGAAACCAAACCTTAATTATTTAAAGGTTTGGGGTTGTAGAGCTATTGTCAAAGTTCCAACACCTAAACGTAAAAAGTTAGGTGAAAGAGGAATTGAATGCATATTTATAGGATATGCACATAATAGCAAGGCATATAGGTTCATGGTAATTGAACCAAATGATTCAATTTCAATTAATACTGTTATTGAATCAAGAAATGCTATTTTTGATGAAAATAGATTTAATTCTATATCAAGACAATTACAGCCACAACAATTGATTCATTCTTCAAATGAGAATGAGATTCCATTGAAACAAATTGATAATAATGATGAATCTTGTCAAGAATTAAGAAGAAGTAAGAGGATTAAAAAGGTCAAAGATTTTAGACCAGATTTCATTATGTTTCTTGTAAAAGGAAAATGTGAAAGTATATGCAATAAGATACCTTATTGTTATAATACGGAATCTAATCCTATTACATTTGAAGAGGCAATGAAATCTCAAGACTCTACTTTTTGGAAAGAAGTAATAAATGATGAGATAGATTCAATAATGGGAAATCAAACTTGGATCTTAGTTGATCTTCCATCGGGTTCCAAACCAATAGGTTGTAAATGGATCTTCAAAAAGAAAATGAAGGTCGATGGAACCATTGATAAGTTTAAAGCAAGGTTGGTAGCCAAAGGTTTTACACAAAAACAAGGTATTGATTACTTTGATACCTATGCTCCAGTAGCAAGAATTGATACAATTAGACTCTTAATATCACTTACCTCTATATATAATTTGGTTGTTCACCAAATGGATGTTAAACTCCATTTTTTAAATGGTGAATTGGAAGAGGAAGTGTACATGGAACAACCGAAAGGATTTGTTGTTCCAGGACAAGAGCATAAGGTTTGTAAGCTTGTTAAATCTTTATATGGACTTAAACAAGCACCAAAACAATGGCACCAAAAGTTTGACAATGTTGTTCTAGCTAATGGCTATAAAATAAATGAATCTGATAAGTGTATATATAGCAAATTTAAAAATGGAAAAGGTGTTATAATTTGCTTATATGTAGATGACATGCTCATTTTTTGCACGGATTTGGAACAAATAGAAAACACAAAGAAATTCTTGTCAAACAACTTTGCTATGAAGGATATGGGTGTAGCAGATGTTATTCTTGGGATTAAAATAACCCAAGATGAAAGCACTATAGCTTTATCACAATCACATTACATTGAAAATGTGCTTAAAAAGTTTGATCTTTTCAACTGTATACCAGCATCTACACCCATGGATCCTCAAATAAAATTAGTATCTAATGCTGGTAGGAAAATTGATCAATTGAAATATGCAAGTCTAATTGGTTGTCTTATGTACATAATGACTTGTACAAGACCAGATATTGCATATGATGTTGGGAAATTGAGTAGGTACACAAGTAATCCAAGTAGCTTGCATTGGCAAGTTTTGAATAGAGTACTTAGGTACTTAAAGAAAACTATTAACTATGGATTGTGTTATAATGGATATCCTCCAGTTTTAGAAGGGTATTCAGATGCTAGTTGGATTACAAGTTTGGAAGATCATGCATCTACTAGTGGATGGATTTTCAATCTTGGTGGAGAAGCCATTTCTTGGGGTTCCAAGAAACAAACATGTATTACTGATTCCACCATGGCAGCAAAATTTATTGCATTAACCGCTGCATCTAAAGAAGCAGAATGGTTAAGAAATTTGCTTTATGATGTACCTTTATGGCCTAAGCCAATTTCACCTATTTCTATCCGTTGTGATGGCAAGGCTACTTTAGCAAAGGCATATAGCCAAGTATATAATAGAAAGTCTAGACACATTGGATTAAGACATAGTTATGTCCGACAATTAATTTCTGATGGAGTGATCACTATTAATTATATGAGGTCAAGTGAAAATTTGGCGGATCCTTTGCCAAAAAGTCTTGCTAGAGATACAATAAAAAGGACCTCAAAAGGGATGGGACTCAAGCTCATTAATTTGAGTCACCCATGATGGAAACTTGACTCAATGCTTGGTTTAACGTCAAGTCTTGAATTCAATAAGACAAAGTACATCATTAGTATGTGACTGTTAGCACTATAAATAAATACATCCTAAGATTAAAGTGCTAGGTACCAGCAATGATAATGAAAGGATGAGTAATGTACTTTTAATGGACCCATAACATAAATATGTTAGAGTGTTATAATTACGGGAACACTCCTGATGGGATCTACCTATGTGAGTGGAAGTATGGCCGCTTCTAGGAGCTCAAGGGCTTGGTTCTGACATCACTCATAAAAAGAGGACACAGACACATGGCCATAATAATGTCCCTAGATACTATGCATTGACCGATGTTGAAATCATTGTGTGAGATGTGTTCGGTTAATCAAATGAAATAGTTGGTTCAAAGCTTAGTCTACCATGCAATTTCGATTAACTTTAACATGTTTTCACTAAGTAAAGGTTCAATCGTAAGATACCTTCATTTATGCAAATTGATTTCCAAGAATATCAAAATCTAAAATATTTTGAAAATGGGGGGAGATTGTTGGAACATTTTCAAATATTTATAGTGTTCCAATAACTATAAATGAATGGGTGTAATTAATCGAAAGATTATATTGTTTGATTTTTTGAAAAAGAATTATAACTATTTAAATAATTTTATTTGAATAGTTACAATTAAATGAATAATTATGTGTTTATTTTAAAGACATTATTATTCAGAAAGACACCTATTGATGAAAGATGTCTTTATGAAAAGACATGAAAATTCCTATAAATAGGAATGAGATTTTATTTGGAAATCATACCAACAAATTCTAATATTCTTTCTTTCTTTACTTCATTTTCTAATATATTAGATTATTCTATAAAGTATTACTGCAAAAATCCTTTATAGAAATTGAGTTCCTTGTCATACATTGCTCAGTGTGTAGTGGGCTATTCTTGTCAGTGCAAAACGCAAATAGCCATTGGCTTCATTGTATCCTCGAGGTTAATTTGCTTAAAACTCATTTGCATACCGAAGATAGGTGGGGGCGAATATAACCTTAAAGATAGTGGCTTTATACACGCCTTGGAGCCTTGTCCTATTTCTTCTTCTGTTCGAGTTCCGTTCATGTGTTCGAGATTTTCCTCACCGGAGATTTGTACTAACAGAAATGAACTTATTTTATGAAAATAATTTAGTCTTTATGTGTGATATAAAAAAATTTGGTTAAAGCAAAAATGGCAAAAACTTATTGAAGATAAAAAAAAAACACAAAAACGATGGCAAAAACTTCAAAGACGTTAGCATGAAACCATCGAGGAAAGATTGTGGCCATCGCCTATCCATTGCTGAAACATTCCTCACACAAGGGAGAAGATCCCATTGAGAGATAACAATATAACAACAGTCGAAGAAAGCTACAGAGAGCCAAAGCCTTCAACCCTAAAGCCTAACCATAATGGTGCTGGGGGAAAACGAGGAAGAGAGAATGGTTAAACAGAAAAACGGAAAGATTGTCAAAAGCAAGAAGGGAATGGTTAAAGCAAAAAAGCCTAAAAGATGAGGGGAATGGTTAAAACTATTCTATCTTATGAAAATAATTTAGTCTTTATGTGTAGTTCAAAATTGTAATAAAGCATACTTTTTTGAGTAAACTACATAAATGATCACCTTATTATTATTTTTTTATTAAGTCAATCAATTTTAAAAAATTATAGAAATGATTACTTAAGTTATAATTTTTGTTTTTTTAATTCAAAACCGTTAAATACATGAATAGTTTGTTGACATAGCTGTTAAATCAATGATATGTAATTTTTATCATTAATTTTTTATACATAATATCCATGTCATTTTAGAATTTATATAAATTAAACGAAAAACTAATCCGGAACCCAGAACTTACCATTTTGGGTGCTTTAAAACCCTAAAAACTGAAGCTCCAGCTTCATCTCTTTCATTGTTCTTCCATTGTAGAGAAAAGGGAAAAGCGAAAAAGCTGAAGAATAGAAGGCAAGCAGAAACAGTTGCTGCTGAAACCAAGATTGTCACCACCACCGTTGTTGCCGCTACACCCGACATCAATGTGACATTGGAAACATTGGTAAAGCTGCAGGTGCACCCTCTATGCTGGTACCGTTGAAGGCCCTGGTGCTTCAATGGTGTTGCTACTGGTCAGCCTCCTAGAAGCAATGGTGCAACCATCATTGGAGTAACAATAGCTGCCATCGGAGTTGCTCCTGTGTCGTTTCTTGTAATCAATCTCAACATACGTCGACCAAAGAATCAGTGGAGGTAACCCCCAACCTCAATTGAGTAACAGTGGTGGACTCAGTCGACGGAAAAACAAAGAAAAGTTGGCCGACAATGGAAGAGCGACTGAACCAGAAAGTACGGGTGAAGCTGCCATGGAAGGAAAGGGTTCGATGAGAGCTGAAATCAATTAAGGAAACTTGGTGGGAAATGGAAAACGCAAGAGTCCAAAAAGAATCAGTGAAGCTGCCATGGAAGAGAACTGGTGAAGCTGCCATGGGTTTTTTTTTTTTTTTTATGTTTAATTTTTAGTCCCAAAATGACATGGAAGTTCATGGGTCAAAAAATCCAAAACTTCAAAATACATGTCATCAAATTAACCGCCACGTCAACGGCGATCAGTATTTTAACGATTTTGGATTAAGAAAATAAAAATGAAAAATGAGTAGTTGTAATTTTTTAAAATCAGGTGAGCGGAAAAAAATTATTAAATAGTAGGGATCATTTATGTAGTTTACACAACTTATTTACTTAGAGGACCTCATCTTAAAATATTAAAACTACCAAAGGGATTTTGTATTTTCATGAAACTAAAGTCTCCATATATGCAAATAGGTCCCCTTATTAAGTTTATAATTATTAGCCCGCAAGATCCCAGGTGACTTTCTTCACACAAAATTCTCTGCTTTTTCTTTTTCAAACTTTGGAACCCATTGCTGTTAAGATATCTGAAAAGATCCACAGGAAAAGGAAAATGAACATCTTCAGCAAAAAACCCAATCCCAAAGGTAATTTAATTCCTATTTATTTTTGGTGCCCTAATCATTCGACCTTGCAATTCCCATTTTCTTTATCCTATAAATTTCTGAGTTTTGGTGAAACACTTTTTCTTTCTGGAAATCTGTTTTAACTGAAATTTCTTCACTTTAATTTTCATGTTTCGGAGCAATCAAATTTTACATCGATTTCTTCCCTCTTCGGTTGCAATTCGCTTTGACTTGTCAAAGCTTAACGATCATGGTTTCACATTTAGTTTGTTTTAATTATTGTTATTGTGTGCGTGTGTGTGTGTCTGCAGAGGCTCTTCGCGAGAGTAAGAGAGAAATGGCGCATGCTACTAGAGGTATATATATATATATATATATTATTTTTTATCAGTTTCTCTCCTTAAAAAAATTAAAAAACGTAATTTCTCTGCATTTACAAGGTCATTAATTTGATGATTAAGTTTCTGTATCAGTTGATTTAAAGAGTTTAGTTTTTGCTTAAATGTGGACTGTTATAGTCCGTTGTTATCATTCTTGCGTGAGTTTTAGAATTATTATTTTGGAGTTGGAGCTTTATTTTGATCTGAAAACTCGATATGCCTTTGCTCAGGTATAGAGAAGGAAATAGGAACTTTACAGTTAGAGGTATGTCGAATTACCAACTAATGAATAGTGATGATCTTTCTGAGATTTTTTACTGTTGAATCTGATGTGATCTATCCCGATGGCAGGAAAAGAAACTTGTTGCTGAAATTAAAAAAACTGCTAAAACCGGAAATGAGGTATTTTTAGTTTCATAATTTGATTGCATATATGTCTCTTCCTAGAGATTTGAGTGTCAAGTTCATTGATTTTGAATGATTAAAGCTGTTTGATTTATACCCTTTCTTTCTCCTCATATATACTGTGCAGGCAGCGACTAAAACTCTAGCGCGGCAGCTGGTACGGCTTAGGCAACAGATAGCTAAGTTACAAAGTAGTCGAGCTCAAATGAGAGGCATTGCAACTCATACGCAGGTTTTCATTCCTCCCTCCATTTCCCTTCTATTTCTTATAGATTTTGGATTTACTGGAGACCTTGTTGCTTTGTGCTTCTAACAACTCTTGTTTCTTTTTACAGGCAATGCATGCTCAATCTTCAGTTGCTGTTGGCATGAAAGGTGCCACCAAGGCCATGTCAGCCATGAATAAGGTCAGTAACAACGTATCTATTATTATTTTTATATACATGATGATATGGATTTTAAACCTCCTTGTCCTTGGTAACTAGTTTACAAATCGTTCCCCTTTTACTTTAGGGGGGAAATTTGCTTCCTATAGTAGGACCTGTTGGTTGATATCTCATGTAAGATTCATCCATATATCACTATATATATATACATGTTTGTGTACAACGGAGATCTGCATGAACTCACAATCCTACAATCTTTTTCCCCTTTAAAATATCCTTAAACCATGTTGGCTGGGATTTTCTTGCAGCAAATGGCCCCAGAAAAACAAGCAAAGGTTATTCGGGAATTTCAGAAGCAGTCTGCCCAGATGGATATGACTGTAAGATCATGCTTGTTTTTTTCCTTTTTGAGAATATAATGTGGAAAAGGGTTCATGTTTCAGTCATTTAGTTCATGCTCCTGGATTCAACAGTCTAGTTTCATGCTTGCAGACTGAAATGATGTCAGATGCCATAGATGATGCTCTGGACGATGATGAGGCAGAAGATGAGACTGAGGACCTAACAAATCAGGTTGGGTTCTTTCCATTTCTTTTCGAAACAGAAAGCTAATGGGGTGTAGGGATTGAATCATAAGGGTTGTCGGGTGTGAGTCTGATAGGGTAAATTAATAAATAAAGTGAAGGGATATTCTATGGGCTTGCACAAGCTTTCTGGGGCATGAAGATAGGCAAAGTCAAATTGTTTGACGTTTGTACCTCTCATAACAAAGATCTTATTATATTTATAACCTCTGACTTTTCTTTATTTCAGGTTTTAGACGAAATTGGTGTTGATGTTGCCTCACAGGTTGGTATTTTGTGGTTTTCTTCCCTTCCCCATTCTGCGATTTATTGAGAGTCAATATCATATTTTGTGCAACTGTCTAATTTCCATGTAAATTTCTTGCAGTTGTCATCAGCTCCTAAAGGTAGGATTGCAGGAAAGAATACTGAAGGTGTTGGCAGGTATTGTTCTATGTCCCCTGTTTGAACTTTGTGCTCTGTAGTCTGTACTTAATTTGGGCCCTATTAGGTGTCCCTGCCAATCGTTTTGGGTCTCTTTTAGAACAATACTTGACTTGTTATCATCCAATCCCTTTATCTGTTTTCTTCCATTGAAACCGAAGGAGATTGAATCATTTCTTTGTTCAATAATATTTAATTCCTTCTTGCAGTTCGGGTGTTGATGAGCTTGAGAAGCGGTTGGCAGCTCTTAGAAATCCATGAGCTAGAGACACAGAACCCCAACCTTTCCTTCATTAGTATTGAGTTCCCTTGAATTAATACCAATGCACACTACTTTTGTAGATATGACTGAACATTCATGTTTCCGAAGTTAACGCATTGTGCACTGTAATTCTGCAAATATTTGCTGGAATTGAGATTGTAAATATTGATTGCTCTTGGTTACCGTATATCACAATCCGAAAATATTATGTGAAATTCATGCTTTTTAAGTGATGGAATTTCACATAATTCTGTATTGTGATCGGATAATTACAAAATTATAATAAAACGAATTGCTGGTGAAATTCTGAATGGGACTTGTGTAAAGGCCTCCCTTCTTCCCAGAGCAACAAAGATGAAATGGTTGAAAATATTATTGCGTGCTCTAGCAGAACTTGTCCAAGAGAGAAGGTCGCTTCAATAAATTGTTATGCTTTAAGTTTATTTATTTATTTTCAGGGGAGGATTGAAATCATTGTTGTTGTATTGTGCTATTTGATCTATAATTGTGTCATGAATTAATGAAAAATGAGTAACAGCTTGTGTTTTTGTTTTATAGTTGTGTTCTATATTAATATTTAAGTGTCTAAATTAGAATTAAAAGTCAATCAATTGGAAAATATCAAAAAGCTCATTCCCTTTATAAAGTTGCATATTATTTTGAGGTTTATATCTTGTTACATTTTTATGTTATACTAAGATTGAAGTGTTTTGAGTTGGTGTTTGTAAGTGTTGTAATTATATTTTATCCAGGTCAAACTCATTGTGGGAGACGATTTTACTGAGGGGATTTAAAAGGGAGTTGAGTAAGAGAAGAAGGGGGGATGATCTGTAGGTGAAAAAAGAAGACCATAACTCCATTTTGTTCACCTCCATTGTCTCAGACTCTAGAACATCAGAAGCTTCCATACTACCATCAAAACTGGAGACATTTCCTCAAACTTGACCCTTAACGCATCCCTGAAAGCATTCAACTTGGGTCAATGATTCGAAGGCAGGCAGGCCGGTTTCCTTCATATTTGTGACTAAACAAAGCGTCCGGAAATTTAAAAGGGAGAAGAAAGAATTAAAAGGAAAACCGGCACGTGATATACAAATCTCAAAATACCATGAGTCCCATTGGTATAATTTTCATCATCAATTTGTATGTGTGTGGTATATTATGGTACTTATTTAGATTAACTTCTATCCACAGACATGCATAGAATCATAATACATTTTGATAAAATAATATATGACGCAATAGTAATATGCCTGGGTTCCACCCACACATTTAACAATTATTTATTGCCAAAGAAAATAAGATTTTTGAGAACAATTGTGGGAAAACAAAGTTATCCATAAATGATTTCTTCAAAATTAAAATAAAAATGTTTTCAAGTAATATAAAAAAACCATTCTTTTCATGGATATTATTATTATCTTAGAATTACTGTTGGGTTTTCACCGGGATTCTCATTTTCTTAAAAACAAATATTTTTATTCAAAATAAAATGTAATATCCCAAAACTTTTCAACGTGTGAGTCGGTGAGAAATTAGAAAATGAGTCCGAAAAAAGAATCTTATGAAATAAAAGTTTATAATTGAGATTATAAATTATGAAAAGAATTTTAGAAAGCGAAAACGTGAAAAAGGAGTAAAATGTAAATATGACCAAATTGGGAAAAGTGACTTATTAGTGATTAATTGGTTTAAGGTTAAGTTGGAACATGTATTGTTGTGATGAAAACCACTTTTCGGATCAAATTGGAAAGATTGAAAGGTATAATGACTAAATTGTAAAATTTTCAATTGTACCAAAAAGGAAAAGATGCAATTTTCACCATCTATGAATTTATATTTAATAATTTAAGTGAATTATGAGATATGAAATTGACAATTTCCTATGACTGAGAAGAAATCATGCAAAAAGTCGAAAGGGGCAAAATAATAATTTCCAATAAAAGGGTGATTTCGTAATTTATCAAGCATTTTAGGATAGAAATAATACTTGAATAACCGATCATTGATAACAAGTTTTCTGCTTCAACCAATAAGTCAATTCTAGTAATCGAGAATACCTCAGACCACCAACTCTTTTGTCTGTAAATTGATTGCAGGAATACTAAAAAATTAACCCTTACCGAATGAACAATCACAAAACACACCTCCACGATATAGCTTTTCGGTGGCCTTGCAAACTAGAAGGGTCCAACTTGAACAGCATGGGTCGTTGGAATCCGATTGTTATTTCTCTTGATGGATCCAACTGACCACTTAATTGGATATGCCAATATGTTCTTTGGTAGACTGAATATGACAACCGATTTTTATAAGTTCTTTCAACTGTACACTGCACAACATTGAAATCAACAGATATTTTTTATTTGATGTTATAACCAGAGAAATAACAAATACCGCTATAAAAATTTTTAAGTACGAGTTCGAGTCGCACAATTGAAACACATGATTAAAAATAAGCCTAAAGCTAAATAAACTAATAGATAAAATTAAACAACAATAAAAGAAAATTTTTTGAAAATAATTTTTAAAATAAAAAGACAAAAGTCTGGTTTTTTTTTTTTTTTTTTTTTTTTAAGTCCGCATAAGGTATTTTTCTCATTAATCATATTTGTTTTTCAATTTTATTTTATAAAAAACAAAAAACAAAAACCATATTCACGTTTTTTAAAACCAATTGAAAAAAAAATCAAAGACTTTCACTATTTCAATAAACCCGTAAGTATATAATACCTTCACCATTTTTTCTAAAATTTGACATTTGTCCGTTACTTCAATATTTATCCTATTTCATATTATTTTTAAAATCTTAAAAAAAAAAACTTTAAAAACTTTATATGAATTAATTTAATAAAGTTTAATTATTAAATAAAGAATCATATTTTTTCCTTTTAAGTTATTTTGTTTAATTATTTATGCATTTTAATTTCTTAAACACATAATTTGGGAAATATGACAAAATTTTTAAATAATTTTAAAGAAATAATTTAATATTTTTAATTAATACATATGTTATTTTTGTCAATAAAATATATTTTAAATGAATAAACACGAGTGACCTGTGCATCGCACAAGTATACAAACTAATTTTTATATATAGTTTCTAATTTAAAATATCTGATTAAATTACTATCACGAATCAAGTCAATATTAACTCAAATGAAAAATGATAAAAAAAATTCATTTTATTTAAAAAGTAACAAATATTAAGGCAAACTATAAATTTTAATGATTTAAATTAAGTTTTGATTATGAAACTTTAAAAAATTAATATAATAAATTTATTAGTTATGAGGTGACCTGACCATTAACAAATTATTATTATTATCATTTTCTTTCAACTTTCATTTATTTTTATTCTTATTCTTTCTTTTTCGCAACATCTTCTCATTTTCCAAAAAGTTTTCATACACTCGTCTTCCATCCCCTTCCACTTTCCAATCATCCACAACTTTTTATGAGTTTGCAAATCCATCTTCCAAATAGCACAGAATTCACCATGCTTAAAATTGAGATGAAGATAGTAATAACTTGTCTTTCACTAGTGTCAAAATTTTGATTTTCTTTTTTTTTTTTTTTGTCAAATTTCTTAAACTGAGTTGGTCCAAAAAATTAAACTGAGGGGTTCTCGAAGACAAGGGTTACAATAATTATATTGTATTTATTTATTAAATATGACGACGAGAAACCACTAAAATTGAACCTTAATCTAAATTAATAAATATTGTCTAAGGACTAAAATATAGAAGGTAGTAAAGTGACTTGTTAAATTTAAGATTAATGAATGTTGGATCTAGTGCCTTAATTATAGTAAATTCATTTTTTTACACTTATATTTTTCGAACAAATTGGTTTAATAAAATATTTATTAATTAATTATCCTCAATATTTTTGCATGCAAATCAAAATGGAAGCAAATATTAGCTTACTATTTATCTAAACATTTAACTAATACTGAGCAGTATTATGTGATCAAATTGTAATACAGAAAGACAACTTATATTAGTAGATAAACCTAAACATGTACTTAGTTTAATTGGAAATGAGCAAACCAATTTAAAGACTAATATGTCATCTATCAAGTCCACTTGGGGAGATACTTTGTCTTAAGCATCGGAGTAGATGACTCCCGAAAGATAAAGACATAGATGTGACTAATTGGAATAACAGCACATTGGACAGGAACCAAGTAGAATAAATCATAGACCCATTTATGGATCTATCCTCTTGTGACGTTCATAGTGTCACATATCAACCCTGAGTAGATGATGGACTAGATATGCGTGACTCGTATATTTTAACGTAAGTAAAAGTCTAAGTTCAGATAGATAAGGAATCGAAAGCTAGTGTTTTGGGTATACGACTTCTGCAGTATGTAGCATCATTCATAATAATGGAATTCCTAGTCTAACTAATGGGTAAATGATATCCTCTCATCGACATTACATGATAGATGAAAAATAAATGTGATCATGGGTCGTTTGTCTTTGTGATAAATGACTTGATTCATATTTGATACTAATTGACTTTTCATGAAGGAAGATATAATGGTTACCATGAGATAAAATATGATCATATTGGTGTTGGATATGGTGCCTTAAGTGTAGTATGTTCGAACAAATTTGTTTAAATTCATAAATTACATTAATACCCTTGTATATTATCCTCAATGATTTTTGCACGTAAAGCAAAATGAAAACAGATATTGGCTCACTAGTTATCTAGCGTTTAACTAATATTAAGAGCTATTATGTGGTTAGATCATAATACAGAAAAATAGCTTATATTAGTAGATGAATCTAAACATGTCCTTAGTCTAATTGAAAATGAGCAAACCGATTGAAAATATGTTGTCTATCAAGTCCAATTGGGAATAATAATTCTATCGGTTTCTACTAAGAGAATTACTTTTCTACTGAAAGTAATGAATCGTTTCTGGTTCTGTGCTTGGTTCATGATTGTTCAAGCTCACACTCAAACAATTCGTAGTACGAGAATAGTAGAGAATGTCGTTCAATTGAAAGCGGAGAACGTTTAGGATCCGTCTAGCACAAAGCACAAGTACTTTTTCAGGAAAAACTTTATTGCTATAAATATCACAAATCGGCTCAATTTTTAAAATTTTAATTTTTCGCTATAATAGAAAACTGTTTTTAAACTGGATTTTTCCAACAATTGGGAAAATAGATTTATACCAAAGAAATTAAAGATATCTTATGAGGGTAACACACTTATGACAAGATCATTATATGAGTACTTGTTAAGCAACTTTCATAATGATATGTAACTAGGGAGAGCTCAATTACGATACTATAGTGAAATAATTTCGTGACTAAATAATTTTATAATTAATAGACGAAAAGTTAAAACTTAATTATAAATTATTTGAACCCTAATTATTTATGCCATATTGGTCCATTCGCTAGCTTGTTGAAACTAGAAATGAATTACATGTAGAACCAAATGAACATAATTAAATGGAAATGATGAAGTTAGAGAAATGGGTTGCATTCACAAATGAATGTGTTTTCTCACCAAGTATAGAAATGACTTGAGAATTAATTTAAGGTTTTTAAATTATTATTTAATTAATTATGATTAAATAATTAAAGTTCAAAAATAGAATTAAATTAATTAGTCATTATGAATTCGTTGAATAAAGGAATTAAATGTATTTTCTCATAGATTCTTTTACGGTAAAGTTATCATGACTTTAACGGAATTAAAATCGGGTTGAGAAAATTATTTAATTGATAAATAAATCTACCTAATTAAATAAATAATATTTATTTTGGGAAATAGAAAACAAATATTGTGTTTAATTAAATTATAAAGTGTTGGGTCAAAAATTTAAGAAACACATATAATTGGACCTAATACATGAAATGCCCAATTCTCTGTTAGGAAATGTGACAATATTGTAGTAAACATGTAATTATTTTCTATGATTTGAACGATGAATATATAAATTTCACATTTCACTGTTATGTCTTTTGTATTTTTGTCTTTCATATTTTGTATGCGTTGCAAAATTGTGACGAACAAATATTAACTTATTGATTGTCTAAGTTTAAATTGATGATAAGTGGCATTGTAAGAACATTTATATTGTGAGACAAACAACTTACTTTAGTGGATAATCTAAATGAGTCTGTAATCCCGTAAAATAATCAAAGTGAGCATTTGATTCAAATACTAAGAAGGATTATTATATCGTCTGCAATTTCAATCGAGGAGATCGCTACTCTTGGCTATTGAAGTAGTTGACTCCACGGGTAGAGACATAGATGTATTCATTGGTAGAATGATACATTAGACTGGACCCAAGACGAATTAATTCTAAATCCGTTTGTGAATTAATTCACTTGTGACATTCATGGTGTGATTTACCTAAATCCTGAGTTAGTCACTGACCATGCGTGTATAACTCATGTGCTTTGATATAAGTGGACGCTTATGCTCTAAAAATGATCGAGTCGATAGCCGATATGTTAGGTACATGACTTGTATATGGCATGACTTTACTAGCAACAATGAAATTTATAGCTCAATTAAAGAGTTAATGATATCCTCTCATTGGCATTGTGTGGATTGATAAATATGAAACGTGGTCATGAGTTGCTAGTTTTCGAACGAGCAATTTATCACAATCTTTGTTGATAGTTATCATATTAATCATTAAGAAAACACTATGATGATAATGAGATAAAATAGGATTATATTGAGTGAACACATTTAACTCAAAGGAATCAATGATATCATATGAGGGTAACACACATGACGAGGTCATTGCACAAAGCAGTTGGATGAATTGTTTTCGGAAAGAGTAAACAATAAGAAGTTTTCAATCATAATACTTATTGTGGACTAACTCCAAGATTAAGTAAATGCAAATTATCAGAATGATGCTTCTGGACATAATTGTAATTACTAAAGCCTAATTATATATGTCTAATTGGTCATTCTGCTAGCTCAACAAAAGCTTGATTAGACTGCATTTGAATTAGAAGAAAATTCTACGACTTTGGAAATAATTTAATTGAGTCGATTTATTCAATGTGGAATTAAATTGGGCGGTCGTAAGAATTGTTCAACTAGAGAATTTGATTAAATAATTTTCTTGAAAAATTAATTTGGAAAATCTAAGTGATTTTTGGGAAAATTATTTTTGATGAAATAAAATTAAATTAATCAAAATTAATATGATATTTTTGGAAATTAATTTTTAAGTCAGACAATTAATCCAATGGGTAATTGAACTTAGAAATTGAACTTGAGATCGTAGATAGGGCCCGGGAGCCCAAAACCGAGACTAAAACCCAAAAACTGGTCAAATCGGGCCTAGTATGTGAAACCGGACCAACGGTCTAGTCGAGTCATCACTGACCAGAATCAAACCAACAGAAATCAAACCAGCTCAGGGTGTCGGCAGTTGCGACGATAGTATTCTGGTGCCGGCAAATGGTCGGCAGCAGTGGTTCTTCGATGGTTGAACATTGGAAGAATTTCACTTCTACTGGGACTCTATCAGAGAATTTGATTTCAAATTAACTATTCTAAAATTAATATTATTTTAATAGATTTAATATTAAATTAAATTTAATGTTTATTTTGTAGATAAATATTCTATTAATTAAATAATATTTAATATTAAATTTAATATAATATTTATCTTAATAAATATTATATTAATTTAATATTAAAGCGATTAAGTTTAATCATATTTGAACTCTTTAATCTCTCCTTATATAAAAAGAGTATTGTGTATTATTTACACTCACTTAAATTCAAAAGAAAGTAGTAGAGAGAAAATTCACAGAAGAAATTATTTCAGAAATTTTCTAGAGATATTTTTTTTATCTACAACTTGGCTCAAAAGTTTAGAGAAATTGTGATATTACCTCACTGGTAATTTTTGTGAAATTTTTTTTAATTCTAAGCGAGCCCACACTCGGTAGACATGAGCTTGAGAATAGCGAAGAAGACTACTCGATCGAAGTGTTCATCCTAAACGAATCGAAAATGTACAATTTTGATTAAGTGTTTATTACTTTAGATATCACAACTAAGTTCTTGTTTTGCATTTTTTTTAAAACTTTAGTTTTTTTCTAAATTTATTTTCTGTTGCGTTTTTCAAACCCAATTTCCAATATTCCTTTCATATGACAAGTGAAGGGCGGCAATTCTAGTAATATTTACTAGTGTTACTCACCTCTCTCCTAGTTGGACGAGTGGTGTGTTTTATATTTAAATAATATTATTTATTTAAGCCTTATTCAACCAATATTTTTTTTTATCTCTCCCTATAAATAGATGGAATTAGTTGACCTAAAAAACACACATCTTAAGTATTTAATTATCGTTGTTCTACCAGAAAGTAGCGAGATTTTATTTAAGTAGAATAAATTATATTTTTTTGAAATTACGATATTTACCAGTTTTTATAGAAAGAATTAATTTCCTACTAAAATTAATAAAATTATTTTTTATTTTGTGTTTGATTCGTGTTGCTCGAACCCACGCTCGACGTAATTCGTGGTACAAGGATAGCAGAGAAAGTCATTCTGTTCAAATTTATTATCAAAATGAATCCGTCTCGTACAAAGCACATATATTTTTCGATAAAATTTTATTACTATAAATATCACAATTAGCTTACTTTTCAAAAAAAAAAAATTTAACTTCCACTATAACTGAAAATTGTTTTCTTAACTAGATTTTTCCAATGACTATTTGTCATGGCCTTAGTCCTTAAACCATGGAAACTTCGTGGCTTTGAATAAGTGCAAGCTTCTTTCATAATTAAGGAAATTGAAGGTGGAAACGTAGCTTATAAATAATTAATGGATGATGACAAAGGTGTGAGCATAATAAAAGCTAACTTTATACCTCATGTTTCTTTATCTAGTAATTAAAAGGGATAATTTTGGTTAGATTTAATGCTAACATTCGAAAATTGAGAAAGAGAAATAAGTTAGTAGGTGTTAGTGTCACGAGTCGCGGTTCAAAGTCCGTGACCATTGTATAAAGGATATTCTATGGAGGTCAATCTATTAAATGGGGCTCATTTGACCCATTTGAACTGGACCAATTCAAAGAACAAGTGACGAAGCTCATCTACATGAAGCCTTGGTGGCCCAACTAAGCACTTATGGAAAATTAGGGCTACCTCGGTAAATAGGGAAAGTAATCTTAGAAGATTTGTAACTTGATAAGATTTGATTTTGTAATCTTGAAGATTATGTAAATCCCTTAATTGTAAACATGTTTTGATCTCGTCCGTCGATTTAAAGATAGTTGTACCGTCGGATTTAGAGAGCTTAACTATAAATAGAGTGTCTCCCCCTCATTTGTAATCATCCATTGTATTCCATTCTTTAATATTGAATACTAATTGAGAGCATTTACTCAAACACTTGCATTTGTTGCTTTTTTTGTGGCTTTTCTGATCTTTCAAGCTTTCTTTTTCCTTTGAGTTACTTCTGCTATAATTTCAGTGCCTTAGAGAAATTTTATGAGAATTCTCACTTTGTAAGAGTTAGGCTAAATTTAGCTCATTTGAAGCGAAGAAATCGCCTAAGGTCGTACGGATTACGAGACAAAAGGTCTAGTCCCATGACAGTTGGTATCCGAGCTAAGGTTACGAAGGCAACATTCAAGATGTCGAAAGAAATAGCCGATCAGATTAAGCCACTGGAGACATATAGGAGAGCCAGGAAAGCAAGCCGATCGAGGGACATAGTATCGGCTTTGGAAGGACAAGTGGTCAATCTCGAAGAGCCCATAGGGAACATGAGAAAGACACTTGAGGTGGTCGAGGGACGCACCGATAAGTTGGAGTCAATGAAGGAGCAGCTTAAGGACTTTGTGTTGGAGTCTTTCTATTCCAATGTGGAAAAGATACAAGGGATGCTCAATTCCACTACGGGTAAGTTGACGGACATGAACGATGCTTTCAAGGCCATGGTGATGGCTTTGAAAGAGGAAACAATGGCCACGACGAGGGATTTGAGCACAAGAATTTGAGCAATACTCAACCGTGAGATAGATGTCCTGAAGCCAAAAGAGTTTGTAGGGACAAGGTCCACAAGAGATGTAAACAACTTCTTATTGGGAATTGAGCAATACTTGCGTGCCAAAGACAACATGGATGATGCTACTGAGGTAAACATTATTACTATGTATCTTGTTGATGTTTTGTTATAATGGCGTCGTAGGCCCACAGATGAGAAATGTGATAGAGCCGCAATTGGGACTTGAGAGGAGTCCCAAAAGGAATTCAAGACACAATTTTACTTGGAGTATGCCGGGGACGAGGTTTGAGCAAAGTTGCATCGGCTTACGCACGAGGCACAGTTACGAAGTATGTGAGGGAGTTGAGTGAACTCATGCTCTAGATTTTTAATTTGAGTGAGGATGCATTTTTCTCATTTATAGATGGGTTGAAAGCATGGGCGAAGCAAGAGTTGCAACATTGAGGAGTTAGGAACTTACCAAAGCCATGATAGTAGCAAAGTCTTTAGTTGTACTTATTCCGAGAAAAGGCAAGTTCGAGTCTTCCAAGCCCAATGGGAAGGGCGATGGTGGGAAAGATGAATAAGAACATGAATGTTATGACAACGATAATGGTGGCAATGGGAAACCATGAAACATGAAGTGGAAAACCAACAACAACTCGAAGGAGAAGGGAAGCGAGATAAAATGCTTCCTTTGCTGCGATCCACATATGGTAATGATGTTGGAAAATCAAGTTTGAAAAACACAACGGAAAATAAGTTTAAAAGGAAACCAGAGTTTTAAATTTTTTTTCCAAAAATAAGAACTTAGTTGTGTTATCTAAAGTAATTAACACTTAATCAAAATAGTACATTTATGATTCGTCTAGGATGAATGCTTTGACCTAGTAGTCTTCTCTGCTATCCTCAAGCTCACGTCTGACAAGTGTGGGCCCGCTTTGAATCAAAAAAAATTCACAAAATTATCAATGGGGCAATTTTGTAATTTATCTAAACTTCTGGGGTTAATTTGTAAATAATAAGAATATCTCTAAAAATTTTCTGAAATAATTTCTTCAGAGAATTTTCTCTCTACGACTTTTCTTGAGTTCAAGTGTTAGAGAATAAATGACCTAAGCTCTCTTTATATAGGGAGAGTAAGAGAGAATTCTACTAGGAGTAGAATTAATCACATTAATATTAAATTAATAAAATATTATCTAAATAAATATTTAATTTAATTTTATATCTCATATTAATATCTAGACAAATATTAAATTAAATTTAATATATCGTATTAATATTAAATTAATAAAATACTATCTAGATAAATATTAAATTTATTTTTAATATTAAATTCATTAAAAATAGTATATTTGGAAAATAGTATATTTGGGTTTCAGCCTTAGGTTTTGGTTCCCTGGTTTAATTTTCAATCTCGGGTCTAATTTTCAAGTTCAATTACCCATTGGGAAAATTGTTTAACTTGAAAATTAATTTCCAAAAATATCATATTTATTTTAATTAATTTGATTAATTTAATTTTACTTGATCAAAATTAATTTTTATAAAAATCACTGAGATTTTTCAAATTAATTTTTCAAAAAAAATCTTTAATCAAATTCTCATGACTTCTTCTGATTCAAATGCAATCTAGTCGAGCTTTTGTTAAGCTAGCGGATGGACCAATCAGACATATAAAATTAGACTCGAGTTAATTGTAATTATGTCCAAAAGCATCGTTCTGATAATTCACAATTACTTAATCATGGAGTCAGTACACAAGAAGTACCATGATTGAAAACTCCTTATTGTACACTATTTACGAAAGCAATTTATCCAATTGTTTTGTCCAATGACCTCGTCATGTGTGTATTACCTTCATATGATATCGTTGATTCCTTTGAGTTAAACCTGTTCATTCAATACAATCTTATTTTATCTCATTGTCAGCATTGTATCTTAATTATTATTATGATCACTGTCAACTAATGGTTGTGATAAATTGCTCGTTCGAGAACGAGCAACCCATGGTCACATTCCATAATTATCAATCCACACAATGCCAGTAAGAGGATATCATTAACTCTTTAATCAAGCTATGAATTCCATTGTTGCTAGTAAAGTCATGTCATACATAAGTCATGTACCTAACATATCGGATATTGGCTCAGTCATCTTTTGAGCATAAGCCTCTACTTATATCAATACATATTAGTTATATACAAGTGGTCAATGATTAACTCAGGATTTAGGTAAGTCTGTAATGACCCGAATTTTACGGTTATCGGAAAAGTGTATTTTCGGGTCTCCGTTGCTGAAAAATAGATCCGTAAATATTATAAATATTTACAAAGTTAATTGAGTGGTTAATTAGAGTTTAATTAAGTGAATTTAGCTTAATTAAGGATAATTGGATAAAAGGATTAAATTGAATGAAGTGTAAAAGTTTAATTATAGATTAAAAGAAAATAAAAAGGACCAAAATGGTAATTATGCCATTTAGCATAAGTGACGTGACATATACTTATTATTAGTAATAAATGATATTAAATTAATTTATTATAATTATATTATAGTATATTTATATGATAAATAAATTAAATTGTGACAAGTGTGTGATAAAAATAAAATACATGTGTAATAAATATTATACATACATTTCTAATATATGTATGTATTACTTATTATTTAAGTAAATATTAATGTTATTGTTATTATTAATTGATATTATATTATGAAATAAATTAAATAAAGACAAATGTATGGTAAATAAAATATACAAGTGTAATACATATATTTGTACAATTGTAGTATATTTTATTTAATTGCTTTCTATTTAAATATATTTTTAAATGAAATAAATAAAATAAATAAAAGAAAGACAAGTGTATAAAAATGATTTGGTACAAGTGTAATAAATATTATACATATATTTGTAATACATGTATGTATTTATTTATTATATGTATTTATTATTATTAAATTGATATTATATGATGAATAAATTAAATAAAGACAAACATGTAGATATGATTTGATACAAGTGTATAAATAAAAATACATACATTTGTAATATATGTATTTAATTATTAATAGATATTTATTAATTATAAAATATATTTATTAATTAAATAATTATATTATAAGATTTTTATGTAAAAAATAAATTAAAACATGACAAATGTATGATGATGATATGTTACATATGTAAATATAAGTAATATTACAATTGTAATAAATATATTGATTATTAAATAGATATTTAATAAGTTATTATATTATATATATATATATATATATAAAGCAAATAAAAGGAAGAGAAAGAATAGAAAAACAGAGAAAGGAAGGAAAGAAAAGAAAGAAAGGGAGAAAAGGGAAAATTGAGATTTAATTGTTATATTTTATTTAATGCCTTTAGTGAATGTTGAAGTGAGAACTATTGTGTTTGATAATGGAAGAGGGTTGATTTGGTATGTTATGAATTTATTGAATTAATATTGAATTGAATTATATATATTATAAATATATATATATATATATATGTGTGTGTGTGTGTGAATGTGATATTGTGCAATTATGATAATTGAATTTTGGGTAAATGTTACGATAAATAATTAAGATGTGAATTATTTGTATTGTATTTTTTTTAATTGAAATGAATTGATTTAGTATGTGATGAAATTAATATGAATAAGTGATTATTGTGAAATTGAATATTTTTTATTGAAAAATGAATTAAGTTATATTGAATTGGGCATAAATGTGATTGTGGAAGTGTATAATGATTGGAAACTGGAAAGTGAATTGGAAACCCTATTAGCAGTATCGGGCTAGGTCGAATATAGTTGGCATGCCATAGGATTGGAAGAGTTCAGGGATACTTCGACCTCGAGTCGATGAGACACTGGGTGTCAATATATTTCTTCGGATAGATTCAATGAAGTACTGGATACCACTTTACTTCGGCTAGGCCGATGAGACACTAGGTGTTACTATATTGCTTCGAACTATCTGATGAGGCACTGGGTGCCATTTTGGTGTGTTTGGTTGGATCCGTGTATCCGTCTGAGTCCGAGTCATGTTAATAGGGGTTATTAAATATAACAGTGATCAGATTGATACTGAATGAAGAATTGAAATGTGGACTGAAACACACAAATCGTATTATACAGTGAAAGCTATCTGGGATAGCAAGTTGATTTTATTTGAATGGTAATGACTGTTATTGAAATGGATATGTACAGAACACTGATTGAAAAGTGAATAGTTGAATATAGTTTTTTTTTATATTAAACAATGAACTAAAGTATGATTTAGACAAATGAATTATGTATCTCTGGATTGGATAAAAATGAATATTATAATTGTTTAATGACTTGTGAATAAATCGTGGAAAGTTATATAGGTTAGTAAGTGAAAAGAATGAAATAAGTTACAATAAATTTATCTATGAATTAAATAATTGGATAGTTATGATTGTTATATGATTTTAAGTATTTGTTATATTTTTATTTTATTAAGTGTTCGGATTATAGAAATACCACTAAGTATACATATACTAAGCGTATGGTTTATTTTCGTGCGCAGGTTAAGTTAAAGTGAGAATGTCGAATCAGCATCCCGGGCCGATCCCGAATTCAATGAGGTAAAGCATGTTAATTGTTAATAATGGCATGTACATAGGGTGTCTTATGCGTGCCATTTTGAATGGTGAATGTAAAAGTGAAATAAGTAGATTTAGATTTTGATAATGGTAGGACTTGACTAATTTAGTATGAATTTGATTTATTTGATAATATTTGATAAGTAATTAGAATTGAGTATTGGATAATATATAAAATGTGTAAATTTAGCAAGTTTTAAGCATATTTAAATGTGTTTAGATTGGTTGAACATAGGTATTTTATGTAAATTGTCCGATAAGTTCGGTAATGCTCTGTAACCCTGTTTTAGCTACTGTTTGGGGTTAGGGGGTGTTACAAAGTCACACCATGAACGTCACAAGTGAATTAATTCACAAACGAATTCAGAATTAATTCAACTTGGGTTCAGTCCAATTGTAACAGCCTAATTTTCAGTGGTATCGGGAATAGAGATTTGAGATCACTAAATCCGACGGGTGAGTTGAAAATTTAATAAATTAATACCTATGAGTCAAATATGAATATAAAAGCATTTTTGAATTAGTGAATTTGGTGATTTAAAAGAATTAATTAGCTAAAATGGGTCGAGAACGAGGTATCGAGACCTCGACTTCATAAACCGAGCCATAAATATTTTTAGAAATATTTATGGAGTGTTGGTGAGGTAATAATAAAATTTAGTCAGAAAATTTTGACCTTTGGGTGGTTAATTAAATAAAAAGGACTAAATTGAAAAAGGTGTAAAAGTTGCTAAAATGATTAAATAGCTCAATTGTCAAATGAGGAAGGACCTAAAGTGCAAATAAGCCCAAAGGAGATATTTTGGGCGGCAATAGATGAGAAAAATCAGGAAATGGGTGAAATAAGGGCAAAATTGGAAAATTGCCAAAATTGGCTAAATAAAAATGGGACTAAATTGGAATATCTAGAATTCTCTTCATTTTCTCTTCATATTGATCAGCTGAAAAACAACCATGGAGAAGGGTTCAAGCTGGTTTTCATACTCTAGCTTCATGTAATTTTAATTCTTGCTTTCTTCTTGAAATTTTTATGTTTTTGGACTTTTACAATTGGGTCCAACTTATTATTTCATTAGTTTTTGATTCCATGGCTAATTTTTGAAGTTTTTATGGATGAGTGCTGGAAATATATGATGATTTGGCATGGAATAAGAGCTTTAAATTGTTTATATTCTGATTTTATTGAAAGAATTGAATAGAAAGTGAATGTTTGGGACCTAATTGTAAAAGAGTTTGAAGTTAGAATTTTATGTAGAAATTATGAAATTCAATAGTTATGAAATAACTTATAATGTCTATAAAAATTATTAATTGAGAAAATTATCTTAATTGAGGGGTTAATTGAGCAAGGACTGAATTATATGAATTGTGAAATTTGGGGCAAAATGGAAATCAACATTTTACACTAAAACTGTTTTGGACAGCAGCAGTAGTCTAACTTTGAAAAATCACAAAAAATTGTATAAATGGAATTAGAGGATGAATAAAATATGAAATTAAATCTTATTGAGTCTAGTTTCTTATAAAAGAAATTATGTAAGCAATGGAACTATAAATCATGAGATGCAATAACTTTTGTGAGACAAGATCAGAATGATTTCCGGTTCCCCTGTTCTGAATTTGAAAAATCACCAAAAATTGGATAAAAATAATTATAGGCTTAAATTTATATGTTTATAATCCTGAATGAGTCTATTTTCAAGTGAAATAAACAAGGACATCATTCAAATCCTGTACGAGAAGATAATTGATTTTTAGTGAAGAAGGGTCGGAACTGTTAGACAGCAGAACAGGGGAGACTTCAATGAATAAAATGTATTACTTGGCCTAACCAAAAATTATGAAATTTTTATGGTAAGAATACATATGAGTCTAGTTTCTGGGAAAATTTATGGATCTTAATTTAGAGTTCTGTAGCTCAAGATAAAAATAATTTAGTGACTATGACACAGATGGACAGCTTGAATATTCACCTAAGTGTGAAAATTATGGATAATGTTACCTACAAGTTTGTTGTTTATACTAAGGATGTGGATGGAAAGGAGGAGAAGGAAAATATACAAAAATATATGAATGACTCGTGTATAAATTGATCACATGCCCGATTATAATCGATAAGTGTTGGATTAGAAATGATATAATGTTTTATTTGGAATATTTATTATGAAATTATAATTATTGTTATAATACAAAAATTGAACTTGTGAGTTTATATGGCTAAATTTTAGTGATTATTTGTTAATTTTATGAATTTCATGATGTGTTATTTCATATGTATTGATGATAAAATCATGAATAATGTAAAAGCATGAAAATTGAATAAATGATCAAATTGAGCATTTCAATTTAGTGACAAGATGAATTAAAGGAAAAGACCATGGTTGGACCATGGCAACAAGTGATAAATGATAGCTTCAGCTACACTTATCTGATCAAGGACAAATGAAAGTGATAAGTAATAGCTCCGGCTACACTTATCTGATCAAGGACAAGTAAAAGTGATAAGTGATAGCTTCGGCTACACTTATCTGATCAAGGACAAATGACAAGTGAAAAGTGGTAGCTTCGGCTACCTGATCAGTGAAAAGTGGTAGCTTCGGCTACCTGATCAGTGAAAAGTGGTAGCTTCTGCTACCTGATCAGTGAAAAGTAGTAGCTCCGGCTACCTGATCAATGAAAAATGGTAGCTCCGGCTACCTGATCAGTGAATAGTAGCAGCTTCGACTACAAGTGACAAGTGATTTCCGTATAGGACCATATCTGGGATATGGCATCGATGTGATATATGCTACTGTATAAGACCATATCTGGGATATGGCATCAGTGAGATATGTGATTCGTGTAAGACCATAGCTGGGCTATGGCATCATTATGTGAAGATGTGTAAGACCATAGTTGAACTATGGCATCGAGAAAACGAAGTCCTCAATTCCGTAAGACGTTCACTAATTTGACAAAGTTTGGTAAGTGTTACATGGAATTATGTGATACAAGGAAGTACGAGTTGATAAGATATGAGTATAGAACTTGGTTGATAAATGAATTCATTTGTGATTATATAATTGTTCATCTTGAATGTACTGTCCATATGTATTGATAATTCAAATGTTTTAATGAATAAAGTTTCGACATGGAATAAATTGAACACGAGATAAATAATTATGAAATTGAACTCGGAATTCATGAAAATGACGGTTATTGATATATGAAGATATGAGACATTGATATATGAATATGGAAAATGTTTGATAAATGTGTTTATTCATAATTATGAAATTATATATATCATGTGTACTATTTGCATAAAGATGATATTTCAAATACTTTGGTTATTTAAGCTTAAATATGAAATAATATGAAATCAAGATAAATTGTTATGAAAATATATTTAGATTACAGAGATATGACTGATATATGTTGTATGATTACATAACGTGAAATTGTGTATATATATGAGAAATTTAATGAGAATTGAGCTCATACACGTTTCTTGTTATTTATATGAAGTGTACGACTGACAAGGGTGATGAAGTTATAAACAGAGAGTTACATGGGTTGAAAACACGAGCGTGTGACTCTCCAAAGTGTGAAAATTTTTTAAGAGTTGCAAAAGTTTTATATGTTTACAGTTTGGTCCTGAACCACCCTGAATGTATGTTTTGGGCCCCGTAGGCCCATATAAGGGACGTTAAACATATATATGAAAGTTTTTAATTTAGAAGAAGTTTTATGGCTGATTTTTACATGATTGATCATATTAAGTTTGGTAATGCCTCGTACCCTATTCTAGGCTCGGAATACAGGTAGGGGGTGTTACACCAATGTATCATTCTTCTAATGAGTACACGTATGTCTCTACCCGTGGAGTCAGCTACTCCGATAGCCAAGACTAGCCATCTCCTTAATTGGAATTGTAGATGAAATAATAATCTTTTTAAGTATTTGAATCAAATGTTCACTTTGATTATTTTACGGGATTACGAACTCGTTTAGATTCTCTACTAAAGTAAGTTGTCTTTCTCGCATTGTAAATGTTCTTACAGTGCCACTTATCATCAATTTGAACTTAGATAATCAATGAGCTAGTATTTACTTCTCACAATTTTGCTATGCATGCAAAACATGAAAGACAGAAACACAAAAGATATAATAGTGAAATGTGAAATTAACTTTATATATTTATTCATTGTTCAAATACATAGAGTTATTTTGAACAAAAATTTTGAACGAGTGTTTGGAGGGTTATTTTCGATGCATGACAAGGGAGAAACCTTCTAAATGGGCAAATTGGTTGCCCTAGCAGAATGGTGGTATAACACCACATTTCATTTAGCAATCAGTACCACCCCTTATGAAGCCATGTATGGCCAGGTAGCTCCTGTTTATTTGCCCTATCCGACTAGTTCTTCATAGGTAGAAAAGGTTGATAGGAGCCTTCGACACCGAAAAGAGTTGAGAAAGTTGTTTAAGTTTTATCTAAAACGAACACAAGAAAAGATGAAGTAAATGACAGATAAGAGGAGATCAAATAGGCAGTTTGAGGTTGGAGACTTAGTGTATCTGAGTCTTTAGCCTTCTAGACGGCACTTCTTGAGGAAGTTGTGAAATCAAAAACTTTCACTGAAGTATTTCGGGCCTTACCTTGTGGAGGCCAAGGTTGGGGAGGTTGCTTACAAGTTGAAGTTACTTGTGGGAGCTCAAATTCACTTGACCTTTCATGTCTCTCAGCTGAAGAAAAATATTGGTTCAGCAATCAATACACCTGTGCTACCTCCTATAAGCTCAAATGGATCAATTTTGAAGGAGCCAATAAGAATTCTTAAGAGAAGGATAACTATGAAGGGAAATCAAGCAATTACTAAAGTGCTAGTGGAATGGACAAACATCTTTCTAAAAGACTACTTAGGAAATTTGAAGCACCTTTCAGCAACAATATCCTACTTTTGATCCTTGTCAAGGATCAGCTCTACGAGGAGACTACTTGTTATGGATGTTATGGAATGGAAGTTTGGCAATGATCGAGGCTGCAAATGTTTTGAATTTCTGTTAATTTTAGTCAAGTTTAATTGGTGTAGACAAAACGCTGCGTTTTTGTGCTTGTTTTAGTTGTACTAATACGAGGTCGTATTTGGGAAAGACGGCTAAGTTTTGATGTCATTAGCCGTTTTAATGAAACGGTTCATTTTAAACACCTGGATTGTTAGTTACCAGGTGGTTTTTGAGGCCGTTACCCACACTATTATGCACAAATCAGTGCGAAATGGTGGTTAAGCAATTGAATAGATTTTTCTCATTCCTTATTCTCTCTGTGTTCTCTCTTCTTCTCCTCCCCTCTTTCGAGGAAGAACTGTAGAAGTAGAAGCTTTCCATTTAAAAACCAGCAACAATTACCAAATGCTGGTGGTTTAATTTTCATGACAAGGGGAAAAAACAAATGGAATAGTATCATATTGCAGCCATTATTCAGGTTGCATATGACATTGAGCTCCGAATTTCCAATACACAAGTTCTCTTTCATGCTGTTTATAACACATTACACTTCTGGTGGGAGACAATCTTGAGAAAAAAATGTTGGCAATGGGGTAAGGTAAGTTAAATGAGCTATAGGGGCAGTGAATCTGGTGAGATATCCCATATACGGAGTGAGAATATAAGTTCTAGGAAACATCGACTCAGGATTGACATTCAATGCCATTATTTCCTAATCGAGAGGAGCTCAAAACTTCTAAGAGGATGATCATCACGGCTTCCTCTAACAGGGGTGGCTCGGCTAGATGTCTTAGATTCAAAGGCAAGTTGAATTCTTTGTGTGGTAGACATGCGGCCACCACTTGATGCTAGTCGGTTTTGTGGTGCGTCGTTGGCTTCAACGGATGAACTAGGCCTGCTTGCCACTACAGCTCTTCTTGAAGTGCTACCATATCGAGAAGAACTGCGTCTTTTATCTGAATCAGGGAGCTGAAAATGCAAAACAATGATAACAATGTTCAAAATGGGCCAAAGAGATGCAATATTTTACTTGGCCTTCATAAAAAAGGACAAAAAGTGGGTCTAAAATTTTGCCATAATACAGCTAAAAATGGCATTGATGACCAATGAACTTTTTCAATCAGTAAGATTTCTTTTCTAGAGAGATTTTCATACAGAATAGTATAGGCTAGATAAAAGAAAAATATCTGAAAGGAAATTAAAGCTCACCGCATGCTTTGACAAAGCCCCATCATCAACAGTCTTGTGTCTAGAATGATCAAGATGAGGACCGGTACTTGAAATATTTCTTTTGGAAAATGCTTCAACAGCACCGGAGAATCTATCCTGAATCTCTCTTCCCACTGAATGTTATCAAGGAGAATAAACCATAAGGGATTCAAAGACTGAACGCTTACTATCATAATTTGTAAAAACGGAAAAGATGTTTCTTTTTCAAAGACAACTTCAAAAAGAATCCATCTTCATTTACATCGTATAGCTTTTGCCATCTCATAAATGACCTGTTTTTTAACAAATTCAAGTGACCATCTTCTGAAGCAAATAGTTGATTATCCAGTACTTAAGTTCCAAGAATCAGGTATCATATACGGTCTAATGAGAAATTAGTTATGTAAGCAAACCTGAGATTCTTTCGGGTTTTTCAATGGTTGGTCCAGCAGCTAAACCTGCCCTTCCACTGGAATGCTGACATACAGATTGAATTGCTGAGTAAAATATTCCCAAGATAACAATAACAGAGAGCTAGAAGGTTACAAGTACTTACCCACCCTCTGGAGCTGCCACCAATCTTTGGGTACTTCAATACAGTCCAGTCAAAGACATAGTCAAACTGATAACCTGCAGCAGCGCAAATTTCAGAACCATAAAAAGGAAAAGAAAACAGGAAAACAACTATAGAGTTGGTATTAATTTGAGAGCATCCTGAGCGTATGAGCAAGCACATGCATGTGTGTGAGAGAGTAATGGATATTAGAATACCGTACATAGAGGTCAGCACTAAGGCAGCCACGATGATGATAACTAACCTTCTCTTATAAACAAGTCTCGGAAAAGCCTCTTCAAATATGAATAATCAGGTTTATCTTCAAACCGCAAAGATCGGCAGTAATGAAAATAAGACACAAACTCAGACGGATATGACTTACAAAGAACCTGTTAAACACATATAAACCAATATTACCAACCAAAGAGACAAGAATAATAATTATAAGGATTAACACAGAAGGATCACATGCCAACCATAGCTAGCCTTGATCGATGCATTCCCTTTGTCAACTTTAAATTTCACTTACCATTTGTTAAGCCAAATTAAATTTCACTATAACAACAAAACAAACAATTTTATGTCCTCTTTTTTTTTTTTACATTAAACTCAAACAAATAGGAAACCTTTTCCTTTCCAAAACAAGGATCAATGTGCCATCGAATTCAAATTGCTTCAAAAAGTTTATAGTATAAACACTCCATAAAATGGACAGAGTGAATACAAAGATCAGACCTGGCCTCATATAGATGAAGAGCAGGCCGGTGTACAAGAACTAGTGATCCTACATTAGTCAGATGAAACTCAACCGAGTTTCTTAGAGGGAACAAACTTGTCTAAGCATGGAATAACTTATCATACCTCTATAGGAGTCGATACCTTCTTTTCACTAATCTTATCATACTTTTGCTTTTTTGTACCAGCTTTTAACCCCTGCCAGGGAAGGCTGAAGCAAAGAAATTGTCCAAATTGAAACAAAATCAATGTGAAGAAAACTAAGAACAAAGATTCAATAACAATTAACAATCAAACATCATCAGCAAATGCATAAAAAAAGTGAATGAAATGAGCATGCCTTCCTCTCAAGAAATACATGAGCACATAACCAAGGGATTCCAAATCATCTCTTCGGCTTTGCTCTACCAATAAAGAGAAGAATTTATGTCAATAAAAGTAACAAGTAAACTTGCATCAATGATATATGATTTACTTCTAAGAGTTGTGCCACAATGTAACATTAGTTACCAATTCCAAGGTGAGTGTTAACGCTTGCATAACGAGCTGTGCCAGTGAGATTCTTGTTTTCTCTGCAGCAAAGAAATTGGTTAGTTGTTTCACAAACAAATGCATTTTTGGACTAAGTTGGATTGCACTGAATATTTAGAACATGTTTACCGCATAGGTGACACTACAATATTGATACAAAGACAGGAGATAATAGGTAAAAATGAAAAAGAAATTTGAGCAAGCAAGAGATAGAAAAATGCCAAGGGAGCATGCCTTGCCTCCATGGACAAAACAAACACTCAGTTGAATATAGACCTTGAAGTAACTTTCTTATCTAGCATGTAAAAACCTAGTCAGGTACCATGATGAGAATTATACAATCTTGAGAACTTCAAGTCTGAATTTCAGTATTTAAAAGTGAAAAAAAAAACCCACCTGTACGGGATGTGCTTATGAGTCTGAAGATCCCTATACTTCTTTGCAAGACCATAGTCAATGACATATACCTGTAATAATAGAATTAACAAAAAAAGTAACACAAATGATACTAGACTATTTCATGCCTTTCAAGTGTTACAAAGTCCTATTCCCAGCAATGATAAAATATTCTTATCATAACTGGAAATTCAAAATTGAAGGTGGTTGTCCTAGCAGTCTAAAAAGGATGAACATGTTATATTTCCAACATAAGATACAAGAAAAACAAAAAAACTATACCTGATTTGCCTTGCGTCCTAAGCCCATCAAGAAGTTGTCAGGTTTTATATCACGGTGAAGAAAGCCTTTTGAATGCATATATTCTACTCTATTAATCTGAGAAGAAACAAAGGAAAAAGTAGAAAAGGGAGAAAATTAAATATAAAAAACCTGCAAGCTAACTGTTTATCACAAAAGAGTCTCATACTTACCATTTGATCAGCAAGCATCAACACTGTTTTTAAGGAAAGTTTCCCGTTGCAGTAGTTGAACAAATCCTCCAAACTAGGTCCAAGAAGGTCAATTACCATGACATTGTAATCCGTCTCAACTCCAAACCACTTGAGATGGGGAATACCCGCTATATGGAGAACCCTCACCGAGTTATTTAAATACAACATTAATGTGCTTCTTAAAAATTATACACGCACAGATGCATACAGAGAAAAATAAAAGAAACAACAATAACAACAGAATATTCAAGATCAACCTGCCAGTATCTCCACAGAAAGGTTTTCAATTAACAACTGAACAAATCGTTTAAGGACTAAGAAAGAAAAGAAAGCCTTCTATCATCTTTTTAAACCAGCAGCAACAAAGAACAGTAGTAAATTGATGAAAACTTATTTATAAAAACTATAAAAAGCTGGATTTGATCAGATCAAAGCTTGCATTTTTTGTTCTTTTCTTTTTTTTTTTTTTCTCATATAATGGTAGTAGAGAGGAAAAGGCTACCCCAAGGAAGACCATAGCCAAATTATGATGCAGTAACAAATCATTTACAGACAAACATAGAGGGAGGAGCAAGGAAGAGACACAGACTTACTTCCTCCTTGAAGAAGCATATACAATTTTGACTCATAATAAAGCTGAGGATGCTTGGTCTTTGCAGATTCCTGACATTAGGAACAGAAAAATAAAAATAGGTCAACGTCATAGCTTGGGCTTAGAAAATATAAACTGTCATTAGATAAAAAAATTGTTTTCTGCCCTGTCACTGTTACCATGATAAGGAACTTTTGACACCCTTCACATTTACACCTAAAATGACACATTCTAAGTGGAACTGTGGACGAGCACCACCACATCTTCATTTCAAAAGAAAAGCAAAGTGCAGGTTGGAAATATAAAGCTGATAAAATTATCATCCAATGGCAGTTAACCATTAATAAACACCTTTGCTTAGAGAAGTATGTTTTCAATTTTTCATTTGTGTAAAAACACTTTTTCTAAGAATGGAAATGAGGGCAATAACAAATGTTCTTTCTCTTTACACTTAAATGATGAGCCATATAAATTGAACACAGCTGGATATGGAAGATTTTCCTGGACAAGTGACATTTCCTTGCACAAATTGAGGAGTGTTCATGCATAACATCTTAATTTTTAAGAACAAAATAATGACTGAAGAGCCTACTCTTGATCATTTTTTTTCTAGCCATATGCCCAAAATCTAAAGCAATTCAAGTCCAAAGGTTTGTAATTCTGAAAAAACAGAAAACAGAAGATAAGTAAGAATAATAGCCAACATTTTTTTCTTTCTATTTTTGATTTTTTGAGAAAGACAAGTCAGTAAGTTAAAACAACCACGCAGCACGCATATGAAAATCTAGAGACAGCTTTATTTATAGCTATTCAACGTCCCCAAATCACCATTACAAGTTGACAACCGCAGCTAGCAAGTAAACCATAGGCAGCAGACTAACAAAAGACACAATAATAAAAAAAAATCATCAAGAGGATATCGCATACCAGTTTGACAGCAACTTCCTCTCCAGTTTGCACATTTACCCCTTCAATAGAAAAAAAAAATAGAAGAAGAAAGGTACAATGCTGACAAAGAGACAATAGATTTTCCATAAAAAGAAAGAGAAAGCCATGTAAGAGATTTGGATTCTCATACCCAAATAAAGCTCTCCAAAAGAGCCACTGCCAATCTTTCTTCCAAGCTTGAACTTACCACCAATCACATGATCCATTCTCAAGTAGGAAAAAACAAAAGAGAACAATTTTCTTTATCAATACCCAATACCCCCAAAGAGCTTAATGTAGGTTATTTTAACTCAGATCTGTGTCAAAGTCGGCACTTATTACCCACTAATCTAACACACTCTCAAACTCGACTTACCAAACTGAAAACTCCAAGCTTCCAATAAATCAACTAAAGGAAATAGGGGAAAAAAACTCTTTGCTTGAATAATCAGCGGGGATAAAAGCCTCAAAATAAAATAAAATGAATCTAAGTTTTTGACCAAAAGAAGAAAAAGGAAATCCTTGTGATAATAATGCTAGAAACGCAAAAATAAAAATAAATAAATAAAACTGGAGATTTCAATCTAAGCCCGGTAAATGTAGAAAGAGGGTTTTATTGTTATTACTACTACTACAAAGGCTCCAGGATCCTCAACTACATAGTTTGATAGCAAAATCCCCGAATTTGAAACGAAAATTGTAATTTAGGAGAAAAACCCAGCTACATTGACCTGAGAAGATTTAGAGGATGAGTCAACTGCCAAAAAAAAAAAGAATCCAACTGCAATTAAAAAAAAAAATTTGTTGGAAGAACGGAAATGACCGAAAATATTAAATAAGATGAAATAAGCAAAAACAGTATTTCAAGATAAATGTAAAATAAAAAAAGTATGTAAAGAACAGTTTTCAAGGCGTATGTTAACGAGGAAAGCACAAGGAAAGTGAGTGAAAGTGAAGCAGATTGACTAGTAAAAATAGGGGAAAAAGAAAAGAAACAAAAGGTTTTATAATTGTTTTTTTCTTTCCCTTATAAGTAGATAAAATAATTAATTGAAAGTAGGTGAAATCTCAGATGATTTTGGTAAAAATATAGGTTCAAAAAATAAGTTTGGATAAAAAAATAAAATTCGTTTAAAAAATAGATCAAGCCTCGGATAGGGTATTTTTTGTTCGTGCCCGACTCGGCCCGAATTTACTAAATGACAAAAAAAATTTACTATTTTTTTTATTTTTGAATGTTATTTTATTGTTATTTTCTCCCTATTTTGCTACCATATTACTATTGTTATTGTTTGGATATTGTATAAAATTTATTTTATTATTAATTTTGTTATTATTTTAAAGGTATTTGTTAATTTTATTATTATTTTAGAGGTGTTTGCTTGTTAAGTTGCATCTATTTTAATGCTATTTAAGTTTACATATTTTTTAAAATTTATTTTTAATTTGTTGGAAAATATTTATTTTTATTTTTATTTTTTTGGTATTTTTTATGTATTATATATTTAAAAATTATATAAAATAATATAAAAATAAATATGGGCGGCCGGGCTGGGCCTGGGTTTTAGTATTTTTATTTGGGTTGGGCTTGGGCAAAATTTTAGGCTCATTTTTGGGCCCGGCCCGGCCCGAGCCCAATGAATGGGTCTAAATTTTTAATTGAGCCCGGCCCGAACTCGACCCGGCCCATGAGCACCTCTAATCCAGACCTATCTTTTTTTTTCAGCTAGACCCCTGAACTACACTCATTTTCTTCTATTGGTACTTAAATTCTTTTTTTTTCCATTTTGATGCTGTTAACGGTTTAAAAAAAAAACTACATGTCCCCGTTAACTGTTGATGTGGACCATGACATGGTCGTTGGTCATATTGACTGTGTGCTGATTAGACTAAAAAATTATAAAAAATATATTTAAAAATTGTAAAAAAATTTAAATAATTATTAAGTATTGTTAAAAATATTTTAAAATTGTAAAAAAGTTATTAAAAATTATAAAAAATTAAAATTTGTAAATATTATTAAAAATTGGGAAAATTATTTAAAGAATTGCAATTAATTATTAAAAAATTGTAAATAGTAATTAATTTAAAAATTGTGAATCGGTGGCATTGACAATTTAAAATTCTTAAATAATTTTTATATTTTTTAATCGAATCATATGTTGTTACTTTTTCATAATCGCAAATATGAAAATAATAATACCAAAATAAATCAAGAAAAGAAATCAGATGACAACATAGAAAATCTTATTTTATTCTTTTGAAATTTGCAGAGAAAATTGAATAATAAGAAGACGACAACGAAGACAAAGAAGAATAATTTGATTTGTTAATTATTTACAATTTTTAATAATTATTTAAAGTTTTTAATAATTAAAAAATAAATAATGTTCTATTATTTTTAATATTTTTTACAATTACTATTTTTAAATAATTTAAATGTTTTTTTTACAATTTTTATATATTTTTAACTATTCTTTTACAATTTTATTTTTATTTTTACAATTTTTTTATCTGGTCAATGCGACCAACGACCACGTCATCGTCCACATCAGCGATTAATGTGGACACGTGACATGTTCTAATTGGTCATTGTTTTTTAACACCTTTAATGAAAGGAGCTAAAAAGTATAACTGAACTATAGTTCACAATAGCCAAAATGAGATAATAAAAAAATTAAGAACCAATATAAGAAAATGAATATAGTTTAAGGGTTAAACCGTGATTAAAGTTTTTCTTTTTAATAAAAAGGGGGGAAAGAAGACATAGAGGTCTTAAGCAGCGAACCTCTGACCCTTGACCAAACATGTTTGGGTTCTATTTGAGACTCAAGAGTCTGACTCAATCTTTTAAGCTTTCTCCTTGTCGTTGCAAAAGTGCGCTTGATATAAACAACTCGTCCCAATTCAAAGGTCATAATTGAGATAGGCCTAGTTTACCTCAAGGCCCAATCATGATATCCAAATTCAAGCAGTTAAAATCAAACCTTAATTTATTCGTTCAAGACTTTATCACAAAAAAATTTCGAGAAGAAGAGTTGAAGCTTCAAGACGATGGATTTTGGAGCAATGATGAATTAGAAGGGATTAATTTTATTCGTGGGTCTAAACTCATGACAAGTCAATGTGGAGAATGTTAAAGGACCCCTAATCAATCCCACAAGCTTAGGCATTTCATATTGGGTTCGGGTTCTAGGCTTAATTTTTATTATACATGATGCAAATATTGTATTTATTATCTCTTATTATTTTTTTATTACATTTTTTTTATAATTATTAAGTATTTTAAGTTATTAGGAGTTTTATGTTAACAAAACTATTTATTGTTTAGATTAATTAGAGTTTTAATATACTTTAGAGTTTTATTTGGATTTACTTAGCTAGCCTAAAGGCTTTTTCATTGTTCATTAAAGACACAATTGTTTTCATTAATAAAGTTTTTCAACTCTGGGAGTTTGTTTGTTTGTTTGAGTAAGATTTATTTGTTATGATTTTTAAAAGTAGTTTGTTGGGATTTATATCTCAAAGAATTCAATTGGATATTTATCTTTCTATTCATCATATTCATCGGTTTATTCAATCCATCTCCTACTTTTAAATTTTGTCTATTTATTTATTATTTTTATTTGTTCTTTGTTCTTAAATTTCTTCTTTTACTATTTTCGACTTCTTTATTACTAAATTTATTTATTTATTCTTTTCAAATTAAATCCAAATCTTTCCTTTTCGAGTCAAATAACTTGAATTTGATTCGCTTTTGCTTTCATTCCGTATCAACGCTCTCCTTTGAATTTTGACTTGGTTATCTCTCATTTTTTATGGATGAGTTAAATTCAAAAATAAATATAATCCCTTACATACTTGTGCTCGAGCTTGTATATTTCGAATTCGGATGTGGAAGTTTTTGGGATAATTGGATACTTGCCGTTTGAATCCCTTCAACCTAATCCAAAACATTTATTGTAGATTTGTGTGAAATGGATGATAAATTTGTGATGCTTATGTCAATGAGCAATCTACACTCGATGTTCCTTAGCCCAATTTCTATACAGTCTTATCCCTCTTATCACCATTCCGCACAATCTTCAAGTCTTTCAACTATTTGGAATTGATTGCCACATATCAAACTAAAGCAGCATCCAATCACTTGTTCTATGATGCGATGATGTTAAAATAGTTAACAGTCATGTAGGTCATCCCTAATGTGTGTGCCTCATCCACTACAACCCTCGGTACCACAGCCTGAACATCCTTAACCCAGTACTCATGTATCCACCAAAACTACATAAAAAATAATTAAATGTTAACAAAACAATAAATGTTTATAACAATTAGAACTGTAAATTATAAAAAATGGATGAACAACTAATCTCTTCAACTACATATCTATTATTATCAATTCGGATCTATGTAAGCTCCCGAAAATATGTGGCACAATCCAAATTTACCTTAAATCTATAAATATATTAACTATTTATCATCCTAAACCCAAAATCTTAATTACTAAAATACACTCTAAATGGCGCATATAATATATCTTTACCTTTTCGCTATTGGAAAAGATAATGGATGAGAGGGAATTGATGCTATAAATGGTATCCACATCCAAGCCTATACTTAAAAAGGGTGCAACAATCGTTCGATTGTTTTGTTTCTCGAATGACAACAATGTTAAGGACTCAATAAAGGAAGGCCAACACAATAGATCTCTAAATGTACGTGCAGACACGAGTAGGGTCCGCCAACAATGGCAAAAACATTAAATGGCAGATACTCCCATACTTATCTGCCATAAGCAATCCATTGAGCACACGCAATATGTAAGTTCTGACGTATTGGTTCAATTCTTCGTTGCTTACATCATTCGTGGATTGATGTTCCCATATTGTTGGAAAAAAAATTTTGTTTTGAAAACGATTTTCTATTGTAACGAAAAATTAAAATTTTAAAAATTAAGTTAATTTATAATATTTATAGCAATAAAATTTTTTCGAAGTATTTCGTGTGAAAAAAATTCTAGACATCCTCGACTTTCAACCGAATGATTTTGTCTACTTTATCGTACCATGAATCACTTCGAGTGTGGGTTCGAATAACCACAAATAAAATGCAAAACCAAAAAAAAATTCTTACTTTTAGTAGGAAAGTAATTCTTTCTCTCAATGGAAATCGATAGAATTGTTATTCCCAAAAAATAGAATTTATACTTAGAAATAAATTTCTCACTATTTTCAGGCAAAATAACGGTATCTCAAAGCTGTGTATAACTTGTATATTTTTAGCCCTACTAGTGTCATCTATTTATAGACAGAGGTAGAAAAATCCTGGTTGAATTAGTATAATACAAATAATACTTATTTGATAGAAAGACTAGACCGTTAATTCTACTAGGAGAGAGGATACTAGGGTTGACGCCCTTCATATTTATCATTAGGGATTTTGGATTTCTCCTATATCGCGTCCAATTATATGTTCTTCCTGAACTTTTAATCTAACACTTTATAATTAATCTAACCCAAAACATATTTTTCTATTTCTCAAAATAAATATTATTTATTAAGTTAATTTAAATTAAATAATTTTCTAATTAAATAATTTTTTTCAACCCAATTCTAATTCCATTGAAGTAATGAGAACTTTATCGTAAAAAAATCTATGAGAAAATATATTTAATTTCCATATGCAACATATTCACAATAACCAATTAATTTCATTTCATTTTTGAACATAATTTTTTTAATTAAATAATAATTAGAAAAACTTAATTAATTCTTATATCATTTCTATACTTAGTGAAAAACCACATTCATTCTTAATGTAACTAATTTCTCTAACTTTATCATTTCTATCCATTTATGTTAATTTGATTCTAAATGCAATTCATTTCTGAAATAAAAAGGGGTGAGCTATAAAGCTCAATGTGCAACCTAACTCAAACAGAAACACGGATAACATAGTAAACAAATCAAAGTATCGCAGAGAATTTCATCAAATTCAAATGGCAAAATTGTGTGTGCATGGTTATGCCAATGTAGTATTTTTGGAAAACATAGTGTAGATTTTTCAGAAAACTTCCTACCCAACTCTGCTACACACCAAAAAGAGTTCCCCAGAACTCGTCCATCCAAAAGCACACCAACATATAATTGTGGACAATGCCACCAGAGTTGCAGTAAAACTGCCAGATCAGATATATGTGGTCAAGCCACTATATTGCAGTCAAGCTACCAGAATAGATATGTAGTTAAACCACCAGGTAATGCAGATCATTAAACTGTCAGAATTTCCTCCTTACCATATTATCCCAACCCCATGTAATGTGACATGGCATGCAAATAAAAAATCAGAATAGTAAGCATATTGAACATGCATTCATATTTTTAACAGAAACTAGTAAACATGTGATTTCATGCTTTGTAGAACAGATATATCAAATTTCAATAATTACAAATTACTTTAATCAGAAAAGCCACAATGTCACATACTATGGAAATTGAACAAAAAATAACTTATCAATAATCGTAAATACTTAACTAATCAAAAACATACTAATGATGCTCACTAATTTACATATCAGAACCACATTGTGTAATGCAACATGCTCACTAATTTACATATCAGAACCACATTGCGTAATGCAACATACCTCCAGAATCTATGCACTCATATCAAAACAATAGTTTTCTTTTAACAAACATCATACTTATTACTTATCAAACCTACAGAATCACTGACCTCGAACTGCACCTCAAAACACGGTCCCAACTAAAAGTTACAGAAAATGGGCACATATGACCCAACTGGCCAACCCGTTTGGCCCACACAACCCATTTAACCCAGCCCGTGTGGCCTATACAGTCTGGTACACGGCCATGTGGCGTCAATAGTAAATTTTTAGCATCACATGGTTCATTATTTTTCAAGATTATCATTACACACCTGATCGTTTTTCGATACCGACATAGTAGCAGCAAATCCAACACCTAAAAAGGACATCCACAAACAATCAATCACACAATCATACACCCTAAATCAATCCGTTAATAACGAATACATTCCACAACACTATCTCGAATAAATACCAACCAACCCTCTAAAAATGAACATTTCACACACTTACCTCTAAAAAGAGGACTGTCGATACTCAATCCGACAGAGGAACATGCTCTTCTTGATTCTCACCTAAATAAAATTATACAGTAGAAATGATTAAACGTCCATTAATGACAAATTGGAAAGTAACAATCCTAGAAAATGAACAAATAACACATAAATCACTGAAAGAAACTACAATTACAAATCCTATTCCCCTTTACCACTCACAACTAGCAAAGAACTCCAAAAGTGGACGTTAGCACAGCCTAGATCAATGGCAGAGAAGAAGGAAGAATAACAAAAGAACAAGAACGGGTAGCAGAGAAAACGACAATGGCAAAATTCTGTAGTAAAAACAAAAAAGAAAAGAACATTCAAAGAAGATAGAGAAATAGAACGTGAAAAGTGAGAGGGGGAAAAGGGAACGACATTTAGCAAAATTTTAGGAAAAACTTCTCTTTTTTTTTAAACAAAAACAAAACTAATTAACGCCCAACTAAATCCTATCCTGAGAAGCAAAAGTAATTCTCCTTTTACACACAATAGGATTTGACTTGAAACCGAATGGAAAGAAGAATGCTTAACCATTGAACTAACATGCCTATTCTTACCAATAAACTAACAAGAATAAGATATAACCTACTTGTGACCAGTCAAGTGTAGGAATAAAATCAATAAAAACTCAAACGAAAGGATCTGAACGCAAGACCTCATGTACATAAACAGAACATTCAACCACTAAACCAAATCAATTTACTTAACATAATTTCACAATTTTAATCCAAAAATAAAATGTGACCACTCTTAGCTCACCGGCCCAATTTCTACTAACCTAGTTTTTAGGATGTGACATAAATTGAAAAAAAATAATGACGTTTCACAAGTGGGAGCATGCCCTTAGAAGGGCAAAGAATCTTTGTTGCCTCAAAGCCCTAAATCGCCACCAACCATTTTATTGGACTTTTTAAACCACAAAGAAAAAGGCTAAGTGGCCCTTTGGATTGGTGGTGCGTTTACTTACAGTTAGTGTAAAAACAATGGTGGCGGTGATATTAGATATTGTAGCATGACACAAAAAGCGTGACACAAAAAGAAAGGTACACGCCTATCCAAAAGGGCCCTAAATCATCATTTCAAATGGTAAGTCACTGCTACTGATTTTGTGTCAAGTTCTCTTACCAACCCTTGACACCATAAGACAAAAATGGTAAGTCACCATTACATGCAACAATTTGGGGATAAGATTTCAAAACTATTGTTCCTTTCATGCTATTTCATATGTAATTTAGAAGTCATATAATTTTGATTATTATTTTTTAATTTATACTCTCTCTCTCTCTCATTTCTTCCCCCACTGAACTGGGAAAAAAAAAAACTAAACTGTCACACTTTAGGAGAAAAAATATCAATAATATTTTCTACACTAAAACTTGTATCATATGTTAAAGGTGATATATATTTGAACCTCAATTTGACACATTAATTATCAATAGTTTGCAATGTTAATAATCTCACGTTGTTAACAAATATCAAATATTAAGAATTTAAATATAAAATTCTTTATAACTTGGATAATTGAGTTAAATTTTTAGCCCATTAAATAAATGGGTTTACTTATTGGGCTCTATGAAATATGTTAAAGGTCAAAAGACGGACACTTGGGGACTTACTTTTAATGGAAAACATGGGTTCTTTTTTTTTTTTTTTTTGAAAAGGTCCAGTGTTATAGAAGAAAAACGGAACTTGTGCCACAAGTTATGTACCAAGTGCCTATATATAAAACTCAATAATGCCATTCTCACTATTTGTTTTTGTTGTTTTAAAACTTGTTGTATCCTAGAGATAAAATTAAAGCCTTAAAGACAATGAATCACGCTTTAAGTTTTTTTTTTTTTTTAATTTTCTTTTCTTGCATATTAACTTCCTTTCTTGTACTAGAATTTTTCAAAAATTGACAAGGAATGCATATAGTTTTTCTTTTTAAAGAATATGTGTAAAAGTTGTCTAAAAATCAAATCCAAAATTAATATCAATGAAGACTTAAAAACAAATCTTTTACCAATCTATGTAGGATTTTTTGTGTTCATTTTATGGCTAAGTGTTTTTCTTATCCTTTTTGTTATTGATACTTCAAATACTTAGAAGTTGAAATGATATTGACTAAAATATTAAAAAAGCCCCTAAATTTTATTGTAAAGGTATATATACAGAAACAATTAAAAGTTAAAATATGCTTTAAATTTATGTACTCTTCATATATTTGGAATTTAGTCATATTTTTATTTTCAGAAGTCTAGCCTCTCTACTTTTTGATTTTAAAAATACAAATCTAATTGCTAACACTATTAAATTTCTTTTGTTAAATTAAGTTCATTATAATGTCATTGTTTGTCACATAGCTATCAAATGAATTTTTTTTAAATGTTACGCCAACAAATTTGAATAGAATAATTTTAACGATATTAATAGTTAAACTTAAATTTTAAATTCAAGTTGGATCTAGAATTAGAAAATTTTAATTTTTAAAAATAAAAATACATAATTAAATTTTAATTCTACCAAGAATAAAAAGACTTTCAGCATATTTTAATTTAAAATATCATATGCTTATTCATCTGTACAAAACTTGTTTAAATAAAGTTTACAACTTTTTTATTAGCTTACCCAATGAGGTTCTAAAACTTTCTTCGATAAATTTAAAAATTAATAACGGTGAGATTGAATATTATAATAGTTAGATTAAAATTAATAATGGAATGTATTTGGATTTAAATATAATAGTAGCAATGAGATGAATTATAATGAAGAAAAAAAGGGTTTTTTTTATTATAAAAATAACATAAAAAATTAATCAATTACAAAAATGAATTGGGAACAAATTAATTACGAAAATTAGTTGTTTGTTATAGTATCCGGTGTCACTCTTTTTTCAGCCAATCATTAGACAATTATTAAGCTTTTAAAATAACAATATTTTTTTGTGACGCCACTGTAGGTGGCAGCAGAATCTAATGTTGGGTTGTTAGGCAACATAACTCTAATTAAAAAAAAAATTTAATTGATAGCATGCTAGCTGTTGAGAGCTCTCTTATTTTTACTCTTAGACTTTTGAAAAATTATTTTCAATTATAGATTTTACTTATAGTCATTCCTCTTGACGAGGACTTTGATGAATGTTATAGAGTACAGTAAACTAATTAAAAAAAAAAACATGAAAAAAATATCAACAAGATTAACACGACTCTTGAGAAGCTTAGGATGGAAGCTAAGCGTGTGAAGAGAGCTCTCAGTAGCTAGCAGGTTGCCAGTTAATTTTTTAAAAAAATTAAATTGTTGTTGTGGCAGCACCAAAAAAAGTTTATGTTTTTAAAAGCCTAATGATTGCGTGATAATTAACCAAAAGAGAGGAGGATATCACCAGTGTGTCAAACAATATCACTGTAACAAACAACTCATTCCCATACTTAAATTTTCCCATCTCATTTTTGTAATTAATTAATTTTTTATAATAAAAAAAACCCATTGAATACATTAAATTAAGAGAAATTATTTTATACACGACAAATGGAATTTTTTTAAACTCCACAAGATAAAAGGTTTGACAAATATATTATAAAATATAATAAAAATAAAAAAAATTAATTATATAAATAAATACAACACAAAATTTAAAAAACTGCACCAACAATGTAAGAAATAATTACCCTTAAATTAAAAGATGCATACACAACAAATATAATAATTTATTGTTTTTTTTTTAAATTTATTAGAATTATATTTATGTCAAACAATAAATTTACTAAAAATAATTAAAATAAATAATATTTAGTATTACTTGTTAAATAACTTATTTTTAATTAATATTAATTTTATAATATATATACATATATCTATCGATTTGGTACATTTTCGCAATCACAGGAAGAAAAGCAAAGCTTTTTGTTGTGGCAAGCACTTGTATCTTCGTCTCTTACATGGGGCGAAAACAGTAAGAAAGCTTTCACTGGGGTTGTTTTTGTGAGCATTAAATTCGCGTTGAAATTTAGCTGCAGAGTGGTTAAATTCTCCGAACATGCTTCACCATTAGTGTTCCAAATACCAATAAAACTCCCGTGATCATTTGGATTTTGGCTTGGTAGCCAAAAGAAAAAGCTAAAGCTAGGCTTCAACCCAGGATTGATGCTGGATCCCAACACAATTCCATGATACAAATCATACAGAGATAAATACGACATATCAATAAATATAGATTATGAATTGCTAACATCTCCTCTTAAACACCAAATGACGCCAAAAAACACAACACAACATGACAAGAATACAATGATTATTGCACTCATTGACAAGTCAGCCATGTATCAATTTATACATAAAAATAATAAATTTCTCTGATATACTTAAATAGTATAAAACAATAACATGCAAGTCCAAGCAAGGGAAAAGGGACATCAATATGATACTGGAAACATGGAAATATTCGGTACCTTGTCCTTCCTTTTTTTTTTTAAATTTCTTTCTTCATCTTTTCATATATCCAAAACATGGAACAAAAGATCTTACATACTGACCAAATACTCGTACTATTAGAAAGCCGCCCATCCTGATGCAGTGGTCTTCCTGGGTCCAGATCCACTAGCAGGAAGATTCCTCTGTAAATGTCACCAATGTTGTTAATTTTGGCACCAAAAATGAGTTTCAGTTACAAAGAACTAAAGCAGCCTCCAAAACATATTGAAACATTTATTATCAAGGTCGAGAACCCAAGAAAAATTCCATTCCGTACTTGACTCCACCATGAAAAAGGCCATATATATTGTGTTTTTAATGTTTGAGCTTCAATTATGAACCTCTACCCACCTTATTTCCACTGCAAGGAAACATCAATGGGGCTAAATACACACAATGCCTAAAAACAATGAACTCACAGAATCATCTAGAAGCTGAGTTGTACGGCATAGCTTGACAGCTACAAGTATAATTTCTAACAAAGAACAAATGGGAATGTGAAGCGTATAATATACATAAAAGGGGGGAAAATGCTTCTGCATATATTTTATGATTAACCAATTCCCTGGCAAGGCTAAATCTAAGAAAAAGACAACAAAGGTTGCAAAACTTTTATGTAAAGCTCATGAAGCATGTATCTGACCAAAAGGTTGAATTAAAGTCGTACCTCAAGTTGAGAAAAGTTTGTTAAAGGGTCAGTTTGTCTTGTGTTTTCGGTGGGTGCTCTTTGACCAACACTTTGACTGGTAGATGTCATCCGAGCAGCAGCAGGGTCATTGGGAGGGGGTGGGAGAGGAGATCTTATCTTTCCCGAACCAGCAGGCGGCGGGGCAAGGCACAAAGTATTAGGCTTTAGAACCGCCCCTGACAATGCAGCAGCTGAAAGCATGCCAGTTCCACTAGATGGCTTGGGCTGAATATTAATCCGAATGGTCTCACCTTCCTATAACCCAAAACACCACAAGATCAAAATCCACCTAAAATGAATTCAAACACAGCATTTAAAACCCATTAATAATTAACAACAGAACAGATTTAAGTTGTCCTCTTTAGAGAAGAAAACTAAAACCACAAAGAGTGAAAGATAAATGATCAAGCCATATTAAAACACCAAAATTAAAGACCTTTATTGGTATAATACCATATTAAAACAACATAACCTACAAAAACAAATATAATAAATTACTTATTTAGCATGGCATATTGGCAAAAACTGAAATTGTACAATTTCTTCACAACATTTTAGATTCTACAAGACAGCAACACCACAATCCAAATTCAGCAAAATAACTTAAAAGCCAGGGAAAAAAAACCCTCAAAACCAAGCTAACATAGCACATTGGCAAAAAAGAAATTCACAACCTAAAAAACAACCTTCAAGCAGTAGCACCAAAAAAAAGGGAAAAGAACAAAAAACTCAATATTATCCAAATATACAAACTAACTTTATTAAACGATTGACATTTACTTTTGCCCACATTCATAAATTACGACCTTCCAAGTACAACGGCAATAATAACACGATAAAAATAAATCAGAAAACCTGCCCCGCCCCCAGCCCCACATTCTGAACTCAAACAAAATTTAAACTTTTAAACTTTTAACAATCTTAAGCAATAGCTCAGGTATATGATATATCAAAATAAAGAATAAGTCAACCCACATTCTAAAATCAATGAAAGCTAGACGTTTAAAGCTACAAGAAGTTAAAAAACCAAAAAAGACCCGAAATTTTCTACCTTCAATCGATGATTAACAGCCGGATGAATATCAATAAGAGAATCAGTCGCATTTTTCTCACTGGCCTCTTTCTCGTTCTCTCTGCTAACATACTTATCGTGATCAGACAAGGCCACGTTGAAATCAAACGCCTCGTTCCGCTCATTAAACCCGAGCCCAATGAAGGCGTGTTTCCCATTCCCGTCCTCAATCTTGAGCACGAAGTACCGGGAAGAATCGAGCGCGGGCTCTACGGAACTCTCGCGCTGGCCAGGGTAGATAAAACAAGCGGCGAATAGCTCAGCCGAGTTGGGATCCTCCAATCGGATCTCGCATCGGTCCTTGCAAGAGACGACCCGGAGCCGACCCGACCAGATCTTGTCGGATTGGAGCCACTCGCCGCATTTGTGACCACCGGAGGTGGAACGAGGCGGGATTTTGTAGACAGTGACTTCGCGGACCACGAGGAGGGTGTGTTCGAAGGACTCTTCTTCATCGAATGACATGTTGCGGAAATGTGGAGATGGAGTTAGGGTTTTTTCTTAGGGAAAAATTGGGAATGTTGAGAGCTTTTCGATGAAAAGGAGGAGAGAGGTGAGAGGTGGAAGGGAATAATCGGATGTTGAGAGATTTGGGTAGCAGAGAGACGTGGCCTCAAAGAGACTGATTGAAACGTCAATTGCTCTTCCCCAATTACCTTTTTATCCTTTTCACTTTCCTATTAATCAGCTTTGGCAGATATGCTTATAGATTGGGTAGTTTCGGGTATTTGCACTGTTTTCGTATCAGACCGGTTAGATTTAGAATCAGCGAGAATATTGATTTGAAATAAATAGTTGGAATAAAATAAAGAAAGGCGGAGGGGATAAAAAATAAAGAAAATATGAAATAAAATAAAGAAAAGGTGGAGAAAATAAAGAACAAAAAAATATTAAAGTAATAAAAAATGTGCTTTATTGATTAAAGGGATGATTTACAATATTTCGTCAGAATCTTTATTTATAGGTATAAGAAATATAAAAGAAGTAAATATCTAATTCTAATAATTATTAAAATTTAAAGTACATTAAAACAAAAAATCTAATGAAGGAAAAAGAGTACACAATCTTCTATTACAAGCTGCTTCATTAAAAACCTTTACCAAAAAAACCAAATGGGACAAAACATTGGTTAAAAGAAAAGAGTACAACTTGTTTTTAGACTCCCATTGATGACAACATTACCTTATATCTTTGAGTCGACGCATTCCAATCTTGTGTAATAGTCTTTCAAATGTTGAAGTTGGTAATGCCTTAGTAAAAAGATCTGCTAAATTATCACTAGAACAAATTTGTTGAACATTTATATCACCTCTTTTCTCAAGGTCATGGATGAAAAATAATTTTGGTGAAATATGTTTCGTTCTATCACCTTTGATGTAACCACCCTTCAATCGAGCTATACGTGCTGCATTATCTTCATATAAGATAGATGACATCTTTTCCAGTAAAGACAAATTACATATCTTCTGGATATGTTGGGTCAATAACCTTAGTCAAACACATTCTCGACTTGCCTCATGTATTGTAATTATTTCTGCATGATTGAAGAAACGACAAGTAATGTTTGCTTTGTTGACGCCCTGACATGATAGTAATCCCACATGTAAATAAATATCCTATTTGAGATCAACCTTTATGTGGATCTAATAAGTATCCAGCATCGACATAGCCAACTAATAGGGATTTTGAATCATTTAAATAAAATAACCCCATATCAATGGTCCTTTTGAAATATCTAAATACATGTTTAATTCCATTCCAATGTCTACATGTTGGAGAAGAACTAAATCTTGCTAACAAGTTTACAACGAAACCTATATCAAGTCTTGTGTTGTTTGCAAGATACATCAATGCCCCTATAGCACTTAGATATGGCACTTCAGGACCAAGAAACTCTTCATCATTCTCGCAAGGATAAAATTGATCTTTATTCACATCTAACAATCGCACAACCATTAGAGTACTTAATGGTTGTGCTTTATCCATGTAAAATTTCTTTAATATCTTTTCCATATAAGTTGATTAATGAATATGAATTTCATCTTTTAAATGCTCGATTTGTAATCCAAGATAAAACTTTGTTTTTCCAAGATCTTTCATCTCAAATTCTTTTCTTAAACAATTTATTGTATTTTGAAGCTCTTCAAGAGTTCCAATAATATTTAGACCATCAAGATAAACAACAATTATCACAAAATTTTATCCAAACCTTTTTATAAAGACACATGGACAAATTGGATCATTTTTGTAACCTTCTTTTAATAAGTATTCATGAAGAAGATTGTACCACATACGTCTAGATTGTTTTATTCCATATAAACTTTTCTTTAATCTAATCGAGTAATTTTCTCAACAAACTCTATATCTTTTTGGGATTTTAAATACTTCAGGGATTTTCATATAAATTTCACTATCAAGTGTACCATATAAGTAGGATATAACAGCATCCATTAGATGCATGTCAAGTTTTCTCACGTACTACCAAACTAATAAGATATCTAAACGTGATTGCATCCACCACAAGAGAATATGTCTCTTCATAATCAATGCCGAACCTTTGCGAAAATCCTTGTGCTATAAGGCGAGCTTTATATCTTACGACTTCATCAATCTCATTTTGTTTTCACATAAATACCTATTTATATCCTACCGGCTTTTACACTTTTAGGTGTTTGGACTACAGGTCCAAAAACTTCACGTTTAGAAAGTGAACTCAGTTTTGCTTGAATTACATCTCTCCATTTTGGCCAATCTTTTCTATTTTTACATTCCTTAGTAGATTTAGGCTCAAGATCCTCATTTTCTTTTATTATTTTAATAGCAATATTATAAGCAAAATTGTTACTGACAATTACTTTTTTTTTCGGTTCCATCTTTTTCTTGTATTAACATAACTTATCGAGATCTCTTTATTTTCATCATTTCCATTTTCACTTTTAGGTATCTGAATCTCTTCTTGAATTTTATAATTAATTATGTCATAGGTCTCTTCAGGAACTCTCGCCTCCACTATATGACCATCTTGAATGTTTGCTTCGTTACTTTTACGAAGATTTTTATCTTTAGAACCGACTGATCTTCCACGTTTCATGCATGGATTACTTTCTTTTACATTAACAATTTGCCCTATTAGGATATCAATTCGTATTGGAGCATTTTCAGTTGGTATGTGAGATTTAATGTGTAACGCCCCTAACCCGAATCTGTCACCGGAATAGAGTTACAGAGCATTACCGGAGTTACCAATTTATTTATCAGATATTTTATTTCATCTAACATTCATAGTTGGAACCAATTAACATCAAACACATTGTCCCTTAAACGTGCTTATTTTTCTCGACATGTTTTACTCGAATTTATTACTCGTCTCAATATACTTAATTTCCTTGTATCAACGTATCAAAGATAATCACATATTTACATGTCATGATAAATATCATTCTCTTGCCATTTCTTCATAAACATAAATCAGATAATTCATTATATCGATATTTCATGCATTTAAAAAATACAATTCAAGTTACACTAACTTACCTCGTTGCTTGTTCATGTTTATAATTTCATTAATCCGATATATTTTCTTTTCCATGTTTAAGTCTTGTATTCGAGTCATCCGAATCTTTATAAATAAATTTGATCGTCATTTTCATTTATTTCATGTTCTAATACACTCTATTAATGCTCTAAACAAAATTACCATTTTACCTCTAAACTTTTAATTAATGATGATTTCATCCTTAGGCTAAAAAATAAAATTCTTGCAATTTAATCCTTATTTCTAGTCGTTATTCTCATACAAATTGATAACAACCCATGAATTCTATAAAATATCAGAATTTTTCATAATTTCAATACTTTTCAATTTAATCCTTAAAATATGTTTTTCCCCGATCTTTAACTAAATTAATAATTTCATTCAATTATGTAATTTTAAATAATAAAATAATCCATTTCATGCAAATTGGTTATTTCTAACATTTTTATAAAATTGCACATAAAGTTTTACTTTTATTCAATTTAGTCCCTAGGCCTAAAACATGCAAATTAGCCATGCTAGCTGAATATTCATACATATTTTCCTCCTCCTCCTCTCTATTCCACTTCCTTAATTTATATAACATGCTATAAATAACATTATCAATAATTTCACTATTTACTTATATGTATATTCAAAACTGTCCATTTGAGTCATAGTCACTAAATTATTAATATCTTGATCTAAAAAACTCGAAATTAAGATCCTAAAATTTTCCTGAAACTAGACTTACATATATTTTTACCATAAATTTTTCAAAATTTTTGGTTTAGCCAATAAGTACAGTTTATTCTTTAAAGTCACCCTTATTCTACTGTTTGACAGTTTCGAACCTTCTTTACTAAAAATTAATTATCTCATTGTACAAGATTTGGATGATGTTCTCATTTGTTTCTATTGAAAATAGACTCATTCAGTATTTTAAGCATATAACTTTAAGAACATAATTATTTTTGTCCAATTTTTTATGATTTTACAAATTCAGAAAAGGGGAACCCGAAATCATTCTGACATTGTCTCACTAAATTTATTATATCTCACAATTCACAATTCTATTACTTACACCGTTTCTTCTATAAGAAACTAGACTAAATAAGCTTTAATTAAATATTTTTTTCATTCTCTAATTCGATTTCCACAATTTATGGTGATTTTTAAAATTTAGCCTACTGCTGCTGTTTAAAACTGTTTTAGTGCAAAATGTTAATTATTAAGTTTATAACACCCTTATTTCATTTCTCTATAATATTTCTCTCCACTTTCTCTTATTTCTCCTCACTAATATATCAAGAACATAGAACCATATAAAATAAAACTCTACTTTAGCTTTATTTCCATGCTTTTTCAATAATATCAAACTTGAAAATACATGGAAATCTTGATGTTCTTACCTTGTCTTATTGTTTCCAATCTTTAACTTGATTTTCTCTCTCCTCCAGCTTCTATTTCTTGAATCTAACTTGATATTCTAGCTCCCCATAGTCTTCTTGTCATCTTTCTCTCTTGATGGCTATGGAAATTCTTTTGATTTCTAAGTGAAAATGGTATATTTTTTATGAAAGGACCAAATTGTAAAGAAAAGAAAGTTTCTTTCTTTCTTTTCTCTTCATACGTTGGGTGCATGGGAAAAAGATGATGATTCTTCATCTTTCTTTCCTTATATATACTAAATAAAATAATAATAAAATAATAAAATATCATTTAAAAATTAAATTAAAATATTAATAAACTAATATTTATTTATTTATTTAATCTAAAATATCTCCAACATCATCATTGCTTTCTAGATTTCTCTCTCCCTCCAATTGACCATTTTGTCCTTTGTGATCTTTTAAAATTCCATTCTTGAGTCATCACTTAATTTGGTAAAATTACAATTTAGTCCCTCATAATTCTTCACCTATTCAATTTGGTCCTAATTCATCAATTTTCCTTGGTTTCTAGATCATTCCACCCTTAAAATATTTACACTATTAGTCCTTCAAATTTTTTGTATTTACACTTTAATCCCTCAAATTTTGAGTATTTACTCTTAAGCCACAAAACTTTTCTCACTTTTACAATTTAGTCCTTTCTTGAATCAGTATGTCATAATATACTTCCCAGTGACATAACTCAATTTTCCTCTTCTTGTCACTTTATTTCCTTATTTTACTATATTAAGGATAATATCTTACTGTAGAAATTTTCAGGGTGTTACATAATGAATCTGGCAGTTGATTTGTAAAATGAATTATCTGTTGACTTCTGGTTCACATTGCTTTGTACGAGGATATTAGACATTGATAACTCATTTCAAGTACTTTATTAATCCAGCTTTTTATTCTCTCCCCCTAATGTTGGGAAAACTGACAACTCTTGTCAAAACTAAATATCGAATTAATAGCTCAAAAATATTATAAGGAGACTCATATAAATATAGATTCCTAATATATTATAATGACCCATCTTTATACGTTGTGGTGGAGCAATTGGAACATATACCGCACATCAAAAAAATTGTAAGATGGGAAATATTTGGCTTTTGACCAAAAATCAATTGTAATGAGGAGTATTTATAATTTATTGGCTTGATGTGTACAACATGTAAATCAATACAATTCCATGCTGAAATAGAAAGTTTTATTCTCATAAGTAATGATTTAGCCATTAGTTGGAGGCATTTGATAAACAATTTAGCTAAATCATTTTGTGTGTGAATATGAGCTACAGGATGTTCAACTTTTATCCCAATTAATATGCAATAATCATTTAAAACTTGGGATGTAAACTCACCAACACTAGCAAAACGAATTGTTTATGTTGCATAATTTGAAATTAATCATTTAAACAAGCAATCTTGCAAACGATAGGTTGCAAGTTGATAACGCATGTGATTATTTTGTAGATGCATCTACCAAAATCATATAATATCAAAACCATCCACATGGTGGATGAATGGGCCCATATTCATTTTAGAAATGCAAGACATTAAATCTCAACTTTAGCTAGTGAGTTTCTAAAAACCAATTTTTATTGAGAACAAGCAACAAATGAGAATTTTTTAAATTAAAGAATCTTCTGGTTCTTTAATGGATGTCCATATGAATTCTCAATTAATTTTCATATCATATACGATCCAGGATGGTCTAACTGGTCACGCCAAGTAGTAAACACATTTGTATTAGTAAACTACTAGTTTACTTTAACATGTGTTTCAATTGTACTAAATTGAAACAAATTCATAATTTTATTATCATTCCTTTTAGTTTGTATCCACATATAAATACTATTGTGACATTTACTACTGAAAATGCCTAAATCAATGTAAAAAGTCAATAAATATAATTTTCAAATAATTATATGCAGCATTCGCTTCAGGGAATATGTCAAAATCTTCAAATGCTCAAAAATATATTAATAGCAAACTTTGAGATTGGATCTTATTTTTCAGATGTAAAACAGGTACATAACCAATGACTTTCATACATAAGTTTTCTCTCTTGCAAGTTATCATCGGTAATATTTTACCACGTAATTTTAATTTAGAACTTATTCTAAATACTATAGAGTTATACTTACAGTTTTTAAAAAAACTTACAACTTTATGTGCATCCAACCATAATAAGCTTTAGATAGAATTGTCATATTCTATTGCTCATAAGCATATCTTTCACAGTCAAATATTTTGTTTTCAACCCTTTAATAGGTATAATGACAAAAGAATATCACAAAAATTATAAAATAAATACAAATTAATAACCCAATCCCCTTTTTTTATTCATATGAAATATAATATTTTCCTCATGCACAATCTCAATATGAGATCCATTACAAATAACTTTTAAAAGTAATGTATTAACCATCACAAATTTTGTGCTTTTTAGATAGTGATATATTAGCTCTTCTGGAGCTTTCAACTAATTTGGTATTATCAAATATTGGAATAATATTTGTTTGTTCCAATACCAAATAAGATAAATATTTTTTATCTATAATGATAGAATTCATTACTACATTTTCATATCATTCCTCAAAGAATATTAATAGAAACAAAATATTTGGGCATACGCCACATATATGACCACTAATATTTCATATTACATTGATAACATAAGTTATCTTTACCCTTTGAAAAGTTATATTGAGAACTCTCATTATTCTCTTATTTATTATTATATTCCCACTTTTAGTGGTCCATGAGTATATCTTTTATTTTCTTTATATTTACATTCATTTCGGAGAATGCAATAGATTTACTAGGACGAACTTATAAATGTCTGACTTGATTCTTTATTTCATAATCACCATCGCAAACATGCGTGGATCTTAAATTAGAATCAATTTATTTATGTTGTCATGATTAGTCTCCAAAAATAATAAATATGATATAATAAATAAAATATAGTAAAATATACATGAAGATTTTTAACATCATCGTCATCACCTTGACAAATCTATTCTTTACCGATGCTTGTACAATTATAAATCAAAGATCGAGATTAAGAACCACAATCCATTCTAAGATTGAATTTTTCAACATTCTAAAGATGAAGTTGTAAGGGAGAAAGTTTAAGGTGAAAAGGAATTTAATTTGTGGGATTTGAAAAAAAATAGAGAATCATTATGCTGATAACGTGTTATAAAATAAAGAGAGACAGAGAGAATAAAGAACAAAAAAAAATATGAAAGCAATAAAGAATGTACTTTATTAATCAAAGGGATGATTTACAATAGTTCATCAAAGTCTCTATTTATAGGCATAAGAAGTATAAAAAAAGTAGATATCGAATTCTAATAACTATTAGAATTTAAAGTATATCAAAACTTTATCTTGATCATGATGGACATCTACTTAATAAGATATTCATAATAGAATGAACATATTTTTATACTTTTTTCTATTTTTATTTTTTTATAATTTATTCCACTGAACCAACTAATTGATTCTGGTTTGATGACCAATTTTGTTATAAAAACCTTGTATATTTATATATATTTAATCTATTTATAGATCTAAATTTTACATTTTTTTTATTTTACGAATTTAAATAATATTTGAATTTTGATATTTTAATTATTATTCATAATAGATTTTAAAATGATGTATCTGTTAAGTATTAAACATCCATTATTCGAATCCATGTTATTTTTATGAATAAAATTTAGTTTCATATATCCATTATTTGATTTTATTTTATTTTTGCTGATAATGAATTCGTATTCATGCATTCAAATTCATTATCATCTTTTACTTAAAAAAATGAAAAAATATCTAGTTACAAAATTTAATTATTTTAAAAATTCATATATTTGGTTGATTAAGTTTCTTAACTCGATTGACATGGATATTGCTGCCAACGCAGGAGGACGCGGGTTCGAGTGTATTGAAGTGCATTATCCTCCTATTTATGTGTTGGGGGGGCTGTGGGTAGTTCTAGACATTATGTCAAGAAGAAGAAGAATATATGATCAAGATTTATAATGAGATTATTCAAAAGGCTTTATTGACATATGGACATGCTTTCTCTTTTCTTTTTCTTTTTTTTTTTCATTTTTTTAAATTGATTAAATTTTAGTTTTAGTCCCTTTATCACGTCTAAAATTGAGATTTAATATTTATGCTTTAATTCTTAACATAATTTGGTCACTATATTTTTTATAATGTTATTAATTAATTTAAATAATTTTTCAATTAAAATATTAAATTGTTATATAAAATTTAATGCCCAAGCATTAAATATTAAGGCTTAGTTTAGCATTATTTCTCAAAAGTACTTTTAAAGTTAAAAAACATTTTTGGAGCATAAGCAATACTTAGTAGATAATTTTTAGAGTCACAAGTGCTTTTAAAAAGTACTTTTGAACCGCAAAGCAAAAGTAATTTTTTCTAGCTTCTACATTTGGAAAGATCACTTTAAAAAACAAAGAACAATTTTAACCCTTATAAACTATTTTATCTAATATTTATATTGGGTATGTGATTACGTTCCTATCAAAATTTATTTTAAATATATAATATATAATATTTTAATTTTTATTGGTTATATTTTAATATTTAAAATATATTTTATATATTCGAATTAAATTTTATAAATAATTAATATTAATTGCTTAAAAAATACTTAAAATTTATATTTCATATATTAAAATATTAATAACAAATTATAATAAATTATCTTTTATATTCTTACAAAAATATCATAATATTAAATAATTTGAACATTACTTAATTACATATTTATTACTTTATAACATCATGTCTAAAATGAATATTTTATTTTTCAAAAGCACTTTTTAACAGTAATATTAAACACTTAAATCTTAAACCAAGTTTTTTAAAAGTACTTCTCAAAATCACTTTTTCACAACACATTTTAAAAGCATTTCTCAAAACAATGCTAAATTTCTCAAAACAAATTTACTATTGTATTATATCATTTTGATTAAATTGCTCTTAAACCATAATAAGTTAACATGTTTTAACAAAAAAAATGTATTCTACTAATTTCTATGAGGTTAATTTAGTAATATGTATTTTTAGTTAACCTTGATGATGTTAACCGATAATAAAATCTTACATCTTAATCACATGAATCAAACAAGGTAATGTAACATACCTAATAATGTGCCGAGTAATCTTATATTTTAGTAATCCTATTATTGAAAGTAATTTTAGATTCCATGAATCAAACTAAGGATTAGTGAATTCATTATTTTGTCTTCTAGATTTATGTTGAATTACAACTCGACTAACTAACAAATATAAAATAATAGATGGAAATAAACGTTTGGTTACACAGTTTGAAAATTTTATACGCTTGCAAGGCCTTACTTAGAGAATAATCTATTATAAATAAACTTCTACAATATGTGATTTAAGTCCAACCCACTCACCAAGTTGCGACCTCACTCCTATACATAATCTAGATCACTCTCTCCACAAGATGATGTTTGGAAAACCACCTAATGTAACAACTCGAAAGTCAGTGGTGTTGGGAATTACAATTCTTAAATACTATTTTCGTAAACCATGTTCATAAATACTAATATTTAATATTTACGGGGCTAGAATAATAATATATTAAAAGTTGGTCTAGTAATTTTGTTTAATTGATAGTTAGTTAAGGTACAAGTTTAATGATCCTAAAGTCAATGGTATTGGAAAATTTGATTTCGGAGACCCCGCTTCCGTAAACCGAACTCATATTATATAGAATTGAATTTTAGATAGGAAATTCTATTGAATTAGTGATTAATTAAGGTATAAGGACTAGATCATAAAATTGGTAAAAGTTCAATTATTATGAATTATTAATAATTAGTAATAGAATAAATGGTTAAATATAAGATTAGTACCTGAACTTGTCTACTTTTCCTAGATTGGTACCTATGTTTTTTTTTGTTCCAGATTAGTATCTGACATTTTTGTCCGTCCATTGGTTTTGTAACACCCCCCACTCGTATCCGTCATCGAAACTGTAACGGCCTAAATTTCAGTGATATTGGAATAGTGATTTGAGATCACTAAATCCGACATGTGAATTTAGATATTAGTAAGTAAATGCTAAGTGTGGTTTTAGAAATAATTTTGAATTAGTGAAATTATGAATTAAAAGAAATTTGTAGATTAAATGAGATAAAAACGAGGTATCGAGACCTCAAATTCATGAACTGAGCCATAAATATTTTTAGAAATATTTATGGAGTGTTAGTATGTTAGTATTAAAGTTTTGTCAAGAAATTTTAAGGTTTCAGTAGTCAATTGGGTAAAAAGGACTAAATTGAATTAAGTGTAAAATTGTGAAATGTGATTAAATAGCTCTAGTAATAATTAAAGGAGGACTAAATAGACAATTAAACACCTTTTGTTGGGCTGGACGGCATGAGTGTGCAGGAAAAATAAAAATCAATAGTGAACAAGGGGCAAAATTGGAAATAGGATAAAAATTAAATTGTAAAATATGATATATTAGGTAAAATCTAGAGTTTTCTTCATTTTTTCTTCATCTTCTCCAGCAAAAACACCATTGAAGGGTTCTTTTAAGCTGTTCTTTCATATTTTATTACATGTAAGCTCAATTCTTGATTATTTCTTGTAATTTTTGTGATTTTGAGACTTTTATAACTAGGTCCTAATATCTAATTCATTAGTTTTTTGCTTTTATGAATATTTTAGAAAGTTACCATGAGTAAGATCTGAAAGTTTATGATAAATTATCATGGAATTAAAGTTTTAATTTTATTATATGATGATTTTGTGAAGAGATTTACATAGAAATTAATTTTAGGACCTAATTGTGAAAGTTATTGAAATTAGGGTTTTGTGTTGAAGCTTGGAATGTCAAAAATTGTGAAGTAGTTTGTAGAGTTTAGATAAAATGTTATTTGAGAGAAATTAGCTCAATTGATGAATAAATTGAGCAGAGACTAAATTGTAAAAACTAAAAAGTTTGAGGTAATAGTGTAATTTTGAAAATTTAAGGGCATAAGTTGTGAAATAGAATAGAATTGAAATAGATGCTAATGAAGAATAATTTTATAATTATAGATCAAGAAAACAAAGTGAATCGTGGAAAGGAGAAAATTCAAGAATAGTCCCTGAATTTCTACGACTTTTGCAAATTAGCCCAGGTAAGTTCATATGACAAATTTAATGTTTTGTTATGAAAATATTATGATTTTTAAGTATATTATTGTAGATGAATACTATTAAATTGTAAAAAGTATGAAATAGTATTTACGTAAATGTATATATTATTTGGAATAAGGAATTTGAGTGCTTTCATTCTGTGACCATGATGAATTGATGGAAAAGATGTGATATGTGCGCTTGTTTAAGACCATAGCTGGATTATGGCATTGGTGCAAAGTGATATGTGTTCCCGTATAAGACCATAGCTGCGCTATGGCATCGGTGTGACATGATAATGTGATTCCGTAAAGACCATATCTGGGATATGACATCGGTGTATGATGTGATCCGTGTAAGACCATGGTAGGGCTATTGCTTCGGTGTGTGATGTGTGACAATATGAAAGTCCATAGTTTAACATGGCAATGTGATAATGAAACACTCAATTCCCTTATTTTCCCTAATTTAACAATGGAAATAAATGAGAAATGGGCCCAAGGGAGTTAAATTGTGAATAGCAACATGGAAATTATCCAAATGAGTTTATTAATGAAATTGAGATCTACAAGATGAATTAGGTAAACTAATAGATATATGATTGTGTACAATATTCGGTAAGATTTGTGCTTTTATGCCAATGAGCTTACTAAGCTTCTATAAGCTTACTTGTGTATGATATTTGTTTTGTAGATTGACTTATATACATACGGAGGATCGGATCTACATCAAGGATCACACTATCCAGATTTACTCCGGTAGATTTTGTTAAACAGATTTTTGATTTATATGGCATGTATAAGAGTTAGTTTGATCATGTAATTGTATGAATGATTAAGTATGCAAAGTATGTTGAATGTGATGTTTTGTGTGTTTGAAAATGAAATACATATGTTTTAGTTTGAAATAATTGATTGGTTGGATTCTATTAGTATATAGTTGTGTTTAAGTACAGGAAATGGATAAATGAATGTTATTTGATCAAGATTTTATAAGTCAATGTTTTGAACATGAACTATGTGTGTTTGATATGTGAAAATAGATTAAAAATGATGAAGAATGAGGTTTTCACACGGCCAAGTCACATGGGCGTGTGCCCAGGCCGTGTGGCAAAGTCAGAATCGCCCATAGGCAAATCCCACGGCCGTGTGAATAAAACATATCTGCCCACGGGCTGGCCCCACGGCCATGGGAGCTCCACGGGCAGGCCACACAGGCATGTCCCAGGTCACACGGGCGTATGCCCCTATTTTCAAAGAAAAGTTTCCAAAGTTCTCGGTTTAGTTTCAAATCAATTTCTAAGTATATTTTGGTTCTCGTAGGTCCATATTAGGGACTTAAAAATGAAATTTGAGAATTTTTTAAATTAAAATACAAATTTATGACTCGGTTTTGTTCGTTAATTAGTGTTTAATTCAGGTAGCACCTCAAACCCTGTTTCGGCGTCGGATACAGGCGAGGGGTGTTATAGAAATAGGGTACGAGGCATTACCGGAACTTATCGAGTCATTATTAATTAGGGGTAAAAGTAAAACAAAGTAAAACAAAGTAAACACGTAATATTTAATAAATTCGTATAACATGGTAATTAACTTACCGCTTCTCTATATTCAACATAATTATGCAAAGCATAATTATTCGAATTGATCATGAGCCCTAATATCTATTCTTATCACATTGTTAGTCATATAATTCATATAAATATCAAGAAACATGTATGAGCTCAATTTTCATTAAATTTCTCATATGCATATACTTTTACACATCATTTATTCACATAACTTATAACAATCATATCTATGTATTTTAAATACGCTTTCATAACGATTTGTCTTGATTTTAGACTATCTCACATTGGAGTTTACTCATCCAATCATTTGAAATACTATCTTTATACAAATAGTACAATTGAGTTGCACAATTCTATAATTATGAACAAACACATTTATAAAATATATTCCATGTTCATATATCATAGTCTCATGTCTCCATATATCAAATATATACCTATCATTTTCTTGTATTTCAGATAAATACATATAACCATACATAACCATGTCATTCACTATTTCTTCTTGTCTATCACAATTTCAAATGACAGATTCATGTGAATGAACTCAATAATAACCATGAAAATACTTACCACATATTTTCCTCCTCCTCCTCTCCATTCCATATCCTTAATGTATATATATCACGCTTATAAGTAACATTATCTATAATTTCACTATTTACTTACATTTATATTCCAAAGCTGTCCATCCATATCATGGTCACTAAACTATTTTTAACTTGATCTATGGAGCTCCAAATTAAGATCCGCTAATTTTCCCTAAAACTAGACTTACATATCTTCTTACCATAAAATTTTTAGAATTTTTGGTTTAGCCAATAAGTACAGTTTATTCTTTAAAGTCACCATTGTTCTGCTGTCTGACAGTTCCAACCCTTCTTCACTAAAAATTAATTATCTCCTCGTACGAGATTCGAATAATGTTTTTGTTTGTTTCTCTTGAAAATAGACTCATTAAGGATTCTGAACATATAAATTTAAGAACCTAATTATTATTTTTCTATTTTTTATGATTTTCCACATTCAGAACATGGGAACCCAAAATCATTCTAACATTATCTCACAAAATTTATTATATCTCATGATTTACAATTCCATTGCTTACATAGTTTCTTCTATAAAAAACTAGACTCAATAAGATTTAATTTTATATTTTATTCATACTCTCATTCAATTTATACAATTTTTGGTGATTTTTCAAAGTTAGACTACTGCTGCTGTCTAAAACAGTTTTAATGCAAATTGTTGATTTCCATTTTACCCCAAATTTCACAGTTCATACAATTCAGTCCTTGCTCAATTAACCCCTCAATTGAGCTAATTTTTCTCAATTAATACTTTAGTCTATCATTTTAAACTACTTCTTAACCCCTGAAAATTAGAACTTTAGCACTAGACCTTAATTCCAAACTCTTTCATAATTAGGTCCTAAAATCAATTTCCATCAATTTTACTTGATAAAATCATCATATATCAAAAATTAAAGCTTCAATTCTATATTTATTCATCATATGCTTCTAGCACTCGTCCATAGAAATTTTAAAAATTAGCCATGGAATCAAAAACTAATGACATAGTAAGTTGGACCCAATTGTAAAAGTCCAAAATCTTAGAAATTTCAAGGAGAAAGTAAGAATTAAACTTACATGAAGCTAGAGTATGAAAACCAGCTTGAACCCTCTTCCATGGCTTATTTTCAGCTTATGAAAATGAAGAGAAAATGAAGAGAATTCTAGATATTCCAATTTGGTCCAATTTTTATTTAGCTAATTTTGACAATTTTCCAAATTTGCCATTATTTCACCCATTTCTTGATTTTTCTCAGCTATTGCTGCCCAAAATGTCTCCTTTGGGCTTATTTACACTTTAGGTCCTTCCTCATTTGACAATTAAGCTATTCAATCCTTTTAGCAACTTTTACACCTTTTTCAATTTAGTCCTTTTTATTTAATTAATCACCCAAATGTCAAAATTTTCTAACGAAATTTTAATACTACCTTATTGACACTCTGTAAATATTTATAAAAATGTTTATGGCTTGGTTTATAACATCGAGATCTCGATACTTTTTTTTCTCAATTTATTGACCAAATAAATCTTTATAAAACACAATTTACTATTTTAAAAATCTTTTAAAAGCTACATTTGGCTCATAAATATTAAATAATATAATCTACGAGTTCTTTTTTTGGATTTGGTGGTCTCAACTACTATTTTCGACATCGTTGAAATTTAGGCTATTACAACTCCTCTCTTTTAGAATTTTTGTCCTCGAAAATTCCTTCGGAGGAGAGGTTCAAATATTTTTCACTAATTAATAGTATCACCAATTTTCAAAGCTGAAACATTAACTGCCACTTTTAACTCATATATCAGGTAATTCTTTTCATACAATTTTTAATTGTTTAAAAGTGTAGACTATTACTTTGTCTTACTGCATCAAAACACAGTTTACCCACTCAATGATATATCACTGTAAATCACAACTTTCTTACCCGATTTAGGCTGAACCAGAACTGATGCTTCGATCAACAAAACTTTTATCTGGTCAAAATTTTGCTAACATTTATTAAACCATTCAAATCTTACATCTTTCTGTAATAACTGTATCATCAGTATAACTATCAATTATTAACACCGAAGCTTTAAATTTTCTGGAGTTGTAACCATCATACCAATTGAAACCATAGTACCATAATAAGGTCAGCGTCTCAACCTTAGAAATAAAATAATACTTCAATATTAATAGTACTTGCCAAACAGAAAAGAAAAGACTAAAAATAGTCCCAATAAAAACCAATGCAATAACATGATATCCACAATCTGTGATTCATATTACTAAACTTCCATATTCGAATTAGGAGTTATAACAGTAAATGTAATGGTCTTCGACTAATAAATATCTTTCTCGAATATATATATTATATTATATTTACAATTCAGAGCTTCAATCAATAGAAGTAGAAAACAACATCATATGAATCTTTTTATCAAATCTTCTCTCAAGTATAATTTATTAGAAAACCAGAGAAGATATAAGCAATACCGCTCATATTTTAATCAGACTTTCAACAATTACATTTAACATCATGATCAGCCAACCTTTCTATAAAATAGTAATCACATTTGAAAATGAACAATTACATAGATTTCTATATATATACAAATCATGTAGAATACCTAGAAAAGATTGTTGTAAGATATATAATCATAACAGGTGCAGTTAAATATCTTTTCCATTTTACCACTGTGCAACTGACTACTAAAATCATCAATAATTCGACATTATACAGCTCACTAAAAGAACTAATTCAGAAGAAATTTCCAGTAAATTCGTTTTGTAGATACCATGCATGAATAAATTGATTACTCATGAATAACTTCTTTCTTAACAGTAACATTGCGTATTCTGAATAATCCTCAGAAAAATTGTCTGATATCTCAGTCATAATCATTTTTACTTACTAATCCATTCTCTATCCTTTCATTTCACAATTTGTTTTTAATTCTTTTGAACACAAATCAAAGATAATACTTTACCTTGTAATGAAAATTATTTACCTTTTTAACAGAGGCCCACTAGACTAAACAGAACACTTAGAATATATAGAACTGATACAGAAGTGCATTATTATGCACTATTAAATAGAGAGCACTAAAGTGTTATACAGATAGCACAAATAATCAAAGAGCGCGCTAGAGTTCCTTAATGGCATGCCACTAATATTCTAGTAGTTCTAAATTCCATCTACTTGAGCATTAAAATTGAATTTCATACATTTAAATACTTTACAATTTAATCCTTGTACCAATAATCCATAAATTTATATATTCTCTATCTTTAATACATGTAATATATTTCAAAATTCACTAGTCATTCGTAATTTACTAATAATTCTTATCATGTACTTCATATATCACTATCCAATTCCAATTTCACTTTCAATTCATTCGCAACTCAATTTAATTTCACTTTCTCATCAATATACAATTCAATACTAATATTTATCCATCACTCAATTCAATTTCCATTCAATTCAACAATAACACTTACCTCATACTTCACTTACCATACACATAATTTAAATTTAACATTTAATAATAAATAATTTGAATTATTGTAATACAACCGTATGCTGGGTATGTCTATGCTCAGTGGTATTACCATAATTCAAATTATAAAAACTATAATAAATAATAGACATCAAACATATAACATTATAAGTCATATGTGTTAATTTATGTTTAATTTCATATCTCAACAATAATCTTCCATCAAAGAGCATCACATATCATCTATATTATTTTTAATCAATTCATGAACCTTTGGTTCAAGCTTTCAATCTCATATCTCAATTTCAATTCACGTTTCAATTCATAATTCCACTTTTTCATACTTTCAATAGTTCAATCGGTCAAATTCATTCAATTTTCTCATTTCATTTATTCAACCCTATTAACATAACTCAGACTCAGACAGATACACGGATCTAACCAAACACACCAGTACGGCACATTGTGCCTAAAATGGTACATAGTACTTGATCAGTATACGACACATAAGTGCCTGAAACGACACATGAGGTGCCTGATACGACACACGAAGTGCCTGAAATACGACACATAAAGTGCCTGATATATGTCACATAAAGTGCCTGATCGGCAAAGCCGATATATCCCGTACTCTTCCAAATCCTATAGCATGCCAATTATATCCGACTAGCCCAACAAGCTAATAAGGAATTCAATTCTCATTTCAATTTCACTTAATATTCATATTTACCCCTATTAACAAGACTCGGACTTTGGCGGATACACAATCCAACCAACACACTAGTATGACACTCAGTGCCTCATCGGCTTTGCCGAAGTAAAACAGTAATAGTACAGTACTCAGTACCTCATCGGATTAAACCGAAGTAACAGTAGCAGTATGACACACAAGGTGCCTCATCGGCTCGAAGTCGAAGTAACAGTATGGCACTTATAGTGCCTCATCGACTCAAGGTCGAAGTATCCCTGAACACTTCCAATCCTATGGCATGCCAACTATATCCGACTCAGCTCGGTACAGTTAATAGGGTATTCAATTCACTTTCCAGTTTTCAATCAATACACATTTCAATTAATCACATACATTTTCAATTCAATACAATTCAATTCATTTTTCAATAACAAATATTCAAATTTTGTAATAATCACATATTCATATCAATTGCATCACATTCCCAATCAATAAAATTTTCAAATATAACATATATCCAATATTCTATTTCCGCATCAATCACATATATCCATACAAATTCAATTCAATATTGATACTTACTTTAAAATTTTACTTACTATACATATAAATTTAAATATAACATTTATTCATACCTTTATGAGTTCCGACTCATCATAATAAACTTTTACTCATATATTTGAGTATTGCTTTCAACATTATCAGAATTAGCTTGGTTGGGAAAACATCTTTATCTTTAAGTAAAACAAATCTCATCAGAGTCAGAAGATATCACATTATCACAGGTTATATAATGGCATGTATTTCTAGACTTCACATATGCCACGTTCGGCCTGAGAACTGACTAAACTGTAGCTCTGATACCAATAATTGTAACACCTTCTACCCGTATTCGTCATCGGAACAAGGTACGAGGCATTATCGGAGCTTATCGAATCATTATTAATTAGGGAAAAAGTAAAACAAAGTAAACATGTAATATTTAATAAATTCGTACAATATGGTAATTAACTTACCGCTTCTCTATATTCAACATAATTATGCAAAACATAATTATTCAAATTGATCATGAGCCCTAATATCTATTCTTATCACATTGTTAGTCGTATAATTCATATAAATATCAAGAAACATGTATGAGCTCAACTTTCATTAAATTTCTCATATGCATATACTTCTACACATCATTTATTCACATAACTTATAACAATCATATCTATGTATTTTAAATACGCTTTCATAATGATTTGTCTTGATTTTAGACTATCTCACATTGGAGCTTTACTCATCCAATCATTTGAAAGTACACTTGAATTGCACAATTCTATAATTATGAACGAACACATTATAAAATATATTCCATGTTCATATATCATAGTCTCATGTCTCCATATAGCAAATATATACCTATCATTTTCTTGTATTTCAGATAAATACATATAACCATACATAAGCATGTCATTCACTATTTCTTCCTGTCTATCACAATTTTAAATGACAGATTCATGTGAATAAGCTCAATAATAACCATGAAAATACTTACCACATATTTTCCTCCTCCTCCTCTCCATTCCACATCCTTAATGTATATATCACGCTTATAAGTAACCTTATCTATAATTTCACTATTTACTTATATTTATATTCCAAAGCTGTCCATCCGTATCATGGTCACTAAATTATTTTTAACTTGAGCTATGGAGCTCCAAATTAAGATTTGCTAATTTTCCCTAAAACTAGACTTACATATCTTTTTACCATAAAATTTTCAAAATTTTTGGTTTAGCCAATAAGTACAGTTTATTCTTTAAAGTCACCCCTATTCTGCTGTCCGACAGTTCCGACCCTTCTTCACTAAAAATTAATTATCTCCTCGTTCAGGATTCAAATAATGTTCCTGTTTGTTTCTCTTAAAAATAAACTCATTCAGAATTCTAAACATATAAATTTAAGCTTCTAATTATTTATTTTCAATTTTTGATGATTTTCCAAAGTCAGAATAGGGGAACCCGAAATCATTCTGATCTTGTCTCACAAAATTTATTATATCTCATGATTTACAATTCCATTGCTTACATAGTTTCTTTTATAAGAAACTAGACTAAATAAGCTTTAATTTCATATTTTATTCATCCTCTCATTCGATTTATATGATTTTTGGTGATTTTTCAATTTTAGACTACTGCTACTGTCCAAAACAGTTTTAATGCAAATTATTGATTTCCATTTTACCCCAAATTTCACAATTCATACAATTCAGTCCTTACTCAATTAACCCCTCAATTAAGCTAATTTTTCTAAATTAATACTTTAGTCTATCATTTTAAACTACTTCATAACCCCTGAAAAATCAAAACTTTAGCACTAGACCTTAATTCCAAACTATTTCATAATTAGGTCCTAAAATCAAATTCCATCAATTTTACTTGATAAAATCATCATATATTAAAATTAAAGCTTCAATTTTATATTTATTCATCATATGCTTCCTGCACTCATCCATAGCAACTTTAAAAATTAGCCATGGAATCAAAAACTAATGACATAGTAAGTTGGACCCAATTGTAAAAGTCCAAAATCTTAGAAATTTCAAGGAGAAAGTAAGAATTAAACTTACATGAAGCTAGAGTATGAAAACTAGCTTGAATCCTCTTCCATGGCTTATTTTCAGCTGATGAAAATGAAGAGAAAATGAAGAGAATTCTAGATATTCCAGTTTGGTCCCATTTTTATTTAGCTAATTTTGGCAATTTTCCAAATTTGCCCTTATTTCACCCATTTCTTGATTTTTCTCAGCTATTGCCGCCCAAAATGTCTCCTTTGGGCTTATTTACACTTTAGGTCCTTCCTCATTTGACAATTAAGCTATTCAATCATTCTAGCAACTTTTACACCTTTTTCAATTTAGTCCTTTTTATTTAATTAATCACCCAAACGTCAAAATTTTCTAACGAAATTTTAATACTACCTTATTGACACTCCGTAAATATTTATAAAAATATTTATGGCTCGTTTATAACACTGAGATCTCGATACTTTTTTTCTCAATTTCTTGACCAAATAAATCTTTATAAAACACAATTTACTATTTCAAAAATCTTTTAAAGCTACATTTGGCTCATAAATATTAAATAATATAATCTATGAGTTAATTTTTTGGATTTGGTGGTCTCGAAATGCTATTTCTGACATAGCTGACATTTGGGCTATTACAGGTTTGGTACCTGAGCCAACGCCATTTAAATTTTACTGACATGTCGGTGTTGGCCAATCGCGTGCCACCATGTGTCGCAATTTGGGAACCCCATTTGACCCTTTTTTTTCAGCTGCTAACTTGACCTTTGAAAAAAATAAAGACAACATTAATTAAAAGTTGAAAATATAAGAAAGAACTAAAAGCTTAGCTTCGGGCTTTGAATCGTTTGGGGAAAAATCTGTCAATTCTTCATCTAAAGAAAACTATGAGGGTTTTTTTTTTGTTGAAGATCAAAAGCTAGATAGTAGTTATCAAAATTAACACTGATTCTTCTTTTGAGAAATTGTTTCGATTCAATTTGTTTGAAACTTTTCACAATCTCAAAAACCCTTTCGATTACCCACCCATCTATCTAGAAAAAAACCTTATTTCATCATCGACTAGTCATCCTTTTCGATTACCCAGCTATTTGTTTTAGTATTTGAATCAAGATTGCCATATTTTGACCATCGATTACAAGTATTTCACTCTATTTTTTGGGTTATTTTTCATCATCGAATTAAGATTATTATATTTTTAGCATACAAAGCTTTTTTCATCTTTAGTGGGGTTTTTGTTTTTATGTTTTTTAAAAAATTAAACCCTTTTTTTGGACTCATTCTCACAAACTAATTATTTTTGTACGTATTATATATGACTTCCAATTTTTAATTTGTATGATATCTGACTTTATTTTTTTTTGTTTTTTTTAGCATTCGTGGGTGACGGGGATTTTCTTCGTGTGTTTAAGAGATTAAGGGTGAAAGGCATGTCTGTTATGTATGTTTCTTTACTATTTATATATGTATGTATTCTATGTTTTTAAATTGTTGTGTATATTATGTATGTTATGTACTGTTATGTATGTATATATGTTATGTTTACTATTATGTTATGTGTTGTTATGCATATTATGTATGTATACTTGTTTGTTTGTTATGTGTTATATTATAGTTATGCCTATTTATTATGTATGTCATGTTTAATGTATGTATATTATGTGGTATATCACTGTTATGTGTATGACTATTTATTAATGTTTATGTATGTATATTATGTATGTTAAAAATTTGTATGTATATCATGTATGTATATTGCAGTTTATATTATGCTAGGTTTAGCATTGTTAAAAATTTGTATGTATATCATGTATGTATATTGCAATTTATATTATGCATGTATAGTTTGCTATAATGTCTTCGGATAAATGTGTGGTGCATATACATTTCGATGGAACTTTTGTTACAAATCCATGTGCATCCTATGTTGGAGGGGAAGTGCTGCAATGGGATTTTGACCCTGATTTTTTGTATTATTACACGCTCTGTGAGATGGTAGTGGAAGTTGGGTTTAGAGTTGTGAGAAACTTTGTATATTGTAAGTGTGGGGTAGATTTTAGTAAGGGACTACGTGTTTACTATGATAATTCATCATTTATAGCAATGATTAACCATATTAGGCAAAGAGGGTCCATGCATGTATATGTTGAACACGAGGTAGACGCACCTAATGTTGTTGATGATACCATGTTATTGTCTAGCAGTTAGGAAAATGATGTAAATAGTGGTGTTAAGGAACAAAATTGTTATAAAGAATTAAATTGTAATGAGAGAGTTAATGGTAGGGTTAAGAAAACATTTACAGAGTTAGATGGGGAATCTAATGTGGGACCAGACTTCAGTGGGAGTAGTGATGCATGTGCTGAGAGTGGGGAAAGTACTGAAAACAATAGGGGCAATAATATAGACAACTCAATTGGCAGTGATGGGGCTTTAGGGACAGAATCTGAGGATGAGAATGAAAATGTGAGAAATATAAAGGCTTGGTATAAAAAATATAAAGGGAAAAAACAAAGAGAATGAGCAAAGGTATGTGAAAGTAATGAAAGAAGAGAGAAAAATGGTGAGGTTTCATTAGATGAGGGAACTGAATACGTTGATTTATCAGATCTGGGGTCTTATGGAAGTGATTCAGATGATGAGGTAGTTTGTAGGAGAAGCAGGCATGTGTCTTTTGATCTTAATAACCCAATGCCACATTTGGAGCTTGGTATGGTGTTTAGGGGATCAAAGGAATTTAAGACTACATTAGCAAAATATGCCGTAAAAAAAAGGTTTGATATTGTGCATCTTAGGAATAAGAAGGGTAGATGGATGTCCATTTAGAATATATGCTGGTGTAGATAATAGTGATGGGTTTTACAAGGTAAAAACCTTCATAGAAACTCACGAGTGTTCTATTACTTTTAAGAACAAAAGGGCATCTTACAAGTTTGTTGGGGGAACATTTCTTAAGTAAGATTAGACTAATTCCAAAACTGAAGTTAACTGAGACGCAAAAACTAGCTAAGGAAGAGTTGAAAGTTGAGCTAAGCAGGGGTACATGCAGTAGAGCTAGGAAATGGGCACTGGAGGAAATAAATGGAAGGGTTTGCTATGAGTACAATAAAGTATAAGACTATGCAAATGCACTTAAAAATGTATATCCGGATGGCAATATAGAGGTGATGGTAGAAAGACCAACCCCTATTGAAGTACCCAAGTTTAGGATATTTTATGTAGGGTTTAATACCTTGAGAAAAGGGTTTCTAGAGTATTGTAGACATTTTATTTGTCTGGATAAATACTTTTTGAATTGGAGATTCAAGGGGGATCTTTTGTGTGCTATGGGGAGAGATGGTAGTGACCAAATATACCCTATCTTATGGAAAATTGTGGATAATGAAAGTAGAGATACATGGAGATGGTTTCTTAATAATCTTATTTCAGATTTAGTAATTGGTGATGGTTCTAGATTCACTTTTATGACTGGCAAACAGAAGGTATGTTCACTTAAATAATTTTATGATATGATGCTTACTTTATTATACCAGTCATCTAATATTATTATTTTTGTTTGCATTTAGGGATTGATGTAAGAGATTTTTGAGTTGTTGCCAAGGATTGAGCACAGAGTCTGTGCAAGGCATCTATATGCCAACTAGAGGAAAGAAAATCCTGGGGGAGACCTGCAACAATCATTTTTGGGAGCCTGCAAATTATACATAACTACCGACTTTGAAGAGCACATAAAAAAGATTGACTGTATCAAACATAGTGCCAAGGTAAGTTGATGTGTCCCAAAACTAACAAAAAATACGGCAAAGGCAAGTGCACCTATCGATAAATAGTATAGGTACGGTGAGTAGAGATATCGTATCCACGAGGACTAAAAGTACTAGTAATTACCATTTTTGTATTATCTAACCGACAAATTGGAGTGATTGGTTTAAGCTAAAATCTACTAAATTAATTAACTAAAGAACTCAACAGAGAATAAATCCGAAAAATAATTGAATAATAACCGATAAGCGAAACAATACCATGAAAAAATCCACCTAGACTTCATCTATCATTATGAATCTAAATTAAATGATTTATTCACTTGGTATATTGATCCGTAGAAATCCCTAAATTATGCCAATATCTCTTTCAAGACTAAGAGTAATTGACTCTAAGTTGATTAATTAAAATTTCTTTCTAATTAAAACCCCTATTGTCACATTAACTCGATCTATAGATTCCCATGTTAGATTTGATTCTAATCCAATAGATTTATGTTATCATATTTCTAGGATTGCATGAAACTGCACTCAATTATGCTAGATCTACTCTTAAATAAGGACTTTTCCTCCTCTGATTTAAGCATATTAAACATGAATTAATATCTTAGAAATACTAAAACAAGAGATAAGCACACATAACTGAGAAGAAGAATAAATTATTTATCGCATAAGACAAAAATCAAATAATAGAATTCATCATAGGGTTCATCTTCTCTAAGTATCTATGAAATTAGTTCATAATTGTGAATAAAAACATCTTAAAGGTAGAATACCACAGGAAATAAAGAAACTCATAAAAACTTCAAAAGAAATTAAAATGAGGTCTTCAATCTTGATGGAAATCTGCTTCAAAGTTGGCTCTAATGGTATTCTTAGAGTTATTTTCTTCAATATTATCTGATCGCTCCCTATTCTCTTCTTCTATTTGGTATTTATAGACTTTAGAATGTCTAGAAAGCCTAAAAATTGCATTTTTCTGAGTGTTTGGGATGCGGATCGCGAAATCAACACGGTTTGGCACGTGGCCGTGTGTCCAGCCTATATGGGAAGACCCAACCCGTATGGGTCCTGAAGTCTGCTCTATTTATCTGATTTTATCTCATTTTGCTTCCAAATGCTTTCCTAAGAATAGAAATATGAATTTAAAGGATTAGGAGCATAAAATTTACCAATTTGCATAAATAATCATCCAAAAACGCATTAAGAATGGGATTAAAATATGTTACTTTTATCACTTATCATAAGTCTACTTAGGATTGACCCTGAGCAATAGTCAAAGGCCTTTTCTTCTAGTAGGTCCATGTGTGATACAACTAACAACAATTTTACCGAGTCATTTAATGCAACAATTTTAGGAGCTAGGTAAATGTCTATAATTTCCATGTTAGAAGAAATTAAACAGTATGTTATGAGTATGATTGTAAAGAATTTGGCCAAAACTAAAAACTGAAATGATCAATTCTGTTCTAAGGTATGTGAGAAGTTACACAAGAGTATCTAAATGAGTTCATACTGTCATGTTAAATGGAATGGAGCAAAAGGGTTTGAAGTGGCCAACTTTGGTGATGTTGTAGTTGTTGACTTATTTTAGTGGTCATGTAGTTGTAGGACATGGGATCTTATTGGCATCCCATGTTTGTATGTTGTTGCATCAATTTTGTGGAAAAAAGCTTATATTTTTTATTTTGTTTATAAGAGGTTTAAAAAAGATGTTTATGAAAAAACTGTATGGCTTTGTATTGCTTATTGTCCTAAGTGAGAAATTTAGGTTTAAAATCGATATGGGACCAATTGACCCTCCCATTCCAAGGAAAATACCTGAGAGAAAAAAAAAAGAGTCAGAGAAGAGAAAAAGATAAGTAGGAGTAAATTTTCTAGAAAAGGGAGGAAGATAAAATGCCACAAGTGTTCCATGGTTGGACACAACTTCAGAAGTTTTCAAAATTCATCTACTGTAAGTGTTACTAACTTATAAGAATTTTAATGGAAAACATGTTTAATTTGACAACTAATAACATGTTTAATTCGTAGAGTACACCTCCACCAGCTGAAGTACCTCCAGTAGCTCCTGTTCCACCAGTCGCAACAGCTTCTGCTCCACTAGGTCATTATGATCCTAGTCCACTGACTACTTCTCAAATTGTTGCATTTGAAGCATCTTCATCATCACCACTAGCTCCTTCAACACAACCAACTCCTTCAACCATGCCAACCTTTTCGACACAACAAATACTAACAAGACTTCGTAGTAGGGGAAAACAAGTTGTGCAAGGGATTGGGTTATACATCGATGAGAGGACAGGGATGCAAATTTTGAATGTAAGTAGCCAACCTCTAAAATGTTTATTATATTTTGATGACATGTTTTTTAATTATGTATATTATGCATTGTAACCTGGTATGAGAGGGGAAACCATGGTAACTGCCTCAACCAAGTGCACCAATAAAAGGAAGGATAAGGAAATTGCTGGTGGGACTCAGGAATGTAGGAACATGAAAAAGGCTAAGTCCAAACACCCACCCAAGCAGTATCGTAAGCCATGGAGATAGTTGATGTTAATCCATGTTTAATTTGATGGTCCTATTTTGTTAACATATGATGGATGGTTTTATTTTTTAGATGATTTTGTTGGATGTATTTCAATGATAGACGATTTAATTGATGGTTGTATTTTGATGGACACTTCATTGATGTTTGTTTTTTGATGACTGGTTCAATTTTGTTTGTAATGGATAATTCAATTTATGGATATCAATTGTTGGGAAAAAAAAATATTTTCCATTCTATTCATTCATTCTTAACAACTAATGAAAATAAATGAACATCATTTCACCATCCAGAAGCAAGATAACCAAAAAAATCATCCATGATACAATTAACAACAACTTATAAGCAACTATTAATTTGTTGTTCCTGGACATTTTATCCTTGTACAATTTTATCTTCTCTTCTAAACGAGTTGCCCTCGATCGCATTCTTAGCATAATATCGTCAATATTGAGCTCATCGTTCTCAAGTCTTAATCTCTTATTATCTATCAATAACATCTTATTTTCTAGCATTATTTAATTGATTGTGCATCCTTTTTCTTTTACAGTTGAGTCCATCCCCTCACTAACACCTTCAACCCTATAACACCCCAAACCCAGCCCAAAATTCTAGGCCCAAAATTCGGGGTGTTACAACTCACCCCTTCTTAAAGAATTTCATCCCGAAATTTCCAACTAACCGAGCAGTCGTATCAATAAACTACACCATTACGTTCCCGCTGTACACTCTAATTCCAAAACACTACCGCACAAAGCTTGAACTTGAAACCTCTCCCGCACACCTAGAACACTTAACCACTAAAGTAGATACACATACAACACATACAATTTATATACTCAATTCAACACATCCAAACATACCTGACTCAAAATCGCCGAGGACAGTCTCGAACCTGATGATCTTTAGATACACACCTGAGACAAGCTCCTATCTTCCTCCAGCAGTTGCCTGAATGACGCCTCTTGCAATGCTCGCAAGACGGTACGCTCGTACCACCATTAGCACCACCTTTATTATCACTCAAATGCGTCTTAACACGTTTCGCAGCACAAGGCTCTAACCTCGGAGAACTGCGATCTCTTTTCTTCCCATAATCAACGCACCTAGACTGAAGTGTTTCACTGATCTCTCCTATCCTAGCCTCAAACACTCCTAGCACTTCCCTTACTACCCGAGTCAGTTCCCTAGTACCAAGCTTTGAGTTATCGCTACCCAAAGTCGAAAGACTCACATTGTCCTCCAACTCCTAAACAGTCACATGTTTCGGGGGAGCAGACGACTCCTCGCGCTCACACTCACCTTCGGGGAGTCATATTTGGTTTATGGTTAACTTAAAAGGCCTACATCATCAGAACACCGAAATAGTTGTAATAATAGAGTCTACATTTCTAATTTTACAGTTTCAAATTTTACCTGGACCAGCATCGGAGTCTCAGACAGTTCATTTTCGTAAAATATTTCCAAAACACAATCGTTAATTTACTGCGGTAACGTTTTTTGAAAATTTCGTTTTAAAACCAACACGTACGCACAAGAAAATGTAGAAGCACAGGCTAATTTTTTAAAAATTTGGCTCTGATACTACTAAATGTAACACCCCAAACCCGGCCTAGGAATTTAGACCAAATTCGAAATGCTACATTGATCTCCAAAGTGATCCTGAAAAAATTTTATAAAAGCAGTCGACCTTATTTCCGTTTCCGAAAGTATTGATATCAAAGTATTTAAAACCAGAATAGCAAAGAATTTAAGTCTTAAAACAGAGGAGGTACCACTGTATTAAAAACCTTACATTTCAAAACTGAGTATCAAATTGAAACTGAAATCACAAACTTATAATTTATTTCCCTCTAAGACTGTCTAAAACCTCCGCATACTTAGCCCATCAATAGAATCCAAAACTGTACCTGAAAGGGGAAACAGAAGAAGGGGTGAGCTACTCGATCTCAATGTGAGATTAAAACCAACTACTATAGAATCAGAAACAGAGAATTCGAAAAGTAATTTAGTAGCGGAACATACTTACAGGACTATACAGAACCGGTTGGTACGTTCTAAACAGACGTACAGGTAGATAACAATATTTAGCATATATTAAAACACACTCAATCACACAGTCGCTATAACGGTTCAGTCAGACAGTCACAATCAGAGTACACAGTGTCAGAAACGCTTTTCGGTCAAATAGTATAACAGTCAGTCGCATTCTCAAACAGTCGATAAAATGCATATGAGTACAGTTGAGCTAAAGAAACCCATCTATCCAGCCAACACACCTCTCCGTCCCCCATCACACCTCGATAGAGCCGTAAGCTCATCCAACCAATCACTCTATGTGGGGATATAATCAACCCATCTATCCAACCCTACACTCTATATGATGTCATCCCGGGTTGCCCGGCAACGATGGACATCAGCATTGTCCTCGACCCTTAGGGGAATTGGGGTATGCCGCGACCCTTTTGGGTATTAGGGGTTATCGATGAGTCATGCGAGGCCATGCGAAAGACCGTGATACAGACATGCAAAGAGGAATCGCGGATCGAGATATATTACATAGCAAGGCTAGCGTATAAGTAGTACTGTGCAATGCGGTAAACTGTGGTACAGACATGCAGTATAAACTGCCAGATCAAATAGCGGTATGCAGCATAGCTAACGTACATGCGGTACAGGGCAAAGGGTAATCCGCTATACCATTATCAGTAATGTCCACGACCTTCAGGGTATTGGGACCGTCCACGAACCTCTGGGTAATAGGCCTATCAGTCACCAACAGATCAGCTGCCAGTTTCGTAAATCTCCCTTCTCTTTAAAATCCTGCCCAAAATAGTTCATGCAAATGTATGTATGCAGATAGATGCACAAAACTCAGAATACCAATTTCTAGATAGTCAATCAGAGACAGTCACTCATATTCAGTCAATCAGAATCAGAAATGTACTCACTCATTACTTGAGTTCAGTATCAATTACAAAATAACCTCGTATGTCAATGACACGTAGTCAGACAGTCAGATAAAAACTAGTTGCACACACACTCACCTAGCTAACTGGGTTAAGAATCATCCATGTCACACAACCAATCACAAAAACATATTATCCAAACTCAGATCATAGTCGTAAACACCCTTACTAAAGCTTAGCTAAGGGTTTAAACACACAAAGTCCCTATCGCACTTTCATATGACCTAAAATCAAAATCTGGTAAAATAAGGCCACACACCCGTGTGTCTTGACCATGTGGGACACTCCAAGCAGTGTGGGGGTCCAAACGCCTGTGTGTAGGGTAGCACACGACCGTGTGACAAAGGCACAAGCCCTTGTGAAGTAGGGACACGGCTGTGTGAGTAGGCCGTGTAACTCATTGTCCAATTTAGCTAAAATAAGATGCAGGGCAAACATGGCCGTGTGAGGGTCTTACACGCCCGTGTGCCCATCAGACACGACCGTGTGTTCCAAAACACACGCCTGTGTAGAATCCCTAATTCCTAAATCAGTCACACGTCCGTGTGGCCAGACCGTGTGACCTTAAATCTCTGAAACCCTAAGCCCTAAACTCACATGCCGGTGTGGACCAAGGGACACGGCCTTATGAGAAACGACAAAATCTCCAAATCAGCTACACGGTCGTGTGGCACCAAAATTGGTCTGAAACCTTAATTCCCAAATCCACACGGTCGTGTACCTCAGCACACGCCCGTGTAGCTGTTAAGGAGGTCACAAAACCACCCCAAAGTATCCCCGAAAGCACCGCTTTAGCCACCAAACCGTCCTTAACTTAAGTAATATCGAAAACATATAAAAAATTAGAGTATTTCTCTCACTTTCAGTGTTCAGAAAACCAAAACCAAAGCGTTAAAAATTCTCATACACGATAGGTCAAATCAGAATTTGGGAAAACTAAAATAATGCAGAGAAAGTTTGAATCCCACACTTGTTTTCGACGACGAAGGAAACGATAGAGGAGCGAAACTCCAGAATCTGCAATTAACTCATTTTCACAGAAAAATAGAAAAAAGAAAAAAACGAAGAGAGGAAGAGGAACAGAAAAGAACGTGAAAACGAAGAAGAATAAAAATAAAAATTAAAAATAAAAGTAAAAATAAAAATAAAAAATAATATTAAAAAAATAAAATAAATAAGTATTTTAACTTAAAATAGAAATAAATAAAATGTTTTCCAAAACGCCCACATAGAGACTCGAACCAGGGACCCAGAGTCAAGCTAAAACACACACAACCATCAGACTAGCAGGCCCATTCTGACACTAAAGTGCATAGCTAAACACATATGTGCAACCTTCTCGCTGTCACTACACTAAAAAACCCAGAACTTCTAGGCCCAAAAAGTCGGGGTGTTACGAACCCACTGAAAAAATCACATTTCCCGGTCTTCATTTTACACATACAACAAAAATCAAACAGGATATTAAAAAATGGTAGTACACAACACTTCTCTGCAAATTACAATGGTAGATCAAAACCCTAAACCCTAATTCACCTCTTTAAACTTCAAACACCTAAAGAATTTTCTCCCTTTGTTTTTTGGAGTATTCACATTGCAAACGGGTGCCCTTAAACTGCAATGGTAGAACACAACACTTATCCGCACACTTGATTTTCTATTTGTAGAAAAAGAAATGGTGGAGACGTGAATGAGATGGAAAACAAAGAAAAGGAAAGAAAACACGAGAATGAAAGAGGGGGAAATTTAAGAGAAAACCAAAGGTGGAAAAAAGAAAGAGATGCAAGATGTTGAAAACTATTGAAAAAGAAAAGAAAAAAAATGGCAGAGAAGACGATGCAGAGAGAAAACGAAAGAAAAAGAAATGTTGAAGAAGATGGTGAAAATGATGGAAAAATTAATGAAATATAAATTTAAAGGAAAAAATTTAAATTAAAAAGAACCAAGGGGGTCGGGTCAGAAGCTGAAAAAATGGCAAATGGGGTTTCTAGATTACGACATGTGGCGGCGCGTGATTGGCCAACGCTACCAAGTCAGCAAAATTTAAACAACGTTAGGCTCATGTACCAAACCAATGGACGAAAAAAAAGTTAGGGCACCAAATTGGGACAAAAAAAATCATAGGTATCAATATGGGAGAAGTGGATAAGTTCAGGTACTAATCTTATATATAACCCTAGAATACATACTTAAGTGGCAATTATATCACTATATAAAGAATAGTGGACATTAACATTTTTTAATTATAAATAAAGTGTTATAAAAATTTTAATTAATTATAATATTAAATAACATAAAAGAACAAAGTGGAAAGAAATGTACTGTTTTTTCTTCTTTCTTCCAAAACCACATCGAAACTTAGAGAAGAAACACCAAGAAGGGTTTGACCATAAGGCTTCATACTTTAAATCTTAATTAGTTAGTGCAATTTAGTCTTTTTTTATATTTTATATATTTTTTAAATTTCTAGAGCTTAATCTAGCTAATTTGTGTATTATTTTTTGAAACTGTTAAAATTTTAGAATGATATAATTGATGAATCTTTGAAGTTTTAGGCATTAAATTGATAAATTTTAAGCATAGGAGTGAAAAGAGACTAAATTGTGAAGTTAATTTATAGTTTGGTCCAATAAGGACTAAAATGTATAAATTTTGAAACTGGTGGTAGGATTGAATAATAGGAAGTCCTAAATAAACTATAGTAAAAACGAATTAAAAATATGAGTTCTAGATTGAAAATCATGTTTGTCCTAGTTTTAGGGCCTAAATTGAATAAAATGCAAAATTTATATAAATTGACGATTGATTCTCTAACTAGTTATATTTTGATAGCGTTATGTGTTTATTTTAATCCGTAACTAACATCAATCTGGATTTCTTGAAAAGGAAGGAAAAAGATAATGTCGTCAGCGAATAGCTCGGAGTTTACAATTTGTATTTCTATAATCCGAACATTTTCAATTTGTAACATCCCAAAATAGGGCCTAAACGGAACAGTGGTTGTGAAACCACGAATCCAAGATAGAAAAGTTGATTCCGATTAATTTTTATAATTTGCCGAGTAATTAGATGCATGTGTTAGAGTATTGATGGAAAATTTTATAGATAGCATGTTTAATTTGCCTACTAAGGCTTAATTGGAAAAGTTGATAAATATGAGTTTTAGATGCTATAGGATTAAATTGAAGAGCATAATTGAAGTAGAGGTCCTTAAATGGTAATTAGACCATTAGGTTTTCATGGACAAAAATGGACATACATAGGTAAAAATAACTAAAGTTTTAATGAAGGGTATTTTAGTCATTTGGTAATTAAAAGATTAAAAAGGGGAAAAAGATGGCAAAATGTGTCCATCTTCTTCATTAGGCCAAAATTTCAAGGGTTCTCCATAGCTAGGGTTTTGTCATGCTTCCAAGCTCCATAGTAAGTGATTCCAAGCCCCGTTTTTAATGTTCTTTACGTTTTTGGAGTCTTGGTTACTTGATTTAGCTTATTCTAACAATAATTTAACCTAGGGTTCATATTTTGAAAAATACCCATAGGTGAAATGTGTTTATTTTGATGTTTTGTGGTAGAATATGAAGCTTGAAATTATGTTAAACGATTTGAGCTAAGCAATTTTAAGTGAAAACGAGTAAAACGACATAATCGGTAAAAATACCTAATGGTCATAAGTACATGTTAGGGTGAGAATTTGATGTTTCTGCAGGTAAATAAAATGATCATCATGTCATGAAGCATAAGAATTCGGGATAAATTTTCATTTCCGAGCTTTGGGGTAAAAGTGTAAATATGTAAAAGTTTAGCGGTAAAATCGTAATTTTGCCAAAGTTATAGTTAAGGACTGTTTTGATAAATGTGAATATTAAATAAGTTAAATTTGTTATTATAGATCAAGAAGAACAAAATTCGGGGTTAGACCGAGGAAAGAAAAAGGTTGAGGACTAAATCAAAATATTTGATCGTATTTTGTATCGAGGTAAGTTTGCGGTAAATAAATGCAATGTTTTATTATTTATAATTAATGATGTTATTTTTTAACATTTATATATTTATTTTGTAAATTTACTCCTTAATGATTCAAGCAAGAATTGACGGAGAAATGGTACTTAAAAGTCCCGGTTGAACCTTAGGAATGTGTAGGATACAAATGTCATGACATTAGGGTTTAAGGATACCAAGTAAGATCATGCCTAGGCATGAAATTGGTAAGTTTTACAATGCAAGAAAATCATGTAAGACCATGTCAAGACATGGCATTGATAAACTAATATAAGGCAAAGATCCCATGTAAGACTATACCAAGGCATGGCAATGGTGAGTTCATAAGACAAGGATACCACGTAAGACCATGTCAAGACATGACAATGGTAAGTTTAAAAAGGAAAGGTACTCGTGTATCCTTAGTATTCCAAGTGGTTCAACGGGAAATTCAAAGAGTGTACCAAAGGAAATGTAAGATAAGTACATGTTTGAGAGGTTCAGGTAAGAATTCAAGACTGATGCATATTGAGTTTAAAGGTTATAGTGGTTTTGATAAGATAAGAAAGAGATAATTCATTTAGAATGTTGTTATTTATTTACATGCAAACTTACTAATCCTTATACTTATTCCCTTTCTTTTCTCTCTTTTTTTTATAGTATCGTAAAGCCAACGCAGAAAATCGTAAGGACGTCGGAGATCGCCTCACACTATCAACGAGCTATCTCGGTATTTTGTGACTAGAAATACTTGAAGTTATGGCATATATAGGGACTTAGCTGTTTTGTGTGCATGTCCTTATGATATGATTAAAGAATGGCATGTGAATACTTGGTAATGATTAGCTTATGATATAGCTAAATAAGAACATGTTTTGGTATTATGTATGCTTAAATGAGGTTTGATGCAAAGAAATTATGAAAGAGTAAGAGTTGGCCATGGAACAGTTAGGAAATAGAGCAGTGACGTGACTTTGAAAAATCACTAAAAATTGTATAAATGGAATTAAATGTTTAATGAGATAAAAAATTAAAGCTTATTGAATCTATTTTCATAGGAAAGAAACAGAGCAAGAAAATAAAGTCTATATTCTGAGATATTTAAATTTTTGTAAGACTGGTTCAGAGTGATTTCGTGATCCCCTGTTCCAAATTTGGAAAATCACTAGAAATTGTACAAAAATAATTATAAGTCATAGTTTATATGTAGAGATTCCTTACTGAGTCTTTTTTCATTAGAAACAAACGGAAATGTTATCCAAATTCTGTATAATGAGATAATTGATTTTTAGTGAAGAGAGGTCAGGTCCACTGAACTGCAAAACAGGGAAACATTTAATGAATAAACTGTACTAATTGGCCAAACCAAAAATTCTGAAAAAATTATGGTAAGAAGATATATGAGTCTAGTTTGAGGGAAAATTTACGGATTTAAATTTTGATTTTCATAACTCGAGTTATAATTAATTTAATGACTGTTATGCAGGTAGACAGTTTTATTATGAATAGTGAAATGAATTGTTTTGATTTGGTGTGAGTAATCGGAAATTTTTTTTATGCCCCGAATAAGTAAGATAAGTCTGGTAACGCTTCATGCTCGACTCCGATGATGGTCTCGGGTAAGGGGTGTTACACTATTGTTGCATTTATGAACGATGTTGCATGGTAAGATCATAAGGTAAGTTGTAAATGATAAAACGAGTTGATTTGAATTGATTTGGATTGATTGTTAGCGATAAAGACTTAATTGAATAGCTTCAAAAATATTTTATATTGTTGTAAATGTGTAATTGAATATGTTTTGTGCTAAAATAAGCTGTTACATATGTGGAATTGAAAAATTGATTATAAATGAAATTGAAATAAAGGTGGCTATTGAATTACAAGTCCGAAAATGTGAATTTCTTATTGCACGATTTAATCGATTCAATTGATATATGGAAAAATGCATATATTAAAATTGTGATAACTCAATTTAATATAAGCAAAATGAATTATATAATCAAGATGTGGTAGGACTTGTAGATTGATTAATCAAGATGTGTTAGGACTTGTAGATTTACATATTAACTTGCATTTGAATTTTCGGTTTGTTGGTTCATTGTATTATATGATTTATATTATGTTCAAATGTTCGACTATAGGAATACCATTGAGTTATACTCAACGTACGATTTTGCTTTTAGTGTGTAGGTTAGGTCTTAAATGTGTATGCCTATCGATATCAGCATTCGGCCGTAATTCATGTTTAACTTGGGCATGAAATAAGAAATTGAATGTTGGGATAGCATTTAGTGCATTTTTTTGCCAAATCACTAGGCAACGTCGTGACGTCGTTCGAACTTCGTCATGACGAGGCAACCATGTTGCGACACCAATCTTGGGTCGTCGGGATGGAATTGGACAGTGAGTCACATCATGACGAAGAATTCCCTCGCATCACGATGTCGACCTTACATTTTAAACCTTTTCATTTTAGTCCTTCTTCGAATTTGAATTAGCTTTAGAGCTTCCATAAGCTCGCAGTAAGCCCGAAAATGATTGTATTTCATGTTGATTGTATAATTGCTTGATTGTGGTTGCTTCGACAATGAATGTGACGTCTCGTTGCTTAGACCTGACGACTGGGTCGGGTAACAGGGTGTTACACCTAGTAATTAGATTTTGGTGTAATTGCTTGTAATTACACAATGGTAGTATGTTTGGGTAAACATTGTAATTGGTGAGTTCTATTGAATTGGATGTAATTGGAGAACCTCAATTGAACTTTTCAATTCTTAGGGGGAGGGTCGGAATTTGAGTAACTACGCATATAATTACATCCAAATTCAATTCTAAACAATTTTTTTTACAAGTTTAAGTTATAATTTTTTATGTTATAAATATGAGCACGCATGAATGCTTGGGATGGTTATGTCAAAAAAATTATCATATTATAAAAAATAATGTAAATGTCATAAAAGTGTTATAATATATTTATTTATAATTATGGACATAAACTTTTTATGTGTCCAGACTATATATTATAAAAAAGTGTTACAGTTTTTTTATCATAACTTATTTGTAAAAAAAATAACTTTCTAAATTTATGGAAAAAACTATATTATTTATAAGAAGTATTATGAAAGTTATTAGACACTTTATCAAAATTATTTTTTATAAAGGTTATATATTATAAATTTTATATTATCTTTGACTTAATTTACATATTACAAAAAATGTTAGAATCTAGCATAATTCTTTATTAAGTTTGCATAAGTTTTTATGATTAAAGCTATAGACAATTTGCATCGTAAATCGAAATATTATATGGTAGATGCTCAAATAGAAAAGGTTTTCTTACATCATATCATGGGGAATGATACCATTTGAGAGAATAGAGTTAGATACAAGCACTAGAGACGACTTTCGAACTCTTTAATTTGAGATATTCAAGACTTCAAAATGTGATTGAGAGGACATTTGTTATTCTAAAAAATTGTTTCTCAAATTAATAACATTACCTTAGTATATTATAAAAAAGGTTGAATCGTACTAGCATGTTGCATACTTCATAGCTTCATTTATTGGTGTATTTGGGATGATCTATGTAACAACCCATTTTTTAGTGAAATCAGAATAGTGATTTCGGGACCACAAATCCGATCCGAAAATAAAGTTTATTTTTATTTCATTATATGGTCCATATTATAATAGGCATGCCATGTGAAAATTTTGAAAAGAAAATTTTATCGATTAAGTGCTTAATTACAAGAAGGACTAAATCCCATAGAATGCGAAAGTTGAATTCTAGTAGCTATAAGGATCAAATAGCTATGGAATTCAAAACTTAAGGTTCTTATATGGAAATTAGACCATTAAGAAAAGTATGTAGATTTTTCTTGGTGACTCATCCATGGAATTATAGAAAAAGGGCACAGACTAAATTGGAAATAGCAAAATACTTAATTAATTAAAAAGATGATAAAAGAAATCATATTATTTTATGTATTCTTCAACCTAAAACACGTGGAAACATTAGGAGAGAGAAAAGAAACTTTCAAGGCCTAATTGGGTAAGTTCTCTTGTCCCGTTTTTAGTAATTTTGGTATTTTTGAAACCGGGATTGCTTAATCTCTCTATTTGAGGGATTAATTTGAAAAGTTATCAAGGTATGAGAATGGGTCATGGATGTATATGCTTGAAATTAGAAATTTATGGTAGAAAATGAAAGATTATTGATAGATAAACAATTTTTACAAAGTGATTGTTGATGAAAACATGATTTAGAGACTAAAATGAAAAGTTGTAAAATTTGATGAAAAATTCTGAAATTTTATGAATACATGTGCTTGAAAATTTGTAATGGGGCTTTGGTTAGGCTTGGAATAGGGAGTAATTTGCACAAGTTTCATTTTCCAAGCCTAGGGCCAAAATCGAAATTTATGGAAAAGTTAGGGGAAAAATGGTAATTTCGCCTAGGACTTAAATTGAGTCCATTTAAATATGAAATGTGTGAAATTTATGGTTAAATTCATTTATATAGATCTGGACAACACTAATTTGAGGTTAGATCGAAGAAAAGAAAAGATTTCGGATTAGTAGACTTTTACGTGAACAAGTTCTAGGTAAGTCCGTGTAACTTAATCGAGCATGTAATTATGTTAATTGAATGTTGTGTTTGTATGTAATGTGATTTATATTGATGTGCTTTACTTGTATACTATGATGGAAAATTTGATATAATGCTTGAAATGGTGATAAAGGGTTAAGTCCCGATTGAATGTTAAATTCTGATGATTATATGCACTTTCCCGAAACTAATAAAGTCTTATATTTGTTGCGGACGGGATTTAGCTCGGATAAGTAATTCCATTGACCTTGTTATAGACAGGATTTAGCCTAGGTGGGTAATACTGATATAATACCTCTCGAGCATACGTTATGATTAGAGTTTATCCTGGATTGGTAATTCTAATCGAGCTCCTCTGATCTCACGTTATATAAAGGATTTAGCTTGGATTGGTAAACCTGTTATACGATATGTGGCTCGAGAGAGTGTTTCTTGGTTAAGTGCCCTAATGGGTACCTTTGAATAAGGAATTGACAGATTGTTGAATCGTACACTTCGAGTGTACTACTTAAGCATCCATCGGAATTCAATGATTCAACGGATATAAAACTCTTGACATGGCATGAAAATCTTGAGATGATATGATAATGACTTGAAAGAATATTGCTTGATGAGCTCATCTATGTTACTTGATTGATATGAATTGATATGAATATTTTGGTGACTAACATGTTTGATTGAATGTATGTGATTAGGCAATTTAGCCAAATGAATGGAAACATAACATTGTATGCCTAGATTTTAATAAGCAAGATTGGTAATTTTAGTTCCCGTTATACGAACTTACTAAGTATGTATTGCTTACTCTGTTTTATTTTTTTCCTTGTTTTATAGTTGTAACACCCCAAACTTGGCCTAGACGTTATGGCCGAATCTGAAGGTGTCACATGAAATGGGTTGGAAAACCGTTGTCGTTAAGTTAAAATCTTTCCAGTTTATTAGCCTTTCACGCTCTTATTAATTTCAAAGCTCTCTTTCATTTGATCATTTAGAGATAAAAACGTGTTTTTAGCGGAAGTTTAAAAAATCGTTAAGTTTAGGAAAAACCGTTGGATATTATTAGAAAACATGTTTTAGATAAAAACCGTTATAGTGAAAAGTAAGTTAAATCCAAACCCAAAAACCTAAAGTCCGGAGAGTCCTAGAAAAATACAACTATCAAAGCTCAATGCTAAGCTTAAATAAAAACTATAAACATAATAAAATAATACAATTATTGCGAGTGGTCATCAACGAGTCCTCCACTGCACTGATCCGCCTAACTCTATGGATTATCTGAATAGAATAAACAGAAAGGAGTGAGTTTACGTAAACTCAATGTGTAACCCCACAGAATTAAACATGCACACAACAGAGAGTCAGAGTCAATCAGATACAAATTTGAGCCTGAACCCATCACAGATACAGATGCATATTCGGGCCTAAGCCTATTTCAAATACAGATACATATTTGGGCCTAAACCCATCTCAAATACAAATATAGATATACACATCAGAATCAAAAATCAAATATCCTACCCCCATCCTCTACACACCATATTCGACCATCCCTACACACCATGTGGGGTTTAAAACACCCACCCAGCCTTACACAACATGATGTATTGATGCGGCACACATTAGAAATAATAGATATATTGCAGCCATGCTGCCAGATATTAGGAATAATCTACCTTTCAGAGACTTCCTCTAAAAATATATCATCCCAACCCCCAAAATCAGATATCAGAACATACATGCATAATTTATAGGTAGTCATGCTTTCGATAACAAATAATAGACAGTCATACCAATCAATCATCAAACATGCTCAGAATAGCATATCAGTTAATCAGATCATACAATTTAGGGTTTAGTCAGCCCTTACCGAGCCTACAGTAGGTTCACTGTCGTTTGGGACAATCCGTACAACCCTGGGGAAAAACTCAGATAAATAGGCCCACATGCCAATGTGGCTTACCCGTATGGGCCCACACACCCACATTGGCCTTGCTCGTGTAGCCCACATGGCCTGGCCCAATAAGTGACACACCCGTGTGTCCTGCCTGTAGGGGCCCACACACCCGTGTGGCCCACATGGTCGTGTGCTGTGTACGGCTATGCCTTCGTTGATCACACGACAGTGTCCTCTCACACGGCCTACCACATAGGTGACCACACGCCCGTGTGGCGTCGACAGTGGCCTTTTTCGGCTTTTGTCAATACCTCATTTTCTACATTTCAGGTACACACCTGGTTCGTTTAAGACGCTAAAGCAACCCCGAGCCCACCTGAACCTAAACATCAACATACCAACGCTCAGAATCAGACTTAATACACGATTAATTTGTAACTACGAAACCAATATCAGTACCAAAACTTACTCTAATACCCCGAATGATTCGATTACGATTCTGAACGAAGAGAGCCCCTTTCCTCTCGATTTGCTACCGCCAAAACAGACAGTGAGGTTCCAAACGGATGCTTTCAAAACGTAAACAAAAACGGATTTAAGGAACCTCTAATCAAGCAATTTATTCTATGCCTACATACCTTAATCGAGCGAAGAATCCTTAAAATTCCAAGAACAACAGTGAAAACTTAAAAGTGATGAGCAAAATTGAAGAAACAATAAAAGCCGAAACTTCACCAGGAACGGGAAAAAAAGGTCAAAAAGGAAAAGAGATTTTTAGGGAAGAAATAAAAAAGAAATTAACAGATATGATAGAATATCCTTAGATTCTCTCCTCGCTAACTCAACTTCCTCAGACTTCCCACTCGATCAAAACTGTATCAGATTACCGAGCAAAATATCACCCACACTCACACAGGGATTTGAACTCAAGACCTCCAGCATAACACAGACTCCCTTACCACTCGAACCAGCAGGCTCATTCTGATATGGTTTTACAAAAAAATTAATATAAGCCCACTCCCCAAACGCAAGGCTTAAATCAAAAAAATATCAAAGTTTCCTAAAGGTAGGGCTTGAACTTGGGACCTCCCACACACACTCAGAACACTTAACCACTGAAGCAAATACACATTTGTGTCACATTTTCACAAAAGCATAAATAAGAATTTTGGGGCGTTACAACTCTACCTCCCTAAGAGAAATTTTGACCTCGAAATTTACCTGATCAGAACAGATGAGGTTACTGCTGACACATCGAGTCTCAGGTTCCCACGTGGCCTCCTCAGTGCTATGATTCCACCACAGAACCTTCACTAATGGAATAGACTTCCTCCTCAAAATCTTAACATCTCGATCCAGGATCTGAACCAGTTCCTCCTCAAATGTCAAGTTTGGCCTAACCTCTATCTTTTCAACCTAGACGACATGGAATGGGTCAAAACGGTACCGCCTCAACATCGAGACATGAAACACATCATGAATACGGTTCAGTTCAGGGGGTAACTCCAACTGATAAGTAATTGGTCCCATACGTTTCAGAATCCGATACGGTCCAATAAACCTAGGGCTCAGCTTGCCCTTACGACCGAACCTCAGAACCTTCTTCCATGGAGAGACCTTAAGAAAAACAAAGTCCCTTACAGAGTACTCAATCTCACATCTCTTCAGATCCGCGTAGGATTTCTGTCTATCAGAAACCGTTTTTAGATGATCCCGAATTAGTCAAACCTTATCCACTGTCTCAGAAACCAGCTTAGGACCCAAAATCTGACGTTTACCCAACTCAGTCCAACACAGTGGAGTACGACACTTACGACCATACAGAGCCTCGTAAGGTGCCATCTGGATGCTAGACTGGAAACTGTTATTATAGGCGAACTCAGCCAACGGCAGATAATCCTCCCAAATACCTCAAAAATGAATCACACAGCTCCGAAGCATATCTTCCAGTATCTGAATCACCCTCTCAGATTGACCATTGGTCTGAGGATGGAATGCAGTACTGAAGTCCAATCTTGGGCCCAGAGCCTCGTGTAATTTCTATCAGAACCGAGAAGTATAGCGATGATTTCTATCAGAAATGATCGAGACCGAAACTCCATGCAGTCTTACTATATCAGAAATGTACAACTTTGCTAGCTTCTGCAGAGAATAATTAGTCTGAACCGGTATAAAGTGAGCAGACTTGGTTAATCGATCTACGATGGCCCAAACAGAATCCATCTTTATGGGTTTCAAGGGTAACCCACTAACAAAATCTATCATCACTCATTCCCAATTCCATAGGGGAATCTTAACCATCTGTATCAAACCTGAAGGCAACTGGTGTTCAGCTTTAACTTGCTGACACATCAAACATGGAGCCATGAAATCTGTAACCTCTTGCTTCAAACCCGGCCACCAGTATAACTCACGAAGATCGCGATACATCTCATTACCACTGGGATGTATAACATAAGGGCTATTATGCGCTTCCCTCAAAATAGACTGTTTCAAATCCACATCGTTTGGAACACAAATCCAACCACAAAAATAGAGTGCCCCATCATTATTCAGTCTAAAATCAGAAGTATTGCTACTCTCAACCTGACGAAACTACAAACTCAGTAACTCATCCCTTAACTGTTTATCTCAAATCTAATTAATCCAAGTCAGCTTAACCTGCAACTCGGCCAACAGACTCCCATCATCAAACAGATTGAGGCGAGCAAACATCACCCACAAATCAGTCATCGCTCTACGGCTTAGAGCATTGGCCACCACATTGGCCTTTCTAGGATGGTACTCAATGGTGCAATCATAATCCTTCAGTAACTCAATCCAACGACGCTGCCTAAGTTTCAGCTCCTTCTGAGTAAGGAGATGCTTGAGGCTCTTGTGATCAGTATAGATGATACACCTCTCACCATACATATAGTGCCTCCAAATTTTCAGTGCAAAGACCACAACAGCCAACTCGAGATCATGCATCGGATAATTCCCCTCTTGTGTCTTAAGCTGATGGGACATATAAGCCACAACCTTACCATCCTGCATCAGAACACAACCCAGACCAACATGCGAAGCATCACTATATACCACAAACTCCTTTCCAGACTTAGGTTGTATCAGAATAGGAACCTGAGTCAGAACAGACTTGAGCTTCTCAAAGCTCGATTGCTGCGCATCAGTCCAGAAAAACGACACACCCTTACATAGAAGCTTAGTCAAGGGAGCTGCAATCAGAGAGAATCCCTCAACAAACTATATATAATAACCCACCAAACCCAGAAAGCTGTGGATGTCAAACACATTTTTAGGCTATTTCCAATCCAGCATAGCCTCAATCTTTCGAGGATCAACTCAAATCCCCTCAGCAGAAACCCCACGCCCCAGAAAAGTTACTTCACACAACCAAAATTCACACTTACTTAGTTTAGCGTAAAGCCGCTTCTCACGCAGAATCTGAAGCACTACTCTAAGATTCTCATCATGCTCATCCACAGTCTTAGAGTAAACCAAAATGTCATCGATGAAGACCATGACAAACTGATCCAGATAGGGCTGAAATACTCGGTTCATCAGATCCATAAATGCACCCGGTGCATTTGTCAACCCAAAAGGCATAACTAGGAACTCGTAATGTCCATAACGAGTCCTGAACGCTGTCTTATGCACATCCACCTCATTAGCCCTTAATTGATGATACCCAGAACGTAGATCGATTTTTGAAAACACAGAAGCCCCTCTGAACTGATCAAACAAGTCGTCAATCCTCGAAAGGGGATACTTATTCTTTACGGTTAACTTATTCAGCTATCGGTAATCAATGCACATCCTCATGGTCCCATCCTTCTTCTTAACAAATAGAACTGATGCTCCCCACGGAGACACACTAGGATGAATGAAACCACGATCGAACAACTCTTGTAGTTGAGCCTTAAGCTTTGTAAGCTCTTTCAGTGCCATGCGATAGGGAGCGATGGACACCAGAACTGTACCCGGAAGAAGTTCAATCCCAAACTCAACCTCTCAGTTAGGAGGTAATCCCAGTAGCTCATCAGGAAAAACATCCAGAAAATCCCTCACAATTCTGATATCCCCAATCGAAGAGTCCCTAGAAGTAGAAACACTAATGTAAGCCAAGAACGCCTCACACCCTTTTCAAACCAATTTCTCAGCCACAAGTGTAGAGACCACATTAGAAAAATAATCCCGACGCTCTTCGATCACAACCACCTCATCATCCATCTCAATTCTCAGAACGACCCTCTTATTCGCACAATCTAGACTAACCCGGTGCTTGACCAATAGTCTATTCCCAGAATTATATCAAAGTCCCCAAACGGAAGCTCCATCAGATCCACCAGAAAAATAGTTCCTTGCCCCAACGGACACAATACAGTGACCTCACTCGTAGTGCTCTCCACAGAAATCCCTAAAGTCTCAGAAACATTACTAGCTATGTATGAGTGAGTAGACCCTATGTTTATCAAAGCAAGGTAAGGTACATCAAAAATAGAAAACGTACCGGTGATGACTTCAGGAGCATCTCTGTCCTCTCAATGATGTATAGCATAAACTAAAGTAGGTTGTCTCACCTCAGTCTGACCAGCACCTCTGCCCGGTGCTCTCTGTGCACAGCTCATACCATTACCACCCTTAGCCTGACCGCGACCCCTAGGTCGCTGTTGAACTACTCTCTGCGGCTGTACAGCATTTGATATTGGAGCTTGCACCTGATCAGCCCTCAATGGACACTCCCGAATGTAGTGCTCAAGAGACCCACATCTCAGAAAAACCCCAATCCTCCTCCAACAGTCATCGAATGGCGTCTACCACAATCACTTCACGGTTGTAACCCAGTTGGAGCAACAAAAGAAATAGGGGCCTCCACTCTAACTGGCCATCGGATTTGACCTTTTTCTTAGGCCTCTGTACAGAACTCAAGGACTCTGAATCCCTCTTGTTCTTACCTCTCTCACGGTCTCTGTTCTAGTGCTCAACGCGCTTAACATCCTCAGTAATCTTTACCTTCTCTATCAGAACTGTGAACTCACACTTCCTCTGCGGAGCTATCAGAAGTCTCAGATTATCCCTTAGACCGTCCTCAAACCTAACACATCTTTCATACTCTGATGCTACCATGCCTCGAGCATAGCGGGTCAGCCTCAGAAATTTGGCCTCATATTCGGCTATAGATTGATCACCTTGCGTGAGGTTCAGAAACTCACACCTGCGAGCATGAATATAGCTTGCTCCCACATATTTGCCCTGAAATGTAGTCTTAAAGAACTCCCAAGTCAAACGGTCAGACTGGGTGCCCTTCTTAACAGTTAACCACCACTGATATGCTTCGTCGCGAAGCAAGAAGACTGCACCCTTCAACTTCTGCTCAAGGGTATAGTCCAAGTCATCTATGATTCTCTCAGTGGCCTCCAACTAGTACTCAGCCACATTAGGGGCGACTTCCGTGATAGCCCTAAATAGCTCAGCTCCATTAGTCCGGAGTCGCTTAGTTACCAACCCTCGGCCCTCAGATCTAGAATTGGACCCAGCGAACCTCTCTAATATCCTCAGCATGGCTTGAGACAGTGCATCATCCCCAGCCGTTCGACTCTGAGACTCAATCTCAGTAGCAGGGGCACAGGTGTCTCATTAGTGTCTAGATTCGGCATGCTGTCCAGAGATGAGGACTCTGTTCGAGCCCCCTACGGCCTCTACCTCGGCCTCGAGTATCATGTCCACAGACACTTTGTGTGCTCATTATAATTTAGAAGTTTTATCTACATTAAAAATTTTATGCATCAGTTTCGATATTTATTAACAGATGTTTTATGCATGAAGTATCAGAAGTTTAGAGTTGTTTTCGCAAGTTTTAGTCTCTATCAGTTTCACTTACAGTTTCAGAGTGTACTAACTATAGTGATTTCAAGTAGACTATCAATAATTTTTCCAAAATTTTCTATCAGAAATAAAAATTAATTGCAGGATTGGCGTCGGAGACTCGGTGTACTAAATATTTACTTTAGAATGTTTAAATTCTTTTGAAAACCAATTCTTTAAAAACAAATTATGAACCTAAAATCCACAGACGAGTTTTGCAACCTAGCTCTGATACTGCTAAATGTAACACCCCCAAACCTGGCCTAGACATTATGGCCGAATCCAGATATGTCACATGAAACGGGTTGGAAAATCGTTGTTGTTAAGTTAAAAACTTTCCAGTTCATTTGCCTTTCTCGCTCTTATTAATTTCAAAGCTCTTTTTCATTTGATCATTTAGAGATAAAAACGTGTTTTCAGTGGAAGCTTATAAAATCGTTAAGTTTAGGAAAAACCGTTCGATATTTTCAGAAAACTTGTTTTAGATAAAAACCGTTATAGTGAAAAGTAATTTAAATCCAAACCCAAAAACCTAACCAAGTAGTTTTAAGTAGTCCAGAGAGTCCTAGAAAAATAAAACTCTCAAATCTCAACGGCAAGCTTAAATAAAACTATAAGCATAATAACATAAGATAGTTATGGTGAGTGGTCATCTTCCACCCCATCGCTGCACTGATCCGCCTAACTCTGTGGATTACCTGAATAGAATAAACAGAAAGGAGTGAGTTTATGTAAACTTAGTGTGTAACCTTATAGAATTAAGCATGTATACAATAGAAAGTCAGAGTTAATCAGATACAAATTCAGGCCTGAGCCCATCATAAATACAGATGCATATTCGGGCCTAAGCCCATTTCAGATATAGATATATATTTGGGCCTAAGCTCATCTCAAATACAGATATAGATATACATATTAGAATCAGAAATCAAATATCCTACCTTTATCCTCTACACACCATCTCCGACCATCCCTACACACCATGTAGAGTTTAAAACACCCACCCAGCCCTACACACCATAATGCACCGATGCGGCACATATCAGAAATAATAGATATATTGTAGCCATGTTGCTAGATATTAGGCATAATCCGCCTTTCAGACACTTTCTCCAAAAATATATCATCCCAACCCCCAAAATCAGATATCAGAACATACATACATAATTTATAGGTAGTCATGCTTTCAATAACATATAACAAACAATCAAACCAATCAATCATCAAACATGCTCAGAATAGCATATCAGTCAATCAGATCATACAATTTAAGGTTTAGTCAATCCTTACCGAGCCTATAGTAGGTCCATAATCGTTTGGGATGACCCGTGCAACCTTGGGGAAAAACTCATATAAATAGGCCCACATGTCCGTGTGGGCCAACAAGCCCATATTGGCCTAGTCCGTGTGGCCCACACGGCCTGGCCCAATGAGTGACACTCCTGTGTGTCTTGCCCGTGTGGCCCATACGACCCATCTTGGCCTAGCTCGTATGGCCCTTTTTAGACTTTTGTCAAGACATCATTTTTTGCCTTTTGGGTACACACCTGGTTCGTTTAAGATGCTACAACAACCCCGAGCTTACCAGAACCTAAACATCGACATACCAACGCTCAGAATCAGACTTAATACACGATTAATTTGTAACTATGAAAGCAATATCAACACCAAAACTTACTGTAACACCCCAAATGATTCGATTGCAATTCTGAATGAAAAGAGCCCATTTCCTCTCAATTTGCTACTGCCAAAATAGACAGTGAGGTTCCAAACGGATGCTTTCAAAATATAAACAGAAATGGATTTAAGGAACCTCTAATCAAGCAATTCATTCTATGCCCACATACCTTAATCGAGTGAAGAATCCCTAAAATTCCAAGAACAATAGTGAAAATTTAAAAGTGATGAGCAAAATTGAAGAAACAATAAAAGCCAAAACTTTACCAGGAAAAGGAAAAAAAGTTAAAAAGAAAAAGAGATTTTTAGGGAAAAAATAAAAAAGAAATAAACAGATATGATAGAATATCCCTAGATTCTCTCCCCACTAACTAAACTTCCTCAAACTTCCCACTCTATCAAAACTCTATCAGATTACCGAGCAAAATATCATCGACACTCACATAGGGATTTGAACTCAAGACCTCCAGCACAACACACAAACTCCCTTACCACTCGAACTAGTAGGCTCATTCTGATATGGTTTTACAAAAAAATTAATATAAGCCCACTCCCCAAACGCAAGGCTTAAATCAGAAAAATATCAAAATTTGCCAAAGGTAGGGCTTGAACTTAGGACCTCCCACACACACTCAGAACACTTGACCACTGAAGCAGATACACATTTGTGTCACATTTTCACAAAAGTGGAAATAAGAATTTTGGGGCGTTACAATAGTGCTCGGAAGCTCGCAAGGGTTGGAGATCATTGGAGCATCATCACACTATCAACTAGTCGTTTTGGGTATACTTAGTAAAAATCATTTTGGTATAATGGCATGTATAGGACAACTTGGCCAATAGTGGCTTGAAAATGTTACTTTGTAACCTAGCCATTGGAATGGCTAGTAATGGTTTATTTTGGCATGATTAAGTAGGTTATGATGTTATATTCATATGTGATGTTATTTATATGTGATCAAATTATGCTAATGCCTAAGTTATTCCAAGGTAAGTTTGTAAATACATATGCATGTAGTGATATACCATGTTGAATTATGAGGATTGCCCAATTTGAATGCTTGACTTGGTTGGTTTTAGATGTGTGTTTCAAGTGCAGGTTTTGGGTGAAAATTAGGGTGAGAAATAGAGCTAGAAATGACTTCATTTTGTCCATACGGATAGACACACGGGCATGTGTCTAGACCGTGTGTGACACACTGCCTAGTAACACAGGCATGTGGTTAGGCTGTATGTCCCATGCATCTTAATTTTGAGGAACAGAATGCTCAGAATTGGGCACACGGGCAGAAACACAGGCGTGTGTCTCAGCCGTGTGTGCCACACGGCCTAAAACACGGACGTGCGTCTTGGCCGTGTGAAACTTGCACCTAATTTCGAATTGAATCAATTAACCATATGGCCTAGCACACAGGCATGTGGCATGGCCGTGTGTACAAGTCAGAAAGTTACACGGGGTCAAACACGGCCTTCAATATTGACATGTCCTAGGGTCACATGGGCGTGTGAGCCCTGCACTTTGAAATTTTTTTTGAAAAGTTGTGAAAAATTCTTAGATGTCACGATTTGGTCCCGACTCGATTCTAAAGCTTGTATTGGGCCTCGAGGGCCCAATCAAGGGACATTATGAATGATATCGGTAAATGAATATTAATTTATAAGAATTCTTTATAAAACATTGTAAATGTTCCAGTAATGCTCTGAAACCCTATTCTAACTACGGATGTAGGTTAGGGGTGTTACAATCTATACTTCAAAGTCTACATAAAAGAAAGAGATCTTAGTAATCTTATGATGGAAGAATAGGTTTGGAGAACACAATGGAAAATAAGTTTAAGGAAAAAACAGAGTTTTAATTTTTTTTCAAAACTAGAACTTGGTTGTGATATTTAAAGTAATAAACACTTAATCAAAGTTGTACCTTTTTGATTCATTTAGGATGAATGTTTTGACCGAGTAGTCTTCTCCACTATCCTCAAGCTCACGTCTACCGAGTGTGGGCCCGCTTCAAATAAGAAAATTTTCGATAAATTACTAGTCGAGTAATTTCGTAATTTCTCTAAACTTCTGGGCCAAGTTGTAAATAAAAAAATATTTCTAAGAAATTTTTAAAATAACTTCTTCAGAGAATTCTCTTTATAACTTTCTCTTGAATTTAAGTTTGTGAAAAATGATGACTCATGGCTCTTTTTATATAGGGAGAGTTTAGAGAGTTCACTTTAATATTAAATAAATATAATACTTATCAAGATAAATACTATATTAAATTTAATATTAAGATAATCAATTTAATATTAAATTAATAAAATACTATCAAGATAAGTATTAAATTAAATTAAATATTAAATTTATTATAATAATATTATTTTTGGAATACTTAATCTCAAATCAAATTATTCGGTAAAATCCCAATAGGAGTTTGATTCCTCCACTTCTCAGTCGCTGAAGGACCACCCACCAGCCATTGGAATGTTGCCATCGTCGTCGCCAGCACTGTCTTGTTTGGTGGTGCCATTGTAAGTGCGACACCCTTACAACACCTCGAGCCAATTCGGCTGTTGCTGGTTCGATCCAGGTCAGTGACAGCCTAAATAATCCGGTGTTGCTGTGAGTTGGACCGCCGGCTCAGTTTCACATACTAGACTTGGTTTGACTAGTTTTTGGGTATTGGTCTCGGTTTTCGATCTTAGGTCCAATTTTCAAGTTCAGTTACCCATTGAGCTAATTGTCCAACTTGAAAATTAATTTTCAAAAATATCATATTTATTTTAATTAATTTGATTAATTTAATTTTACATTATCAAAATTAATTTATCCAAAAATCACTTAGATTTTCCAAATTAATTTTTCAAGAAAATTATTTAATCAAAATCTCTAGTTGAACAATTCTCATGACCACCTAATTTAATTCCACATCAAATAAATCAACCCAATTAAATTATTTCCAAAGTCGTAAAATTTCCTTTAGATTCAAATGAGTCTTATCGGTATTTTGTTGAGCGAGCGGAGGGACCAATTGGACAATTACAATTAGACTCGAGTAATTGTAATTATGTCTAGAAACACCATTCCGATAATTTAGAATTAACTTAATCATAGAGTTAGTCCACAAGAAGTACCATGATTGAAAACTCCTTGTTGTATACTATTTACGAAAACAATTCATCCAACAGTTTTGTCTAATGACCTCATCATGTGTGTTACCTTCATATGATATCATTGATTCCTTTGAGTTAAATCTGTTCACTCAATAGAACCCTATTTTATCTCATTATCACCATTGTGTCTTCTTAATAATTAATATGATCACTGTTAACAAATGACTGTGATAAATTGCTTGTTCTCGAACAAGCAACCCTGTGACCACGTTCCATATTTATCATTCCACACAATTCAAAGAGAGGATATCATTAACTCTTTAATTGAGCTCTGAATTCCATTGTTGGTAGTAAATCCATGCCATACACAAGTCATGTACCCAACATATTGGTTATGGTTCGATCATCTTTAGAGCATAGGCCTCCACTTATATCAAAACAAATGAGTTACATACGCATGATTAGTGACTAACTTAGGATTTAGATAAATCACACTATGAACGTCACAAGTGAAATAATTCACAAACTGATTTAGAATAATTCATCTTGGATCTAGTCCAATGTATCATTCTTCTAATGAGTACATCTATGTTTCTGCCCGTGGAGTCAACTGCTCCGATAGCCAAGACTAAGCATCTCCCCGATTGGAATTGTAGATGGCATAATAATCCTTCTAAATATTTGAGTAAAATTCTCATTTTTATTATTTTATTGGATTACAGACTCGTTTAGATTATCTATTGCAGTAAGTTGTCTTTCTCATAATGTAAACATTCTTACAATGCCACGTATCATTAGTTTGAACTTAGACAATCAATGAGCTAATATTTGCTTGTCAAAATTTCTCTATGCATGTAAAACATGAAAGACAAAAACATAAAAGACATAATAGTGAAATTCGAAATTAACTTTATTTATTTATTCATCATTCAAATACATAGAAAATAGGAAACTATTGATATGTGAATGTGATGGGAGAAATGTATGGAGAATATGAAATGAGATGTGATTTACCTTCTATAGGGCATGTAAAGGCAAATCGTGATTGGTGAATGCCCGACCTTGTGGAGGAACACGTAAATGTTCGAATTATTAGGAGTATTTGCGGAGGTTCTGTTGGATAAATGAATATTTGTTCTACGGAGCAATATCATGAATATGAAACTGTAGCTCTTCAGAGAGTTGAATGGATTAGAAGCTAACACAAAGAAGGGGTCCATGAACTGTTCCATGCAAAGCATGCATGTTTTACGTAAAGGTTCTACACATGGATAGTGCTTAGCTAGGATGAGTATCCGCATGAAACATATTTAGTGGTAATAAGTATCCGCATGTGAACTACCTCTTGATATGACTTGTAATTAGATCTAACTAATATTTGCATGTAAACTAAAGTTAATGGTGATTTGTATTCACCAATGATTTATACTTAAAAGCAGATAGTATCTGCCAGTGAGCAATATATGATTTGGGATATGTATCTACCAATAGATTGTATGTATTTATAATATTGCATCTGCCTGTAAGTTGTTTGGTAATATCAATTGTTTTAATTATTTATCTGGATTTCATTTCCTTGAAGCCTTAATAAAAAGGTTATCGATTATCCTTGGAACTCACTAAGTTCATTTTAAACTTTCCTAGTTTCCTCTACCATTTTAGGTTTTGTAAAGTACTCTAGACTCTTGTAAGGGAATCAACCAGACTACAGACTCACTTGTGAGTCATTCATTGTTAAGTTTGTAACATGTATATCAATCAGGGTGGCCTGTAGTCTTAGTCTCATTCGTTTGAATGATGTATAAAATGAATTTGGGATTTCTTTCATAAAATATTTTCTATAAACCGAATGATGACACTTCACCAAAATTTGAAATTTTATGTCATGAACGTTTTTCGAAGTATTCTTATCTTGCCATGGGTATGTGCTTATAAACTATAAGCCACCGAGCAATATTTTAAAATTTTTTTATTGATTTGTATTGAATGGCGTAACCATCAAAACCTTTATTTTATGCAAGGATTTCTATTTTCTGATAATATCTCTGTTCGTTGGTTGACCCTCCTAATTGAGGAGTTATAGGATTGAGACCATCTACAGTGGTATTGCGATACCACTCACAGGTATCGCGATACTAAGACACCCACGGACACCAAATTTCAAAATTGTTGTGGGAATCGCGATACAACTGCCTGACGTGTGAAAAAAATTGCAATAGAAATTTTATGTCCAACAAGCTTAAGTCTATATTTCACTTAAAGGTATAATGGTCAACGTTAGGTTAAATGTTAATAGTTTATATAACCTTATAAGCCTTTCATTTCATATTTTCTTGGTTTAACATTTCTCCTTAGGTTTTCCTTTCCTTTCGTTTTCGTTTTCTTTTTATTTTTAACTTAGGTTTTCTCTTTTCTTTTTAGAATAGATTTTCTTTTTGTTGCTTTCTTTCTTCTTTATTGTTAAAGACTTGTAAATGATGATGGATCAAGCTTTAGGGTGCCTTTGGTTTCACATCTAAATGAACATTTCTTACCCTTATCTTTATATTGTGCATATTAATTATTCGATGAAATGTCTATTTGGGTGTTTGTCTTGAAATATTCGAATGATATGTAAGTGTACACTGTCATTGACAAGTAATAAAGTAGTAAATAAGAGTTATCGTCTCCACAGGGATTGTAAATTTTAATCAAGAGTTGCAAAATTAACACTTAGCCAGTTGAGTTATGGTAAAATAAGTAAAAATGTGATGAAATTTTCAATTAATCTAATCACCCTAAAAATTAATCTAAGTATGCTCACGAATAAAATAAACATAGAATAATTAATGATGCAAGTTCTTAAGAGTCAATCAGAATAACATGCATGTGTTAAAATAATTGTCTTTCCTTACTTAGAATTATTTAAACAATGTTAAAAGATGTTGCAGAAATTTCGTGGCAAGTTGATAATTTATTAACCCTATTTAATTAAGTTATAATGTTATACTTATTCAATTATTAAGTTTATCTAGCATATTTCTATGTTCAATCAACTAATAATTTCATATGCAAAAATCATACAAAGGTTATGCAAGGTAACAATATTTTTTCAATATTATTACTAATTCAATCACTAAATGATCAAACATACACCATTCAAATATTGTGTCAATTAATTTTAATCTTTTTTAGATTAAGAAATTAATTCAATTGCTTCCATTAATTCATAATGCATGAGAAACATGTTCATAATTTTATTTGAACAAATAAACAAATCAAATGCAGAAAACGTCTTTAATAGAGTTAAATAATCTAAGGTAAAGAATTTAAATCATTCTAACACCAAAAAAATTAAGCAATCATGTTTCTTGAATTGAACAAAAATAAAAGATTGAAGGGAAAGAGAATTGCTAAGTTGATTCTGGTGGTTCTTCATGGCACTGCTCACTTTGCTCTTCTTTCATTATTGTCTTCTTGCCGTGACTACCAAGCTTAGAAGCTCTCAATATTGCTAAAAATGGCTACTCTCAAAACCTCACAAATACTCTCTCAAGTGGAAATGGATAAATGGAAAATGAGAGAAAAGAATTGAAGAGTGATAGATGCATGTAAAAGAATGAGAGATGAAGAATGAGTTGATGATCAGAAGGGATTGTAACTCCCCTATTTATACTTGAGAGTCCGCTTGAGTCTTTACCATATTTATCATTTGATATTCCCCTGAATTTCTCTTAAAGGTGGCTGCCCCTTGAGTTAAGGAAGGTGGATGGATGATTTGCTATTTTGGGAAGATTCATGCTTGATTTAAGCTTGATTTAAGGAAGAGAAGGTGGAAGGAGTGGACGGTTTGCATGTTTTGTGAAAAGGGAGTTTGGTTGCTAATTTTAGAAGCTGATTTAATGGTTTACTAAGCCTCTTTGGATGGTTTATCACCCCTATGGCTAGTTTGGGCTCTTCCTTCCCTTAGTGGACAATTTGGGCTTTATTGTTGGCAGCATGCTTATTCACTTCAGTGACCCACTTGAGAGCTGGGTCAAGATGACTTTAAGTGTCCAATAGCTCAATTTAAGGTGTCCCATGATGATGATTTTATAAACCCATGTCTGCATGGCTTATGCTACGGAAATGCTACATTATTATGTATCAATAGGTAAGCTTCAAGACCGTCTTTTCTTCTAATGCTCCAAACTGCTGCAAATTGTCAACAATATGTAAAATAGTAAGTCTAAATAACAAGTTTAAATAGTAATAAGCCTAAATAGTAATAATTAAATGCTATACTACAATAGATCAAAAAATAGATGAAGATAAGAAATTAAATAACTAAAATAAATAAACAATAAAATAAACACAAACGATTAAACCAATTAAACCAATCAGGAAGATTAACTCGTTTCAAGGGTTGTAATTTACTTCTAATTAGGGTTTTAGGGTGAATTAGCCATTAACTAACTAATTATTACCTCTCGACCTCTAACTGATTAATTAATTAGTTGATACTCGCTTATCTCTCGACCTCACTTTCTCAACTAGGATAAATTACGTCTTACTTAGCGAAACTTATCAAGTGACCTCGTTTAACCTATTATTACTTCCTAGGGTTGTCAAACCTAAGGTTTAACAACGCAAAATTCAAACCAACTAATCCTATCAAGAACACCTAAATCATTTGTTAATCACATTTCCATCCACTCATTAATCTCCTTTAAGGGATTTAGCTGCTCATGGTATTCATGATTTCAAACTCAATTAAATTAAACATGTAAAGAATAAGAATGAATTGGAGAAGATAATAGATTAGAATAATCCTAATTTGATGTCGATTAAAGAACAAAGAAGAAAATCTCCCGATTGGAATAATCAAATATTGCCACTTGCAAAAGAGAAATAATTGGAATACTTCGATTAAATAAAATAACTCTTAGATCGAGACCGATTCCAAGAAAGGAGATCAAAGAGTTTATGAAAAAAGAAAACTTAATCTAATCCTACTATTAAACTATTAGGGTTTTTGGATGCGTATAAGAAAACTTAGTTACATCAAACCCCTAAGGTTTTATTTATAGGAGTGTTGGCAGCCTGAATTAGGTCTTTAGCACGTCTTAGGTCTTCGTATGAAGTTGATTGCGCAAATGAAAATAACCCCGAAATACTTGTGTTGCACGTCGATGCTATGTAGCATCATGCAAGGCCTATGGCGTGACACGACATGCATTTTATGCCTTCCTTAGTTCATGTCATGCTTTCGCGACTCTGGAAGCTTATCCATCACTTGTCCCAAGTTCTTCTGTCCATTGGGCCTATAATTCATCATCATACACTCAATTATACAAATTAGAACTACCTAAGGCTCGTGTTGGCCTAATAGGTTACAAGCACTTACAAAATGTGTTAAAAATACTTATTTCATTAACTTTTACTACCTAATTGCTAAATATAAAAAATGCAATAATAAATACTAAAAGTGCAAGAAAACAAGCTCCTTAAGTGTTGAAATAGACTGAAATAACTACTACATTTGACGTCAAGTTAGGTATTGGAGGGTTGTTACGTATGATAACGAAAAGTAGATACAATATATTATGTTTTGCCTCTGATATGGCACTCTGGTGCAAACGGTGCTTGGTGAATGCTCAGCCTTGTGGGAGAACACTCAAGTGTTCAAATTACAAAGAGGAATGATAGAGGTACAAAGTTTATGGCTGGTATAATGGCTCTATAGAGAGGTATGAAGATAATGGAGTATTGGTTTTCCAGAACAAGAATCAGAAGTTAGCACAAGAAAGGGAGTATGCTAGTAAAAAGGTGTATATTGTGTTAAACAAAGTGTAAACATTGCATAAAATGTAACACCCCTCACCTATATTCAATGCCGGATTAGGGTTACGGGGCATTACCGGACTTACAACACATTTAAACATACATTTCACATACAATTAGTAAATTCAGATACAATTCATTCACAACTAAACATTTTGTCCCTAATACGAGCCTACGAGACCCTAAACATGCATTAGGAGTGGTTTGGGACTAAATCGATAACTTGGAAACTTTGTGAACACTTAAGAAATTTTTTTTCTCAAAACAGGGGACACACGCCCATATGGCCAAACACACGTTCATGTCATAGGCCGTGTTAACATTCGAAATGGGAGCTCAAGGCCGTGTCACAACCCATGTCTAACCCCGTGTAACTCTCTAACTTGGGTCACACGGCCAATAGACAAGCCCGTGTGGCTAGCCCGTATGCCCTAAAAATGGCCATACACACCCGTGTGCCAGGCCGTATTTTAGGTCATGCTAAACCTGTAGGGTATAATGACTTATGCCACACGGCCAAGTCACATGCCCGTGTGTATGGCCGTGTGGGGTATACTGACTTAATTTTAATTTCAACACCAGGGGACACACAGTCATGTACATGGCCGTGTATCACACACAACTGAGAGACATGCCTGTGTCTCTGCCTGTGTAGACAAAAATAGGCTATTTACCAAACCAATTTTCCACCCAATCTTGTACATACCTACACCAAACTCAATGGCACAAAACATAACATATAATAGGCATTCATCAACCTCAATCAAACATCTTTCATACCATTTCAATACCACCAAATACAAGACACACTACATTCCAATATGCCATCCAATTCATACCAAATTTCACTTACTCAAACATAAAAAATGACCAAACTCAAATATGCATTATTTAGCCTAATTTCACAAACATACCAATATCCACAACTCAACCATTTAACACTCATAATATCTATTATCATCAATCATCACAACCATCATCCAACACATTTCTCAAAACATAAACACATATAGGTATACATGATTCAAACATACTAAAATAACCCAAAATAAGCCATCACTCATGGCTATATATACAATCCAAAATATAAATTTTTACAAGCCAATTCAAATGGCCAAAAACATTATTAACACATAATCAAAATGACCATAATTCTATACATGCCATATACTCAAAACATAAGTTTAAAAATACCAAATTGATAGCTTGATAGTGTGATGTAGTCTCCGACAATTCCCAAATCTGAGCTACCTTAGAAATCACTATAAAACAAGGAAAAATAAACAATGTAAGCTTTATAGTTTAGTAAGCTCGTATGAAAATAAGAAATAAATATCATCATTCATTTACATTTTAAAATAAATGACATAAATTGCATTTAAACATTAATCACCTAGTTAACATAGAGTTTAACCACATAATTAATCATAAGCTCTCAACTTCCTTTAACTCGTTGATTGAATAGTTTTTTGTACATACTTGTACCGATACGTATCTATTTCTCACTGATTCACATTTTTAATATACCAGTTGAACCATTCGGAATAGAAGTCGGATTCTTAGGAATCTCGCACACTAAGTGCTCATATCGTGGCCCAAAGCCAACTTAATGTATCTCACACCCGAAGTGTTAATATCATGGCCCGAAGCCAAATTAATGAAGCTCTCACCCGAAGTGCCGATATCATATCCCGAAGCCAAATCTATGCAACTCGCACCTGTAGAGCTAATATCATGGCCTGAAGCCAAATCAATGTATCCCTTAATGACATGTCACTAGTATCCTAATTTATTCCTAAGGTTCAACTAGGATTTCGAATACCAAATCGTAGTTGAATAATTGCCGAACATGTCCGTAGTCTTATATTCACAGTTTATATAATATCAAAGCATATAAAATTCATTTATAATGAAACTTATTACATACAAACTTACCTCGGATGTAAAAACGATAAAACAGGTCGATTAGTCAATAACTTTGTTTTTCCCCTGATCTAGATCCGAATTTCGCTTTTCTTGATCTAATTGAGCAAAAATACCTAGGCCGAATGTAAAGCTTCTCCCATGGCTACTTTTTTTTCTCAAAATCGGTTGAAGACATTAAAGATGACAACCTTTTAATTTTTATTTATTTATTTTTACTCAAATTAACCAAATTACTGAATTAACCTTATTATTAACTCAAAATTTCAATTATGCCAAGCCATTATCATCCACTATCAACATAAATAGTCTATTTACTACTTAAGGACCTCCATATTCCATAGCTATTTGACACTTTTAGCTTTTAAAACTCAAGTTTTACACTTTATGTGATTTAGTCCTTTTTATCGAATTGACTAACCAAACTATAAAATTTCTAAACGAAACTTTCATACAATCACTCAATCATGCTGTAAATATTAAAATAATAATAAAATAAATATTTTGACTTTATATTTATGATCCCAACACCACTATTCTGACTTGACCAAAAATGGGCTGTTATAACTTTCCCTCTTAGGGATTTTCATCCCCGAAAATCTTACCAACAAAGAAGTTAGGGTACTGTTTTCTCATAGCTTCCTCGGGCTCTTACGTAGCCTCTTCGACACCGTGTCGTTGCCAAAGTACTTTCACCATAGCTATGCGCTTATTTCTCAACTCTTTAACCTCTTGAGCTAAAATTTTGATTGGTTCTTCGTTGTACGTCATATCAAGTTGAATTTCAATCTTTGCAGGAGAAATTATATGTGATGGATCCGATCTATATCGACGTATCATTGATACGTGAAATACATTATGGATTTTCTCTAACTCAGATGGTAATGCTAACCGATATGCCACTGGTCCTATTCTTTCAATAATTTCATACGGCCCGATTAATCGTAGACTCAGCTTGCCTTTGTGACCAAATATAAGGATTTTCTTCCATGAAGAAACTTTCAGAAATACTTTATCACCTATCTGAAATTCAATGTCTTTTCTTTTCAAATTCGCGTATGATTTCTGTCTATCTAAAGCTGCTTTCAGACTGTCACGAATTACTTTCACTTTTTCTTCAGTATCTCGGATCAAATCAACCCCTTGGATCTTTTTCTCACCCAACTCAGTCCAATACAATGGAGTTCGACATTTGCGGCAATATAAAGCTTCGTACGGTGCCATCTTTATGCTCGATTGAAAACTATTATTGTACGCAAATTCAACCAATGGAAATTATTTTTCCCAGTTGCCTTCAAACTCTAAAGCACAACAACGAAGCATATCTTGGAGAATTTTTATTACTCTTTCAGACTGACTGTCGGTTTGCGGATCAAAACCTATACTAATATTCAAACTCATACCGAGAGCTTCTTGTAGTTTCTTCCAGAACCACGATGTAAACCTCGGGTCTCTATCTGAAATAATCGAAATTGGCACCCCGTGCAATCTAACAATCTCTGAAATATATAATTCAACCAATTTATCAAGCTAATAGTCTGTATGTATCAGAATGAAATGCGCAAACTTTAATAATCGATATACAACAACCCCGATAGCATCTTTCTTTTTTAGAGACAGAGGCAAACCCGATACGAAATCTATCATAACTCTATCCCACATCCACCCTGGTATCATTACAGGTTGTAGTAACCCCGAATGTACTTGATGTTTAGCTTTAACTTGTTGACACACTAAACATCTCGATACAAATTCTTAAATATCTTGTTTTACAATCGACCACCAATACAATTGTTTCAAATCATTGTACATTTTGGTACTTCCAGGGTGAACAGATAAACAACCACTATGTGCCTCGTGTAAAATTTTCTGAATGAGCTCGGAATTCTTTGGTACGTAGATTTTGTTTTGGAATATTAAACAATCATCATATCCAATCTGATAGTCTAAATCACTATTCGACTTACATTGCACTCTTTTAGCTTGTAACTCATTATCACACTTTTGAGCTTTACAAATTTGCCGAAGAAAAAATGATTTAGCTTTTAACTCTGCTAGAATCAAACCATCATCGGACAAAGTCAATCTTGTATTCATCGCTTTCAAAGAAAATAGAGATTTTCTACTCAAAGCATCTGCGACGACATTTACTTTTCTAAGATGATATTCAATTACTAACTCATAATCTTTCAATAGCTCGAGCCATCTCTGTTGTTGCAAATTCAAATCTTTCTAAGTCATTATATACTTTAAACTTTTTTGATTGGTTAAAATATGACACTTTTCACCATACAAGTGATGTCGCCAAATTTTCAATGTGAAAAAAATAGCGGCCAACTCTAAATCATGCGTTGGATAATTCTTTTCATGCGGTTTCAACTGTCTGGAGGCATAAGCAATGACTTTTCCTTCTTGCATCAAAATGCAACCCAAACCATTCAATGGCACGTCACTATAAATAAAAAAAATCTTTACTTGACTCAGGTTAAACCAACGCTGGTGCCTCAGTTAACAATACTTTGAACTGATCGAAACTCTATTGACATTTCTCGAACCATTCGAATTTTACATCCTTATGTAGCAAGCTGGTCATCGATGTAGCAATAATTGAAAATCCCTTTACAAAACGTCGATAATAACCAGCTAACCCTAGAAAACTTCTTTGGATATATTCCTCGGAGGTTTCCAGTCAACAATGGCTGAAATCTTGCTCGTATCAACTCTTATACCTTCCGCTGAAACAATATGCACTAAAAATCTGACTTCTCTAAGCCAAAACTCACATTTATTTGATTTAGCATACATTGCTTATCTCTCAATGTTTGTAACACAATCCTCAAATGCTCGGCGTGCTCAGACTCATCTCTTAAATAGATCAAAATGTCGTCAATGAACACAATAACGAATCTTTCTAAATACGGTCTAAAAATTTTATTCATCAAATCCATAAAGACTGCAGGAGCATTAGCCAATCCAAAAGGCATAACAAGAAATTCATAATGTCTGTACCTCCTTTTGAACGCAGTTTTCGACACATCCGAATCTTTCACTCGCAATTGATAATAGCCAGATCTCAAATCAATCTTCGAAAACATTATTGCCCTTTTCAACTGATCAAACAGATCATCTATTCTCAGCAACGTATACTTGTTATTTATCGTAACCTTGTTGAGCTGTCAATAGTTAGTACACATTCTCATTGACCTGTCTTTCATCTTTACAAACAGTACTGGCGCACCCTTGTAACAGCCCGATTCAGGGCCTAGTCACAACAGTGGTCTCAGGACCATAAATCTGAAGTTACAAAATTTATTTTATTACAATTATGAGGTTATAACATGATTATATTAGTGTATGAAAAATTTGGTGAGTTAATTTTGATGTTGGTGAGCCCGATTACGAAATAAGACTAAATCGCATAAAATGTAAAAGTTCTAGATTAATAGCTAAAGGTGTCAAATAGTTAGAGAACCAAAATTGGGGGTCTTTAAAGGGAAAATAGACCCTTAAAATAAAGCATAGCCGGCCATGAGACAAGGAAATCAATTAGTTAAAGTGTTAGGTTTTGATGACATTAGCAAATTGACTAAAATAAAGAAAAGTTGTCATCTTTTCTTTTCTTCTCCTATACACCACCAAAAATCAGCCATTAGAAGGGTTTGAAAGCTCAAAATTCTTAGCCACTTAGTTGAATCATAAGTAAGTGATTTCCATGTCATTTGTTAATGGTTTTTGTATTTTTGAGACCCTTGAAGCATGAGCTTTCAAATGATGGGTCTATTTTGCAAAATGATTAAGAGTTTAGAGTTTTTCCATGAAGGTTTTTTTTTTTTATAGTTTTTGAGTTTTTATGGAATAATATGAGTCCTAGTTTTGTTATAAACAACTTTTGTGAAGGGTGTTAGCATGAAAACACCTAAAGAGACTGTTTTGCATAAGTTACAAAATAAGTGATAAATGTGTGAAATAGTGGGAATTTGGAGTTTCTATAAGAGTCAAAGAGGTTTGTCTAGTCTTAAGAAATAAAGAAATTTGATAAAAATCGATTTTTGGGTCGAGGGGCAAAATAGTCATTTTACAAAAATCTAAGGGCAAAAAGGTCATTTAGCCCAATTGTGAATTGTTGAGCGCTTAGGTTGATAAAGTGACTTAATAAGTGCATTTTTTTATTATAGATCAAGAAATACTGAATCCGAGCCTAGACTGGGGGAAAGCCAAGCAAATCGGCTAAATCGACTAGCCAAGTACATTTTGTAAATTGAGGTAAGTTGTATGTAAATGATACAACTACATTGTTATTACATGTATTTGAATTGTTATTGATTTGATATAGTATGAATTGTTAGATTGTGAATTGTGAATGCATATTAATGGTTGCAATAATAGAAAGATCCCGTTGGAACCCTAGGAAACAAACCGGATATTCATGCCATGACATTTGGGTTATTTGTGTGTCAGTATAAGACATGTCTGGGACATGCATTAGCCACATAATGAGAGCTAGTATAAGACCATGTCTGGGACATGGCATCGGCATTGAGACGAGTGCTAGTGTAAGACATGTCTAGGACATGCATCGGCATCGATGATGATAGCCAGTGTAAGACATGTCTGGGACATGCATCAGCATGTATATACGATAGCTAGTATAAGATCATGTCTGGGACATGGCTTCGGCCTCGATGATGATAGCCAGTGTAAGACCATGCTTGGGACATGGTATCGGCAATTTATCCTATGTTTGAGACTTATAGAATATCCGGTAGTATTCCAAAAGGTTCAACTTTAAAGGTTATGAAAGTGATTTAATAAGGAAAGTACAATAATGTTGTGAGTGAGTTGGTATGCATGAGTAATGAGCTCAGATCAGAAAATGTGACTTGAGTAGTCGGTAATGAGTAAGTCAAGTTTATGCTTACCTTTGAACTATGAGTATGATGACTAATGGTGAAATTTTTGTTGTATATTTATTTATATGCAACGTACTAAGCTTTATGCTTACTCTCCTTCCTTTCCCTTTTCTTTCAGTGCCGCTTAGTTAGCTCAAGGATCTCTTGAAGTCAGAGATATCGATCACACTATCAATCGTAATACTCAGTATAGTAGGATTTATATTTTTTATTATGGCATGTATAGGACTAGACATTATTATTTTGTGTCTTGAGAATTGGCCAAATGTGTTGGCTTGGAATAGATTCCACATTTCACATTAAGCCTTGAATGAGGATAACATTGATTTTGAGTTTATTATAGATGCATCTTCAGGGTTAAATGAATGTCTATTATGCTTGATTTAGTATTAGTTGGTATTGACATGAAAGTAGGCATACTAGGGTGGCAATGAGGCTTGGTAAATTGCCTCATATTGTTCACATGGGTAGACACACGAGCGTGTGTCTAGGCTGTGTGTGACACACAGACAGCCCCATGGGTGTGTGAGAAGGTCGTATGTCCCCTGCATTTAGAACTTTCAAGTCAGAATGCATGGTAATGGTCACACGGGTAAAGAAACGGCCGTGTGTCTCAACCGTGTGGAAGGGCGCGACCTAGTACACGGGTGTGTATCATGGTCGTGTGATGTTGACGTCAGAAATAGAATACCCAAGTTTTTGCACACGGGCTGCGCCACGGGCATGTTGTGGCCGTGTGAAAGGACATGGGCTAAGGACACTTTCGTGTGTCTAGGCCGTGTGAAGTATGCACTTGTTTCATGAAAAAATTGTGGAATTAATTTGGCCGCACAGGTATGGGACACAAGCGTTTCCCTAGCATACGGACGTGTGCCCTATACCCACACAGGCGTGTGGAGCCTTAAGGCATGAAATTTTTTGAGTTTTTCTTGAGCCCTCGGTTTGGTCCCGAATCACATTGAATGTATGTTTTGGGCCCTGTAAGCTCTATTAAGGGGCAAACTGAATATGAAATGAAAATTTTTAAAATTGATCAAAATTTTAGGGCCCGATTTCCTATGATTGGTTGAGTTTAAGTTTGGTAGCACCTCAAACCCTGGTCTGACATTGGATACGGGTGAAGGGTGTTACATTTAGTGGTATCAGAGCCATGGTTTAGTTGGTTCTAGGACTAACCTAGCGACAGTACGAGTCTAGCTATACATGTCATAGTTGTACCTTGATAGTGTGACAAATTTTGACGATTATAAATTATGTTTTCATATAGTAAATGGATCCTGATAGAGCCAGGCGGATGTCGTGAAAAGTAATACACCGGCTCCCGTAAAAGGGACCATGCCAGTAGAGAGCAAGCCCGTGACTATGGCCCATGATAGAGGGGCTAGAGAAGCCTACCTCCGTATGATGGATGTTTGGTATACGGAGTTTGTTCATACGAATTCGAACACTCAACCTCCCCCACCTCTTCTGATACCTCATTATGCCCCGGTAGCTCTGCAAGGTGCAGAGATGTTTAGAAGAGAGAGGCCTCCGGTAGACAAGATTTGGAAACAAAGGGCCGAGAAATTTTGGGCTAGTTTAGATGATGATCCGAAGAGGACAGAGTTCTAGCTAGATTACACCATCAGGGTATTCGATGAACTGTCATGCACGCCTGAAGAGTGCGTAAAGTGTGCCATGTCACTTCTTCGAGACTCGACTTATCAGTGGTGGAACACTCTCGTGTCTATTGTATCGAGAGAGAGGATTACATGGGAATTCTTCCGGGAGGAATTTCAAAAAAAAGTATATTAGCCAAAGATTCATGGATCAAAAGAGCAAAGAATTCTTAGAGTTAAAGTAAGGCCGAATGTCAATAACAAAATATGAATGGGAATTTGTGAAGCTCAGCAAGTATGCACGAGAGTGCATATCTACAGAAGCCATCATGTGTAAGAGGTTTGAAGATGGCCTCAATGAGGATATTCGAGTGTTTGTTGGCATTCTTGAACTATGGGAATTTGTAGCCCTTGTTGATAGAGCCTGTAAGGCCGAAGAGTTAATTAAAGAAAAGAGCAAGGCGGCTTTTGAGTCGCGAGACTCAAAGAAAAGACAGATGAGGAAATCACAACAGTCCTCCTCTAAGAGGTCAGAGGAATTCTTTACTCGATCAAATACTTCAGTGGGATTCTTAAATAGAAATAAGAACCTGCAGAACATAACTTTGATAGCCCAGACCACTTCGGTCACAAGTGTCGGTAGCACTCGACCCAATAGGCCAGAATGCTCGTAGTGTGGTAGGCGTCATTTTGACGAGTGCCGAGGGAATGAGAGGGGCTGCTATAAGTGTGGGTCACTAGACCACTTTATTCGCGATTGCCCTGAATGAAAGAGCGAGAGAGAAAGCAAGAAATGAAGGCAAATAGTGCTCTGTTGAGGGGTAAACCACAAAAAAACCCCGGGAGTATGGATAGTAGTAGGGGTACGGCAAAAGACATTACAATGAGGTCTGAGGGTAGAGTACCTGCAAGGACTTAGAAATTCAAGTCAGAATGCATGGTAATGGTCACACGGGCAAAGACACGGTCGTGTGTCTCAGTCGTGTGGAAGGGCGCGACCTAGTACACGGGCGTGTATCATGTTCGTGTGATGCTGACGTCAGAAATAGAATACCCAGGTTTTTGCACACGGGCTGCGCCACGGGCGTGTCGTGGCCGTGTGAAAGGACACGTGCGTGTGTCCAGGCCGTGTGAAGTCTGCACTTGTTTCATGAAAAATTTTTGGAATTAATTTGGCCGCACGGGTATAGGACACGGGCGTGTCCCTAGCACATGGGCGTGAGCCCTATACCCACACGGGCATGTGGAGCCTTAAGGCATGAAATTTTTCGAGTTTTTCTTGAGCCCTCGGTTTGGTCCTGAACCACCTTGAATGTATTTTTGGGCCCCGTGAGCCCTATTAAGGGACAAACTGAATATGAAATGAAAAGTTTTAAAATTGATCAAAATTTTAGGGCTCGATTTCCTATGATTGGTTGAGTTTATGTTTGGTAGCACCTCAAACCCTATTTCGGCGTTGGATACGGGTGAGGGGTGTTACAACCCCAGGGTGAAAAACTAGGTCATGCAAAACCTCTATCCGTTAACTCTTACAATTGAGATTTCAATTCTTTCAATTCTGTTGAAGCCATTCTGTATGAAGCTATCAATATCGGTGATGTTCCTGGTACTAACTCAATAGCAAACTCAATATTTCTGATCGGTGGTAATCTAGGCAACTTTTCTAGAAACACATTCGAAAACACATCCAAAAACTCACATACTATCGGCATTGATTCAATCTTTGATTCAGACACTTTTGTATCCAGTATATAAGTAAGATAAGCTTCACAGCCTTTTCTCACATATCTCTAGGCTGACATAGACAAAATCAGAACAGGTAATCCACTCGACTCATCTGATTCATTTTGAAGGATTTCACTATTTTGACATTTCAATTCAATGATCTTTCGTTTACAATTTTCAATGGTATCATGCAGAGTCAACCAATCCATACCCAGAATTACATCGAACTCATCAAATGGAAAAAGCATCAAATCAGCCGAAAAATAGTAACACCAAGTCATTAAAGGACAGTTCTTGCAAACTTTATCAACTAGAACATACTTGCCTAAGGGGTTCGATACTTTAGTCACAAACTCAGTAGACTCAACAGGAAAACTCTTACTAAACACTAAATTCATACAGATATACGAATAAGTCGATCCAGGATCAATCAATGCAATCACATTAGTGTCATAAAGAGAGAATGTATCGGTGATAACATCAGGTGACGACGCCTCTTCGTGAGCGCGAATAACGTAAGCTCTAGTAGGTGTTTTGGCCTCGGATCTCATAGCGGAATCTTTATTTGTACCTCTACTACTGGTCATATTTCTTGTATTTCTCAGTGGCCTCCCTTTAGTGTTGTATTACCCGGTCTTGCATTTTGGAATTGATCTTTCTCAGCTAACTCAGGACAATCACGAATAAAAAGATCTGGTGAACCACATCTGAAGCAAGCTTATTACTTTTATTCCAACATTCTCCAAAATGTCGTCTCCCACACTGTTGACACTTGGGTTTATTGTTTCTCACATTGCCAACACTCGATACTGATGTAGCTTAAGTTTTAGGACTTGAGTATTGTTTTCCACGATCTCAGCTCGAATACCCGATTGAAACATTTGGACGAATGAATGAATCTTTGAATTTCTTTGACGAAGATTGATATGGCTTATTCATCGGTCTTTTTCTTGAATCTCTAGCCTCTGAATCTACTTTTCTCTTTTCTTTGCTAAGCTCCTCAGCTTTGCAAGCTTTATCAACTAGGACATCAAATTCTTTTAATTCTAGAATTCCGACTAGAAGTTTAATATCCTCATTCAACCCATCAACAAACCGTTTACATATGATTTCTTCAGTAGAAACATACTCTCGAGCATACTTACTCAATCTTACGAACTCTCTTTCGTACTCGGTTATAGTCATACAGCCCTATTTCAGTTCCAAAAACTCTTTGTTATATATTTCTTCCGGAACTTAGTTTGAAAGAATTCCCAAGTAACTCTTTCTCTCGATACCATAGATACTAGTGTGTTCCACCACTGATACGCAGTGTCCCTCAATAACGATATGGTACATTTTAAGCACTAGGTTGGTGTACACAACAACTCATCAAATACCCGAATAGTATTTTCAAGCCAAAATTCAGCTCTCTAAGGATCATCATCAATAGTAGCTCTGAACTCTTCAGTTCCGTATTTTCAAATCTTATCAACTAGTGGCTTAATTAATCGTAGAAGTTCCACACCTTAAGGAGCTACGGGGACCGGTTGAGGATTAGGTGGAAGTGGAGGTTTGTTCGTATAAACTCCGTAAACCGCTCACTCATCATTTAGAAAAAAGCTTCTTTAGCCTCTCCCTCGTGACTACTCGACACAGGTCTAGAATTAGACGGCGCTGCCCCTTGAGCGAGAGCTGGCGCATTACTCTCTACATCATCAGCTACAGCTTGATTAGGATTCATTTACAATATGAAAACACTGTTTAAATTATCAGGAGTCATCACAATATCACAGGTTATATATGGCATGTATAGCTAGACTCACACACACGCTACATTAGTCCGAGAATCGACTAAATCTTAACTCTGATACCAACAAATGTAACACCCCTAACCCATATTCAACGTCCGATTAGGGTTACGGAGCATTAACAGACTTACAACACATTTAAACATACATTTCACATACAATTAGTCAATTTATATACAATTCATTCACAACTAAATATTTCGTCCCTAATACGAGCCTATGAGGCCCTAAACATGCATTAGGAGTGGTTCGAGACTAAACCTATAACTTGAAAACTTTTTGAACACTTAAGAATTTTTTTCTCAAAATAGGGGACACAAGCCCATGTGCCCTGGTCGTGTGTCTCACACGGCCAAACACACACCCGTGTCACAAGCCGTGTGGACATTCGAAATGGGAGCACATGGTCGTGTCCCAAACCGTGTCTGACTCTGTGTAACTCTCTATCTTGGATCACATGGCCAACACACACGCCCGTGTGGCTAGTCCTTGTGCCCTAAAAATAGCCATACACGCCCGTGTGCCAGACCGTGTTTTAGGTCATGCCAAACCTGTAGGGTATACTGACTTATGCCATACAGCCATGTCACACGCCCGTATGTGTGGCCGTGTGGGGTATACTGACCTAATTTTAATTTTAACACCAGGGGACATACGGCCGTGTACATGATCGTGTATCACACACAGCTGAGACACACGCCCGTGTCTCTGCCCGTGTAGACAAAAATAGGCTATTTACCAAGCCAATTTGCCACCCAATCTTGTACATACCTACACCAAACTCAATGGCACAAAACATAGCACATAATAGGCATTCAATCAACCTCAATCAAACATCTTTCATACCAATTCAATACCACCAAATACAAGACACACTACATTCCAATATGCCATCTAATTCATACCAAATTTCACTTACTCAAACATAAAAAAATGACCAAACTCAAATATGCATTATTTAGCCTAATTTCACAAATATACCAATATCCACAACTCAACCATTTAACACTTATAATACCTATTATCATCAATCATCACACAACCATCATCTAACACATTTCTCAAAACATAAACACATATAGGTATACAAGATTCAAACATACTAAAATAACCCAAAAATAAGCCATCACTCATGGCTATATATACAAACCAAAATATAAATATTTACAAGCCAATTCAAATGGCCAAAAATCATTATCAATACATAATCAAAATGACCATAATCCTATACATGCCATATACTCAAAACATAAGTTTAAAAGTACCAAATTGATAGCTTGATAGTGTGATGTAATCTCTGACGATTCCCAAATCTGAGCTTGCTTAGAAATCACTATAAAACACGGAAAAATAAACAATGTAAGCTTTATAACTTAGTAAGCTCGTATGATAATAAGAAATAAGTATCACCATTCATTTATATTTCAAAATAAATGACATAAATTGCATTTAAACATTAATCACCTAGTTAACATAGAGTTTAACCACATAATTAATCATAAGCTCTCAACTTCCTTTAACTTGTTGATTGAATAGTTTTCCGTACATACTTGTACCAATACATATCTATTTCTCACCGATTCACATCTTCAATATACCCATTGAACCATTTAGAATAGAAGTCGGATAGTCAGGAATCTCGTACACTAAATGCTCATATCATGGCCTGAAGCCAACTCAATGTATCTCGTACCTGAAGTGCTAATATCATGGCCCAAAGCCAAATCAATGAAGCTCGCACCCGAAGTGCCGATATCATGGCCCGAAGCCAAATCTATGCAACTCGCACCCGAAGAGCTAATATCATGGCCCGAAGCCAAATGAATGTATCCCCTAATGACATGTCACTAGCATCCTAATCTATTCTTAAGGTTCAACCGGGATTTCGAATACTAAATCGTCGTCGAATAATTTTCGAACATGTCCGTAGTCTCGTATTCACAGTTTATATAATATCAAAGCATATAAAATTCATTTATAATGAAACTTATTACATACAAACTTACCTCGGATGTAAAAACGACGAAATAGGTCGATTAGTCAATAACTTTGTTTTTCCCCTGATCTAGATCCGAATTTTACTTTTCTTAATCTAATTGAGCAAAAATACTTAGGCCAAATGTAAAGCTTCTTCCATGGCTATTTCTTCTTCTCAAAATCGGTTGAAGAAATTAACGATGGCAACCTTTTAATTTGTTTTATTTATTTTTACTTAAATTAACCAAATTACTAAATTAACCTTATTATTAGCTCAAAATTTCAATTATGCCAAGCTATTATCATCCACTATCATCATAAATGGTCTATTTACTACTTAAGGACCTCCACTTTAATATTCCATAGCTATTTGACACTTTTAGCTATTAAAAATCAAGTTTTACACTTTACGTGATTTAGTTTTATCGAATTGACTAACCAAATGATAAAATTTCTAAACAAATCTTTCACAAAATCACTCAATCATGCTGTAAATATTAAAATAATAATAAAATAAATATTTTGACTTCGGATTTGTGATCCCGAAACCACTATTCTGATTTGACTATAAATAGTTGTTACATAAAGCATAAAACGTACGTTAAATAGTCATAAAGGGGTAGTCTTCTAAGATGGTATGCAAATAAATCAGTTGTGCTTTGTGTCCGTTATATGCGGGTGTCCAATAACGAATAGTGTTTGCCATGGGGCTGGGTCTGCTTTTTGAAGTATCCGCTAGTGAGTACTTCAGAAGTAGGGAGAGTTGTATCTACTTGAAGTGGCATACCATTTTTTTAGTTTAAGCCTTAGTCTTACCGTGTATGTTGAACCCTATTTTGGAGTTATATTTCTTTGGAACTCACTAAGTTCTTATGAACTTACTTAGTTTCTTTCATTTTCATTTTCAAGCTTTTAGGTTGGGCTTATTGTTGCAAGGATTCAACCAGATTTGCGGTCTATTTATGAGCCATCTCTTGTCCTGGTGTAACATGAATCGATGGGGTATTGGGATGGCTGCTAGTTGCTGCTAGTTGGAACATAAGAGTTGTAACAGTATAATTTTCAGTGGTATCGAAAACAGTGATTTGAGACCCCTAAATTTGACGAGTGAGTTTGAAAATTTTAATATTTAATTGTTATTTATGAGTTAAGTATGACTTTAGGAAACTTTTGAATTAGTAAATTTTTTATTTAAAAGAATTTATTAGGTAAATTAGGTTGAAAACAAGGAATCGAGACCTCAATTTCATAAACCGAGCCATAAATATTTTTATAAATATTTACGGAGTGTCATTGAGTTAATATTAAAATTTCGTTAGAAAATTTTAACGTTTCGATAGTTAATTAATTAAAAAGGACTAAATTGAAAAAGGTGCAAAACTTGTTAAAATGATTAAATGGCTTAAGAGGTAATTAAGGGAGGAACAAATAGGCAATTATACACTTATTATAAGGCTGGATGGCATGTGTGTCCAAGAAATAACAAAAATTAGTGTGAATAAGGGGTAAAATTGGAAATTTTGTAAAATTAAGCTTAGAAATTGAATTTACAAGAGAATTCTAGACAAATTCTTTTCAAAAACTTCAGCAAAAAGCCATACGAGGTCCCTAAGAAGCTATTTTTTCATATTTTCACTTCACGTGAGTCAATTCTTCCTCCTTTCTTGAAAATTTATGTTTTTAAGACTTTTAAAATTAGGTCCAATGATATAATTTATTGGTTTTTGATTCTATGGGTAATTTTGAAAGTTACCATTGATTAGTTTTGGATTCTTATGATGAATTAACATGGATTTGAAGCTTTAATTTTGTTATATGATGATTTTATTAAGTAATTTTGATAGATATTGATTTTAGGACTAAATTGTGGAAAAGTTAAGAATTAGGGTTTGGTATTAAATTTTTGAATATAAAAGGCTGTATAGTAGCCTAAAATAATTACATAAAGTGTTAATTGAGAAAAAAATTAGCTCAATTGATGGGTTAATTGAGTAGGGATTAAATTGTAAAAACTATAAAAGTTGGGGTAAATGTGTAATTTTAAAAATTAAAGAGCATAAATTGTGAATTAAATTAGAATTGAATTATATGCTAATAAATGAACAATTTTATATTAAAGATCAACAACTCGAAGAAAATTGTGAAAAAGATAAATTAGCTGAATAGCCCCTAAATTACAACAAATTCTACAAATTGGTCCAGGTAAGTTCATATGGTTGAACTTTCATGATTAATTGTTAATTTAGGAATGACATAATGTATTATTTCATATTTTTTTATTTAATTATGATTATTGTAAAAATATGAAAATTGAATTGAAAGTTCAAATTAAGTGGAATGCAAGATTGAGTACGATCGTTCCATCACACAAGATGAATTGATAGATAAGACCATGGTTGGACCATGGCAATGTTTGAATGCAAGACCATAGCCAGGCTATGGCATTTTAATGAAAAGACCATAACTGGGTTTTGGCACCTTAAACGTAATACCATGGTTGGACCATGGCAGTATATGTATACATGTAAGACCATAGTTGGGCTATGGCCTCCTGATGATAAGACCATAACTGAGTTATGGCATTACGAGTGTAAGACCATGGTAATTGTGTAAGACCAAAGTTGGACTATGGCATCAAGAAAACGATGTACTTAAATCTGTAAAACATTTTCTAATTTGACAAGAATTAGTAAGTATTACATGGATTAATGTGAAAGAAATTAAATAGTTATTCATATTGAGCTCAATTATGTGAATTCATCAATCGGAGTTGTGGTTGGTAGGAAATGTTGTGAAATGCTTAATCTAAATGAATTATTTAGTATGTTCGGTAAGATTTATATTTAAAGCCTATGAACTCACTAAACTTCATTGAGCTTACTCATGTTGTTTAATGTTCTTTGTAGATTAGCGTGAGGTCGGAGGATCTGATCAACACATCAAGCCACACTATCCAGATTAATCCGATAGTTTTTGCAATGTAAATTTTAGTTTATATGGCAGTTGGTTTAATAATGAAATAGATTGAAATATAGTTATGAATCTTAAATGTTTAATGGTAAGTAAATAGTAATAGTACTTGATAAATTTATATATGGAGTTAAATAGGTAAGTATAAGTAAATGAAGTGTTGGTGATGTTATGTCATATTGAAATGTGTTTTGGCTTGTTTTGATTGTTTGGTTGAGATATTGGTATATGAGAGTATTGTATGTAGGTTGATATCTTAAAAGGGTGAGAAAAGTGACCATAAAATGGCTTGTTTTTGTCCACACAGCCAGCGATACGAGCGTGTGTCTCAGCCGTGTGTAACACACGGCCTAGCACATGGGTGTGTGATCTAGCTGTGTGTCCCCTGAACTTTGAAATTTCAAAACAGAATGTCCAGGTTTCTGCACACAGCCTAGCACACGGGCGTGTGGGTTGGCCGTGTAACCTCTGCACTTTGTACACGGCTTAGCACACAGGCGTGTGGTTGGCCATGTGGTACAAGTCAGAGAGTTACACGGGTAAGAACATGGGCTGGGACATGGCCGTATGAGCCACACGGTCTGGCCACATAGGTGTGTGTCCTATATTTCTAAGAAATTTTTTTGACATATTGCGAAAAAATTTTGAAGTCTTCGGTCGAGTCCCGATTTACTTCTAATGCCTATCTTGGGCTTCAAGGGCCCATATAAATGACCATATGAGTGTTTTATGAAATAGTTATGATATATGTATTAAATATTATGAAATGTTCGTAATTAATCTGTAAAGTCCGATAATGCTCCATAACCCTGTTCCGGTAAAGGATATGGGTTAGGGGTGTTACAATAGCTTCTATTTGAAAACGTTATTTTTTTTTCTAGATTTTTATGTACAGCCTTGTTGGGCATGATGCCAAATTACTTTTTGTGAAGCTAGACTTTGGAAATGAATTTTAAATTACTACTTGAGTGATAACACTTTTGCGATTTTAATCAAACGTGCGAATGTTTTTAAAGCTTCTGCCAAATGCAGTTTGCTCATATCCTAACTTTAAGCAGCATAATATTGTTTTAAATTATTTTTAACTTATTGTATGTTACTCATCATGTTGGGACATTGCTCCAGTATGCAGAGTATCCATTGAGTTTAGATGTTTAGTTTTTCAAATGGTTCTGTCAGTCTAATGGTTTTAATTTGTGGTGCTCTATACCCAGATCTGATAGTTAAGTCAGGCGTATGGTGTTACACTATAATAGTGCGAATATAGCTAAACCTAAAAGAAACCACATAAGGATAAAACACATTGAAAGAGACAATAGTGTTTGGCTAAATGGTGGATGTAATTAAAGATTGAATAAGACGACAAACCCTTGGGATTTGTTTTAACAAGACTCTACTAGCTAGAGAGCTCCTTTGGAAACAAATGGAGGAACAAAAAAATGCGAAACATGACTCATCTACTTCACTAGGACAAGTGGGAGACTGTTGGATCTGGTGCCCTAAGTATTTTTGTCTAAGTACACTTGTAATTTTTCGAACAGATTATTTAATAAAATTATTCAAGAATTACATTAATACTTTGTATATTGTCCTCACATGGTTTTTGCATGCAAAGCAAAAATGGAAGCAAATGCTGCGCACTAGTTGTCTAATGTTTAACTAATATTAAGCAGTATTACGTGGTCGGATCATAATACAAAAAGTCAAGTTGTATTAGTATATGAACCTAAAAATGTCCTTAGTCTAATTAGAAATGAGAAAACCGATTGAAAGACTAATATCTCATCTATCAAGTTCAATTAGGGAGATGTTTTGTCTTGGGCATCAGAACGGATGACTCCTAGAAGATAGAGTCATAGATGTGACTGATTAGACTAATAGTACATCAGACAAGACCCAAGCAGAATAGATCATGAATTCTTTTATGGATTTATTCACTTGTAATGTTCATAGTGTTTCATACTTGAATCATGAGTGGATGACAAACTATGAGTGTTTCATACCTGAATCATGAGTGGATGACAAACTATGTATGCATGACTCATACCCTTTGATGCAAGTAAAGCCTGAGTTAGAATAGATAATGAACCAAAAGTTGTTGCGTTAAGTTCTTCAATACATAGAATTATTCACAACAGTGGAATTCATAGCCTGAGACATGGGTAAATGATATCCTATCACTGGCATTACATGATTGAAGAAAATTAAACGTGGCCATGGGTCATTCGTCTTTGTGATGAATGGCTTGATTACTATTTGATAGTAATTGACTTTTCATGAAAGAAGATGTAATGGTTTCTAGAAGATAAAATAGGGTCATATTGGAAGAACTGATATTATCCCAAAAAGATCAAGGGTATCCTATGAGGGTAACACATTTATGATAAGGTCATTGGACAAGCACTGAATAGTTTCTTTCATAATGGTATGTCGTTAGGGAGAGCTTAATCACGATACTATAATGGAATAACTTTGTAACTAAATGAGTTTCTAATTAATAAGCAAAAAGCTAGAACTTAATTATAAATCATTTGAGCCCTAATTACATATGTCCAATCGGTCCCTCCGCTAGTTCATCGAAACTAGAAATTAATTGCATGTTTGAATCGAAATGAATACAAATAGAGAAATAGAAAATATTCAGGAATGATTTTGGTTTTCTTTGAAATGAATAAGTGGAATAATTTGAAAATGAAAGTGATTTTCTCAAAATGGAAATGAAAATGGAAATGAGAAAGAGAAATGATACATTTACAAATGTACATGGATTATTTAAAAATGATTGGAAGAATGAGTTTATGTTTTTGAGCTGTTTTGAAGCCTAAAAATTAAAATAAACCATTCGGTCATAGTGAACATGTTGAGTGGTGAAATATTAAACATATTTTCTTAAAATTTTACCAAAGGTAAAATCATCAAAAAATTATTAGGGTAAAATTGTCAAAATTTTTCTGGGGGTAAATTTGGGATAAGAAAATTATTTAATATAAATATATTAAATTTTATTTTAGAAAATAGAAAAATAGAATCGGGTTGGATCAAATTACAAAGTACTGGGTCGAAATGTTCGATAAATACTCATAATTGGACCCAATATGAGAAAGGCCCAAAACCCATTATGTAACATGAAGGGGGCAGCAACCCTAATAGGAATACTAGGGTGTGCCCTCTACACCACTCCTAATTTAAGTAGGAAGTTGTTTTTTTTTTTTGAAATAAACCACTGCAACTCATCAATGGTTCTACCTTCTCTTCCTATAAATAGATGACCGCCTCCGGACATACTAACGTCTTGAGTGTGAATATTGCAACTAAAGATACGAATTTGAGGCAGTGTCTGTAAGTATACGAGTCAAGTTGTAATATAGTTTGTTTACAATAAAATACTTGGAAAGTATTTCGAGGATCGTACCCAAGGGATTACAGTTTGGGGAAAACTGTTGTTAAGCCAATTACTAAAAATAATTACTAATCTACTTGAGTCACGAATTAGTAGTGTTAATCAAGAAGTAAGATGATAATAATAATGAACTAAATAAATTTAACTAAACCTAAATCTACTCCTAGGTTCGTTTATCGACTTTTCCAATTCCTTGTTTTGACTACGCGAGTTCCTTTTAGCCTAGATCCAATTGTTTTACCTAATTAACTATTGATGTAGGGTTCTAATCAATCAACTAGTCGATACCCTAACATGATCTTTCGATCTTCCGTTAGAACAACGAGTCAATAAGAACTACTTATCTTCTGACCTCAAAGCCTAGATCGGTTCGGGCTTAAGGTGTTCACGGATAGACCATACCAATTATAAGTTAATTCTCACCTAAATGACTTTCTAGGGTTGTCAAGCCTAGGGTTTAAGTTTTTTCTCTCCCAAACAGCTGATCTGCTAAGAAACTCTATCATTCAATCAATTAATTAAGTTAAAGCAATTGAAACACGCAAAATATGTAGAAAGTATAAATTTATTATAATATTTACACAAACATTCATCTAACAATGTTAAAGAAAGAAATATAAAGAGGAGAATAACGAAAATAGATGCTCATAGATTTATTGATGAAAGCATGGTTTTGGAACAATCTTCCATCGTGAAAGTCTTATTTCAAAATAGGATCTTTTGATTACAAAAACATAAAATAACCTAAGTGAAAACTAGGAATGAAAGAAAAACCTAAGAATCAAACCCTAAAAATTGTGTATTTAACCTTATGACAATGGACTTTATATAGGCTCAACTTGGAATATTAAAGTGCCTAAATTATCCTTGAAGTCCTTAGAGTTCGATTCGGACAAATACACCTAATTTCCCTCCAAAACGTAATTAAAACGTGCAATAATTTTTGGGTTGCACAGGGGCTGGTTGCAACACAGGCCTGCGATGTTGCAACTAACCACAGGGGGTATGTTGCGACATAAGAAGGCCATGTCATTACATGTGTAACAGCCCGATTTTGGGCCTAGTCAGAATAGTAGTTCCGAGACTACCAATTTGAGGTCAGAAAAAGTATTTTATTATTATTTTAGAGTTATAACATGTTTATTATAGTGCAAAAAAAAAAGTTGGTGAATTAATTTTTGCATTTGAGAGCTTAATCACGAAAAAGGACTAAATCGCATAAAGTTAAAAAGTCTTGAATTGATAGCTATGGGTGTTATATTGCCATGAAAATTAAATTGGAGGTCTTTAAAGGGCAATTAGACCCTTTAGAATAGCATGGCCGGCCATAGGAGACAAAGGTGGTCAAAAGTAAAAAATTTGGTGAAATTAGGTGTTGAAATTGAATAAAATAAAACAAATAGTAAATGTTGTCATTTTTTATCTCTCTCGTTCTTCTCCCCCGATTTTTTCTCCAAGAAAATGGCCATGGAAGCTTGAAAAATTTTCAGCAACTTAAAGCCTTTGCAAGTAAGTGATTTGAGGGTTTTTCTTGAATATTTTTGTACTTTTGAGGTCCTTGTAGCATGAGCTTTCTAACAAGGGGACTATTTTGCAAAATGGTTGAAAGTCTAGAGTTTTTCCATGATATTAGACATGTTGATTTCTAAAATTTTATGGAAAAATATGAGTTATAGTTGTGAAATAAACAACTTTTGTGAAATAGTTTTTATGGAAACCCTAACTAAGGACCATTTTGCAAAAGTTGTTAAATAGGTGAAAAATGTGTGAAATAATGAAAATTGTAGGCTGCTCCTAGCATGAAAAGTATTCGGCTACGCTTGGTTAATGAGAAAATGTGATAAAAATCAACTTTTAGGTCTAAGGGTAAAATGATCATTTTTGGAAGAGTCTATGGGCAAAATGGTCATTTTGCCAAATTTTAAATTTTTGAGTACCTAGATCGATAGAGTGATTAAATTTGCAAATTTTTATCATTATAGATCAAGAACTACAAAATTCGGGCCTAAACTGGGGAAAAGCGAAACTAGTGGACTAAACCGAGCTAGTCGCCTACATTTTGTATACCGAGGTAAGTTGTAAGTAAATAATACAACTACATTGTTATTGTATGTGTTTGAATCGATATAGCATAAATTGCTTGTTTGTGGAAATGATTATGTATGATGAATATTGAGATAGTAGAACTTCCGTTTGAACCTTAGGAAATAAATCAGATATTAATGCCATGACATTTGGGTTAATTGTGTGCTAGTGTAAGACATGTCTGGGACATGCATCAGCCACATTATGAGAGCCAGTGTAAGACCATGTGTGGGACATGACATCGGCATTGAGACGAGAGCTAGTGTAAGACATGTCTGGAACATGCATCAGCCTCGGGATGTAAGCCAGTGTAAGACATGTCTGGGACATGCATCGGCTACGAGATATGTCAGTGTAAGACCATGTTTGGGACATGGCATCGACACGTATAGAGGTGTCATTGTTAGACCATGTCTGGGACATGGCATCAGCATTGTACCCTATGTTTGAGGCTTAGTGAATATTCGATAGCATTCTAGATGGTTCAACAGTGAGAGTTACAGTTTTAGTTAAACGAAAAAGTATAACCATGTTGTGAGTGATACAGGACCTAAATGAAATGCATGAGATATGAGCTTAGTATATGCTAAGTGAATTATGTTGGATAATAATGAGTAAGTTGTGCTTATGGCTATTCTAGTGTTATAAGCATGATGATGATGAATGGTAAAGTTGTCATTATATTTATTTTCATGCAACTTACTAAGCTTTATGCTTACCCTATTTCCTTCCATTTTCTTATAGTGCTACCTAATTAGCTCGTGGATCAACGGACTTCGGAGGCATCGATCACACTATCAATCGAATCACTTGGTATAGTTGGATCCATTTATTTTGATTATGGCCTGTATAGGATCCTAACTTTAGAATTTTGGTGTCATTGTTAATTGGCCAAATGTGTTGGCTTATTTTAGCATTTTGATTCATTTTGTATAAGGCCACGGGAATGGTTAAAGTTGAAAGTTGTTATATGAATACAAGAAGTTATTTCATGAATGGATAATTTGTGGTTGTTTTAGTAAGAATGAAATGTGTTAAGGCCATAGATGTGGTTGTTGGATTGAGGAATCATATTATGATGATCTTTGGTATGATGGACGTTGTTATTTTGTGTTTCAGGATGGCAAAGGGATTGGTTGATAGCCCTATATTATCCATACAGGTAGGCACACAAGTGTGTGTCTAGGCCATGTGTGATACACGACCAGCCCCATGGGCGTGTTGTCAAGCTATGTGTCCCCTGCATGTAAAAATTTCAAGTCAGAATGCATGGTAGTAAACACACGAGCAGAGACACAGTCGTGTGTCTCAGCCGTGTGGAGGACACGGCCTATGGCCACGGGCGTGTGCCTCGGCCGTATGCCTTAAATTGGATGCTGACGTTAAAAGCAGAATGTCAAGATTTTTAGACACAGGATAGGACACGGACGTGTCATGGCCGTGTGAGGGACACGGTCCATGGACACGGGCGTGTGTCAAGTCGTGTGAAAACCTTTATAGGTTTGAAATTAGAACTTAAATTCACATGGGTATGGGACACAGGTGTGTCCCTAGATACTTAGGTCGTGTGTGTCACACGGGCCATTAGCACGGCCATGTCTCAAGGGGCCACACGGGCGTGTGCCCTATTTCAAGTGATATTTTCCAAAGTTTTTATAAGTGACCAAATTAATCCCAAACCGTTTCCAAAGCTTGATTTGGGTCTCGTAGGCCCATATTAGGAAATAAACGGACTATGAAAGGAAAGTTTTAATTGGACCTAGTTTTTACATTTCAGAAAAGATTAAATGCATGTGTTTAAGTCAGGTAATGCCTTGTGCCCAGCTCCGGTCTCGAACTTGGGTAAGGGGTGTTACATTTAGTGGTATTAGAGTTATGATTTAGTAGATTCTAGGACTAACCTAGCATGAGTACGGGTCTAGCTATACATGTCATAACTGTATATTGATAGTGTGACGACTCCTGACGAGATAAAATTGTGTTTTTATTCATATAGTAAATAGATCCTGATGTAACTACGGCAGATGACGTGGAAGGTAATGCGCCGGCTCCCGTCGAAGGGACTGCGCCAGCAGTTAGCCGGCTTGTGACACTGAGTCAGGGTGGAGGGGCTAGAGAAGCTTACCTCCACATGATGGATGCCTGGTACTTAGAGTTTATTCGGGAGAATCCGAATACTCTACCTCCCCCACCTCCTCCGATTCCTCAGTATGCCCCTATAGCTTCGCAATGAGTGGATTTGGTTAGGAGAGAGAAACCCCCAGTAGATAAGATACGAAAGTAAGGGGCCGAGGAATTCTGGGCTAATATTGATGACGACCCAGAGAGAGCAGAATTTTGGTTAGAAAATACCATTAGGGTATTTGATGAGTTATCGTGCACGCATGAGGAGTGCGTGAAGTGCGCAGTGTCACTCCTACGAGACTCAGCCTACCAATGGTGGAACACCCTTGTGTTGTTTGTGCCAAGGGAAAGGATTACATGAGAATTCTTCCAGGAGGAGTTCTGAAAGAAGGACATTAGTCAAAGGTTTATGGATCAGAAAAGAAAAGAGTTTTTAGAGCTGAAACAAGGCCATAGGACGGTGACTAAGTACGAACGTGAGTTTGTGAGGCTCAGCAAATATGCACGGAAGTGCGTATCTACAGAAGCCATTATGTGCAAGAGGTTTGAAGACGGTTTGAACGAAGACATTTTTCTATTAGTTGGCATTTTGGAGATAAGAGAATTTGTAGTGCTCGTGGAGAGAGCATGTAAGGCCGAGGAATTGGCCCAAGAGAAGAGAAGAGCTGGCATCGAGTCCCGAGACTTAAGGAAAAGACAAATGAGAAAATCGCAGCAGACCTCATCTAAGAGACCGAGAGAGTTTCCTACCCAATCAAACGCGTCAGCGGGGTTCTCGAATAAGAGCAAGAATAAGCAACATCCGGCGTCTAAAGCCCAAACCACTTCTGTCTGGAGTTTTGGTAGTGCTCGACCAAATAGTCCAGAGTGTTCACAATGTGGTAGGCGTCATTTCGGTGAATGCCGAGCGAATGATAGAGGTTGCTTCAAATGTGGATCTTTGGACCAATTCATCCGAGACTGCCCTGAATTATATGAGAATGAGAAAAAGTAGGATGTGAGGGCGAGTAGTGCTCCTACGAGGGGTAGACCATAGAAGAACTCGGACGGTGGGGCTAGTAGTAAAGGAGCCCCTAGAGATTTAGTTGTGAGGTCTGAGGGTCGTGCACTTGCAAGGACTTATGTCATTCATACTCGCGAAGAGGCATCTTCACCAGATGTGATTACGGGTACTTTTTCTCTTCACGATATCTCTATTATTGCTTTGATTGATCCAGGGTCTACTTATTCCTATGTATGCATGAAATTAGTATCCAGTACGAATATGTCTGTTGAGTCCACCGAATTTGTAATAAAAGTGTCAAACCCGTTAGGCAGACATGTGATAGTTGATAAAGTGTGTAGAGATGGTTCTTTGATGATTAGAGGCTATTGTTTTCTGGCTAACCTCATGCTGCTACCGTTTGATGAATTTGACATAATTCTTGGCATGGATTGGTTAATTGCTCATAGTATGATAATGAATTATGGTAGCAAGTTCATTGAAATGAAATGTGAGAACAGGGATATTATTCGAGTTGAATCAGGTGAACCGGATAACTCACTAGTACTGATTTCGTCTTTGATTGCCGAGAAATATTTGAGAAAAGGGTATGAGTCCTACCTAGCATTTGTGTTGAACACCAAAGAGTCGGAAGTAAAAATTGAGACAGTGTCAGTGGTATGTGAGTATCTGGATGTGTTTCCGAAAGAGTTGCCCAGATTACCTCCAACCAGAGAACTTGAGTTTGGCATCGAGTTGGTCCCTGGTACGACACCTATCTTAATTCTCCGTATAGAATGGCTCCAATGGAGTTAAGGGAGTTGAAGGCTCAGTTACAAGAATTAACGGACAAAAGTTTTGCAAGACCGAGTTATTCACCGTGGGGTGCTTCGGTACTTTTGGTGAAAAAGAAATACGGGTCGATGAGATTGTGTATAGGCTACTGACAGTTCAACAAGGTAACCGTGAAGAACAAGTATCCCTTGCCAAGGATCGATGATTTGTTCGATCAGTTGAAGGGAGCCACCGTGTTTTCCAAGATCAACTTAAGGTCGGGCTACTATCAGTTAAGGGTTAAGGAGCAAGATGTATCAAAAATCGCATTTAGGACGAGGTATGGGCACATGAGTTTCTTGTTATGCCTTTTGGTTTAACAAATGCTCCTACGGTGTTTATGGATTTGATGAATTGCATTTTTCGGCCGTATTTGTATAAGTTCATAGTAGTCTTTATCGATGACATACTGATTTACTCAAGTGATGAGAGTGAGCACGCGGAGTATTTGAGAAGGTTCTACAGATCTTGAGAGATAAGCAGTTATATGCCAAGTTCATTAAGAGCAAAATTTGGCTTTGAGAGGTCAAATTCTTGGGACACATTGTGTCAGGTGACAGGATCAGAGTTGACCCGAGTAAGATCTCCTATTGTTGAGTGGAAACCGCCGAAGAATGTGACAGAGGTTCGAAGCTTTTTGGGTTTAGCTGGGTACTACAGAAGATTCGTGAACGTATTTTCTATTATAGCCACTCCGATGACAAAGTTGTTACAAAAAGACGTCAAGTTTGAATGGACAGAGAAGTGCCAACAAAGTTTCGAGAAATTAAAGCCCTTGTTGACTGAGGCTCCAATTCTGGTGTAACCAGAACCGGGGAAAGAATTCGTGGTATATAGCGACGCCTCCTTAAATAGATTGAGGTGCGTGCTCATGCAAGAATGCAAAGTGATAGAATATGCCTCGAGACAACTTAAACTGCACGAGAAAAACTACCCGACCCACGATCTGGAACTAGCAGCTATAGTATTCGCATTAAAGATTTGGAGACACCATTTGTATGGTGAGAGATGTCGGGTATTCACCGACCATAAAAGTCTAAAGTATTTGATGATGCAGAAAGAGCTGAATTTACAAAAAAGAGATGGATGGAGTTGATAAAAGACTATGAGTTACTAATAGACTATCACTCGAGGAAGGCGAATGTAGTCGCTGATGCTTTGAGTAGAAAGTCATTGTTCGCCTTGAGGGTTTTGAATGCTCAGTTGGCCGTGACTAGTGATGGTTCAGTACTGGTAGAGTTGAGAGCTAGACCGATGTTCTTGCAAGAAATTTGTGAAGCTCAAAAAGGTGATAAGAAATTGCAAGCTAAGATGACTCAGTGTGAAACGGGAAATGAATCAGAGTTTAGTATTAGTACCGACGGTTGCATGAGGTTCCGAGACAGAATTTGTGTACCCAAGGACAATAAGCTTATTTAGAGGATTTTACGAGAGGCATATAGTAGTTGTTTGTCTATCCATTCGAGTAGTGTGAAAATGTATAACGACTTGAAGAGAATGTACTGGTGGTCAGGGATGAAAAGAGACATTTCTGAGTTTATTTCTAAGTGTCTAATTTGTCAACAAGTGAAGGTCGAACACAAAGTACCCTTAGGTCTACTTCAGCCTGTGATGGTTCCCGAGTGGAAATGGGACCGAGTAACCATGGATTTTGTGTCTAGGTTTCTATTGACACCAAGGAAAAAGGATTCAGTTTGGGTCGTTGTTGATAGACTTACTAAGTCGGCACATTTTATACCAATGCGTACAGACTATTCCTTTAAAAAATTGGCTGACCTATATGTTTCAGAGATTGTGAGACTTTATGGGCGCCCTTGTCGATTATTTCGGATAGAGATCCGAGGTTTACCTTACGATTTTAGAGGAAGTTGCAAGAGGCATTGGGAACGAAACTGAATTTTAGCATAGCTTTTCACCCGCAAACCGACGGGCAGTTGGAGAGAGTAATACAGATTTTAGAAGATATGTTGCGGTGTTGTGTTCTCGAGTTTCAAGGCAGTTAGGAAAAGTATTTACTGCTACTGGAATTCGCCTACAACAATAGTTACCGGTCGAGTTTGAAAATGGCGCCCTATGAGGCTTTGTATGGGCGTAAGTGCCAAACGCCTTTATATTGGATCGAGCTAAGAGAGAATCGGATTCACAGGGTTGACTTAGTCAAAGAGACTGAAGAAAAGGTTAAAATGATTTGTGATTGTATAAAGGTCGCATCAAATAGACAGAAATCCTAAGCGGATTTGAAACGAAAAGAGATCGAGTTTCAAGTCGGGGATAAAGTGTTTTTGAAGGTATCCCTATGGAAGAAGGTTCTTCGATTCGATAGGAAAGGCAAATTAAGTCCACGGTTCATTGGACCTTATGAGGTGACCGAGAGAATTGGGCCGGTAGCATACCGATTAGCCTTGCCTCGTGAGCTAGGGAAGATTCATGATGTATTTCATGTATCAATGTTACGCCGCTATCGATTTGACCCTCACACGTGATTTCACTAGAAGAAATTGAAATAAGCCCGGATATGACATATGGTGAAGAACCGATTAATATTTTGGATCGAGAGGTCAAGAAGTTGAGAAATAAAAATGTAGCACTCGTAAAGGTTTTGTGGCATAGACACGGAGTCAAGGAAGCCACGTGGGAACCCGAAGAGACTATGAGAGATCAATACTCGAACTTATTCACTAGTAAGATTTTCGAGGACGAAAATCCCTAACGGGGAGAATCGTAACAGCCCGATTTTGGGCCTAGTCAAAACAATAGATTTGAGACCACCAATCCGAGGTCGAAGAAAGTATTTTATTATTATTTTAAAGTTATAACATGTTTATTATAGTGCAAAAAAAAATTGGTGAATTAATTTTAACATTTGAGAGCTTAATCGCGAAAAAGGACTAAATCGCATAAAGTTCAAAAGTCTTAAATTGATAGCTAAGGGTGTTATATTTCCATGAAACTTAAATTGGAGGTATTTAAAGGGCAATTAGATCCTTTAGAATAGCATGGCTGGCCATAGGAGACAAAGGTGGTCAAAAGTCAAAATTTTGGTGAAATTAGGTGTTTGAAATTGAATAAAATAAAACAAATAGTAAAAGTTGTCATTTTTTTTATCTCTCTCTTTCTTATCCACTATTTTTTTCTCCAATAAAATGACCATGGAAGCTTGAAAAATTTTCAGCAGCTTAAAGCATTTGCAAGTAAGTGATTTGAGGGTTTCTCTTGAATATTTTTGTACTTTTGAGGTCCTTGTAGCATGAGATTTCTAACAAAGGGACTATTTTGCAAAATGGTTAAAAGTTTAGGGCTTTTCCATGATAGTAGACATATTGATTTCTAAAATTTTATGGAAAAATATGAGTTATAGTTGTAAAATAAACAACTTTTGTGAAGTAGTTTTCATGGAAACCCTAACTAAGGACCATTTTGTATAAGTTGTTAAATAGGTGATAAATGTGTTAAATAATAAAAATTGTAGGCTGCTCCTAGCATGAAAAGTATTTGGCTAGGCTTGGTTAATGAGAAAATATGATAAAAATCAATTTTCGGGTCTAGGGGTAAAATGGTCATTTTTGCAAGAGTTTAGGGGCAAAATGGTCATTTTGCCCAATTTTAAATTGTTGAGTATCTAGATCGATAGAGTGATTAAGTTTGCAAATTTTTATCATTATAGATCAAGAATTACAAAATTCGAGCCTAGACCGGGGAAAAGCGAAGCTAGTGGACTAAGTCGAGCTAGTCGCCTACGTTTTGTATACCGAGGTAAGTTGTATGTAAATAATACAACTACATTGTTATTGTATGTGTTTGAATCGATATAGCATAAATTGCTTGTTTGTGGAAATGATTATGTATGATGAATATTGAGATAGTAGAACTTCCATTTGAACCTTAAAAAATAAATCGGATATTCATGCCATGACATTCGGGTTAATTGTGTGCTAGTGTAAGACATGTATGGGACATGCATTGGCCACATTATGAGAGCTAGTATAAGACCATGTCTGGGACATGGCATCGGTATTGAGACGAGAGTTAGTGTAAGACATGTCTGGGACATGCATCGGCCTTGTGATATAAGCTAGTGTAAGACATGTCTGGGACATGCATCGGCTACGAGATGTGTCAGTGTAAGACCATGTCTGGAACATTGCATCGGCATGTATAGAGGTGTCAGTGTAAGACCATGTCTAGGACATGGCATTGGCATTATACCCTATGTTTGAGGCTTAGTGAATATCCGATAGCATTCCAAATGGTTCAAAGGTGAGAGTTACAGTTTTAGTTAAACGAGAAAAGTATAACCATGTTGTGAGTGATACAGGTACCTAAATGAAATGCATGAGATGTGAGCTTAGTATATGCTAAGTGAATTATGTTTGATACTGATGAGTAAGTTGTGCTTATGCCTATTCTAGTGTTATGAACATGACGATGATGAATGGTAAAGTTGTTATATTTATTTTTACGCAACTTACTAAGCTTTATGCTTACCCTATTTCCTTCCATTTTCTTATAGTGCTGCCTAATTAGCTCGTGGATCAACGGACGTCGGAGGCATCGATCACACTATCAATCGAAGAACTTGGTATAGTTAGATCCATTTATTTTGATTATTGCATGTATAGGACCCTAACTTTAGAATTTTGGCGTCATTGTTAATTGGCCAAATGTGTTGGCTTATTTTAGCATTTTGATCCATTTTGTATAAGGCCACGGGAATGGTTAAAGTTGAAAGTTGTTATATGAATACAAGAAGTTATTTCAGGAATGGGAAATTTGTAGTTGTTTTAGTAAGTATGAAATGTGTTAAGGCCTTAGATGTGGTTGTTGGATTGAGGAATCATATTATGATGATCTTTAGCATGATGGATGATGTTATTTTGTGTTTCAAGGTGGCAAAGAGCTTGGTAGATAGCCCTATATTCTTCACACGGGTAGGCACATGGGTGTGTGTCTAGGCTGTGTATGACACATGGCTAGCCCCATGGGCGTGTTGTCCAGTCGTGTGTCCCCTGCATGTAAAAATTTCAAGTCAGAATACATGGTAATAAACACACGGGCAGAGACACGGCCGTGTGTCTCAACCGTGTGGAGGACACGACCTATGGCCACAGGCGTGTGCCTCGGCCATGTGCCTTAAATTGGATGCTGACGTCAGAAATAGAATGTTAATATTTTTAAACACAGGCTAGGATACGTGCATGTCATGGCCGTGTGAGGGACACGGGCCATGGACACGGGCATGTGTCAGGCTGTGCGAAAACCCCTATAGGTTCGAAATTAGAATTTAAATTCACACAGGTATAGGACACGGGTGTGTCCCTAGATACTTGGTCGTGTGTGTCACACTGGCCATTACCACGACTATGTCCCAAGGGCCACACGGGCGTGTGCCCTGTTTCAAGTGATATTTTCCAAAGTTTTTATAAGCGACCAAATTAATCCCAGACCGTTTCCAAAGCATGATTTGGGTCTCGTAGGCCCATATTAGGAAATAAACAGACTATGAAATGAAAGTTTTAATTGGACCTAGTTTTTACATTTCAGAAAAGATTGAATGCATGTGTTTAAGTCAGGTAATGCCTCGTGCCCAGCTCCGGTCTCGGGCTTGGGTAAGGGGTGTTACAACATGGAGGGAAGTTTCACTCCAAAACTTGTTTTTACCTTTTGTCTTCAACGTTGAGACATCAGTATCTTAGTGTCACGACATAGGCATCAATTTTGGCTCAAATAAGCATATTTAGCTCTCGACTTGACCTACAAGACCATGTAACCTCATTTAGACATTTAAAATGTAATAAAAACTACTAGAAAGCATAAATTACCACTTTAAGTATGAAAACCTAAATATATACTCAGATGCTTTGATTTAACTATCAAACAAGCTAAAGTTATGTGTAAAAAGAATGTAAATAATAGTGTATTTCATGGCAGATCAATGACACCAGTAGAGTTATTAACGCAAATTTGAGAGATTGTTACTCTACCAAAAAAATAGAGAGAATTTATTCTCAATTATTAAATATATTTTTTAGAATAAAAGTTCTACCGGTTTCTTTTAAATAAGAGAGAAATTTTGTTTTCACCCTAGAAGTAAAGAAAACTTTTTCTAGTTATGTGTTTTGATTTGATTGGTTCAAGTCCAAACTCGAAGAAGTTCGTGGTATGAGAATAGTGGAGAAGATCGTTTGGTTGAAAGTCGAAAAACATCAAGGATTTGCTTATTCGAAAACACAAGTATGATTTTGATTCAAGGTTTATTGCTATAAATATCACAAATCGAGTCAGTTTTCAAAATTTTAATTTTCTGCTGTGTAAGAAAACTGTTTTCAAATCAAATTTTTTTTCAACATTCTCCCCTTGCAAAAAGGTGTTTTCGTGAATGGAGAAGAATATGAGAAAGCGTTTCTATTTCTTTCCATGTTTTGTTATATTTTATTACTTTAAATTTTAATTTAAAACATAAATTAATAATTTTAGAAACTTAATAAGCTACCAACCGTCCACTCACAATCTAGAAATGGTTTGTCTAATTGTTATTTAGACCTTAATTTATTTACTAAATAAGCCCTTAATCTAATAAAAATCTATAGTGGTTGATTTTTATCACTTTTATGATTTAGTCCTTGTACCTTAATTGACTATTCGATTAATAAATTTGTTCAACCAAAATTCAATGTAATATTAATATAGACTCGTAAATATTAAATAATAATATTGTAACACCCCAAACCCGGCCTAGATGTTAGGGTCGAATCTGGCGTGTCACATTAAAATGCTTTTTTGAAAAACTTTGTCTTGTTAATAAATCACACTTGAAAGATAAAAGCCCCTTTGTTTAATTCTAAAGTCAACTTAATTATTTGTTAACCATTTCAAACTAGCCTTACTTTTAGAAACATGGTTGTTGCGGAAGCATTTAAAAAGAGTTGTGGAAGCTTGTAAGATTTTGTAGTTTGCGAAAACGCGATGCTTTGAAAACAGTTTAACTTTTTTTTTTAAAACGCGTCCAATTACTAGCAGATGTAAAACTTAATAAACCAAAAGTCCCAAATAAAAGTTCAGAAATAAAAAAAGGCCTTATTACAACCCAAATCACTTAACCACCACACCAAACATGCAATTTGTGTCACTTTCTTGCTCAACTAAAATATTTATAAGCCGCCTACTAACAGTCCCCACGCTCAAGACCCAATACTTCTAGGCCTAGAATTTGGGGCGTTACAACTCTACCCCCTTAAAAAAATTTCGTCCTCGAAATTTCCAACTATCCAATAGTTGCACAATACAAGTTACACCACTACACTTCTGCTGCGCACTCTAATTCTAATTTCAAAATAGATAAATAGTACACTATGGATTAAGTACGTACCAGTATTCACATCTGGAGCGTCTTCGTCCTCTCGGCGGTGTGCTGCATAGACCAAAGCTGGCTGCCTCACTTCAGTATGACCAATACCTCTTCCTGGTGCTCCATGACCCAAATAGTTTCCACCCCTAACCTGACCATGGCCTCTAGGCGACTGCTGACCACCCCTCGGTGGCTGCATATTACCCATACCAGTAGCTTGCGCAAAATTTGACTTTCAAGGACACTCTCTGAAACGGTGCTCCATCGATTTGCACATTAAACAGGCTCACATCTTTCTCCAGCACTCGCCAAGATAACTTCTCTCACAATCTGCACAAGGCTGTGATCCAGTAACAGCAATAGGGGCCCCAACTCGGACTGACCCATCAACTCTAGCCTTTTTCTTAGACATACCAAAAGAACCTGAGGGCTCTGAATCCCTCTTACTTTCACTTCTTTCCTTCTCACGGTTTTAGCGCTCCACGCGCTTCACCTCCTCGATGATCTTCGCCATTTCCACTAACGCAGCAAAATCTCGCTCCCTCAGTGGAGCTATCAAAACCCGAAGACTATCTCTGAGGCCGTCCTTGAAACGAACACAGTGCTCATATTCTGTTGCCACCATTCCACGAGCATAGCGGCTAAGTCGTAAGAACTTCGCCTCGTATTCTGCCACAGATTTATCCCCTTGAGTCAAGTTCAGAAACTCCTTTCTTCAGGCGTCTATGTAACTAACGCCTACATACTTTCCTTGATATGCAGACTTGAAGAAATCCCAAGTTAACCGGTTAGGCTGAGTACCCTCTTTTACTGTAAGCCACCACTGATAGGCTTCGTCTCGCAGTAAAGGCACTGCACCTTTTAGCTTCTACTCAGGGGTACAGTCGAGGTTATCTATTATCCTTTCCGTGGCCTCAATCTAATATTCAGCCACATTAGCAGCTACTCTAGTAGTACCTCTAAAACTCTCAGCTTCATTCGATCGAAGTCGTTCTGTAATCGATCCACGGCCTGCAGTACCATTATTGGGCCCAACGACTCTTTCCAAAATCCGTAACATAGCTTGAGATAGTGCATCATCCCCAGTTGCTCGATCGTGAAATCCAATTTCAGTTACAAGTGAAGCCGGTGCTTCCCTCACCTCAACGCTGGGCATGTGACCTGATGCCGAAGATCTAACCCTAGCACTTCCATGGCCTCTGTCGCAGCCTCTTGCACCCCTTTTAGTGCTCATGATCACTTCGCGTATAATCTGGTTTAGAAATTTTATGCAATTTAGCTCATAGTTTCAGTAAATAAACAGATGTCTTATGGGAAGCAGAAGTTTAGAGTTTGTTTTCGTATTCATAGGCTCACTACAGTCTTAGTTTCCCACGGTTTCACAGTTTACTCTAACTAGAGTACTCTAAAGTAATCACTGTGTTTCCTATTGCATAATAGTTTAAAAGCAGATAACAGTATTAAAAAAACTTACGGATTCAGCGCCGGAGACTCGGTGAACCACACTTTCAGGAAACATCCAGTAAAATAGTTCAAATACTTCAAATCTTTTGAAACAGTTCTTTCAGAAATTCCATTTTAAAACCCAATCCACAGCCAAGTTTTGCAATTGGGCTTTGATACCACTAAATGTAACACCCCAAACCCGGCCTAGATGTAAGGGCCGAATCTGACGTGTCACATTAAAATGCTTTTTCGAAAAACTTTGTCTTATTAATAAACCACGCTTGAAAGATAAAAGCCCATTTGTTTAATTCTAAAGTCAACTTAATTATTTGCTAACCATTTCAAACCAGCCTTACTTTTAAAAACATGGTTGTTGCAGAAGCATTTAAAAAGAGTTGCGGAAGCTTGTAAGATTTTGTAGTTTGCGAAAACGCGATCCTTTGAAAACAGTTTAAGTTTTAAAAAAAAACGCGTCCAATTACTAGTAGATGTAAAACGTAATAAACCAAAAGTCCCAAATAAAAATCCAGAAATTAAGAGAGGTCTTATTACAACCCAAATCACTTAACTACCACACCAAACATGCAATTTGTGTCACTTTCTTGCTCAGCTAAAATATTTATAAGTCGCCTACTAACAGTTCCCACGCTCAAGGCTTAATACTTCTAGGCCCAAAATTCGGGGCGTTACAAATATTTACTGATTCAATCATCAAAAAACAAGGTTCTGAAACTATAGTTTTTGGCATCATTGAAAAATGACTATTACAATATCAAGCTCCCATGACTTTAAATCTATAAAAATTACAATAAAAGGATTTGAAATCACTTACCAATTGATGGTCAAAAGTCACCAAAATCCCTAGGTTTTCCTTCTTTAATTTACAACAATGGGAAGGATGAATAGAGAAGATGACATGTTTCTCCACTAATTTAGCTTATATAGTAAGATTAAGTTTTAATTAACTTAATTAATTAAACTAATCATGATTTATTTAACTTAAACAATTCATTAAACATACTTAGTGAATCTTTCATCTTCATCCACTAATTTCCATCAGAAAATGGTTTAATTATCATATTAGACCTTTGGTCATTTAAATCCTAAAGCCTTTTTTCAATTAAAAAATCTACAGAGATTGGACTTTTACAATTTACTCTCTAATCCTTAATTAACTATTAATTCAAAAAAATTATTGGACCAAACTTTAATATATTTTTATACTATCCTCGTAAATATTCATATTTTATATTTACGAACTCAATTTATGGAAATAGGATTCCGAAACTACATTTTTTGGTACCACTAAAAAGCGGGCCCTTATATGGTGGTTTGATTAGGTGCTACTACTCATATGTCCAACGTGATGCAAGGATTCCTTTTTGATCCAAACCACAAACCTAGATGAGTATTTCCTATATGAGGGAATAACGTGAAGGCTTGAATTGAATGTATAAGGACATATCGATTAGTTTTGGATATTGGTTACCAGATATACTTATTTCAAACTCTTTATGTACCTTTAGTTTCTAGGAACTTTATTGCTATTTCAAAACTTGATGTTTCTGGGTTCAATGTGAAGTTTGAACATGGTTGTTTTAGTTTATTTAAGAATGACACTATTGAATCCTTGTTGATCAAGAAACTTTATTGATGGTTTGTATAAATTCAAACTTGATCATATTTTTATTGAATCCTTGTTGATCAAGACAATTTTAGAATTAAGCATAGTATGCTAAATGAAAATTCTACTTATTTGTTGCATACATATTTGGGTCATGTATCTAAAGAAATACTAGAAAGATTAGTAAAGAATAGAATTCTATCGAATCTAGATTTTTTGATCTTGGTGTATGTGTGGATCACGTTAAAGGCAAGAAAATCAAACATACTAAGAAAGGTGCCACATGAAGTATTTGACTTCTTGAAATAATACACACAGATATATGTTGACCTTTTGATGTTCCATCTTTTAATCCATAAAAAGTATTTTATTACCTTTATTGATGATTTTCACAGTATTTATATATATTTATTTAATGAAAATCTCAATTGCTGAATGCCCTTGAGGTATACATTAATGAGGTTGGAAGACAATTAGATAAAAAAGTGAAAATAGTAAGATTCAAATATATGTGGTGAACACTATGGAAAAAGCATTGAATTGGGAGATGTGTAAGTCCATTTGTGAAATTCCTTGACATTCATGGCATTGGTGCATATTATACTATGGTAGACACATGTTACCAAATGGCATGATAGAAAGGTGTAATTGAACTTAAATGGATATGGTTAGGAGTATGATGTTCAGTTCCTCATTATCTATCTCATTGGGGATGCATGCACTTAAAATTGTTGTATACTTATTAAATATGGTTCATGGTAAGGTACGTTCTAAAACTCCTTTTGAGTTGTGAACTAGAGGGAAACCTAGCCTAAGGTGCATACATGTTTAGGGTTGGCAAATGGAAGATAAAACATATAAACCATGTGAAAAAAAAAAGATTCTCATATAATAAGTGGATACTTTATTAGCTATCCAAAGAAATCTAAAGGATATAGGTTTTACGTTCCAAACCATAGTTCAAGAATTGTAGAAACAAATAATGCTATATTCCTTGAAAATTATGAAATTAGTGGGAATGCTTTAAAACAAATTTTGAATATACAAGAAATTAGATTAGATTTTTCTACATATATAAAATTTTCTTTATCACAACTACAACAAATATTGTTTTAGCAATTAATGAATATCCCAATAATGTTGCATAACATTTAAATGATAAAACACCAAAAAAAAAAAAAAACTGTCAGAGGTTTGATGACAATGAACCACAAATAACGCTATTAAGAAGATCTTAAAGAGAGAGAAAATCGGTTAAATGCCACGGATGGCGTAGTTGAATTGCAAGAGTTAGGTTTTATATTGGAACCAATAAACATCCAATGTCATTATCACAAGTCATAAATAGAGTCTAACAAATAGTTAAATGCCATGAAAGATAAGATGAAATTTATGAAACAAAACGAAGTCTGGGATCTCGTTGAATTGCTAAAATGTTTAAAACGAGTTGGATGCAAGTGAGTTTTTTAAACCAAACATCAGTCAAAGGGTAATTGTTGGGGATAAACTCGGTTTAAGTAACGAACAAGTAAAATAACGAAAAATTTGAAAAGATCGAATACAAATATTTTACGTGAAAAAATCTCTTCGAAGAGAATAAAAAATCACGAGTAAAGATAATTTCACTAAAACGGCAAAAACGAGGAGTACAAAAGATAGAGATAAAACTAAACCTCAATACCCGAAATAAGAAACTCAAAACATAAACACACTGAGTAGAAAACTAATATTAAAATAACCTACACTAATCAGAGTTTAGGTAGGAAACTAATATTAAAATAACCTATACTAATCAGAGTTTAGGTGAAAGAAGAAAAACCGAAAAATAGGAAGCATAACTCCACACTAATATTAAACGATATAAAGCTAGACTTGTTACCAAATATTATTCTCTAAAAGATGATATTTTAATTATAAAAAGACTTTTTCATTGAATTTTTTTCAGCTTTAGCTAGAATAAAATTTAAGTATTTATAATAAAAGAAATAACAATGTAAAATAAAACAAATTTTATAAATTAAAATCTGAAAAAGGAGAAAATAAAAAAAAATGATGGAATACGTCTGCTCCTCTAATTAATTCTATTAATTTGCGATTAAAAGAAGAAGAAAGACTCGATCTTCTTTCATGTGTCTGTTTTTCAGACTTATCCCCATTAGAACTTAGCAAAAAATGTGTTATAATTTTATTCAAAATCTTAAAGATAAAGTCTACCATTTATTTAACTAAATAAAGATAAATAAAATATTGGTTAAACTCTTAATAACTAACTAAATATAGATAAATAAAATATTAATTAAACTCTTAACAAAATATCTTTACAAATTTGAGTTTAAATAAAATTAAAAATTATTAATGCCATCAATTTCTTGATCTAATAACACAAGTATTTGTGTTATGATAAAAATTTAGATTCATTCCCTAACAACCTCACTCTTACTCTAAATTACTAAAGAAAACTGAAAATTAATTAATTTAGCATATTCTTAATATTTTAAATTCAATTTCGTTCAAATGAATAAAATTTCTATACTTTAAAATATAAAAATTTATTTTTTAAATATTAATTTAATAATATAAACAACAATAAAATGCATTTTTGTCGATTCATTTTTTTTCTTCTAAATCCATACTTTTATATACATTATATATTATAAATTATATATATTTGGTAAGTTCTCATGGGAATTGGCCTGAAAAACATACGCATGAAAAAGGGTGGAGTGTATTATATTATATTATATTCTATTATAGATTTAGATAGATTATAGATATATTAAACATAAAGGTAAATTATATAGTTAGTCATTAAATTATAGTTTAGTTTTTGTTTTGGTTACTTAATTAAAAAAAGTTAAAATTTGGTTACTGAATTATTCGAAAGTTTTCATTTAAGTAATTGAACTATTAAATTTTTATTTTATTTTAGTCATTGAGCTGTTAATTTTTTTTTGAATTTCCCAAGTGAGTTCCAAGCAACGATTCAATGATCGCTACAGTGGATCAATACCTATCAACAAGTAGAAAAATATATCTTATACCTAAGTCAATTTGGCGATCAATTTTAGAATTGAAGAAAAAAACTGTTTGAATTTTAATTTATCGATTCGTGATGTCTAAAGCTGTATTTTCGATTAATGTAGACAGTACGAATAAAAAAAATCATATAACATTAATTTTAATGGTGTAAATAAATTTTTTAAATAATTTAATGATTAACTTGTAATTTTTTTTAGTAAATGAATTAAATGAATACTTATCTATAGTTTGGTGAGCAACGGACTGTTTACCTTAAAAGAAAATTTAAGGCTAATGGGTTAGTTGAAGTTCGGGCCTAAAATAAGCTTGACCTTAACATTTTGGGCCTAGACTGAAATATCCCCGGGACAAACGGGATAAATTCAACTTAAACCTTGACAAAACGGTAATTTCACTTTTCTCCCTACCACTTCTTACTTTCCTAGCTCGGCCAAACTCACTCATCTGGCGCACAGCAAAGACTGCGAAGACTTCACCCAAGAAGGGACGAGTTTCTTTCACATTTATTGTATGTTTTCTCTTTTCCCGATCTAATACACCCTAATTTATTCGCTAATTATTTCCGATCTGTTCTTAATTTGTAATTCCTAAAAAAAGTTTAGTATTTGTGAAAATCCTTCCCAGTTTTTTAGGCGGTTGGCTGATTATGTGTTGGATTTTAATTGCAGGAAATGGCCAGACGTTTAGCTGGATTTCTGGTTCTCTTACTTGTAGTATCGATCTGCGAAGCCGCTTTTCTTTTTCAACCAATCTCCGATTCTCATCGATCTGCCGCTCTTGAACTCTTCACTCCCGACCATGGATCATTCAAAAGGTTTGCCTTTATATATATATATTTTTTGACCACACAATTTCATTATTTAACCGTTGGTTGTTAAGGAAAGGAATTGGAAGAAAGTGCATAACAGATACCGTTGAAGGTCAACTTTGGATGTGTTTGATAACATATTGAAAGAGAAATATTTCAGTGGTTTAATTTTTTCGTTTGATCACTCAATTCATGTTGTGATAATTAGGTGGTGAGGCTATTTATACTATGCTAATATTTATTTCTAAAAGAACTTGTGTTTAAATTCAATTACATCTTTCTTTAATTACAAAATGTGATATCTTTAAATTACTTGTTAATTTTTGTTTTGAGTTATCCAGTATAACGTGAAATGTCATGTTAATGAAACTAAATTTGTAAAATTAATTATTATCAATATGTACATTTATTTACCATCTTTTCGTAATGCAAATTCAGTGGTTATAAATTCAATACTAAAAATCTATTACGTAATTCTTTTTCCCGTTTATAAAACAACACCTTATCTAAACTTCAACATTTTAAAGAAAAGTTCCAGTGATGAGAAATTTGCAATTTTAGTTTTTCCTTTGTTTGAACTGGAAGTAGACAAGAGACCTATGAGAATGAGGTTTTTGGAGGTATCTCATTTGATATAATTGATCTAAACAGCTTGGAAGAAACATATGAGGCACTAAGAACATTTCAGATTCTTGGAATTGAAAAGAAGCCTGATTTAACAGCTACAGCTTGCCGCTCAATTTCTGAAACTGTTGGGTCATCTTCATCGACTGCAAAGGATCTTTTCTATGCTTTAAAAGCAAATAGTATAGCGGAATGCAAGATTGACAAGAAAGCTTCTAAGGTATTATTTGAATTTGTTACACTGACATGTGGTTCAAGATCTTTTAATATTGCTTAACCCTGGTGCTTAGTTTTGTTGTTGTTGTTGTTGTTGTTATTGTTGTTGTTGTTGTTGTTGTCATTATTATCATCTTTTTTTCTTTTTTTTTTCTCGTTTGCTAAAGGGCATTATTTCAAGACTTAATGCTGCAGTAAGTGGTGCGAGTTCATTGCTTGACTTCTACTATTCAGTAGGAGGTTTGGTACTTATCAAGGTAATGATCGAATTCAAATTACCCGTTATTATGACATACTTCGGTTCCCTGCCAGCTATTTCTCAAATTTATGAGGTTTCTAAATGATTTATATATGCATTATATTTGCTTCTGTTTGTTATGTTGATCTAGGAACCTTATTTATCTAGCTTACTTTCTACAGCTGCCATAGCTTTTAAGTTTTGCATTTTTCAATGCCTTCTAATTCCTTGTTTGTCGATTCAGGATCAAAGTTCTGAAGCTGATGTTCATCTTGCTGATGCTGAGGGAGTGTTCCGCTCTGTCAAGGTTTGTTGTTGTAACTAGATCTAGTTTTATGGTGAGGTTAAAGTGCTGCTCCTCTCCAGATCTATCTAGGAAGGCTCAGGCCTACCATTTCAGTGGAACTAGTTGTTGATGTGGTGAGATTTGGGTTTGGGGAGGAGGCTCACTACTTGAACTGACTCAAATTTCCATCGTTATTAATATATGCTTGTCGTGGTTGATTTTGTGTTATGAAATCTTTCCAGGCTTTCAGCCAGAGTGATGGCAGGTGGCGTTATAGTTCAAATAATCCCGAATCTAGTGCTTTTGCTGCTGGTAATGATTTATTTAGATTCTTTAACTTTTTTTTAATACAATGTCTGGTACAAGCACCATATTTCTTTTTGTTCTTTCTTTGGTCTTAGTTCTTTTATAATTGTTGTCTATCTTCTTCGCATTTAATTAATTGTTTGATTCAATTGTGCAATAGTTGTTCATTTTGTCATATTCTGGCAGGAATTGCACTTGAAACGCTTGCTGGAATTGTTTCGTTAGCATCTTCAGAAATTGACCAATCTTTGGTAAGTAGTTAATGTTGTTTAGTATGATGTGGTGAAAGTTTTGACCAGTTTATGAATCTGAATAACCATTCAGCTGTAGGAGGATGATAAGATGTTCTCTTGTACCATGGTTTACTTCAACTTTTAACTATATCGTGTTGGATATGTAGCTTATAGATGTAGATGGATCTTAATGAAATTCTTTTCAAAGCAATATAAGCAAGGATAGTACATGGTACCTGATATCTTGTTCTTTGCAATGCTTATTTAATTATCAAATTGCTGTGTTATAGAAAGTGAATTATTTTATTATGATGGTGACTTTTGATGTCGAATTTTCTCAGCTACCCTGAGCAGGTTTTGCTTTAATCTTAATTCTTTTTCTGGTCTTCTTACCTGTGTCTGTCAAGTCTGGGCATTTCATAATATATATTTGCTTACTGTTGGCAGATTAGTACTCTAAAGAATGATATAATCAAGCTTTTTGACAGCATCGAGAAATATGGTATGCATATCTCTCCCTTTTTCTAGATTCTTTCTGTGTTTTGTCTTTTTCTGGTTCTAGTTTACTTCAATGCCATTTTTTCTTCTCGCTGCTTCCGTTCATCATCTCAATTAAAAAAAAAAAAAAACAGTAGTACTCAATTTAGTTCTGTTTTAGTTTTATTTATTTTTTTTTTGTTCTTCGTTTCTGTTAATCGAGTTGTCTCTTTTTCAGATGATGGGGCCCTTTACTTTGATGATAAACTTGTTGATGGTCATGAATACCAAGGTCCTGTATCAACCACCTCATCTGTTCTTAGGGGTCTAACAGCATTTGCTGCAGTGACTGCTGAAAATCTCAATGTCCGTAGAATGAGCTCAATTATCATTTATTTTAGCCCAATTGTCTTTAATTCTTGGACTGTATTCTAATACTTCTGGTTTATATCTGCAGCTTCCAGGGGACAAAATGCTTGGATTAGCTAAATTCTTCCTTGGTATTGGTGTTCCTGGTGATGCCAAAGATTTCTTCAACCAAATAGACTCCTTAGCTTGTTTGGAAAGCAACAGGCAAGGCTTTTCTTTAGGCAGTTTTAATGTATTTCATTTATTTAAAATAGTTTGACGATGATATTAGAATTTTTTTTTGCTACCATGTGATGTAACTATCCAAATAGCTTTTAGCAATAGTGAAAGCTTAACCTTGGTTTTCTGTCACTCTTGAATAATACGTTTTCTAGTTGATTCTTGAGAGAGCAAGAAATTATGCACATGCATATTTGTTTCGCTCTAGACTCTAGTTTGCTGAAGTTTTAGCTTTAGTTTGCATATTCTGGAATTGAGTTCAGTGTTTGTGAACTTGTTTTCATACTTGCTTTATGCCTTTTGTCTCTTTGAGAGGTGAGTGGTAGTTTTAGTGTGTTGATGTCACCCTTTTTCTTTGGTTTTATATAACGAACCTGAGCTTAATAGATCTTAATTTCACCTTGCCATGCAGGGTTTCTATCCCACTTATCTTATCGTTTCCATCAACGGTGCTTTCATTGACTAGAAAAGACTCACTCAAGGTTTGTCTGAAATTAAAATCCTTAACAGAAGAATAGTGTGTAGCAACTTAAATTCCTCTATAGTGGCAGAAACCTAGCACCCATGATTGATGGTATTAGTATTAGTGGCATTTCCTTTTTGCTTCGTAAGTACACAGCAGTTTTAGATCTTCATGGAGATACTTGTGTCATTTGATGGATGTATGCTGGCCTTTGTTCTGGTCTGTTTATCAAAAAGGAATCTTTTTCCATGGCTTATTCATCTGCATCCAATTTATGATGCATATTGCATTCTTGTACTTAACCTTCCTTGATTCATACCAGGTTTTAAATCATTTAATCTTGTTAAGGGGTTCTGTTAGTGCTGATTTTATGTTTTTTTAACAGGTTGGAGTTAGCACTGTGCTTGGTTCAGAAGTACCATCTCTAACAGTAAAGCTTGTGGGAGCTTTTTCTGGTTCAAAGGATGCTTCTCTAGTTGAAAGACAGGTATGGTGTTTCCTCTAACTAGTGTTCATTTTATGGATGTAATTTCTGCTTCATACAAATTCTTTTTTTTTTCGCATTTTCCTTTATTTCTGTTTAATTGATTTAATGTTTATAAATATTATGAGATGCAGGAACTTAATTTTGACAAGACATCTGGGCTACATATCTTGAACGACTTGCCGAAGAGTATTGATGTTGGAAGTTACACATTTGTTTTTGAGGTACTGTTGTCTTGTATTCTTGGATTGGAACTTTTCATTCATCTGGCTTTCAATGAAATATAATGTTTGAATTTTTTAGGTTGTGCTTCATGAACCTAAGCATGAAGAGGTTTATTTTACGGGAAGCCAAACAAAAGTACCAATATCTGTCACTGGACTTATCAAGATTGAAAATTCAGAAATTGCAGTTCTTGACAGTGATCTTGGGAGTATAGAATCGCAGAAAAAGTATGTCTATTTCTTTCGTGTATATTATTCATATTTTTTAATATGAACATCCAATGACACTTCTAAAAGTTAGTGGCTAGTGTTTGAGTTTTTATTCAACTGAACTCTGAACTGATGTTATTCGTTGCCCTACATCCTATATATAGGCTAGATTTAGCTGGAAAAAATGCTATATCATTATCAGCAAACCACCTTCAGAAGCTGCGTCTATCCTTTCAGTTGACAACTCCTCATGGACGTTCTTTTAAGCCACATCAGGTTGGTAGTTCTGCTTGTCTTCATTTTGAATGCGTGGTTTACTTTGCAACAATTTGCTGCTAATCATGTGGCTTGCAGGCATTTCTCAAGTTGAGACATGCGAGCAAGGTTGAGCACATCTTTGTGGTTGGGAACTCTGGAAAACAGTTTGAGATAGTTCTAGTAAGTATCTTTTCTTTCATAGGTTGAGTATCTTTCTGGGTGTATATGACATTAAAAATTTAGGCGTATTTAGAATTGTTTGAGATTTTTCTATTTCTTGCAGCTCATGATATTACTCTTTTCATTGGGAAACAATAAGACATCTATAGTTTATACTATTACTAACAGATTAAAATATTCAGTTTTTTGTGCTCTATATAAAGTTTGCATGTGTGTTTTTTTAATCATTAATCGTATGGCTTGTCTTGTAGAATTTTCTTGGGCTGGTTGAGAAGTTCTTCTATCTCTCAGGCAAATATGACATGGAGCTCACTGTTGGTGATGCTGCTATGGTAAGTGTTACTCTTGCTTTTAGAAATGTTCAATTTTTACAAGTCCACAAACACTTAGAAATAAAATACGCATCATTTTCTTTCTTCAGGAGAACTCTTTGTTAGTAGCTATCGGACATATTGAGTTAGATCTACCAGAAGCACCCGAGAAGGCACCCCGCCCTCCTCCTCAGCCCGTAGATCCATACTCAAGATATGGACCCAAAGCAGAGATAGCACACATCTTCAGGGCTCCTGAAAAGCGTCCACCTCAGGAGCTTTCCCTTGCTTTCCTGGGGCTTACTATCTTGCCATTGCTTGGATTTTTGATTGGGGTGAGTCCTGCATTTTGCTGCTGCTTTTTTACATTTTCATTTAAGAAGAAAGTTACTGGTATCCAAATTTCTATTTGATTCATTTTTTAAAAACATCTTTTATACTTGGTCAAATAGTTTGATGTCTTGTTGAATCCTGGTTAGACTGGTGTCACCTTAAACCTGTCTGAAAATTTTAATTCATGGGGTGAATCAACATTTCTTCCTGAATAACTTCTCATGCTTTTCTGCGGTGGGGATGTTTCATAACATTTATCTTGGGGGAGAGCCATTGACTGCTTCAGAGATTTATGAAAATAAAAAGAAGATAAAAAGGGGTTTGGGGGATATTGAGATCTTAGATCTTTGATCTTTACCAGGAAAATTTAAAACCTTTTGGATGAGTAGCATTCTTGGAGCTTGTTAAGTCATCTCAGTAAAAGAATCTGGTATTTCAATTTGCAGTTTAGTTGCTAAGCTATCGGGTACTGCAATTTCCAATTCCAAAGTATGTATATACTGTTTCTGGTCTAGTTCGTGAATGTGATGGTAGTTTTTTAGTTTAGTAGCACGAACTTCATTGCTATTTGTGAACTTTATTGATCTGGTAAATTTGGTTTGTGACAGCTATTACGTCTAGGGGTGAACCTGAGGAACTTTCCCACCAAACCCGTACCTGCCACATTTGCCGTTCTCTTCCATGTTGGCATTGGAGCAGTTCTATTGCTCTATGTGTTTTTCTGGGTGAAGGTTAGTATTTCTTGTACATTTAAAACTTCACTCATGTACAAAGTGGATTGCATATAATATAGATTAAAGCTTGAACTTTGAATGTTGTGAGTGCAGTTGGATCTATTCCAAACACTGAAGCTACTTGGTTTCTTGGGAGTAATCCTTGTGTTTGTTGGGCATAGAATCCTATCCCACCTGGCCGCTGCGTCAGCCAAGTTGAAATCTGCCTGAGCTTGAGAAAGGAGGACAAATAAATTAGTCGTTGAACATTTTAACTCAAATTTTGTAGGTCCATTTTGACAACATTTAAGTTCTCTATTACGAATCCTAGTCGTAGTAACGTTAAGAAAATTTGCTGCTCATTATTTAAAGCTTCGATGCCTGTTTATTTTGGTAGTAACAAACGCCAACATCAATATAAACAAGTTATAAATCGTCCAAACATTCATAATCTTTCTAATTCTAAGTTACCTTTTTGTGGTTAACTAGGAGTGGGCAAAAATAAATAAAAGAAAGAAATTCTCTAAGAATACTATAGATTTATGAGTACCTATAAAATTAAGATAAAACTCGTTTAAGAGGAGAAGGAAATTTATATTAGGATAATCTTAACAATTAAGTTTTTTTAGAATAAAACTTCATCACATTATTAAAAACATGAAATTATTATAGACTTTTCTCTAATTTTAGTTAGTTTTTTTAAAATATAAGTGATTAAAATAGAAAAATTAAAAAAATTTATTGATTATCCAATATAGGCTCAGGTCTAAGGCCACAATAAGTAATTAAAACAAAAGTAAACATTTTCTTTACAGATTTTTTTTTTTATCTCACAGTTTGTCCTTATTATTTATAGAAATTTGATATTATCAGAAAAAAAATTCTCAACCAACAATTTCATTCATAATAAAAGTTACAATACAATCATATTATTAAGAAAATCAAATTCCATTTCTCAATTGTGAATTCAATCCTTGCTAATCTTAAGTAAGCTTTGTGAAAGAACTTCTGTTCAACCTACGATCTAAAGTGTGCGCTTTCTCTTTTATTTATTTTTGTTTATTTATATTTATTATTTGCAAGAGCTTTTATCTATTTTAATGATTTTTTTTTTTGATAATTTTGTGTTGCAAAAGTGAAGAATTGTCTTTTATTATACATTTAAAAGTAGCAATTTTATGGCATTGAATCTTTAATAACAAGAATTATGTAATTTTTAAAGTTTATATGTTATTTAATTTTTTTATTTTAAAATAATTTAATTAGAATTGAAGAGTATATTGAATATGAATGAGTATATAATAATAATTATACCTTTAAAATTTAATAATGTAACAAAATTTTAGTGATATTTAAAACCTTTAATTTTTAAAATTATCTTAATATAAATTATTCTCTATTTCTTAATTAAATTTTAGATAATAAATCTAATCACTACAATATTCTAGGAAACCAATAGAGGAATTCTTTTGAGAATGTTGAATCAAATTGGATGAAATAGAAATATAGTAGGGTCCATGAATTTAACAAAAAAATAATTTGGTAAAAAAAAGAAGATAAAAAACAAGACAGAAGAATGTCTATTACGTTCTACAGTAAAGATAAAAAATTAGTGAAGAATAAAACAAAGCTACAAAAGCAAAAAAAAGTAGAGACGAGCATTGGCATCAACCCAAGCCTGCAATAATGAAAGTACATATAATATAAAATGAAAGAGAAGTTGAATTGCAGTGAGTCTTTATTCGGAGTCCTTAAGGCTTTCACTTGTAAGCCACATTTTCTTCTGAATTATGAACACTACATCATCCTCATCTTGCTCCACCAGCTGAGAATCTGATATTGCCACTGATTCCCAGTGTAATGCTCCTAAATATTTCTTTATCACTTCCGCTATCGATCGCTTATCATTATAAATGATGTAACCTTTAGGCCTCAAGATTCGGTCCATTTCTAACAACAAATCCACAATGCTACATCCCCTCCTTTCGATATCAGAGAACACAGTCCAAGCATGGATCAGATCGTAAGTTCTCGGATACGTCGAGTAGCTTTCGCACCTGTTGGTTTACAGGGACACAAACCTTAGCAACTAATGCAATAATTGTGAGCACAACCATATGAAAAGACGTGGTTTACATACCAGTTATGCACGCTTCCTAACAGTCCTCTGTCATATACTATCTTGAGAGTGTTGGGTCCATCTTCGGGCACCACATTCATAACCCAAACCTCTTTGTTACTCAACGCAGCTGCAAATGAACCCAGGTTTGCTTTCATGTCCATCACATTTCTAAACGTATCGGACTCGAGATTTTGACCGAAAACAGTCCAATAGTGTTCAACTCTTCGTTGCCAAAGTTCCTGCAACACATCAACCAACCCAACCATGATTAAGCCAGTTTCTTCATGCATGCACCATGCAGAGATGAAGAGGTAATATAAGCCTCGTGAGAGGTTACCGTGTCCTTTATGAACATATCATCGGAGTAGCCTAAATCAGCGAGACGGGGAGGCGGCGTTGTCAAACGAGCAGGCCAAGGAGCCAACGCACTCCCTTTTGATCTATGAACCTCTGATAGGGTCAAAAACAGCATTCAAGTATCAAGAAAACAAGCAAAAGGAAAGCTGCGTGCATGAGCCAGATAAAAGGGGGCAAAGGGCTAAAAGTACTCACGGTTAGAGTAAGGAGTGATACAAGCTTCCATCGGAACGCCCCACACGAGATCCGGATCATCATCAGATCGGCACATGGGAGGTTGAGTACCAGGCTCTCTTTGCATAAAACAGTCATTTGTCAAGGGTTTAACCCAAATAACAGTTTGGTCTCTTTTAACTGCGATCTTCCAACACATCCGCTCAACGAAGGCGCTCATTGCTCTAAATATTCGCAAATCTTCTTCATCTTGTGCATATGCCTCAGGGGATGAATAGGCAAAATAGCCTCCAGGCCTCAGTATCCTGTCTAGCTCAAGAAGAAGGATCCCATTCCTTTGAAGCCAATCAATCCTGCAACGAGAGCAATGTGCAAGTTCGAAAGATCGACTTGGGTAAGGAAGCCTCTTCGTCCCTAAAACACCGAGATACGCCGGGATTCCTCGCTCCAGAGCAAACTGAATCTGGTTTTCATGAACATCATTTGGTGCTAAAGACATTGTAAGAATATCATACGCCAGCAGGTATCCTCCGAAACTAGCAACTCCGCATCCCGCATCGAAAACCGTTCGGACGTTTCCCTCGTTGTTCATACTATTCTTCGGAAAGTTCAGCATCTGCCAGTTGAAACACATGAATATTAACAATTGCAATATATCTAAAACAGCCAGTGGTTTGAGAGGGCAAACTCACTCACATTTGCCATTGACGCAAGATATTTATCTGCCCCATAATGGAAGTGAGTTCCTCCACCAGGGAAAACAACCTTGTCACCTTTGACAACCATCCAGTTCTGGTCGGATTTTTCAGTAGCAAGATGAGTGTGCGGTATGTTGGCTTTCCATATCTGATCCCGACTTTTCGGCCACTTGATAGGGACCTGCAACAATCCAGAAAACTGGAAACTTTATACTGCATGGTACTAAGAAATATATGAAGTTGGCTTAATTTGATTTAAAATATAGGAAAACTAGACTGCAACACTTGACCCTGTATCCAGGTGGAGGAGGAATCAAACAATTGTAACGTTTTTCAGGCAATGGACAATGTCTTTCATAGTGTTCCATTACAGATAAATCCAACTTCAATCTTATCTGGTATATAAGATTCCTGTCTAGGCAAGGTATTATCTCGGAATGTCGATCATCACAAACCTTGGAAAACAAACCAATCGTGATGTCAGCTAATCCATATACAAACATACAGCTGCAAAATTGTAAGACAAGTTGGCTTAATCTTATTAAGGTTCACTCACTGGGAAACTCTTTGGTATGAACCCATCATCAGCATCTTCTTCGTGTTTAGTGGAAGTATCAGTGTTATCTTCATCCCCACGCCAGTATGATGAACCGAATTTCCTCAAAGATTTACTTCCATACTCGAGGGCCGACGAACCACGGCTTCGGGTGTATGCATAGAAGCAACCGCAACAGAATACCAACACTATAATCCAAGTGATCAATCGTTTCTTTGGATTCACATCAGCTCTTCCCCTTGTCATATCTTTTCAGATCATCCAAGTTACCTAATCAATAATTCATTTAAACAAAATGCCTCAAAATTTAAGTAGTTTTTCTTTGAATCTTCCCTACTTGCATGTCCAAAGCTGAAAAGAAAAATTGCACAGTCTCAGCTATTAATAAAATTACCGTAACTTTAAAGAATGCCACATTTAAAACAAAAACAAAAGATGGAGAGTTTCTGCATGTTGTAGTGTAGTATTCATTACTTGCCTGGAAAGAAAAAATAACTTTGAAAGTTTTGTAAAAGAGGGAAGAGCACGTTTGGACAAACAAAAATGGGAACATATAAATATATATATTATATTTTCTTTAAGAGAATTTTCAGAATGTTAAAAGCTGTTTTAGTTTTCAGAGTGTAAGTTAAATGATGAAGAGAGATAAGAGACAGAGACGAAGTTTAACGACAATGAAGGTTGTCGTTTTGTTAGTTTCAGGTGTTGACGGCGATCTTTCCGGGGAATTTTGTTAGAGATTTAGAACAAATCTTCCTTTTTGTTATTTATTATTGTTGTTGTTGTTTTCCAGTCAAACAATCGAAAATACTGGAATTGAGCTGACGTGCATGCAGGCTAAAACAGAAATCTTTTGAAGTCTTTTTTCTTTTTTGAAAGTTGCTACAAATCTATTGCGAATTACCATTTTCAAGCAATTATACAGTAGATAAAAAAATTGGACAGCATTCATCCATGGCATAATCGACAAAACGTAATTATATACGTTGTGACTTGAATTTAAGTTTTTTTTTTTTAAATGTAAATTTGTTTGTTTTTGTTATTTAAAAAAAATATTTTTAATATTAATAAACTTTAATAGTGATAGATATCAAGATCAGGGTTCTTTATCAATAAACTTAAAAGATAAGACTCTAATCCTCATAATTTAGGATACAAAGAAATGATTCTACAATAACCTCGACATGTGTTAAGGTTAGTTTTTTTTCAAAGATTCTTAAAAAGGATTTTTATGCTTACACTAATAAGATTTTGATTTGTGATAACAAATTTCAACACTATTTTTTATTTATTTTTTTTAAGATTTTGTTATGGACCAAAATGAAATTCAAATTTTTATCAAATGACAATCACTTTTGTTTTTATTTTCATTGTAAATGTTGCGTTTTGGACTCTTTTTAATAATATGGTGTGTTTTGGGCATTAGGTTGTTAGGATAGGAGTGTTTAATGAAATGATGTGTTTTAAGCTTAGTTGTGACAACTGTTAAGGATCCGTTTATCTCCTTTTTAGCCACCAATCAGGTAAAAGAGGTGGTTATGAAATTGGAATTGGTTTTCTTACTCTCCCTGCTCATCTTTCTCGTACTCTCTTATCTCTTTCTGGTCATTTCTCTCTCAGTTTTTCAACCATACCAAGGGTATTGGAGTTGCAACGATCCTGATGGCCGGTGATGAAATTACAATGAGGTTACAGAAAGATGTGGGGGTGATACAGTAGGAACTTTCTTAGCTGCAAGTGAATCTAGCACAGGTTGATGCTCGAATGGATTCTTGTATCAAATAGTTTCAAGAGGAGATAAAAGGGGAGATTCAGGCCAAGTTTCAAACTCTCTTTGAGCAGTATATAGGGCATATGTCAGTAGCTGCTACCGGGTTTTCATCAGATAAAGGTAAGGGAATACTTGGTGGTACACCTCTAGGATTCCCACCAAAAGAATCTTTGATGCTATCTCCTATGGTTGATTCTGGACATGTAGGCCTCCTTTCAAGGGCTAATACATTGGATTCAACGGGAAGAACTTTCAAGCTCAAATGTCCATGTTTTATGAGGGGATTTCAAAATATGGTGGTCTAAATTGGAGCAATTTTTCGAGGTTGAGGGTGTTAAGGAACAGGCTAAGGTAAGAATAGTTATGCTCCATTTGGAGGGCAAGGCCTTAGACTAGTATAATTTCTTTTGCCAAAGACAAGGGGTCTTCATCAACTCACTTAGGATACTTATGCCAGGGGCTTGCAAGAGAGGTTTGGCTCTACCAACTTCCTAGACCCAATGATTGAGCTTGTGACTCTGAGACAATAAGAATTAGTGGATCAATTTCATGACCAATTTGTAAGTATTCTTAACCATCTACGTTTACTTGCGACCTATAACTGAAGCATATTTACAAGCAACCTTAAGGTAGAAATAGGTCAGTACCTTAGGTTGTTTAAGCCTCAAACATTAGTAGAGGGTTATTTGTTGGCTAGATAAGTAGAAGACATTACTCTTATGAAAATTGTGTTGGTTAGGGGAAGTGGAGGGTACTCTAAACCTCTATTTCCTAATCCGAGAATGCCTGTGACAAGTAGTAATGTTCTTACTTCTAGAGGACCTTTAGCAGTTCCTAGTGATCAGAGAACTCTTACCAAGTCCTTACCTCAAGCAAAAATGAAGGACAGAAGGAAAAGTGGCTTATGTTTCTGGTGTGCTTCAAAATATACACCAAGGCATAAATGTGGGAAATCTCAGCTCTACCAACTTATTGTAGAGCCTCAGCTTGACTCAATAGAGGACAACAAGGCTCAACCAGTAGACAAATTTTAGGATTTTTCTAAGCATTCGGAGAAAATAGACCAAGACACTGAATCTACAACTCCAGTCCTATCCTTACATGCTTTACAAAGATCTCAGGGTCATAATACTATGAGACTGTCAGCCAAAATTGGGCAGGTAGATGTAATCATCTTGGTGGATTCTGGTAGTACACAACTTTATAGACTCTAGGTTGGTTAGAAGACTCAATCTACCAATTGAACAGGCATGCCAAATGAAGATTATGATAACCGATGGATGAAGTTTATGCACTAGGGGATTGTGTAGGGCTATGGAGTGGCTGGCACAAGGACACAAGTTTGTGACTAACTTTATGGTCTTTTTAGTAAAAGGGTATGAGGTGGTGCTAGGAATATAGTGGATTTTATCTTTAGGATCCATTGCATGGAATTTGTTGGAAAAAAATCCTATTTGAAAATGGTTTTCTTGCACAGCAGAAAATCAAAATTTTGAAAACCGACCCGGTTTGTGATAGTTATAGCAATAAACATTAACCAAATTTGTACTTGTGTTTTCGGCTTAGTAGACGTTTGTTCTTCCTGGGTTTCAACCAAACGATCTTCTTCTCTATTCTTGTACCACAAACTGGGTTGAGTGTGGGCTTGAACATAAATATCACCAAAACAGGGCATTTTACCCTGAGTACCAATACTCGAGAAGTGGTATCGATACCAAAGTGAGCTACTGACTTCCTACACATTCGAAATATTATGGAGGTATCGATACTAAATACTCGATTATCGATACCTCTGTATAAAACAACATAAATATCACCAAAACAGGGCATTTAACACAACTATACCTATACCAATTCATCATGCATTTATAACCTCAAAGATTAGCATCAAAATATTTGAATTTTGCAATCCAAGGCGTCATTAATTATTTAAGCCAAGCAAATCAATGAACTTGAATCAAACGTCCATAGTTTCTATGAGAAATAAAATCGAGCAATCATCTAAACATCATGGAAATAAACAACAAACAAATCTACCACATTTCCTTATCCCCTCAGTTCACAACAATAGCTATAAAATCACTTACTCAAGCACTAAGTTTAATTTGGATCATTCCCTTGGAGTTTTCGCACCGCTCACATCGCAACGCTAAATATCTGAAATGGTTAGAAAGAGCAGTTGAGCTTACACAAGCTCAGTGAATGTCGAAATAACCACAAAGTATACCTAACATCAAAGCTTAAACAAGAGCATACTACTACACATTCACAACCATATTCTAACCAAGTCAAAATAACATATTCGCGCTTCATTAAATAATAAAACTAGCATATACTCTTACATGCAATTACACTCAACTCATATATATATGTAATTTATTTAACGATAATTCATCAAGACAAAACAACGTATCCATTGTAACAGCCCAGTTTAGCCCTATTCGGAACAATGGTTTCGGGACCACAAATCTGAGTAAAAAAAATACTTTAATATTTTTTTTGGTGTCTACAGCATGTTAATTTATATGTGTGAAATTTTTGTGATTTAATTTTATCGTTTGAGTGTTCGATTTAATAAAAGGACTTAATCGCGTAAAATGTAAAAGTGACTAGCTAATTGTTAAAGTGATACATTGTTATTGTTTTTATAATGTGGAGTCCTTAAGATGTAATTTGACCTTTGGAAACATGCATGGACGGTTATGGACATTGATTATAATGTTTTCAAATTAATTTATAAAGGTTAATTTAGTAAATTATGTGTTAAAATGATATTAAATAAAAATAAAACATAACAAAACATGCATGTGTTCATCTTGGTTGCCGAAACTTCAAAATAAAAGAGAAAGAAAAGATTTTTAAATGTTCGACCCTTGTGTTCTTCAAATTAGGTATGTGTTAAGCTTGGTTTTTGATAATTTTTACGTTTTTGATATTGTTGCTTCGTGTTTTAGCTAGCCCATGCTTTAATTTTTAGAATTGATGATGAATTTGAGATTTTCCATTGTTGAAAGCTTAATGATTTTTGTGTTTGATGATGAAAAATAAATAGGTGTTAATAGATTTTCATGGTTAATTAAGTGATTTTTAGTAAAAATGCCTATTTGGGATTAAATTGTGAATTTTGTAAATTGAGGGGTCAAAATGTGAAATAAATGAAAGAAATGGGCTTCTAGGGACCTTAGTGAAATTCAGCCAAGCATGGGTGTGGTGAAATTTTGAATATTTTGTGTTTTGTGAAATAGAGACTAAATTGTGAAAAATGTGAAATGTTAGGGGCAAAAGTGTAATTTGTCCATTTATGTGTTTTTGGATGAATTTGAATGAATATATGATTAAATAAGTCAAATTTATATCGAATTAGATCAAGGAAAGAGGAAATTGGATTTGGATCGGGGGAAATATAAAGTTGTCGAATAGTCGTTCCGGTTCGTTCGTCTTCGTCCGAGGTAAGTTCATAAGTATATAAATGTCGTTAAATTTGAATGTTTATATAATATATGTGCCGAATTAAATTATTACCTATATATGTGTTGATGTCGAATTAGTATAAGCATGGGAGAAATATATACGAGATGGAATCGATTGGTTTACGACGTCCGAAAGCCCCGTACAAACATTAGGAATAGTTAGGATACATATGTCATGGCATAGGATTCTGATATGTGATTTCGTGTTCGATAGTGGCATCGATTTGTGATTTATGTGTAAGACCATGTCTGGGACATCAACATCGTATATGAGTTCGTGTAAGACCCTGTCTAGGACAGTGGCATCGATATGTGATTACATGTAAGACCAAGTCTGGGACGTTGGCATTGTACAAGCTTTTCGACTATCTGAGTATTCTTATTAATTCCGAATGGTTCAATGGGCAATATTGAGTTAAGATCGAATGTGAAATTGGGCTAAAAGTTTCAGATACGTACTAAGTTGTATGATTATGAAAGTAAGGTAAGTATATATTTGAGATTAATACATGAATCATGCATGATAGAAGAGAGATTTATATATGCTTATGAGCATGTTTGTATTCGATCAAGTTTAGTATAATATGTTAATGTTTATGTGATGATATATGAATTTGCAAGTATGATAAATGTATATGTGATTAAGGTTTGTTTGATTCGGCTTAGTTAATTGAATTATGTATGTTATTGAAATGTTTTAATTGCTTATGACTTACTAAGCTATTCAAGCTTACTCTGTGTGTGTGTGCGTTCATTGTTTTATAGATTGTAGAAGCTAGTTACAAGCTCGGAGATCGTCAAGGAAATCCGTCACACTATCGATCACTATTTCGGTATTTTAAAAGCTTAAATTTTAAACCTATGGCATGTATAGTCTAGCACTTGTTTTGGTTAGTTTTGAAATTGTAAATATAAAGCCATGCGAAAATGGCTAGATATGATGTTTAAGTTTATGCAAATTTTAGTCATGGTATATATATGTGTGTGAGGTGTTTGGCATATTTGCTAATGGTTGTGTAATTTGGTTATGGTTTAAGCCTATTTTGAAAGCAACATGCATATTGTATGTATATGATGTACTTGGTATATGCATGATGATATAGTCATGAGGGTTGGTATGATTAAGTAGATGAAAAGTTTTTGTTATATGTGTATGAAATTGAATTGGTTATTTAGGTTTGGATTGTAAATGATTTTGGATGTTGAACGAGTGATGTTTAGACATGTTTCATAGTATATGAAAAAGACATGATATGACTTAATGTGATTGTTCGAAAATGACTCAAATTGATATAATCATATGTGCATAGATTTGTGATGAGTTAAAAGGAATATTTGATCTAGATATAGTGTTTGTTATGTGTTATTAATATAAATGTATGTCTAGTATGCCGTGTGGATATTATAATATAAGTTAATATACTGGCTAAATAGATGATGTGATAAATGGAAAAGTAGGTACATGTTTTAGGCTTAATTGGTTGGCTATATAAGTACAGTGGATAAAGGAAAATAATTATTATGATTTATAATAACCTTGGTATTTGGTAAATAGGTGTTTTAGGTATGAATGTATTTCGGCAAGTATGTTTAAGTTGGTGGTTAGTGCTTTAGTAAAATGCATATTGAATATTGACATTAAATGTACATTTGGTTATATTATTGGATTCTTAATGTCGCATATGTGATTGGTTTGAGTATATATATACATTGGTTTGATTAGTTTCAATAAGTGCATGTGCAAGAGTATTAAAATGAAATATTTAATATTATAGTAAATGCATAATGGTTTACTTAGTGATAGTTAAAGTTTTAAATTGCATTAAAAGATATCTTTATGTAATTTCTATTTATGAAATGGGAAAATGTTTGATTTATTTTATTTGGGTATTCGAATACCATTATAGTGATGAATATATAGGTTGAGTTATGTATCTATAAAGTGTATATTATAAGACATTAAGACATGTTTATTGACTTGAGAACATGATGTATGTTTGATATGAATTCGGTTGAACTTTAAGATATGAATAATTTATACAATATGATTTATGTTTATTATTTAATTAGTAATATGTTATATATATATGAATATGATTTATTTTTTGCATGATCGTAAAATGTGCTATTATGTCTAGTAATGCCTCTTAACCCTAGTCCGGCGATGGATACGGGTTAGGGGTGTTACATCCATGCTTTAATGACCCACAAGTCTAGCTTATATATTCACATGCATTTACACACAACATTTACATGTTTTAATCAATTAATGATAATTTGGCAACTTGGAAACATGAAACATAAAAGTGGGCTTTATCACCACACATTGGACACACGGATCTCCATCACACCAATGACTCAAAGAGTCTAACATATCCCATAAGTGTAGAATAAAGCTAAACACTCTCTAACACACCAACATATCCCGGTGAATGGAGCTTGGCTCGACATTCCCTTATCCCTCCAATTTGTATGGGGGCCTCAATGCCCAAATCACAAAACACAATGGTGAGCACTCACAATCCATGACATGCCAACTATATCCAGCAGTTTCACGAGATCACAAGGCCAAAGTATCTGCAAATACACACATTTAATTACTGTTCTTATGCACTTAATCTTTGTTCATAAACATCAATTCACATCACAATTTGTACACATAACACACTTATCAGATTCACATTTAATTGCATTTTAAGTGCCACAACTATGCTCATTAAGTTCACATATCCGATCACATATGAATGCATTAAAAATTAGATTATCACATACCACATACCAATATTCACTTACTTTACCTGTCACATCAGCATTACATTATACAATTCAACACATATGTACTTATCGTTTTCTATACACTTTCACTGCACATTTATATCATTAACACAACATTATCACTATCATTTGGCATGTTTAATATGCCCACAACTAACACATTCATAAGAACTATTACAATATATATCACATATCACATTATAACAACTTAATACTCAATCCACTTCACACAATCACATTATCACAACTTAATACTCAATCCACTTCATACAGTCACATACTTTACAAATTAAATGATGGGTATAAGAAAGCTTACGCTCGGAACTTAAGATAGGGGTTTAAACTATTCCTAATCTCCTGATTAACACTATGAATTGTGTCTGCAAGTAGTGATTCCAAACACTCACCATTTACGCTTTCGCCTAGTTGTCGAAAGCTTAAACTAGCTTTTCCTTGCCTTTCGCCTTACTTGAAAAGGGTCTTAATGATTATGAAGCTTCACCAAAGTAAATCACACAATAAACATAATAAATATTCAACCATAGTCACTCCTAAATCAACCAACAATGTAGGTCTACGCTAGTTTCTCTTGGAATTGAAACTTTCAACTTGCAAACTTGAAACTCAAATATCTCAATCTCTACCCATTCCCTTTGCCTAAAACCGATTCCAATCATCTAATTATTCATCTACGACTGATTCTTAACCCTCAAACTATACAAAATTACACAGATTCGTGGGAACTCATTAAATAATATTTTTTTATGAAAACTCATTAAAACTTAGAATCTCTTAACGAAACTTTAGGGAAATTTTAGAACCCTTCTAGTCATACCAAAACGAGTTGGAAAACACTTTGAAACATCGATTTCATTCAAAATTCAAAATCCACCATTAATGCTCCAAATTTTGAGATTTATTCTAAACTTTTGATTCAATAAATAAAAACTCAATTTAAAAGGCTAGATATCATAAAAAATAATAGGAAAAACAAAATATTACCGTCGTTGAGAGAAAAATGAACGTTTGATAAAAAATCAGAAAACCCACAAGTTTGAACAATAGTTAAATCAATGGTGTTTTTAGTGTTTCTCTTTGAATTTGGGAGGGATTTGGTGTTTAAGATTTTATGGAAATTAAAGTATTAGAGTTTGGAAGATCAAAATAGATGAAGAGTATATAGGGATTTCAAAAGGCAACACAAATAGGTGAGGGAGAAAAGAGTTTCGTGAGTTTTCTGTTGAAAGAGGGAAAAACAAGTTGATTTAAAGTTTTGGTTTATTTGCCTTTAGATCACTCCTAATTTAAACCCTGTTGCAAAACAATCCATTTTTAAAAATTAAAGATCTTTTTTTACATTATTTTCAAAAATTGATTTAGCTTTCAAAAATTCATAGAGAAAAACATTTTCGATATACCATGTTTCGAATTTTCGAACACATCTCAAACCAAATTCCCTAAATTACCCTCAAATCTCCTAAGCCCAATTTTCGGGTGTGACACATATAGGATTGCAAATGGATCATGTCCATTTCCATTTTCATTTTCGTTTCCATTTTTGAAAACTTACTTTCATTTTCAAATGATTTTATTTCTCCATTTTGAAGAAAACCATAATCATTCCTCAATGTTTCCCATTTATGTTTTCCTATTCACTATGTTCATTTCTATTCAAATACACAATTTATTTCTAGTTTCAATGAGCTAGCGAAGGGATCGATAAGACATATGTAGTTGAGGTTGATCTGTCGCAATTTGTTGTAGCAGATTAAACTATTTTTTGCACTTTAAGATCTTGAAAGCAAGCATTTTCAGTAAGTTTTAATTATGTTTTCATAAGTTTTCTTAAAGTTAATAAAATGTACAGAGTGAGTCTTTTATTGACCTCAGGGGTTGAATGAGGTCTAAGGGTGAGCTAATGAACTTGGTAAGTGTGTAGGAGACCATTAAAAGGCATAATAAGCTAATACTGGTCACTATGTCGTAACATGAAATGATCAATGTCGCAACATAGGGAGCATAATGGAGGAATCACGAGACTACCTTCAATGTTGCGACACAGGTTAAGGATGTTGTGACATACCATTGAAGATATCCCAAGAGGAGTACATTGACTCCTATGTCGCAACATAGGACCTGGTGTGTCGTTGTAATATCCCGAATTAGGGCCTAATCGGAATAGTGGTTTCGTGACCACAAATTCAAGATAGAAATAATTATTTTATAATTATTTTGAGGTTTATGATATGATTGCATGATTGTGTGAAAATTTTGTGAAGAAATTCTATGCATAAAATGCTTAATTTGAAGTTAGGGACTAAATCGAATAAGTTGTAAAACTTGCATTCTAGAAGTTTTTAGTATGAAATTGCTTTGAAATATTAATTAGGAGGTCTTAAATAGCAATTTGACCAATTTCTAAAATTTTGGACAAAAATGAGCATGTACATGAAAATTTTCAAAGAAAGGTATTAAGGGCATTTTGGTCATTTGGATAATTAATGAAATAAAATGGGAAAAATAACACAAAATAGTCATCTTCCCCATTTTAGTTGCTGCCGAAACTTCACTCTCACCATAGCTAGGGTTTCTTCAACTTTCAAGCTTCATAGTAAGTCCATTCTAGCCCCGTTTTTCAAGTTCTTTACGTTTTTGGAGTCCCGGTAGCTCGATTTAGCTTATGCTAGCAATAATTTAACCTAGGGTTTATATTTGGAAAAATACCTATAGGTGAAATTTGTGTATTTTGGTGTTTTATGATAGAATATGAGGTTTTAAATTATGTTAGACAACTTGTACTACTCGATTTTAAGCAAAAACGAGTAAAAGGGCTTAATCGGTAAAAATACCTAATAGTCATAAGTACATGTTAGAGTGAGAATTTGATGTTGCTATAGAAGGGAAAAGTGATCAGCATGTTGTAAAACATAAGAATAAGGAATAAAGTTTGATCCCGAGCCTAGGGGCAAAAGTGTAAATATGCAAAAGTTTAGGGGTAAAATTGTAATTTTGCCAAAATTTGAATTAAGGATTAATTTGATAATGTGAGTATTAAATAAGCTAAATGTGTTATTTTAGATCAAGAAAGACGTGGAATCGACCCCAATCGAGGAAAAGAAAAGATTGTGGACTAAATTGCAAAATCTTTGTATTTTGGTATCAAGGTAAGTTCATGTGTAAATAATGTAACATAATTGTTATTTTTAAGCTATTGATCTTAATTATATGATATGCTGATTTTTATCATGAAATATATGCTTTGTGGTTAATTTCGAATAAAATGCAAATTATGTGAATTACTTATTAAACATAATTGTTACTGAGTATTGGTTCCGGCATTCTACGGAAGTCGGCAAGGATATGTGTTTGAGGAAAATCCCGTTTGAACCTTAGGAATAGATTAGGATACAAGTGACATGTCACTAGGATGGTTGAGCATCCGAACTCATTGAGTTGAGTCCGAGTTCACTTATGGATGCGAATGTCCGAACTCGTTGAGTTGAGTCCGAGTTCGTGAGATGTAACTAGGCATCCGAGCTCGTTGAGTTGAGTCCGAGTTCACTTATGGATGCGAACGCCCGAGCTCGTTGAGTTGAGTCCGAGTTCGCTTATGGGCGGGTTACATGATTGCTTGATTGCATATGTGGCACTTATGTGCAAGTTATCCATGTATCCGAATTATATTCCAATGTGTTCAACGGGTAAAGTTCTACTCAAATGGAGGAAAACTCGAGATGTAAAGAGGCGTATTGGTAAGTGATGTGAAATGGATATTTTGTATAGGTATGTATTTAACCTTCGGGTTGAGTATTGATACAATCACGATTAGGTAACAAGATGATGAAAAATGGTTAGAAATGTGATATGTGTTTTGGTGATGCATGCTAATGTTGATTGGTATGATTGCTTTGATATGTTACTTATTATTTGCATATGAACTTACTAAGCATTTATGTGTACTCCCTCCTTCTTACTCATTTTAGTTTTGGACAAGCCAGCTCAGGAGTCGGGATAGGTCGAAGGATCACCACACTATCCTAAGAACTTTTCTGATAAATGGCTTGTAAATTTAAGTATGACATGTATAGCAATATACCTATTTTGTGTAAATGATCTTATGATATGGTGATGGAATGGTTGAGAAAATGCTTGATAATGATAAATTATGGAAATGGTTAGTTTAGATTATGTTTGATGTTGTGGAGAGCTATTAGGATATCTAATTCATGAAAACCCATAAAAAGGGGTGAAATTTGCCATAAACAGAATATTGCAGCAACACTGATGTGAGTTTGAAAATTTACTAAAAATCATAGAAATTGAATTTTGTGATGGATTAAATATAAAATTGAAGCTTATTATGTATAGTTTCACATGAAACAAATGAAACAGGTAAAGGAATTATATGTTAGAAGATATTTGAATTTTAGTGAAACAGGGTCAGAGTAGTTTCTAGATCCCTTGTTTCAACTTTAAAAATTCACTATAAATTGTACAGATATAATTAGGTAGTGTATTTTATATTCTCGGAATCCTTATTGAGTCTAGTTTCAGGAGGAACAAACTTCATAAACATATGAATTTTTTACAGAGAGAAATGTGGTTCGTAGTAAACAGAGGTCAGTCCAGTCAAGTCCTGTAACAGGGGTAACTTTAACTAATAAACTGTACTAATTGGCCCAACCAAAAATTCTAGAAAAAATTTATAGATAGGTATATAAGTTTAGATTCAGGGAAAATTTACGGATCTTGATTTCGAGTTTTGTAACTCGAGATATTATTTTTCTTGTGACTGTGACGCAAGTAGCTTAAAAGCTGTGAATGTAGAAACAAATAATCCAAAGTTCTAAAAATGTTAAATTAAGCTTAGTAACACCTCATACTCGACTCCGGTGACGGTCTCGGGCGTGGGGGCGTTACAGTCGCGACATTGACTTTGGATGAAAACTAACAAGAGCCAGGGATATTTTGGTCCATACAATCAAATTTAAAGCTTGGGAACGTTAGCTAACCTAGGGTTAAGGATGACCACCACCTAAAATCTATAAATAGGCTCATGTGTTACACATTAATCGATAACACCTTCTATTGGCTAGATTCGCAGGCACCTAGATCAATCACGACATGAAACGAACTTCCAAGAATATTCCTACAAAATTTCCTCCCCATTAGCAAAACGGTCTAGTTAAGAAGGGAAATTTCGATGTTTAAGCAATTAAAAGGAGAAAGCCTTCATGAAGCATGTGAGCATTTCAATATGCTGATTCAAAAGTGCCCACACCACTAATTTCTTGAGTGGTTACGACTATAAACTTTTTACAACGGGTTGGATGCGCATTTGAGGTCAGGATTAGATGGAGCAACAAGAGGAGCCTTGATGAACAAAATATATGAGGATGCATACGAATTAATAGAAAGTATGGCAATAAATTCCTACCAGTGGCCAGCTGAACGTTATACATATGACCAAAAACCATCTACCGTGAAGGTTATCCAAGAAGATGACTAATATCAGTAATTATTGGACAGAATCAACCGAGTCGAGGCTGAAAAGGGTGCATCAGATTTCTATGGAGGAGACAAGCCACTATTCCACTATATTAATAATCATACCAATGATGTGAACTACATCAAAAATAGGGGTGGAAATCCTTATTCAAATACATATAATCCCGGATAGAGAGATCACCTGAACCTGAGATGGGGAGGAAACCAAGGAGGAGGTAATAGCTCGAATTAAGTTAAAAACCTCCTTATTTGTAGAAACCTCAGGACAGGGCCAACCCAAATGGCTATACTGTATGTGGTCAATGTCTGGATACAATAGAAGTGGAAATGCAGTCAATGAGAACGGACGTGAAATAGGTGCAGTCTGAGTGCACCAATTCAACGAGAACACTGACTAAACTCGAATATCAGATGAGCCAATTGATGAGCATGATGGGTGATATAAAAAGACAAATTGGCACAACTATTCCTAGTACTACTGAAAATAATCCTCGTAGACAAAGGAAGGAGCATGTGAAAGTAATAGCACTCAGATCGGGTAAAGTACTGAGTAGCCCAGAAAACCCAACTCAGGAGGTAAATAGGGAGAATACTGATGATCTTCAAGTAGAACCCCTAAAAGTTGAATATGAACTGGAGTTAGAGGAAGTAATCGCACCGATAGTTGAGCTAGAGAAAGAAACAACTAAAGATTCTGTCTTTGCAAAGATACCATTCTCCTCAAGGCTAAAAGAAAAGCAAAAGCGAGATGAAGACCAGTTTGTGAGTTTTCTAAACTTGTTTAAACGTTAAATGTTAACTTGCCTTTAATTTAATTAATTGAGAAAGTCCCTAAGTACACCAAGTTTTTAAAGGAAATTATGTCTAGGCGTAGGGAGATTAAGGTAGGCGAACAAGTTAATATAAGTGCTTCTTATAGTGCTATTATCTCGAAAAAGGTTCTTTAAAAGTTGAAAGACCCGAGAAGTTTTACTATTTCTATAGAGACAGAGAGCATTCATTTTAATAAAGCTTTATATGGCCTAGGAGCTAGTATTAATTTAATGCCTTTATCCATTTTTGAAAAACTCAGGTTAGGAGACCTTAAAAATACCCATATAACACTCTAGAAATTGGAATTTTGGGTAAAAACATAAATTTCTGAGTGTTACAATTTTGAAAATGGATAAAGGCATTAAATTAATACTAGTAAAAATACCCATATTTAAACTGTAACACTCTAGAAATTGGAATTTTGGGTAAAAACAGAGCTTGTGTCGCAATACGATAACCCCGTGTCACAACACCAAGGGCAGACCTGAAAAAAATTGAAAAAATCATCTCAATTTTGTGACATGGACTTTGTGTGTCATAGCACTGAAGCCAATATACCCAAGAATTAAAAAGTCCAGAGTGTGTTGCGACATCAAACCCCAGTGTCGTGACAACGTTAATCTAATAGGGATGTCACGACATGGAACCCCTATGTTGCGACATTGCTGTAATCTTCTGTAGGGTTGACTCGATTCAATCGCACAACCCGGTTTACTAAACCTAATTTTTACCCAATTTTAACCCTCAAAATACTCACTTTTAAACCTAAATATACATTATCTCACCCTTTAAACACATCCTAACACTCTAAACACCTTAAAATTCTCTTAAAACTAAAACCTCTTTTCATTAAAACCCTAAATCTATAACCTTTCTTTGCTAGTTGCTAAATGCAAGATTGTAACAACCAGTGGAGAATGAAGAAGTAAGGATTACAACATCAAGGTCAAGGGTTCTAAACTTCCCTTTTACTATTCCATTGAATATATTGCTTGAATATCTCATCTGTAGATTTTAGCAAATATGCCTCCTAGGAAGCCTAAAAAGCTGATTGTGCAGGAATCACCAATGGTCTTGAATCCCTTAAAATTTTGAAATCAAAATGCTGAGAATTACTATCTTTAACTTAAAGGCAAAACTTTTTATTCAAGAAAAGGGATTCGAACCAACAATGGTTCTTTGCAAAGAAATATAGTCATTAGTCTAATACCATAGATGAGAACGTTATTGCGTAATCCCTAAAGAAAATGTTGTTGTTCCTTTAATCCAAGAGTTTTATACTACTCTTAGAGATCAAGAAAAAAAGAGACCACACAGTGTCCGGTGGAATACATTAACGATGAGAGGTAAGGATGTTCCATTCAACTCAAAAACTATTTGTGAATTTTATGATGCTCCTTATTATGAAACTGATTATTTAGAAACTAGTGACTTAAATAAATTTGAGGATTTAGACTTGGAGAGCATCATAAAATATTTAATTGGAAATCGTGGTGAATGGAATCTCCGTCCAAATACCAGACTTTTGACCAATTTTAATCTGGAAATCATGTTTCCAATAGCAAAGATGTGGATGCAATTTATATGTACTAGGATAGTCCCTACACAAAATGTCTCTAACGTAAATACTTTTAGAGCTATCCTGCTATATGGTATTTTACAGAAAAAACAAGTATGCATTGGAGAGTGGATTTATCAAAACATGAAGCATTGTGTCAGTGGCCAAAAGGTTGAGATTTTCTTTCCCCATCTAGTGACAACACTTTGTAAAAGAGAAAACATACCTATGGAATAGAATGAACAATTTGTGCACCCAACAAAGAGTTTGATTGGTGATTCTATGTACACTTACTATGTGGAACTTAACCGAAAACAAATTATGGATTGGAATTAGAGGTGAAAGGAAAAGTTGGATGTGCCTCCCTCACTCAAAAGAAAAGTAACGATGAGAACAAGAAAAACAGGTGAGAGCAGCAAAGCTAAAATAAATTGGATGATATGATGGATGCAAGAAACAGGCCTAGTTTCGCAAGAATTCACACGGAAAAACAACATAAGAGTTCCAAATTACATAAGAGTTCCAAATTATCTATCAGATATGTTTGGCCAATCACAAACCCATCAGGAAGGGGAAGAGTAAGAAAGTGAAGAGGACAAAGTGATGAAGTAGGAGATGAGGAGACATTCTTTGAGGAGGAGGATTGAAATTTTTAAGTTTTGTTTTTAACGATTGTATTAATTCTTTTTGGGATACTCTTAATTTACTTTTTTTTATAATTAGTAGTATATTATTGGCTGTGCTGTGTCCTGCTCTAATTTTCTACGTAGAAACCCCATATGGAGGAGGCACAATAATTGGAGCTTGCAACGAGGAATAGAGGAAGCAGTCACCAATAGCCGATGGAACTATCACGATCAATCGGGTAACTTCTTTCCTTATCTTTTTAGGGGATACACAGTGAGGACAATGTGTTATCTAAAGTGTGGGGGGTGACATAGAAATTTTGTTTTAAGTTTTTATGTGTTTCTTTGATTTTTCTTGTCATTAGTGTGCTTGAGCTTGTAGAAATAAAAGTCATTGGTTGAGAGTATGTACATAGGTTGATTGTATTTACAATAAATTTGGCATGAGGATAGGTGATTTTAATTTTTTTATTATTAAACTATTAAGTTCTATATATTACACTGTAAATAGGCATTAAAGTAATTGAATGTACCAGATGATATAAAGAATACAAGGAAATGAGCATGCTAGTATGAATGATAAATTGTTGAATTTATGGTTGTTTGGTTGACTAAAGTTGTGAATATAAAGATACATAGGGATGACCTAAGGCATTGTTTGGAATACACCAAAAGCCCAAAAGGCTAACCCTGTTATATATCTTTAGTACCTATTTTTGAGCTAGAAATCACTTCTTGATGAACCTTGGAGAGATCAGTGTGATATAGCAATCATAACCTTAGATAATATGTGCAACAACAAAAATTCAAGAAGAGAATCAAAACGAATAGAAAAATTACTTGAAAAGTAAAAGTATTTGTGAGTGAGATGTATTAAAATAGGAAAAAATGTGACACAGTCACAAAAGTAGAAAAGCTCATTCATTAATGCATAAAAACTTGTGAGCTAACCATGATTGTTATATTATGCTGTGACTTCCTATGTAGAAAAATAAGGAAGGTGAGAGAAGCAGACATAAGGCGGTGAGCGAGAAAAGGGTTACTAAAGGGAAAAATAGGGGACAATATGATGTGCCAAACTCTTTTCGCGCTTGAAACTACTTGATGCTTACTATTCTTGAAATCCATACCTGTTCTAAGCCTCAGAACATTACAAGTAGAAAAGCCCTATGTGATCTAGGTAGATTTGTTCACAATTTGAAATTATACTGAATAATTGCATTTATGGCTATTTGTATCATACTAGGATAATCAAATTATTTGTATAATTTATTGATGGATTCCACATTTGAGACCTTTAATGCTTGTATACTTTGTAATATACTGAACTTAGTTGTCTAATATCAAAAGTGGTAAGTCAGTTATATCTCGTGCCAATGTTATATGTGAATATGAGATGCTTATTCATGTGCTCCATAGCTAACACTTGTGCTATACTTGTTCAAGGGTCACCTTTCTGTTTATTGTTTTTGTTTGTTTATATGTGTAATTGTTATTACTGGTAGTGCCATTGACGAGATAAATTATTTTGTTTAGCAGTTACACAACAAGTTTGCTTTAAAGGATATGGGTGATCTTCATTATTTTTGGGGCATTGAAGTCAGTCGATCTACCTTTGGTAGTCTTCATTTATGTCAACAAAAATACATTCGAGAGCTTCTTGATCAGAGTTCTATGACTAATGCTAAAAGTGTGCATACGCCAATGGTCAGTTCGTCCATGTTGTCTAAAGATGAGGGTGAACGTCTTGCTGATCCAACTGAGTATCACAGTCTTGCTGGAGCACTTCAGTATGTTGTTTTAACGCGACCAGATATTGCTTATGCTGTTAATCAGGTCTGCCAGTTCATGCATGCTCCCACTAAAATTCATATGGTGGCATTGAAGCGTATCTTGCGGTATCTACGTGGTACTCTTTCTCATGGCCTGATGTTTCGTCATTCTGATCATCTACCATTGGTAGGGTATGCTGATGCAAACTGGGGTCTTGATTTTGATGATCGGCAGTCTACAATGGGATACTATGTGTACTTTGGTCATAAACCTATATTTTGGTCTTCTAAGAAACAACAAGTTCTTTCTCGGTCTACGGCAGAAGCTGAATACCGAAGTTTAGCTGCAGCCACAAGTGATATTGCTTGGCTTGTATCTTTGTTGACAGAACTCAAAATCTATTCGATTGATCCTTCGATGGTATGGTGTGATAACTCTAGTGCCGTAGCTGTTGCTGTAATATCCTGATTTTGGGCCTAGTCGGAATAGTGGTTTTATGACCACAAAATCCGAGATAGAAATAATTATTTTATAATTATTTTGATGTTTATGATATGATTGCATGATTGTGTGAAAATTTCGTGATGAAATCCTACGCCTAAAGTGCTTAAATTGAAATTAGGGACTAAATCGAATAAGTTGCAAAACTTCCATTCTAGAAGTTTTTAGTATGAAATTGTTTTGATATATTAATTAGGAGGTCTTAAATAGAAATTTTACCAATTTCTAAGTTTATGGACAAAAATTGGACATGGATGGAATTTTTGGAAAGTTTAGTAGTAAGGGCATTTTGGTCATTTAGGGGTAAAATGAATTAAAATACAAAATTAAAAGCCAATTTTGCTCATATTCAACCCCATGGCCGAATATAGCAAGGAGAAACCATGGCTAGGGTTTTTCAAGCTTCCAAGCTCGATTGTAAGTCCATTCTAGCCCCGTTTTTCAAGTTCTTTACGTTTTTGAGTCCCTGAGCTCGATTTAGCTTATGCTAGCAATAATTTAACCTAGGGTTTATATTTGGAAAAATACCCATAGGTGAAATTTGTTTATTTTGGTGTTTTATGATAGAATATGAGGTTTTGAATTATGTTAGACAGCTTGTGCTACTCGGTTTTAAGTGAAAACGAGCAAAAGGGCTTAATCAGTAAAAATACCTAATAGTCATAAGTACATGTTAGAGTGAGAATTTGATGTTGCCATAGAATGGAAAAATGATCAGCATGTCATAAAACAAAAGAAAATAGGCTGAAGTTTAATTTACGAGCTTTGGGGCAAAAGTGTAAATATACAAAAGTTTAGGGGCAAATTGTAATTTTTCCAAAATATGATTTTGGGTCAATTTAAATAATCTGAGTCCTAATTAGACTATATTTTAAATGATAGAGCAAGGAAAACTGAAATTCGGGCTAAAATGGGGAAAATACCAAGTTGTGGACGAAATGGTAAAAGTAGCCATTTTCGCATACTAGGTAAGTTCATATGTAAATGTTGGTAACATAGTTATTATTTTAAATATTTTTATGTTATTTAAATGATATGATAATTATTATGAAATATTATACTCGTGATAATTGTTTGATAATATGTCAAATTATGTGATATACTTGGAAAATGTAAAATACTACCGAGTATCGATGTCGATATTCGTAGAAAATGGTTGAGACACATGATTGGAAAAAAGGTCCCGTTGAACCTTAGGAATGGATTAGGATACAAGTGACATGTCACTGGGATATTTGGGCATCCGAACTCGTTGAGTTGAGTCCGAGTTCACTTATGGATGCAAATGTCCGAACTCGTTGAGTTGAGTCCGAGTTCGTGAGATGTAACTAGGCATCCGAGCTCGTTGAGTTGAGTCCGAGTTCACTTATGGATGCGAACGCCCGAGCTCGTTGAGTTGAGTCTGAGTTCGCTTATGGGCGGGTTACATAGTAGCTTGGCTACATATGTGGCACTTATGTGCAAACTTTCCATGTATCCGAATTATATTTCGATGTGTTCAACGGGTAAAGTTCTACTCAAATGGAGGAATACTCAAGATGAAAGGGACGTATTGGTAAGTGTTGTGAAATTGATACTTTGAACAGGTATGTACTTAACCCTCGGGTTGAAAAATCGATATAACAACAATATGGTAAGATGATAAATGAAAATATGATATGAATGTCTTGGTGATGATTATGCAAATGATGTTTTATGTTTGCTTATATGGTTATGTTACTTGCTATTTGCATGTGAACTTACTAAGCATTTATGCTTACTCCCTCCTTTTCATTCCTTATAGTGTTAACAAGCCAGCTCGGAAATCGGGAACGGTCGGAGGCACGCTCACACTATTCGTATACCATCTTGGCGTAATGGCTTGTATATTTTGAGTATGGCATGTATAGCATTATAATCATTTTGTATATATGGTCTTATGATATGGTTATTGAGTAGTATAAAAATGTTTGGTAATGATTAGCCATTGGAATGGCTAATTATGATCATATTTGGTGTTATGTATGTCAAATTGCTAGTTAATCCATGGAAACCATGAAATAGGTAAAATTTACCATAAAATAGATTGAGATAAAATAGAGTGACATGAATTTGAAAAATAATTAAAAATAGTAGAGATATAATTAGATGATGAATAAAATATGGAATTGAAGAATTATGAGTCTATTTTCATATGAAAAAAACGCAAAGCAGTATATGAGTTATATTTTATGAGATGTTTAAATTTTTGTGAAACAGCAGGGCAGGCGATTTCTGGATCCCCTGTTTTGACTTTGAAATTCACCATAAATTGTATAAAAATAATTAGAAGTCATAATTTATTTGTACAAGAGAAATAAACTTCATAGTCATTGAAATTCTGCACGGAGAGATATCTCGATTCGTAATACACAGAGAGGTCGAGCGGTGGAACCACAAAGCAGGGGAGACTTTAACTAATAAAATGTACTAATTGGCCTAACCAAAAATTCTATAAAAAAATTAGTAAATAGATATATGAGTCTAGTTTCAGGGAAAATTCACGTAATTGGATTTTGAGTTTCAGAACTCGAGATATGAATTTTTAAGCGATCGTGACGCAGATTAGCTAACTTTGTCCGGAATTTCTAAAATTAAATTGTTTGAAATTTGTTTAAGTAATGAATTAAGCTCATTAACACCTCATATTCGACTCAGCGATGGTCTCGGGTATGGGGCGTTACATTTGGTGGTATCGAGCAGGTTTAGTCGGTTCTCGGACTAACCTAGCATGTGTAAAAGTTTAGCTATACATGCCAGCGATGCGTGATAGTGTGATGTCTTCCGACGCCGTATGAGTACCGCCTTATTATTTAGACTGGGTACTCTCCAACCGAGAGCTACACCGACCATATTCAATGTTATGTGAAGGTATTTGAGTAAAATTATGATTATGATAAGTCTCGATTCGAAAAAGTATGAATAAAGGTTTATGATACATATGTGATAATATGTGAGATGAAAGTTCATGTTGTGATAAATATCCATATTTGCTTAATGCTCATATGATGTAGTGTATGTGGCTTACTTGATAAGATGAACGAAATAGATTGAAAGTAGTAGAGGTATGAATAAAAGTCATAATATTATGATACGAATGAAAATGTCCTTGTTTTGATTTGGACGTCGAATGTTGATGAATGCTAATGATATATAATTTTTATGAGATAAAGGATTATAATGAAATGAACTTATCTGTGTTAAATTGTTGGACTGAATTATATGATTGTAATGATATGTACATGATGATGCACGAAATGAAAGTTATGATTGTGGTACAAATATCTATGTTTGTTTGGCCTTATATGATGTCATGAGCATGACTTAATTTAATTAAATGAATGGATAAGTAAAGCTATCTAGAAAACATAGAATGTATGCATAAGTATATTGTCTAAATGGGACAATAGGAAAATTGGTGTAAGCCAACATGAATGAATGACATGATTTTGATGATGTTGTTATGATGATGGAAGTTGTGTCATATGTGTATGTATAAGAAAGTTGAGTCGAGAGGTCCCGCAACCCTCCCCACTTACCGAAATGGTACTTATAATGGAATTTCATGAGATTTGTATTGAATAAGTTTCCAGTTGAGAACCCAAAGAGTTTAGTGATAGAATAATTATAAGTATGATTAGAGATTGAAAATGAGCTGATAAGTAAAGTCAGAGCCAGTAAAGTATCGGATTGACGTAAAGATTATTGGAATTATGCATTGTTCCAGTTAGAAAAGGAATTCTCCTTGGTAAATCGAATTACTCAGGTGCAAGGTCGAGAAAAGTGTAAATCGAAATTTATTCAGAACTGGCCTTCTTTAGTGAATGGTTTAATATGAAATTTGTGACGACAGAACTAGTTGGGGAAATGATATTTGAAATGTGAACTATCTCGAGTGTGATAGTTATGACGGGACAGATTTAGCGATCTCTTTTGAGATGTTCTATGTGTTTACCCGTTCTCGAAATATTTCTATGGCTATTGATCTTCTCAAGAAATTCTTGTTATATGGGAATGTCTTTTAATCTCGGTGTTGGATGAAAGCATTGGTAGTCCGACTGGTTTATAATTTATATTGCTCTATTTTATCGGGTATTCTATTTCATTTCATCCGATAAGAATTGATGAGAGAATACATATGATATTATGATTCTGCTTTCTTCTACTTGATGCTTCATCCGATATATATGTGCAGGAAGATATATTGTTCTTGTTATATTTGATTCTAGTGGGATTAAATGATGTTTTCTTTTGGACTTTCTTTCTTTGAAGAATTATCGGGTATTCTGTATTTTCTCTATGAGTTTGGTTTTGATTCTCGGCTTGGTTTTCGATTCTCCAAAGATAGTATCGTATCTTGGGTTTCTTTATTCGGATTTCTTTATTCGGATTTCTCTATTTTGGATTTCTTTATTCGGCTTTCTTGTTATCTTTGTTCCATAATTTGTCAATTATGACTCGTGTTCAAGTCGTTCTTCACTTCGCGATAATCATGTCAAATATGACTATACTTCTAATTTGATCTTGGTAATGTGGTGATTTTAGTATTGGGGTTTTTTCTAATTTATGTGCAAGGATTTGACATCGAGAAAAGGCATAAGTGATAAAAGCGCGAGTTTCATCGGTATGGTGAATTATCTATTTGAAAGATTTCATGTGACAATTATTTCGTGATTATTTTTCCCAAGTCCGATAATAGAATTTCATTTTGTACGGATAAAAGAGTAAATAGTCCGAACGAGAAGTGTATATTTATTAGAAAAAGTTTGATATTAGTTAAAGTCACTACGAATGATAAGGTTTTCATTTTGTAAAAGCTGAAAAGTTTATTACATGTTGACAAAGTTCGGATAGATGAGAATATTGGTAACAAGGCGTCCGAACTAGACTAGTCTACATTGAGTAAAGGCTTCGACTTTCAGATAATATATCTTGTGGTATGAATTGTGATGTGTTTCAAGACAGTGAGGTAATGTGATAGTTTAGAGCATTCGATGTTACATAAAATCGGAGTTGTTAAAGAGGTTAAAGCCGAGCATTGGGATCTATCAAAATTATCCTTGTCAGTGTTGATATTGGGATGGAAATGAGAAGGATTATTCTTGAGGCCATATCAGAATTATTTCCATGGCAGAAAGAGGAAAATGTGATGTATCCTATTGTTAAATGTTTGGCGAGATCTATAAATCATATTTGTATTGAATGAATTCCTACTCACCAGATTCATGGAATTTCAGGTCTCTTTGATTGTTGGATTTCTTGGAATTCCGGTCTCCATTAATCAAGTTAAGATCCGGGTTTTATGTCATGATATCATGGGAAACTGAGAAGGGTTGAAAATTTAAGAACAGTTGAGAGTTGAAATGTAAGCTTTCAGATCATATGAGAAATTAAAGAGATGTATTGGAGGTACAGTCTAAGTGAAAGTTCTTCGGCACCGAAGATGAGATTAAAAGTGAAGACTACTTTTCTGGTAAGATTTTCGGGGACGAAAATCCCTAAAGGGGGGGAGAGTTGTAATATCCTAATTTTGGGCCTAGTCGGAATAGTGGTTTTATGACCACAAAATCCGAGATAGAAATAATTATTTTATAATTATTTTGATATTTATGATATGATTGCATGATTGTGTGAAAATTTCGTGATGAAATCCTATTCCTAAAGTGCTTAAATTGAAATTAGGGACTAAATCGAATAAGTTGCAAAACTTGCATTCTAGAAGTTTTTAGTATGAAATTGTTTTGAAATATTAATTAGGAGGCCTTAAATAGAAATTTTACCAATTTCTAAGTTTATGGACAAAAATTGGACATGGATGGAATTTTTGGAAAGTTTAGTAGTAAGGGCATTTTGGTCATTTAGGGGTAAAATGAATTAAAATACAAAATTAAAAGCCAATTTTGCTCATATTCAACCCCATGGCCGAATATAGCAAGGAGAAACCATGGCTAGGGTTTTTCAAGCTTCCAAGCTCGATTGTAAGTCCATTCTAGCCCCGTTTTTCAAGTTCTTTACGTTTTTGGAGTCCCGGTAGCTCGATTTAGCTTATGCTAGCAATAATTTAACCTAGGATTTATATTTGGAAAAATACCCATAGGTGAAATTTGTGTATTTTGGTGTTTTATGATAGAATATGAGGTTTTAAATTATGTTAGACAGCTTGTGCTACTCGGTTTTAAGTGAAAACGAGCAAAAGGGCTTAATCGGTAAAAATACCTAATAGTCATAAGTACATGTTAGAGTGAGAATTTGATGTTTCCATAGAAGGGAAAAATGATCAGCATGTCATAAAACATAAGAAAATAGGCTGAATTTTAATTTACGAGCTTTGGGGTAAAAGTGTAAATATACAAAAGTTTAGGGGCAAATTGTAATTTTTCCAAAATATGATTTTGGGTCAATTTGAATAATCTGAGTCCTAATTAGACTATATTTTAAATGATAGAGTAAGGAAAACTAAAATTCGGGCTAAAATGGGGAAAATACCAAGTTGTGGACGAAATGGTAAAAGTAGCCATTTTCGCATACTAGGTAAGTTCATATGTAAATGTTGGTAACATGGTTATTATTTTAAATGTTTTTATGTTATTTAAATGATATGATAATTATTATGAAATATTATACTCGTGATAATTGTTTGATAATATGTCAAATTATGTGATATACTTGGAAAATGTGAAATACTACCGAGTATCGGTATCGGTATTCCGTAGAAGATGGTTGAGACACATGATTGGGAAAAAGGTCCCGTTGAACCTTAGGAATGGATTAGGATACAAGTGACATGTCACTGGGATATTTGGGCATCCGAACTCGTTGAGTTGAGTCCGAGTTCACTTATGGATGCAAATGTCCGAACTCGTTGAGTTGAGTCCGAGTTCGTGAGATGTAACTAGGCATCCGAGCTCGTTGAGTTGAGTCCGAGTTCACTTATGGATGCGAACGCCCGAGCTCGTTGAGTTGAGTCCGAGTTCGCTTATGGGCGGGTTACATAGTAGCTTGGCTACATATGTGGCACTTATGTGCAAACTTTCCATGTATCCGAATTATATTCCGATGTGTTCAACGGGTAAAGTTCTACTCAAATGGAGGAATACTCAAGATGAAAGGGACGTATTGGTAAGTGTTGTGAAATTGATACTTTGAACAGGTATGTACTTAACCCTCTGGTTGAAAAATCGATATAACAACAATATGGTAAGATGATAAATGAAAATATGATATGAATGTCTTGGTGATGATTATGCAAATGATGTTTTATGTTTGCTTATATGGTTATGTTACTTGCTATTTGCATGTGAACTTACTAAGCATTTATGCTTACTCCCTCCTTTTCATTCCTTGTAGTGTTAACAAGCCAGCTCGGAAATCGGGAACGGTAGGAGGCACGCTCACACTATCCGTATACCATCTTGGCATAATGGCTTGTATATTTTGAGTATGGCATGTATAGCATTATAATCATTTTGTATATATGGTCTTATGATATGGTTATTGAGTAGTATAAAAATGTTTGGTAATGATTAGCCATTGGAATGGCTAATTATGATCATATTTGGTGTTATGTATGTCAAATTGCTAGTTAATCCATGGAAACCAAGAAATAGGTAAAATTTACCATAAAATAGATTCAGATAGCAGTAGTGACGTGAATTTGAAAAATAATTAAAAATAGTAGAGATATAATTAGATGATGAATAAAATATGGAATTGAATAATTATGAGTCTACTTTCATATGAAAGAAACGAAATAGGTATATGAGTTATATTTTATGAGATGTTTAAATTTTTGTGAAACAGGGCCAGAGCGATTTCTGGATCCCCTGTTTTGAATTTGGAAATTCACCATAAATTGTATAAAAATAATTAGAAGTCATAATTTATACGTAAAGATTTCTTATTGAGTCTAGTTTTAAGAGAAATAAACTTCATAGTCATTGAAATTCTGTACAGAGAGATATCTGATTCGTAATACACAGAGGTCAGAGTAGTCGAACCCTGAAATAGGGGAGACTTTAACTAATAAACTGTACTAATTGGGCTAGCCAAAAATTCTAGAAAAAAATTAGTAAATAGATATATGAGTCTAGTTTCAGGGAAAATTTACGGAATTGGATTTTGAGTTTCAGAACTCGAGATATGAATTTTTAAGCGACTGTGATGCAGTTAGCCAGCTTGTCTGGAATTTCTAAAATTAAATTGTTTGAGCTGTTTAAGTAATGAATTAAGTCTGTTAACACCTCGTATTCGACTCCAGCGACGGTCTCGGGTACGGGGCGTTACAGTTGCGGCTAATCCAGTACTGCAGTCAAAGTTCAAACATGTTGAACTTAATCTGTTCTTTGTTCGTGAGAAGGTAGCTAGCGGCGATTTGATTGTTGGTGAAGTACCAGCCTGTGATCAGGTGGCTGATATACTTACTAAACCATTGTCTGTTTCTCTCTTTACTTGGTTTCATCATCTACTTCGGGTCGTACCACTCGAAGAAGCTGGGTGAATATTATAGTATGTAAACAATACGCATGTGTTAATAATTAGTAAGATGGTTAGGCAGTTGACAAAATTAGTTTTATTGTTAAGGGTTGTTAACAGCAGTTAGATCTCTCTATTGTGTATATAAACTATGGCTATGTACTGAATGAGGTAGCTAATAAATACAGAGTGTCACCTTCAAATGTTTCTCTTTAGTTAATCTAGTATTTTTTGAGTTTCTATCAAGGACAAGCAATGACTTAAGTGTGAGGGAGTTTGATCTGTTGTAATTCGATGTAACAGATTAAACTAGTTTTCGCACTTTAGGAGCTTGAGTATAAGCATTTTAGTTGTGTTTTAATTACATTTCAGTAAGTTTAGTTAAGTTTAATAAATGTGTAAATTAAGTATTTTATTGGATTTAGGGGCCAAATGAGGCCTACAGAGAAGCTAATATACTTTGTGATTGTGTAGGAGACCATTAGAAGGCGTATTAACTCAATACTAGTCGTTAGGTTGCAACACGGAGCATGCGATGTCGCAACATAGGGAGTAGAATAAGAAAAGTCCAAGACTGCTTTCAATGTCATGACATAGTTTGAGGATGTCACGACATACCCCTGAAGACGCCCTGAAGTTGTACATACTGCCCTCGATGTAGCGACACAAGACTTGATTTGTCGTGACATCACCTCTATACAAGAAATTAATACGAGCTAGGGGCATTTTGGTCCGCACAGTCTAATTTTAAGGTTAGGAATGTCAGCTTACCTAGAGTTAAGGACGACAACCATTCTAAGTCTATAAATAGGCCCAGTTAATACGTGTTATAGACACTTTTCAATTTGTATAATTTTCTTTTTAGATATAGACTTTAGATTTTCCCTTTTCTTAGGTTTAAGATTTCTATTCTTGTTATTTTCTGCTGGGAAAAAAATCAATTCTGGAATTATTCTCAAACTCTTTAAGGATTCTACGTTTAAATTCAATAAAATTAGGCTTCTTTTAAACTTTATTCTTGAAACTATTCTTCATGTTCATTATTTCATTCAAGTTTATATTGTTTACTAGATCCGTGAGGAACTAATCCTCCTGTGTGGGATTAACAAGTGGATGTATGAATAATTAATTATTTTGTAGTGATTTCTTAATGGATTAGCTATTCAGGAGAAGAAAAGCCTAAACCCTACGCCTGACAATCCTAGGAAGTCATCAAGATGGGAATTAACCCAAAATTGGTATGGTCTATTTGTGAACACCTTAAACCTAAACTAGTTCTGTGAGATGGGAAGATAAGTAGTTCTTGCTGACTCAATATTTCAGTGGACATATCGAAATATCCCGATGAGGTATTGACTAGTTGATTGAACAAGAAAACCCAAGACGATAGTTGATGATGTTTATCGAAGCAAGCTAATCACCCATGCCCAGATTTGATACATATTTCCTTATTTGAATTCTTGCTTTTCATTTATTTAATTTTCTTTTATGTTCTTTGTATAGTTTATTAAAACCTTCTTTTAATCTTTCGTACTATAATTTAATTAAAGTATTAATTAGATCTATTTATGTTTAAATTAGAATTAATTTAGTGTTCGCTTCCCTTGGGTACTGTAATAGGCCAATTTTGGCCTGGGCCCAAAACCAATAAAAATACCAAAAAAGAAGTCCAAAATAATAGTCCAATGTCCAAATATTAAAAAAACTACCATGGCCCAATTATAATACCCAAATGACCCATCAACAAAAATGAACCCAAATATAAGACCCAAACCTAATTCCCAAATATCCCAGTCCCAAGACTAACCCTAAACCTAGGCCCGAATTGAATCAATGTTCAGCAAACCTAACCCTAGCCTCCAGTACCGCTCATGCCTCCAGTGCCACTCATGCCTCCGTATGCCCCACGCCTCGTACCACCGTACTTCTGTACCTGCAAACCAATACAAAAACGACAGCCAAAGGGATAGTACAACAAGATAACAGACAACAAAAAAGACAAAAGCAAAAAAGGAATAAACTTTGTAATGAATCGGCTATAAAAGCCCCACAAAACATGAATGTATTTTTACACGCATACTAAGAAATCGAATATTCAAAAACAACGATCCGATTAAAGAAAAAAAGGTGGATTATTTTACTTTCTTTATCTTACTTGAAACAGAAAAAATGGGAGGAAATATTTTTACCTTTAGTTTAGCTCTCCTTTGCCATTGAGAAATATTCGAGAACCCAAGCGTCACAAACCCCTTTGGGGTTCCGACGAGGGTCAGAAGTACAGCGGGGACGAGGGCTTACCCTTTTTGTGATCTATTTTCTTCTTTTGTTGTGTTTTGTTTTAAAACATAAAGCTAGGTTTAAAAGCTTTTAACGAAGAGGACTTAAAAAAGGGGGTTGAGAAGGACCGATTCTTGGGCGCTTTCGACTGCCGTCTACGACGGAGCTACTGCGGAAGCCACAGTAGAGGCTTGCCGGAGCCTAGTCGAGTCCTGAGTTGAAACCCAGAGAGAAAGAGGGAAGGAGGAATTTGTTTTTTTTTTTTAAATGGCTGTCGAAATGTTTTTTTTGTTTGAATTTTAACTTATATTGCCAAGTTCATACGGCGCCGTTTCTTGCGATTTCAAAACACCCTAAAATGGTGTCGTTCTACTTATGACCCATGTCTGGGCCCAACCAGCAGGTTAGATCCACGTGTTTTCGTGTTGACGGGTTATCTATGGATCCAACCCTTCTGCCTTTGCTGAGCTTTTCAATCTGGTCCTTATACCCCTTTTTATTTTTGCAAATTTGGCCCTTTAATTTTGTTTCATTTTTAATTTAGTCCGACGTCTTGCCGAGTGAAATGTTGCGCATAAGGGTCAGGATTAATTTCCTGATCAGTCCCCTAGCTTCTTTCACATGTTCACTTAGATCCTGATCTATGTTTCATTAATTTTGCAATTTTTTGATTCATGCCCTAATTTTGTTCCGATTTGCAATCTAATCCTTAACCTTTCATAACTTCCTTTTTTACTTTTTTTCCTCATGTTTAAAATTGTTTTATTTCTTATTTATTTATTTCTTCAATCCTTTTCATGTTTAAAATTAATTTATTTATCTTCCTTTAGTATACTGTTTCTTTATTATTGTTGTTATTGTTATTATTTATTTTGTTATTCCATTCGCCTTTGTGTTTATTTATCTTAATTTTTTATTATTTTAGTGTATTACAAAGTTTAGATTTCATTATTATTATTATTATTATTATTAATTATTATTATTATTATTATTATTATTATTATTATTATTATTATTATTATTATTATATATTTGTTACTTTTCTATTTGATTGTTCATATTAGTACTTAAGAAGCATATGTTAGGTGATCGTTGTGAATCGTTTTTTAGTGTATTCGTGCTCCTGTTATCAATTGGTGTAATAATTTCACTCACACATTACCATTTTAAATAAAATAAGCACGCATTGTTTAAGCATTACGACTATTGTTATTCAAAATAATTTTTTGTTTTAAAAATAATAATAAACAATATTTTGCATTTCAGAAATTCGAGAAATTATACCCTAACTTACGGGGTTTCGATTTTCTCGTTAAGCCAAGATGGGCGAATATCTTTCCAAATTTCAAAATACATGATTTTTTAATAGAAATAAAGGCAATACTCAGTGTTTGGAAATTCGAGATATTGTGCCCTAACGTATTGGGTTTCGATCTTTCTCGTTTGACCCAAATGATCGAATATCCTTTTAAAATTAAAATGCATGAATTTTGAAAATCAAAAGACAAGCTTATTCTTGAGGGTTTAAAATGTCATGTCATAACGTACTGGATGTGACATTTTATTACTACAAGACAAGAAGGTCTTTAGCATCCGCTTCGATTTATCCAAGCATTTTTGTTTAATTAACATTAATAAAAAGAGGGATCGTATTTTAAATTCCTTTCAAGTTTTCAACTTTCGACATCAAGATATTAATTAATCAGTTAGGTACCAATTTTGAGCGTTACGAGAGTGCTAATCTTTCCTCACACGTAACCGACTCTCGAACCCGTTTTCTCAAATTTTGTGGACCAAAATCATTGTTTTAGTAAATCAAAACATTTTATTAAAACGATCACATTACGAGGTGATTCGATCACACCTCAATAAGAAGGATCGGCGTTGACCCGTGGTTTTTTTAAATAAAAATGGTTTCGACAGGTACGATCCTCGGAGTACTTACCTATTCCGTTGTAACTATATTACAACCTGACACGTACACTTGTGGATATCGCTTGTTCATATCTTTTGTACAGGATTTGTACTCTGGACGTTGGTGCATCCGAAGACGGTGAAAGACATTGCATGCGACCTCGTCCTTAGCTCCTCCTTCAGTCACGAGACATCCGTGTCTCTAATTATTCTCGGGTCCACATAAGAACTAATATCAACACTTAAATGAGTGACCACTGGGTTTGGGTCATTGCATTGACTCGAAGGCCTTATAGGTGGTCCACTTAGCTAACAGAGTTCGAGCTCTGATTAATACAGCTCCATGGGACCGGTTCTTCACTATCATGGAACCTATATATTAGAACTCACACTAGAGTTCTGTTCGACATTCTCTCTACAACAGGCTATGTCACTATCGTATGTGAAATGATATGCGAATTGTGCAAGTATACACTCGAATCAAGTAATATAATGATAAGTAAGATCATCTTCATAGGGATTAGATAGGATTAATTTAGTTACGTTGCCGTTATGAAGTATGTGAATTATGCTAAGGTAAAACAAGGACAGAAATGCAAGGGTAATCAAAATAATGATGATGTGTGCAATATGTAAACAAATAAATATTTAAAAATATGCTATGGCAAAGATACCAAGACAAAAGTAAGAGGGTCTACGCTATTGAATGGAACGGCTGGGATTACTAGGAATCTACCCTTATAAACCAATAATGCCTCGACAAATTCTTAATCAACTTACTGCTCAGAATAGATTTAAAATGGTTTGCTTCTTTTGAGAGAAAAACCTTAGGATGCTCACCTAAGGAAATATATGTCTATAGGCCTCAGATGTGATTCCCAGTATTGAATACTCATCACTCTGTATGAATGTTGCTCTATGTCTAGAGACTTCTGTGGGGGATTCTATCAAACACGCACTCATATCAATCAATTGTGGTCCAACTAACCTAACCTTTTCAGATTTGAGTTATGTTTATAAGCATGCTATCCATTCATCTATGTCTAGAGATTGCAAGCATGCAATTTAAAAGAACAAATTGAATGAAACAATAAAATAGATCAGATCCAAGCTTTAATATTAATGGAAAATTCAAGTATCATCCACTAATCCCAACCCGATGAGATTTAACTCATGGGTTGGTTAATCAAATTAGAATTCAAAAATATCATTCAACATCTTCAACAATTAATTTCACAAAGAAACAATTTAAGAAAATAAAGGAAGAACTTCAGGAAGCTTTCGTCGATCCAGCCCTCAACTTCGGTGGCGCAATGCCTTTCAAAGTGCAGGTTGGCTGCCTTATTCTTCTCCCCCAAGTTCTGCTCTACTACTGTACCTCTACAACTACCCTCGTTCTTTTCATCAAGATTTTCCCTTAAAAAAGACTCTGAAAGAAAGTCTCATTTTCTCTCTCTTATCCTTCCCCCTCTCAGCACACAATTTTTCCTCCCTCTTTTTCAGGTAGATCTTTCTGGTACAATTACAACTGGCTAAAAGAGGCACGAATTGAGTGCTGACTCAATGTCTTTTTGGAATTGCCATGGAATTAATGTTAGCAATCCATCCAACCTTTTTCCATGACAAAAACTTCACTCTTTCATTTCTTTTCCTCATTCTACACTAGTCATTCAAACACAAACAAATCATTTCCACCCACAAGTAAAAGTAACATAATAACATTTAAGCATAATCCAAACTTCATGATGCAATGTTCTAAAAATATACTAATATAATATCCTAAAATGCAACTAAATTCACCTAAATACAAGAAATTAACCAAGTACAAAGGCTTAAAAGATGACTCTTTTCAAGAGTTATTAGTCACGGTGGGATGAGTTGCGCACTATCTCTTTCTAACTCAGAGGTATGATGTATTCTTTGAGTGTCTCAGGCTTCAGAGCCTCCCCTAGACTTTATTCTAAGGAGTTCATGAGTACCCACGAGTTTTTGACATTATCTCAGCACATCTGTCACTCAGCCTCTCTTTGTTGGACTAATATTATTGTGACAACGGCATAGTATAATCCAAGGCAGTCCAAGGTGACTCCTTTGCCTCCAGCCTTACACTGCATTCATGCCATTCTGGCACACACACTGACTGGTCGAAGGGAGAGTACGGGGGTTGTTAGCATGTATTATGCTTATTTCCTTTGGAGTATGGCGATACGACGCCCCATCTATGTTGCCTATTTTGTGGCCCTTCCAGTTAGATTAGAGTAGGAAGGGTCCCACTTGTTTGGGCCCTTATGTGACTCGATTTGTGAGACATCTTGGGCTGCTTGACACTTTGGAGCAAATTTCCTCATTCACTTTGGTTAGATAGATGATCTTGTAGGGATTCTCCCTTATGAATCATACGAGGATGGTTGAACGCCTATACAGAGCGGGTCCCCGTTGATACACAGTATCTCATTCAGATTCCCAGGATGAGCATAAGAGCTCCCAGATGATGATCCTCCTCGAGATGAGGTCTTAACTCGCTCCCCTCCTCTTCTGAGCCATTCCATTACCGCACATTCTTTTCACATGATGATATTTTTAGCGGTTTGACCACTTTAAACAGCGATACTTTGATTGGATAGACCATTTTGAGCAACAACAGCTGAGCAGACAGATCGCATCAAGCAGTTACATTTTGAGCATGTCAGGCAGGAGTCAGCACGGTTTGGTGGCATTGAGGCGCATCTGTAATGGGTATGCCAGCACTTTTATTTTTGTACCCGATGCTACGCCTCGCAATTCTGACTTGCCACTAGACGCCAGTCATTGACTTATTTTAGTTTTTTGTTTATTTATTTTAATTTTTATTTCCAATTGTACTTTTATTTTTATAGTTTTTTTATTTTATTTTTTAGACTTATATTTTTTTGTTTATTATGCATTGTTCTTTTTATTTTTTAGTTTGTTTCTTTTTCTAGTTTGTTATCTCTTTTTCTTATTTATTTTTGTCTATTTTCTTATTAGTTTGCTTGGAAACATGTATTTCATTTAGATTTGCCTATGATTCTACTTGTCACTATTCTGGCGAATTCATCCATATTCAAGGTAGTTTCAATTCTTTCCCTTTCTTATGATATTGTACTTATTCTGTTTATATCTGTTTGTACATTGAGGACAATGTACATCTTAAATTTAGGGAGGTTATTATATGTTTATGCGATAAAATCCCTGAATTTTTGTTTGTGTCTAAGTACTTTTCTCACAGCTACCATTAGAGTTAATTTCCTTTAGTTTAAAGTTTTTATTGATTCTGTTTTAGAAATAATTTATGGATTTTTGTGAACTATATGCTTTATAATTTAAGACACGAGAGAGTCGAGCATGATAAGTTGTTTTTTTAGAAATTATTATTTTAGGTTGTCTCCTTAAACTGAAGAATTATCTTGAATTTTAAAATTGCAAGTTTAACATTAAAACCATAATTTTTTGTGAGCTTCTGAGCTTATAGGGCATATATTTTTCGTGCTTATTTTATTTTTTTATTATGATTGTATCAACTTGATTTGTTATTCTAGAACTTGCTTCGATTATACATGTCGAGACCACATTATTGATTTGGTATATTGAGATGATAGAGGCATTTAGGATTTAACCCACTTAACCTTTAACCAGCTTACATGTTGTATTATCCTTTAGTAAACCCCATTGATCCTTTCACATTTTTTCTGACCCATTTTTATTTACTTGTAACCAATATCTATGTTGTAAATTACTCCTTGTATTGACTCCATTTTTTTCAAGATTTGATTTAGTTAGTTGTCTGGCTATGTTTCATCATTTGCATTGCTGAATTTTACTTTGTTCTTAAAAAAATGAAAAGAAAGTTGATTGATCTTGAATCATTAGCTTCATATTGTGTTGAAAAGCTCTTTTTTTATTTTTCATTTCTTGTTGATGTGAACTTTTTTAATTCAACATTTGATTTTCTCTAGTTTGGTAACTTATCAACTAGATTATTGATTATAACCAACTTTTTTGACCTTTTCCATACCTTTAAACCTAAGCTCAATTATAACCTTGTAAAGACCTCTTGATTGGTGCGTTATCTCATTCTATAGTGGTGGAGATTTGATTTTCAAGCAAGCCCATGATAATACAATTTCTCGTTTGACTATTGAGTAAATATTACTTGAACCTTAAACACTTTGAATGCTTTGATTGAATCATAGTGAGGATGTTAATTCTTGTTGAGATAAGGGAGATGTCTATTATTTTTAAAGCTTAAAATTCTCTATTTGGATTGCTTGTATTGTTTAGTGTCATTTTAGTGTGAATTTCTAGTGCATGATTATTTGTAGATTATCTTAAGACATTATCAGTGAAAACAATAAATTGAGGGAAGTTAACTTAAGTGTGGGTTGAGAATTTCGCTTGAGGACAAGCAAACGCTTAAGTGTGGGGGTATTTGGTAGGTGCTAAAAGTAATATGTTTTAATCTCATTCTTAATGTGTTTTTGGGTGATTATTCGATGTTAATAGAGAATTTTATGCTCCTAATCCTTTAAATTCATGTTTTTATAATTAGAAGAGCATTTGGGAGCAAAATGAGCAAAAACTAAGTGAAAACTGAAAAACCGGAGCTAGGTACAGAGGCCACACGGGCTAACCCCTTCCACACGGTCATGTGAGCCACATAGGCTGCCACATGGTCATGTGGTAGGCCACGGTGATTTTGCGATTTGCATGGATCAATAGTCCCTATTTAAGAGTAGATCTTGCATAATTGAGTAGGGTTGCATACAATCTTAGAAATAAAATGACATAAATCTACCGAATTAGAGTCAAATCTAATAGGGGAATCCATAAATCGAGTTAATGTGATAATATGGGTTTCAATTAGAAAGAAATTTCAAAGAATCAACCTAGAGTTAGTTGTTCTTACTCTTAAAAAAGATATTAGTATAATTTAGGGATTTCTACGGATTAAGATACTAAGTAAATAAATTGCATAATTTAGATTGATAGTGACAGATGAAGTTTAGGTGAATTCTTTCCTAGGTATTGTTTTGCTTCTTGGTTGTTAGTCGGTTATTTTCCTATTTTGTTCTTTGTCGTGTTCGTTAGCAATTTAGTTAATTTTAGTTTTCAATCATCACTCGAATTTATCGGTTAAATAATAGAAACACGATAATTACTAGTACTTTTAGTCTTCATAGGAGCGATATATTTGCTCACCGCAGCTATATTATTAATTGATAGGTGCACTTGCCTTAATCAGATTTTTAGTTAGTTTCGTGGACATCAACATTACCAAATGTATAGTGTTTTGGAAATGGCAAAATATCAAAACGGTATCGATACCGATTATAGTATCGATAACTAACGGTATCGATACCGATTATAGTAAAAGTATCGATATTTGTTCCTTTGGTATCGATACCTAGTTCCAAAGTTTTAAAAATTTTCAGATTGGTCCTTATTCTTGATCGAATCTATTAAGCTATGTTTGTATGTTCGATTTAGTCTCTGTTTGGTTCATAACTTATATTATACATGTATTTAGAATAATTTGATGATTTATATTGAATTTGATGTTATAATTTGCATGTGAATGTTCGGTAACTGTAGTAGCATCCTGAAACTCGAGTCCGGCGACTGGACCGGGTAAGGGGTGTTATAGTTGTGGAGAGAAAATTCTTTGAAAAAATTATTTCAGAAAATTTCTAAAGATATTTTTCATATTTACAACTTGACTCCAGAGTTTAGAGAAATTGCAAAATTACCCACTGGTTATTTTTGTGAAAATTTTTGTGGACGTGAGCTTGAGAATAGCGAAAAAAACTACTCGATCAGAGTGTTCATCCTAGACAAATAAAAAAGGTACAATTTTAATTAAGTGTTTATTACTTTAGATATCACAACCAAATTTTTGTTTTTAGAAAACAAAATTAAAACTCAGATTTTTCCTCAAATCTATCTTTCGTTGCATTTTTGAAACTCGATTTTCCAGCACATACATCGTAGTAGGCCTAAGTAACAAACCTCATTCTTAATAACCATTCTTAGCCTAGAGAGAAAACATTGAATTAAGAATGTTACAACCTTCTTTCCCCGTCTATATTGCTCAAGTTACTACAACTAAAATGGCACATAGTCTCTAAGGCTGTGTGGCTCTCTCCTTTCACATTTATTGCTTTTTGGTTGAGCTGGTAATACATGCTAAATAAGTTGCTCACTCATCACTTGTTTCCTTTTTCCTTAATTGGTGATTTTGTAACAAAAACTCTTGCAACTAATAAGTATTAAACGCAGTGATAAAGCACTTTATACTCTTAAAGAAAAATACAGGTTTAAACTCTAGAAATAACGTTATTGGAAAGTGTAGACATGAACCATTAAATAAATATGAAAAATATAAAATAATAATAATAAATTAAATATTGCATAATGTGTGCTCCTTTATTACAATTTTTATTTCATTTGGAAAAGACCGGTAAAGAATAAATTATATGCTTTATATTTATAATATATAATTTTTACAATGCAACGTTGCATACAGAAGGGAAAAAAAATGAAGCCTATACTAAAAAAATATACACACCAATCTTTTAACATCCAATGTAACATGAGCTGTATATTTCAAAGGCAAACACCACACAAACATCACAAAGAAACAAATGAGTTGTTTTCTTCTTTTTCCTTTGTACCCTAAATTATATAAAAAGATACTATATATTATTTTCATAGGAATATCATACTATTATCAATCTCAAATCTCATGTCCTCCAAGCTGGAATCCGCCATCCCATGGCCATGAACATGATGATCTTCCAAGCTGTTTTCTTCCATGTTCATGTCCCACAAGAACTCGTAATCATCTTCGACGACTTTGGAGCTGACTTCATTATTGCTGAGGCTATTATTGTTGTTGTTGTACTTTAGCTGAGAAGATTGAAGCAAGTTCAGCAAGCTTTGGCCATAGTTGTGATGCGTGGGTGTGGTGGATAAAGAGCAGCTGATTTGTTGATAGCCGCCGCAAGCCATGCTTGTTTGAGTTGAGGTCTCGTACATCATATGGGGGCTCAATGCGTTGCTGTTTTCCCCTCCTTTGCTCTTGTTAAATACTCTACATAAAACCCAGTCTTCCTGCCATATAAAAAAAAGTTTGAAACATTTTAATAGAATTAACATTGATTTCTTAATTATCTATAGTGCATGTCACTATACATGATCTTTTTTTTATGCAACAGTCTCAAGAACACCTGTTTATCGAATTTGATATATTCTCTATCCACTTTACTTTATTCAAGAGACTCAAAAGTTAAAGAAAATTACTATATTAATTCCAATAAGGAGGTAGAATAAGAGCAAAATATTTGAAATATCTTACTAATTAGTGATATCTATTATTACACGTATTTCAAATTCGCAAATAAAGAAGATTTAATATGGTAACACACGGTTATATAATATGAAAAATGTGAACATGCACGCACACATGTATAATTTTCAAGAAAATGAGAAAAAAAGTTAAATTACTATTTGGGACCTAAATTTGATAATTTTTCTCATATTGGGGCTTGAACTTTTTTGTTCAAGTTAAGTTCTAAACTTGGCAGTTATTCTTACATTGGAGTTTGGACTAAGCAACTCTTCTCATATTAGGACTTGAATTATTTTTTGTCAAAATTAGCCTCTAAACTTGACAATTGTTCTTATGTTGGGGCTTGAACTTTAAGGTTCTCAGTGACTATCTTGGACAAAAATAATTTAAGCCTTAGTACGAGAACAATTATCAAGTTTGGAATTTAAATTGGATAAAAAATAAGTTCAAATTCCAATATGAAAAAAATTATGAAATTGAAATTCAAAAAAAATGATTTAACCCTATAATATATATATATAATTTTTAAGCAAATAATATTTTGGGTTGGAGATAAGCCTCAAAAATTGATCCCTCTCTTCGTCGTCAATAATATAGCGTAAGTACTTGATTATGAAAACACAAGGAACAAAGTAAGTGGACAACTTGCAGATGCCCACTAGTTTTTGTTTAAGTTTCCTTGGAGAAAACACGAACACGATATTCTTATTCACATACAAATGCCGCTATTGTCAACCTCTCTTTTTCATCACTGCATTACTCTCTCTCTCTCTCATAGTCGTTTTCGAAACAATGTCTTATAAACAGGAGCATGATGAGTATAGTTGAAAAGATGAGCAGCTAAGGAGGGGAAACTGACCTTAGGGGGCATATGTGGGGTCTCGAGCCGAAATTCATGCATGATCCAACCTGTTTTGATTCCATTGGGAGCTCGGTTCATGTAAAATACCAATGTCTTTCTCATCCCTACCACCTCTTGTGTTCTTGAGTCCATCACCATTCGATCCTTCCCCGTCGCCTTCCAGTACCCGGATGTTGTCGCTCGGTTCGTCCGGAACCCCGTCGCGTACTTTCTGTCACGGAAGCTGAAGAAATACCACTCGTTCGCGTTCAGCTTTGCCACCTCTTCATATTTCATTATATCCCATGCATATACAAAATATAAATATTTAATTTATTTCCTAGACAGTTAAGATTATATAAAAATAGAGTTAGAATAGAATAAATTATCATCAACAAAGAAACAAAAATTGGGTAATTTTATTTTGCTTGCATTCAATGAACATAAATATAATCTTTTCACTTTAATTACTAAACGAGTGTTGGTAAGTCTTTGTCACCTTAAGAGTTATGTCTAAGAAAGCAAAGGATTTGCCTGCCATTACATGCTAAGGGGAAAATAAAAGCAAATCTTTACAAAATTATTGTATTCAAAACTTAAAAGTGGTGTTTTGGATGTGGGGAAGAAAAACTCACCCACAGTAATTAATTAATTGCTAGGAAACAAAGGAAAATTTTGTCTTATTATACTTGGAATATCCTAGATAATCACAAACTTTCAACTAAAATAACTAATAGTTTGGTGCAATCTTTTTTTATGACTTCATTAAATTTCTTAAAAATAAATACAATTTTTTTTTTTAGATTTATACATAAAAATATTTTCTATATTGCTCCATATATTTTTTAAAAATCTTTTATCTTATTTTACCATCTTTGAGAGAAGCATATATTTTCACTTAACCCAAAAAAAACACCACGCGTCAATAAAGTAATTAAGTGCTAAAAGGAATTTAAGGAGACAAAAGGGAAAACGAGTGGCTTCTGTTTAGCTCACATGTTAGCCCAAAACTACACTCAACATTTAACAATTATGTCTTATGTAACTTTCTCTACTATGGTATGAATTGTGTTTTTTTCTTACATCCAAGCAACTAAAAACTAGCTTAGATGGCATGTATATTAGAAAAAATTCAAATGATTGTCAATTTGAAAGGATATAAAAGCCTAAAAATCTCTCTATTGAGTCAAATAGATATGGTTACCAATTTAGTTTATAAATATAGTACACTCTTAATAAAAAAATTTAAGTTTAAATTTTAAAAATGATATCATTATGGAGAAATCATAAATTCTAAAAAAAAAACTATAAACCCAAAAGTGAAGATAAAGATACTTTAATTATACTAAAAAAATACTACATATTCATAAAAAAATGACACTATTTAATATAAGTGCATGAAAGGAAAAGTAACCCCTTTGTTTACTTATGGTGAATAGCCACCATGAAAACATGCAAATTTTAGGGTTTTTTTTATGGCGTAGAGTTGGCAAAATTAATTTGTAGAGGATCTAGCTAGAAGATTTGATGCATTTCTAGGGGGCCGGGACTTCAATTTAGCAGACATATACATACACTAGGCAGAATATTTTAATTAACTTGTTCATGTAATTTTCACTTCAAAAACTAGTTGAAACTTGATCCCCCCCTTCAATAAACAAATACAATTTTTTAAAACCCTATTAAAGAGAGAGAGAGAGAGAGAGAGAGAGAGAGAGAGAGAGAGAGAGAGAGAGAGAGAGAGAGAGAGAGAGAGAGATTTAAAAATAATGGAAACCTGAAATCACCCACTTGTAATTGGTTTTTAAGGAATATATAATTATATATATCCATGACTTTTTAGGCTATAGTTAGTAAAATGTACATATATATATTGAAATCAAATCACAGGGCGTAAAATCTCTTCTTCTTTTTTTTCTAGTTCTTGCAATGTGACAAAAACAATAGCCCAAACAAATGAGAGAGAAAAACAACAAACCTTACCTACATGACTAAATTAAAAATTATTGGTGGATTCACATCAAAGAAAAATTATTAGTACTTGATTTGGAGTTATATCACTAACAAAGTTGGCAAGATAAATATACTGCATGTATATGGACTTCTATATATGCATAATATGTATGTATGTATGTTTGTGACAGTGTGAGTAATGTAATAAAATCCGTGTTTCGTTTCCCAATATTTCTCTCTCGCTCTCTCTCTCTCATTATCTCCTGTTACACGAAAACAAACGTGTTTAGTTTTGTCTGCTGTTTCAAATTAGTTCTAACGGCTAAAATGGCAGATGGCCTGCGCTTTGAACCCTACAGGGAACAACTCAATAATTGTCTTTCCTTTCAGTCACAGACATGCTACAACATACTAACAACGGGAGCTAAGAGACCCTGCTCTAGTTTTGCTTCAACTTTAATTATCAACCAATGATTAATATTTTCTTTAAGTTAGCCAAAAGCTTGAATCCAGAGGAAGATATAGGATCACAGAAAACGATGAAAGAATAAGATTCCAAAGCTAACCCCCTAAAAGGGGAAACCCTGGAAAGTAGAGATTATTGTATAAATGATATACTTAGGGGGAGAGAGATACCAGGAAGCTGCCATGGCTCACATGTATGCAAATCAATTTCCACCAGCGTACCCTTCAAGACCTCCTCATTGGCAATCTTTTTGTAGAGATAATGACAGACCAATTCCTCATCACTGGGGTAAAACCTAAACCCAGGAGGCAGTGTAGCTCCAATGTCCCTCAGCCCCATTTGTATGTTGCTAACAAGGGAAAGGGTGATGGGAGAAATTAGAAAAGAGAAGTGTTTTTGTTTTTTAGAATTTTTCTTGATATATTTGGGGGGTGGGGGGTGAAAATTAGATGAGAGAATAAATTTAAGGTAGGAGATGGAATGCAAAAGAACTAAAAGAAGGCGTGGGATGATTTTCTTTGTTTTGGGACATGAAAATATTTTATGGGAGAGGAAGCTTTAAGTATTGGGTATATAAATATATAGCTATAGTTTAGGATATGACAATTTAAGTGCCTTTTCCAATTAGAATTTCTTACAATATTCTAGCATGAAAGGGGCCATGCTTGTGTAACTAGTTAGTTATAATTGGGAAGTTTCAAGAAAAACCAAAGTTACAAGAAATCTTCTTTATTCATCTGAGGTGTTTATTAGGTTATGAGGAAGCAAAATATATACAATAATATCCAAAGCATGTTTTAGAGAAACACTCCAAAATACCCCTTTTTTTATCTATGACATTTAATTAAATGGATAATTTTGTGTAACCTAATATCCCAAGATCAGAAAAATACTCTTGGGATACTCTACATATATTTATTACAAAACCTAGAGTATATCTGAAATTCAGTGATTACTTTATATATGGAAATCTATTTACTTTTTATCATCATTTTCTTCATCATACATCATTTACTATTCTAGTTTTTATGGTAATTCATAAGTTTCATTAACCTAGCTTTTCCATTTTTATCTGTTTATATACAGGGGCCATATATATATATATATATATGTACACTAAGAGTGAAATTAAGAATATTGTAGAATCAAAATATATACAGATTTAAACAAAAAATAAGTTGTTAAGCTAGATTATTAGTCCTATTTGATGCTTCAGTTCAAATAACTTTTTAAAAGTATCTGAAAATGTACGAGCTAAATCAAATTAAGTAAAAAGTTAAGCGATTCAGTATCTAAAAAACAAATATGCTTAGGGTTGCATATCCATCAATCTATATATATATATTCTTTAGTCTTCAAATATTATAAATTATGTTTGATGTTGTATATATCATAAAAATTATTTATAAGAAATAAAAATTATGTATTAGACTTTATCTTTCTATTATAATTCACCAAAAAAAATGTATAAGATATTATTTTCAACCATGATGCAAGGGTAATTTAACAACTTAAAAAATTTAGTTGATACCAAATGCGATTTAACCAATTTCTTTTAGTACATAAAAAGAACATATCGTTTAAGGAGAATTTTAAGCTCTACAAGCAAATTGAGGGTGTGATAAGTATCACATTTATTTATATATATTTATATATTTTTTACTACACTTGTCACACTCTAAATTAGTTCATGAAGTTTACCTAGCCTTACTTAGACCCATCCTTCTCAAATTTTGATTGATTAAAAAAAAATCTTAAAAATTTGAGAGTTCAAATCTTGCCTTCCTCTCAATAACATCCCTGATTATATATAATTTTATTATATGCTCATATTTAAAAAAAAAAAAAAACAGTTGTAATATACTCCTGTATATATATATAATTGCTCAGCACATCCTGTATATATGCGTGCTATTCTTTGGTCCACTAGACACCGAATAAAAAGAAAAGGAAAAGAAAATGGGAGAATTTTTGCAGATTAATTATTGGATGGAAAGAAAACTGGTAGTTAGATAAGGCCTATATAAGTCGGACTTAAATCTCCAAATCGGTCAGATTTAATCTATAAACATATTTAAGCATGATTAATTAAAATATAGTAAGTTTTGATATATACGTGAGAATAATCATATTGAAGATATACGTAGGAATAAGAATTAATTGGTCTGGTTCGGGGGACCGTATATAATTCTGGATGAAGAGAAGAAAGGGCTCACACAACTTGATGTCCCCGACCACGTGAACCATTTGATTGGTGTAAGCAAGAATAGAGACAATAAAGCGAAACTATGATCATTAATAAAAAAAAAAATTATTGCTGCAATTTTATATAATTTGAAAAAACAAAATTAATGTTTAAATTTTGATCACATCAGTAAAAAAATTTGATGGCTGCTAAAGCAAAAACCCGGTGGGCCTGATGTCTTTTTCTTTCATATGGGGTCCACTAATGATATAACTAAAAACACAAAGTGTGAATTTATCTATTACATTTTTTCTAATAATATAATTATATACTATCCACAAAATTATTATTCCACAATCATTAATAAAATATTACATTTTCGTCTACTTTAAAAACTCCACAAATTATATATCAAATAATTATATAAGATCTAAAACAAATAATAATTTTTTAAAAGATTAGTATTTGGTACATTTGTCGTGTACTTTTTCTTTATTTCACAAGTAACTTTAAAATTTTACCATCTATATCTTTCTTTAAATATATATATTTTTAATATTTACTATACTCTTTATCGGACATTTGTTAATCCTTAATCCTACTTGTAGAGTCTAAAAACTCCAATAGATAGTGTACCAAATACTTTTCCTTTAAAATGTTTATTATTTTCTTAAGAAGTACCTATAGTAGAATATTAGTATTCACAATACTATTTTACATATACAGAGATATGATATATTGTATAAATTATGAGAATGAGATGTATATTACATTTAAATTAAGGGTGAATATTTAGTAAATTAATAATATATATTTTTTATTCTACAAATAATTTTAAAAACTTTACTGATAATAAATCAAATAATTTATTTTAAATTAATTATGATTCGTATGATATGATCATATAGTTGAGATGTATAAAAATATCAACACTAAATTCACATTTTTTAAATTTATAGATAAATAGGTATGGAATAAATCAATGAAAGGTCATTATCCAATCCACTCTAAGCGAAATTTTAAAAATAAAAACCCTACAAGCAAATTTAACATCCAATCAAAATTTTTTATAATAAATTAAAATTTAAAAATTAACAGCATCCTAAATCTGGTTATAGAGGTTTTTTTTTTTTTTTTAAATTTCATTATCAATGGATAAATTATCCATCGATAAATACTTATATATATATATATATTATAAGATTTACATTATATTTAAATTTTAAACTAAAATTTTTATTAAAATTTGAAACACAATTATTCAAATTTACTAAAATATAAATGGGTATATTTGTTTATTACAAAAAAAAATTAAGTAAAATAAATATGTTTGTCAGTTTGTTTGATTGATTAATTATTTTCAGATTTTGGACAAGAATGTGAGAAAGACAAATAATAAATAGTTATAATATAAAATGTGGACAAAAGATATTTGTCACAACATGTGTCATTCGACGCTAATAATTGGGGATAGTATTTGATAGCAGATGAAGACTGCACTACCACGGGTGTCTCCAACAGGAAACATTCGTCGGATTGAAATAATGGAATTCGTTTTTCATTATTTATGATGTTAATTTTTAATTAATTAATGTGACTGAACACTAAGTATAATATCTAAATATATTCACATTTATAATATCAGTAAAAAAATTATATAATAATTATTAATATAGTAAAAATTATGATATATTATCTTCAATTCTTATCTTATGATCCTTATAATATATATGTAATTTTTTTTTAATTTTGTTGAAATATAAAAAAAAAATTATAATATGTACGTTTAAAATAATATTTATTATGTTTTTTTTTAAAATATATATTACTTCACAAAAAGAATGAATTTTTGATAATTTCATAATTGAGTTTCAATTCAATTGATAAGTATCACAAATTCGATTAAACTTATATATTTTTTAGAGTGTAACAAATATAGTATAATACAAATATAAATCTAAATAATTACAAATATCAAACAATTACAAATGAACTGCAACTCGATCAAACTCTTAAATAATAAGATAAAAATGTATTAGTATATTTTTATTTAATAATCATTAATGAAAAGGCGATGTTACCCTTTGTGAATTTCTAAAGGTGGGAGGGTGAGATGAAGGGTCATTTTCGCCATTAGAGGATAATTGCTGCACTCATTATGGGAAGGATGCGACAGTTTATAAAAGTGGGTTTTGGTCTGTTCGATTATTTTGCAAACCAATAGTACTTTAAGGGTGTGTTTATTTTATATATTTTTCGTGTTTTTTTTTTTTTTTTTTTTCATTGAAGATGATTTTATGGATGGAAAATAATTTATTAATCAACAAAGAATAAGTTTTCTTTTAAAAAAATAGATTTTCCATTTTAAAAGGTGTAAATCAATTTTTAAATTTTTTTAAACAACATGATTTTTAATTAAAAGTGAAATTGAATCATGTTTAAAATATTTTGTTAGTATTTATATTTTGATAAAATTTAAATTTTAGTTTTTGTATTTAAAAAGTTAAAAAATAAAGGCTTTTTATTTTTTATTTTTAAAAAACTTCAGTTCAACCATTAAAATTTAAGTAGTTTTCATCAAAATTTGTCAATTTGGCATGTTGATTAAGTTGCCTTTATGTGATGTGGCATATGATTGGCAAAAGACAAACATTTTAAATTGACAAATTTTAGCAAATACTAATAACAATAATGATTGTATTAGGATTTTTAAATAGAAAAAGTAAGAGGGTTGAAATTTTAACTTTTACGGTAAAGAGAGTAAATATCAAAATTTGTCAAAGTACAAGGACTAACAACATATATTAACCTTATTATGTTAATAATAAATAGTTAGAGATATGGTAACAGAAGAGAGAGCATGGAATATGGAGGCGTTTAGAGAACGGTTGCCGGAGGAAGTAGTTAGAAAGATTGCAAACATCCCTCCACACACCCTAGTTGGCCCGAATAGAACCCACTAGGTATGTTCGTCGAATGGGAACTTTTCTATTAATAGCGCATATTAGATGATAAAAGAAAGCACGTGGAATACATGGGATACAGGATAGAAAGTGGTTTGGAAGTATCAAGGACCATATCGTGTTCGCTTTTTCTTGTGGCTTACTTACAAGCAACGATTGCTTATTAATCTAGAACGTGTAAGAAGGGTTGCTGGCCAAAACGTGTCCTGCCTAGTTTGTCAACATGAAACAAAAGATACATTGCATGTCCTTAGGGACTATCAGGTTGCTAAAGATGTCTAGAGGTATTTTGTGCCAAAAAATAGTCAAACGCAATTCTTCCTTGATAGCCTTCCAGAGTGGATTAGGCCCAATCTAGGGAATCCTGGGTGGTTTTTAAGAATTGAGGTTCCATGGCCAACTCTTTTTGATTTGCTAGCCTGACGCATATAGAAGAATAGAAATCTTTTTGTATTTCAAAGAGTATCTTGGAGCTTATTAAAAACTATTAAGGTATCAATAAGTTGGGCAAAACAATACAAAGCAACCCATAGTTGGGACTCGTCTAGTAGGAGTAATTTAGATTCTGAGCACCTCTTAGGAAGATGTTGGAATGGTAGGGTAGTTGAATGATAGCTTTTGTCGTTTAATTTAGTTAGGTTTTTTTTACCAAAAAAAAATTGATATAATTCATTAATAAAATTATTTATTGTTACAATTTTATTTTAATGAAAATTTTTAGTGATAAATATCAAATTATACATGAACTTTGAAACAATTTGTAATTTATATATAAACTTTAATTTGGTGCATTTGTATACATCAAATTTTAATTCTAGTTCAATTTTCAAATTCCACTAACCCCATTATCTATGTGACATAATTTTCTGTTAATTCATGTGTAAATTGTTGACATGATATTTTATATGATTAAAAAACAAACAAACAAATTTAAATTATTTCTACCTAGGTGAGGAAAGAATTTCTTATTTCCTCCAAAAAATTTATTTTTCTTTAATCTAGGTGGAAACCATATAAATTTATTTGTTCTTTTAATCTAATAAAATGTCACGCTAGCAATTTTACACATGACTTGATAAAAAATTGTGCCACATAGATAATGGGGTTAATGAAATGTGAAAATTGAACCAAAATTAAAGTTTGATGTATATAAATGCATTAGATTAAAGTTGATGAATAATATTGCAAATTATATCAAAATTCATTAATAATAATTTTAAATTTATCTATTAATTTTAACATTAATAATAATTTTAAATTTTAAATAATATTATTAACATTTTCTTAAAAATATTTTATATTAACATTTTAACAACAAATATTATATAGATTATAATTTATGAATATTTTAAATAAATAGGACAAGTGATAAAATTTTAAAGTAAAATCTCTAACTCTACTTATAAAGTTAAAAATTTACATGATTAGTGTATCAAATAATTATCCATTTTTAAAATTTTACTTGACTTCATTTATTCCTTCTATCTCTAATATGCCATGGTCAATTAATGACTCCTAATTTAAATTAAGTTTTAATTATATTAAGTAATGCAGTTATTATAATATAAATTTGGACTCTCAAAGGGCAATGTTTCTATAGTATATTAATACATTGAATTAACGAGTACAATTTATTTCATTTTAAAATAATCTTTCAAAGAAATTAAAAAATATTTTCAACAAAATCATTCAAATATAATAAAATATTAATTTAAAAAAATTGTTTTGTAGAAATCAACCGAAGTTGAATTTAGGAAACAAATATAGGCTAAAGCGTAAGTCGAGCAACTTTTCATAATCATAATATTGCGTTTAGGAGTGTATATATCTATATATGTTTCCTGATGTTGTTTCACAGATTAATAAGTTGAATTTAAGGGGGATTTGATGTTTCTTATCTTATGATTTTTGGAAGTGTGATAGATTAGAATGCAATTGCTGCAAATATTATTTTATAGCTGTTTGGAATATATTAAAATGTATTTTTTAAAATTAAGTTGAAGTTTTAGCTTTTAGTAATTTGATTTTAATTTACCAAATTACATTTATTAATTAAATTATAATATTGACATATGTTTTTAATATTTCTTATTATTAAATAATTATTTATTAATAATATTTTAATAGATAATCTTAAAATTTTCATTTTATTTTATAATTTTATTTGACAACAACAACCACCTTTCATATTACTTGGATAATTATTTGGTGCATGTTTAAAGTTTAAGAAATCTTTTTGTATATTGTCAGTGGAGTTTTTAGACTCCATAAGTAGGATCAGGGTGTTAACAAATATTGTATAGAGGTATAGTAAAATATTAAAAAAAACGTGTTAATTTTTTAAAACTACTTGTGAAAAAAAAATATACTATCAATTTACCAAATATTCACTCTTAAAATTTTTACTATTTATGTATCAAATAATTACGATATATGTATTTTTTAAAATATAACCATATGAAGAGAAAAAAGTATATAAAATATGTTTAAGAAAAAAGATAATGCAACAGTTCATAGTCATTACAAAGAAAAAAAATAAAAAAAATCATAATATAACAAAATTATGAGAGGTAAGAGGGGAAAAGTTGTCAATACCTTGGAAAAATAAAATAAATTTAATTTGATATTAACAATTTATTTTTACTTTTCATATACATCTAAAAATGATTAACCTACATTTTATTGGGAAAATCGCGTTACATTATTTATGGAAAAGAAAGAGTGATTAGTGTAAGGAATGTAATATTGTTGGGGCAATTTAATATTGCCACATAAAATTTTCGTATGGGTTTCAAATATTGTTTTAAGTTGGTATTGTCAATAGTGTCAAGATTTCAAAATATAAAGGGTAATTTCAACATCATCTACTATTTAGGTAATTTTTTTTCAATATTAATCTTATTAAAACTCTTATGTGTATTGTTATGTGAACCCTTCCGAGAGCTATTATTCGAACTCTTATGGTAACTGTACGGCGAACCCTTATGTGAACTATTGTGCGAACCCCTTAATAAATCATAGTCAATCTCTTATGAATATTACGCGAACCCTTACATAAACATGTATACATGCAAACTCTGTCATAAATTGATAGGCGATCTGTAGCCAATATGCGAACCTTTATGCGAACCCTCATGTAATTTAGTATATGAGCATGCGAACCTTCATGTAATTTAGTATGAGATTTAGTATGCGAACTCTCATGAAATTTAGTATGTGATTTAATGTGCGAATCCTATATGAATTAGTATGCGAACCCTATGTGAACTATTATGCGAATCCTATATGAACTATTATGCGAACCCTGTGTGATTCAGAATGCGAACCCTCATGTGTTTAGCATCTGAACATTGTATGCGACCCTATATGCAAACCCTTATAAGCTTTAGTATGCAATCCCTTAGTAAATATTGCGCAAACCTTGTATATGAACCTTTATGTGAATCCTCATGAGTTTAGTATGCGAACCTGTTATGAATATGTTAGCGGACTAACATGTTAACAACCTAATGTTAATATATCAATACTAGTTTTTAGTTTGCATGATGAAATTCGTATATGTGTAATTGATATGAATGAATGCATGTCCAGTGGATGATAGTATGAATTAATTATTGTGCTTGACAAAGAATAGCATCGATTGTTGATAAATAGCATGATATGCTTAGTTTATGTGCATAATTACATGAAATTGGGTATGGAGGACGGAGGACATTTGTAAGAAAAAGTGGCAATTTAAGTCCACACTGAAAGTCAGTACTGCATGAAGTAGACGGCAATGTCATCAAAATCTAGTAAACCAGGATGATAGTTTAAAATGAAATCAAACCCGGACAACCGGGATGGTAAGTTATTGTAGTAAAAGTCGTCACCACAAATGACAAGCGAACGACCATCATCACCAGGAAATCCGAGATGGTCAATCATTGATATGTGTTTTGGAGTGTCGAGCGATGCTCGAGGTTGGATAAGATGGATGGGTGGGAACTTAAAATTAAAAAAATTGCATTGCATCATGAACATAACTTGTACATGCATTGATTTACTGAATGTTCCTTACATTATGCTTAATTTGCTATGATGCTATAAATTGAATGCTTTACTGTTTGAACAATTAAATATCATGGTTTAAAAATTAGACTCATATTGGGTTGTCATAAGCTCACTCCCCTTTCCTCACCCCTCAAGTAATGCAGAAAACTAGGACTTAGAATGGCATTTGAGGGACATCGTACTAGCATCTCATTTTTTTTTATTTAAAAGTTCCCATTAAAGCTTTCCTTAGTCGTTTTATTAGTTTACTTGTTGGGTTGTAAATTATTAATTATTTATTGCTTTTATAACTGTAGTTTGAGATTATTTAGCTTTTTAACTTTTAATCATGATACTTAGTTAATACTACGATAATTGCATGCTCATTGGTTTAGAAAACTACCATTTTTAATAATGTTTTCCGCTGCTTTGCAAAATACTTAAAAGTTTTGATGAGGCTTTTTAAACCTAAACCGTTTTTCCCAAAATTTCACATTAATAATATTGTAATTGAATTACAAAGTAAAGCCGAGAAGATTAATGAATGTGTTTCTTAAAAACAGAAGAGCAATTTTCATACAATTCAGCTCAAGCAAAAGAATGGCTTTATTGGATCACTTCAATGATCAATGTAACGCTTTTAACTTAGCCGAAACTCCTAGGCCGAGTCAGGGGTGTTACACATACCCCGTGTGACGCATAGACTAAATATATTTTGTCAATATAATTATTTTTAAAAAGAAATAAAAAATGTAAATTTAATGTCAACATAAAAAATGGATAATATGATCCCCGTGTGTTGGCCAGATTGCTAGGGTGTTCACCGCCCTAGGTGTGGCTTGGGTTCGAGTCGCGTTAGTCGTGTTGCTGTTAGGGCTTTACCCTCTTGTAATTCACCAAAAAAATGGATAATACATATTAGTAATATATAAAAGTTTGTAAATATTATATTAAAATGACTCTAATAAATAGAAATGTCAATGGTTAAAATAAATGGAAAAGAATTGAATTTAAAATATTATATTAAAATTATTATATTAGATAGATGCATCAATAATTTATTATAAAATTTTGTACTAACAAAAAAAAATAATTTATGAAAGGAAATTATAATTAATAGTAACAAAAAGAATTTTATTATAAAAAATAAAAATGAAATTAATTTAAAAAAGAGTATTATAAATTTAATATATATATATATAATAATTAAGTTATTTTTAAAGTAAATTATATAGTACAATTTTAAAAAGGTAAGAAGTAAAAGAGTAATTTATCTAAAGTGAAAATAATATATGATTTATTTTTTATTTTTTAAATTAATAAAATTGAGGATGGACACATGTAGATATTTTCATAATTGTATTTATCTTTTGACGAAGAAATTTTTGGACCAATTATAAAGTACCATGTGTCAAGTCAAAGTTATTGTGGATTAAGTCGAAATTACCATAGCTGAAAACAATGACATTATATATTGTGTCATAATTATTTTTCTATCATTAATTTAAATTATTTAAGAGAGAAAAAATAAAAAAATTATATTATCACTAAATAAAGTAAAATATTTAAGTGATAATATCAAATTATTATTTTATCTCTAAATAATTAAATTAATAAGAGATAAATAATAAATAAAAGAATTTAAATTCTTATAGAATACTCAAATGAATAAGTTAAATTCTACAGGAACTCTTTTCTATTCAAATGATTGACACTATAAAAAGGGGGTCACCTCTAAGCCATTCTACACATTCACAAGTTCAAAAAGTGCAGAAGCTCTCTGCAAAAATCTCTAAAAAATTGAAGAATTTGAAGAATTTCCAAAAATACATCATATTGGTTTTGAAGAAATAGCTGTCTTTAGATCCAATTCAACCACAAAGAGGTGGTCAAAAGCAGTTTGTAGAGAAAGTTGTCTTTCGATTCGATTAAACCGGAAAAAAAGAGACGAAACCTTTTTCCAATATCAGGTCTCAAAGATCCTTAAAGCAGACATCATTGATTCAAGATCAAGTTACGATAGTCATTGAATCTAAATCAAATCAAATTCTCAAGCAAGCATCTTACCTTCAAAATTAAGTCTTAATGACCATTGAAGAAAATCATATCCTTCCAAGATTAAATCTTAATTGAAACCGGTAGAAAATATTATCCCCATAAAATAGAATTTATTCTAAGAAAATAATATTTCACCAATTTATGGCAAAATAACAATATATGAAACTTATGTGTTAATAGCTCTACCAGTGCCATCTATTTATAGAGATAAGTAGGAGAATCTTATTTGAATAAGTTTAACACAAAAAATATTTATTTAATAGAAAAGCACTCTCCAAGTCTAACTAGGGAGTAGTACACCCTAGATAGAAATACTAGGATTGTCGCCCCTCACAAGTAAAATGAGGGGAATTGAGCCTTTCATCATATATTGAGTCCAATTCTATGTGGTTCTTCAACTTTTGACCCAATACTTTATAATTTAATCCAATAATATTTTTTTATTCCCTAAATAAATTTAATTTAATTAACTAAATTAATTTCTTAATTAAATAATTTTCTCAACCTAATTCTAATTGCGTTGAAGTCATAACGATTTTATCGTAAAATAATCTACGAGGAAATATATTTAATTTTCATATTCAATGGATTCATAATGACTAATTAATTTAATTCCATTTTTGAACTTTAATTATTTAATTATACTTAATTAAATAATAATTTGAAAACATTACATTAATTTTCAAGTTATTTCTATACTCAATGAGAAAACGTGTTCATTTGTGAATGCGACCTATTTCTCTAACTTCATCATTTATGTTCATTTGGTTCTACATACAATTTATTTTTGGTTTCAGTGAGATTGTAACACCTTATACCCGACCCAATCGCTGGGTCTGAGTACCAAATGTAACAATTAAACCATATTACTTAACAACATTTCTAACTTGATTTATCTACAAACCTAAACAATGTCAGATTTAATCCATATATACTTTATAACTTTATTCTAATATCTTAGATATCTTCATGTTCCAAAATTTAAACTTCAAATAAGCTTTTTATTATACAAGTACTAAGGTTGTTACAATCTTTTTGCCTTATCGAGCATGTATATATATTTACAGTGACTTGGAACTTAAAATTTCAATAAAATTATGCCTATTCGAACCTCGAGGTGTAGCCTCTAAGGGTGTCCTTCTGTATGCATGATACAATTATAACGCCATTCATGTGAACTTGTCGGTGTCTGGCTTGGTCCCTCCATACAATTCTCGAGTTATTCTTTGATCTTGCATTCAAAGTAAAACACTCATAAGTTTGAATAAACTTAGTGAGAATCTATACAACAATGTTCGTAAGTGACTTTTGAAGTCTTGGGTAATAAAAACATAATTAAAACTCCTCGAGTATCATAAGAGATTCCACAATCGTTGGCCATATGTCCTTCTTGAATGAATCGTTGGCAAACATATCGGGGCCAATTTGGATGTAATCATACTCTTTCTGACACCTCTTTTGAAACTTGAATTTGCCTAACTTTATCTCAGACTTTTATTCCACCTTGCTGGTTGACTCATCAATAGATAACCACGCAATGAGATATATAGATTTTTGACTACCTTTGGCGGACTTGCAGGTATTTCGCCACAATGACAAATTCTTTCCCCGATCCCTTCATTCTACATCGAACTTAATATCAACTCACTGTATTATCCTAACATTTACTTAGCTTGTGCATATACCCTTCTAGAGGAAACCTATTTATTTACATTCTTGTATGTGGCATTCGCATATAAGATTTGGCAGGTAGTTTAAGCACCACTCTTTTCTTGCGGCATTGCACTTGCAAGATAGTCCCACTAGACTTTCCCTCTTCAAGATAGTCTAAATGGATTTCCCATCAACAAATAACCGTACCAGATTATCCCCTCATTGGATCGTATAGTTCAAACTTCCCATTTATAAGATAATATTTAGTGGATTCCCCAACTCTAGATAGTCCTGATGGACGCCCTCTTTATTCATTAGTCTCTAGCAGACTTTACAGAATAGATAGTCCTTGGCGAACATTCCACATAAGATAGTCCTTAGTGAATTGTCTAGTGAACTTCCCTTTTTTTTGGCAATCTCTTTGCCAAGAAACACTTACAAATGGAGTCTAGAGAACCATCTCACCTTCTCATAACCAATGCTAGCTTATTCGTCACCTCTGGCAGACTCTTAATGATGAATACCTATTTGAAAGACATTATGAAGGAAAACCCTTATTCCTGTATGTCCACGTATAATACGGTTCCACATATTCTTCTTGCCTTTGCAACCTGTCGGAGCCATATATCTATAAACTTGCTAGCGTTCCTATATGCGTCATAATTGTTATGATAGACTATTCGTCACACGTGTAGTATAATGGCTTCCACTTATATGCCCTGATAGCTTCTCTGTTTATTATGCTGGTGGACTTCCTTTTGCCATGAGGACAATCTTGTCCTCCATAGGATATTGCCATGGCTAACCATGGACTTTCAACTCCAAAATTTGGGAAACCATTTTCATGGTGTTACTTCGTAGAGCCAGTGGATAATGTCCATGATGCAATTTCGTAGAGCTAGTAGACCATTTTCTAGCCAAGTCTCCTCAATCCCCTTTCAATCATTCCATTTCTCCATTACACCAATTTCTTATCGTCAACTAACCCACTAAATAATTCCCTTCGTACTCCACATTTTAAAAACATACATTTCATGCACAACATCCACATAACAATTCATCGACATACAATTCTATCATGCCATTCAAAGAACATGCTTGTAAACATTAATGTATTTACACAGTTTTATGCATGCATAACTTTCTCAGTCAGTACATACAACCATAGAACTCAAACTGAACTCAGGACAAAACACACAATAAGTACAACAATAAGAATAACACCTAAATAGTGGAGTATAGAAACTCACCTACTGCCCTTCCTTCATACCAGCTTAGCTTTTCTAAATACCAGAGTCTTCTACATCCTGGTTAGCTAAGCATGATAATAAAATATACTAGTCAAATCGAAAGCATTCCTACTTTAAAACCCAGAATCCAAAAATTTGCAGAATCCTTTGAAATTTTACAAAAACCCTCAACTTTTCTTCTTTCTCAATCCACAAGCACAAAAAGATTAAGAAGCTTACTAGTTCATCAAATTCTCATCTTTTCAGACTCAATCCTCATACTCATTGCTCCATGTAGAGCTTTCCTCAACCTTATCTTCTTCAGAGAAATTAAAGAAAATGATACAAAAGAGAATAAAATGAGACAGAATTAGAGAAAGTTCACCAGTAAATAACATATCTCAGTTATATATATAACCTTCACGCATGATTATCGAAGGCCCTACCAAAATCAACAGTCGAAAATCATATTTCCCACTAAGGAACTTACTAGTTCCAACGTAACCAAACCAAATTTAGGATCCAACTAATTTCGATTCAGTCCTTTTATTTTTCAAATTTTGTCGTAGTGTCCATCAGACCCACGATTTCTTTTAACTAACTTCCAATTCTTCCTTAATTCTAGACTTTAATAGGAATCGAGTGTGACAGATCTAATAGAGAGATTGATTGGATATATATAATTAGGATTTAAATAATTTATAATTAAGTTCTAGCTTTTCCCTTATTATTTATAAACTTATTTAGTCACAAAGTCATTCCATTTTAGTATCGTGATTGAGCTCTCCCCAATTACATACCATTATGAAAGCTACTTAATTAGTTCTTGTCCAATAACATTGTCATCAATGTGTTACCATCATAGGATATCCTTAATTCCTTTGAATAAATTTGTCCTCCTAATATGATCCTATTTTACCTCATGGTAATCATTACATCTTCCTTCATGAAAAATCAATTATTATCGAATAATAATTAAATCATTTATCATAAAGACAAATAACATGTGGCCACACTTGCATTTCATCTATCATGTAATACAAATGAGAAGATATCATTTACCCATTAGTTGGGATAAGAATTTCATTATTATGAATGATGCTACATACTGTAGAAATCATTTACTCAATGTACCAGCTTTTAGTTCATTATCTATTTGAACTTTGACTTTTATTTACATCAAAGTATACGGGTCACACATACATAGTCCATCATCCACTCAAGATTAAGGTATGCCACACTATGAACATCACAAGTGAGTAAGTCTATAAACAGATCTAGAATCTATTCTACTTGGGTCATGTCCGATGTATTGTCATTCCAGTCAGTAACATCTATGTCTCTATCTTTTAAGAGTCATCCACTCTAGCGCTCACTATAAAACATCTCCCCAATCAGACTTGATAGACGACATATTAGTCTTTTAATTGATTTCTCATTTCCAATTAGACTAAAGACATGTTTAGGTTCATGTAACACCCCATACTCGACTCAATTGTTAAGTCTGAGCTACGGGATGCCACATTCATTGTCGGAGCAATAACAATTAACTACATTTCAAATTTCCAGTTAATACACATTATTAATTTTAAAACATCAGTACAACATGTTAAACAATCATGTACGAGCCTTACATGAGCTTACGAAATCTCTTTAGACGACTTGAGGTCGAATGAGGACCAAATTGCATGTAACACCCTCTACCTGACCCAATTTCCAGGTTTAGGTATTGGATGCTACACAAATCAGAAAGACTTAACAAATTTTGTTTCAATTTCATTACATAAACGACTTGAATTTGAAAGTCTAATTGATATTACAACTCGTATTAATTAGAAATAAATCTTTAAGATTTTGAATCAGTTGGACGTTTACAAATTTTGGACAGAGGTTCGAGAACATATATATTAACAACATAAACCCTGAGGTGGGGCCTCTACGGGTGCCCTTGTAACACCTTATACCCAACCCAATTTACGAAATCCAAATATAGGATGCCACCAGACTTAAACAGTTAACAAAAAATTTAAAATGGGCGAAGCCTTTACAAAACATACTTTTTACATATTTATTATTATTCTAAGTCATAGATTCTGAAGATAAACGTTTATTTGATTACAACTAACTCTCAATAATAGTATAAGACAATAACACTTAAAACTTTATCAAAATAGACTCAATCGTGGTGTATAACACTATTCTACATTTAAAAACATATTCTCAAAAGTTTCCCTTTGTATGCATAATATCGCTCTACGATAAACTACTTTGGCGCATTCTTGGCTTGGTTCCTTTTGGCAAATTGGTTCAAATATAACAACTTGCATTGTAAATAAACACTCATAAGTTCAATGGAACTTAATGAGTCCCGAATGGTATTACCTTTTAACATTATTGTTGAAATCATTGACTTTATGATTCTAGACTTCTTTTCAGACTTTGGTGGATACTTTTTTTATTTTTGGTTGGTGGATAACCATATGCCAATCTTTACACTTAACCATCTTATACACACTTCACTCAATTGGCAGATCACATACTTTATACTATCTTTTGAATCCGATTATAGATAGTAGTTGGATACACTTCTCAAAATGATACTCAACGAATGTTACTCTTGACGGATTCTTTTTTATAGGGTCCAAGGATTATCAAAACACCAGTTACATAATATCTTTAATTCAATCCAGAAAAATAGACTTACTTAGAAGAATATAATATTTTAATTCAAACAGTAGAATTCTAGATGCCTCTAATGCACGACCTAAGAAATTCCAGGTTTGGCGGACACTTGCACCACACAATATTTCAAATACACAAAGTTCTCTATCATGGCGGATCACTATGGAAAATTCCTCAGTCAGTTACACTGTCGAGAATTTTATCAGAAAATGCCTCACAGGTATATCCAGATCTCACACAAGGTAAACTAACATCCCACTATTAGGTACTACAGCATTCGTTGTATCGAATGTCTAAATAATTCGCCACTGAGGCTATTCCTGTGTTTACTGTCCCGGCGGATTAGCTCTATTCAATATTTACTATCCCAGTGGACTAACATAGTGGATGCCATGGAGCCTCTCTCACATGGTCTTACACCAACTCGCATTCTTGACATATTAACATATGAAGCCATGAGGCCTCAACCAAATAGTCTTACACATATTGTATTCACCCGCAAGGCCGGGCTGTGATCTGCCAATCTAGTTTGTAATATAATTACCCTGCTGGAGGCAACACAAATAGATTTTTTTCTCACATTTTCACATAACCCAAATTTTTTAGTATTGGAATTATATAACAGGAAGGTATTAGGCAATGACCACACACACGCCAACAACAACGACTTATATGACACACATCCAGACTCTATGAGTATACTTGTTATAGCAGAGACACCTATATAAATCTCATTCATATTTATGACAGAATCATACTTTCTAACACTTAATTTCTTATAAATATATACCACATAGCATTATATTATGTTACACATTTTTCACTTTATTTATGTACTTGTAGATATTTATCAGAAAACACACATACACATATTTACATTACATGCAGGAGTCAAGTTTAGAGATTAACCTGAGACTCATCTTCACCTTGGCCCAGAGCTTCTGTTTCAATAATCCTACTCAATCTACTGGTCCTTTCAATATAATCCTAGCTTTTCCAAATTCCAAGTCAATTAGGGTAACCCGATGTTACAACTTCCCCATCCTTAAAGAAAATTTCGTCCTCAAAATTTCTTTTCTTACCTAATCGTCTTAAGGTGGTGTCTATTTTAATGTCCCTTATCTTAGAAATTTTTTTGCATATTCAATGACAGTTATTTTTACCATTCGTGGGGACATGTTGCCATCTTAACACCTTGAATCTCATCCAGATCTTATCCCACTCATCGACAACTCTACTTTGATTCTCTATAAGGGGTCAGGCAGTACGGGGTCACTTTGTACATTATTTGGGTAGATGTTTACTTACACCATCAGCCAGTCATGTCTCAACACAACACTAACAAGCATTTTTAGGGTTAACATGGGTTGTATGATGGGTACTTGATGAACGATCATCTTTGGCAGACACTTTTATTTTTCTAATTATCGAGGGGTTTAAGAAAAACCCTTTACGACTCGACAGGTGTCATCTACGGATTTGGGAATTTGAATCGTTCGCTTCAAATCTCCTAACCTCCCTTAAACATTTCGATAATTAAATCAAGATGTTGGGAAAAGAGGCTATTCGTATGAAATAACTCCTCAACTCCTTACTAACTAAGTGATCGTGTTGATTCGTGAAAAGTTTTAATAAATTTATATTTGATCGTTCTTGAAGACTAACTATTATCACGACGAAGGCAAGTGTACCTATCGAACAGTAATATAGTTTTAGCAAGACCGAGATGTCGAACCTAAAGGAACTGAAAGTACTAGTATTAACTCTTTCTTATTATCTAGCCTAAAAATAAAGGGGTTTGTTTTATCTGAACTAATTAACTAACTAAGAATTCATAGAAAGAAAATTGGGGAAAATACTTTTGGGAAATTCCATTGATTAAGACAATACCCAGGAAAAAATCCACCTAGACTTCACTTGTTATTTGACTCTGAATTAGACGATTTGTTCACTTGACTTGATCCGTAGAAATCCCTAAGTTATATTATCATCTCTCTCGAGACTAACAACATCTAACCCTAGGTTGATTAATTGAAATCTCTTTCTAATTAAAACCTCTAGTGTTGCATTAACTCGATCTATGAATTCCCTTATAAGGTTTGACCCTAATCCGGCAGATTTATGTCGTCCTATGTCTAGGATTGCAAGCAACTCTGCTTAATTATGCTAGATCTACTCTTAGACAGGGACTTTTTCTCCTCTGAATAAGCACATCAATACTTGAATTAATATCCTGAAATATTAAAACAAGGATTAAGAACACATAATTAAGAACAAATCAAGTATTTTCATACAATTCAGAAAATAATAACAAGATTCTTCTTAGGTTTCATTCCCCTTAGGTATTTAGGGGGTTTAGTTCATAATTATAAAAGACAACATCTCAGAAGAATATTGAATACAAAACATAAAGAAAACCTAAAACTGCTGAAGGGAAATTGAAGGGAGATCTTCAGTCTTAAAGGAGAATCTGGCTTCTAAGATGGATCAATCGGCTTTCTTCGAGTAAATTCCTCCTTCCCACTCCGTGTGTGCTCTTTTAATCCTCATCTAGTGTGTTTATATAGGCTTTAGAATGCCTTAGAACCCTCTAAAGTGGCCTTTTCCGATAGAACTCAACTTGGGCTCGACAGGGACACGCTCGTGTGACACGTCTGTGTTTGATTACTCCAAACTATGTTAGAGTCTGTTGAATAGACACGACCATGTGGTCTACCCGTGTAAGTCGTGTGATAAACAATAATTTATACATATTTTTACCCCATGCTTAACACATTTTATGGATGCATTTGTCCTTAGATATGGTGAATTTGGTGCTTCTAATCCTTTAATTTCATGTTTTACACTTAGGTGAGCATAGGAGAGTAAAAGGAACGAGAAACAGACCAAAAACAGAGAAAATGAGCCAACGTACGAAATCAACATGGCTTGGACTTTCTCACACGGGCAGACCACACGACCGTGTCAATTTGGCAGAATCGAAGCACGACTCACACGGGTAGACCACACGCTCGTACTATTTTAACGGGCTTGACCACAGCCTGAAGTAATCGTACACGAGCGTGTCCCTGCCGAGCCCAAGTTAAGTTCAATTCGGAAAAGGCTAATTTTGAGGGCTTTTAGGCATTCTAAAGCCTATAAATACACCTTAAAGGAGGAGAAAAGGGGGGACACATAGGAGAAAGCAAGGAATTGCTCAAGGAAAGCCGATTAATCTATCTCAGAAGCCGGATTCACCGTCAAGATTGAAAGATCTCCCTTCAATTCCCCTTCAGGAGTTTTGGTTTTTTCTTTATGTTTTATATTCACTATTCTTCTGAGATGTTTTCCTTTTTAGTTATGAACTAAATCCCCTAAATACCTAAGGGGGATGAAACCTAAGACAGATCTTGTTATTATTATTTTCTGAATTGTATGATAAATATTTGACTTGTTCTTAATTATGTGTTCGTCATTCTTGTTTTGATATTCCAGGATATTGATTCAAGTTAAACTCTTATGCAGAGAAGGAATAGACCCTGTCTAAGAGTACATTTTTCATAATTAAACGGAGTTGATTGCGCGCTTAGAGATAGGGTGACAAGATTTTACCGGATTAGGGTGAAACCTAATAAGGGGATCCATAGATAGATTTAGTGCAACCCTAGGAAGTTAATTAGAAAGAGATTTCAATTATTCAACCTAGGATTGACGTTGTTGTCTCAAGAGAGATAATAATATAACTTAGGGATTTCTACGGATCAAGTCAAATGAATAAATCGTCTGATTCAGAGTCAAATAACAAGTGAAGTCTAGGTGGATTTTTCCTTAGGTATTGTCTTAATTCAATCGTTTTCCAAAAGTAATCCCTCAATTCTATTTTCTATGAATTCTTAGTTTAGCTAAATAGTTAGTTAAAACAGACCCCCTTATTCTTATGCTAGATAATAAAAAGACAATCATTACTAGTACTTTTAGTTCCTTTGGGTTTGACAATCTGGTCTTGCTAAAACTATACTACTGTTCGATAGGTACACTTGCCTACATCGTGATAATAGTTAGTTTCAAGAATGATTAATTATAAATATTTAAAACCTGTCACAAAATCACAATAAAGTTTTTGGCGCCGTTGCCGAGGAACTAAGATATTAGGAACACTCAATTTTTATTACTTTAGCCATTTATTTTCTTTGCAAGTTAATTTTATTATTATTATTAATTTACTTTTTCTTTCTCTTAGCAGGTTTTTATAGTTTATAACTAGAAGAAACCTGTGAGGACCACTACTTTTTGACAAAGAAATCGATCGCACAGTTCGCAGAAACCGAAGAGAAATAAGGCGAAGCCTAAGATACACAGAGGAAGAGCAAGAGGATGATATCTCAACTACGACTGAGGAGATGGTTGAAAATCAAGATAATCAGCTACCTCCTGCGATACCCGCTGAACTAGCAAATCAAAATCCAGCTCCTCATACTATGTATGATTATGCTAAACCTACTTTAATATGAACTGAGTCAAGTATAGTTAGACCTGCTATTGCTGCGAATAATTTTGAACTAAAACCTAACACTATTCAGATGATACAGCAATTCATTTAGTTTGATAGTTTGCAGGATGAGGATCCAAACACTCACTTGGCAAATTTTCTAGAATTCTGTGATACATTTAAAATTAATGGCGTTTCTGACGATGCCATTCGTTTTCGGTTATTCCCTTTTTTTATTAAGGAACAAAGCTAAATAGTGGTTGAACTCGTTACCACAAGGGTCAATTACTACTTGGGAACAAATGACTGAAAATTTTTTATTAAGATATTTTCCACCAGCTAAAACGGCCAAATTATGTAATGATATCTCGTCGTTTGTACAGATGGACTTAGAAACTCTTTACGATGCATGGGAGAGGTACAAAGACCTACTGCGAAGGTGTCCTCACCATGGATTACCTCTATGGTTGCAAGTTCAAACATTCTACAATGGTGTGAATCCCTCGACAAGACAGATGATTGATTCAAAGAAATGGGAACCCATCAATAACAAAACACCTGAAGAGGCTTACGAATTTATTGAAGAGATGTCACTGAATAACTATCAGTGGCAAGTCATGAGGACTAAGCCAACTAAAACAGTAGGCGTTTATAACGTCGATTCGGTTACTATGTTGTCAAATCAGGTAGAACTTCTAAATAAAAAGATTGATGGTTTACTTGGTTCTACGCAGGCTCATCCAGTAATGCACTGTGAAGTCAGCGGGGGTGGATCAATCAATTCAGAATATCAATCCTATGGCCACAACATGGAGAACGAACAATTAAATTACATGGGTAATAATCCTCAATCTCAAAATAATCCTTATAACAATACTTATAATGCAGGTTGGAGGAACCACCCAAATTTCTCCTGGGGTGGTCAAGGGAATTAAAGGCCACAGAATCTTTCGGGTTTTCAACAACCATCCTATCAACAGGAAAAAAAACTGAACCTTGAAGAGATGCTATCTAAATTTATCTCGGTGTCCGAAACTCATTTTCAGAACACCGAGATAGCACTTAAAAATTAACAAACGTCGATTTAAGGGCTCGAAACTCAGATGGGCCAACTGTCTAAACTAATCTCTGAACGACTACAAGGTAGCTTGCCAAGTAATACTGAACCCAACCCAAGGGAACAGCTCAACGCAATTAATGTTCAAGGTGAGGAAGGATTCATTGAGCCTAAGCCAGAACCAAGGCAAGAAACTGTGGTGAACAGAGGTCAAGGTGAGGTAGGTCATGATAAAAACAAATCAGTGAATGTCGAATATAAACCTCGTTTTCCATAACCCAACGCGACAAGGAAAGATCGCTCAGATGAACAATTTGGTAAATTCCTTAAACTCTTAAAAAAGTACACATTAACTTACCGTTTATTGAAGCTCTATCACAAATGTCAAACGCAATGAAATTTTTAAAGGAGCTTTTAGCAAATAAGCGAAAGTTGGACGAGGCGTCGCATGTGGAGCTAAACGCAGTTTGCTCAGCTATTCTACAGAATAAGCTACCCAAAAAATTAAAAGATTCAGGGAGTTTTACAATTCCTTGCTTAATTGGTAATTTAGATGTTAACAATGCATTAGCTGATTTAGGGGTCAGTATTAACGTCATGCCCTACAAAATGTTCAAACAATTAGGTCTTGGGAAACCCAAACAGACTAGGATGAGCATACAATTAGTAGATAAAACTATAAGATTTCCTAGGGGTATTATTGAAGATGTGCTAGTTAAAATTGATAAATTTATATTTCCCATTGACTTCATTATTCTAGACATAGAGGAGGATAGCAACACTTCTTTGATTTTAGGAAGGCCTTTTTTAGCAACTGCTAAAACGATTATTGATGTTAGCACAGGTGAGCTCACACTTCGTGTGGGAGACGAAACAATCACCCTTCAAGCTTGCAATTCTGGCAACACATCGAAAATTGAAGGTGATCGTCAACTGATAATATGGTGCAACCTACTTTGCAAGAAATGAGTCTAAAGTAAGCACATGAGTCATTCCCAAGCAATAGTAGATGACCTATTCATGAAGATCGAAGGCTACAAATCGAGGAACTAGATGAATGGCGAACGCATAAACCAAGAACACCCGATAAACCAAAACTACGCCATAGCGAGCTCAATACCTTTCCAAATCAACTTAAAGTTGGAGATAAAATTTTATTAGAAGCCACAGATCCTCACATTGTCACTACCAAACCAAATGAAGAAGTCCCTCTTACGGTACTTAGCATTTTCCCATTCGGTACAGTCGAGGTAAGTCATCCTAAGTTCGGCACTTTTAAGGTAAACAACAACCGTCTAAAACCTTATTTTGATAAGATGAGTAGCAAGAATGAGGAGTATAAACTCCTCGAACCACCATGACCATTCAATGGAGAGGTAAGTCGAGCTTAGACTATAAATAAGCACTTCTCGGGAGGTGACACGAGCACTAACAATATTAATTTCTTTAAATTTTAGTATTTAACACCTAACTTACTAACGGAGATCTTGAATACAAGTTTTCCACACAGACACGGCCAAACACACGGGCGTGCTGAGGACCGTGTGGAAATAGGGAAGAGATTTTTCCCAAACACGGGCTATGATAAAACGTCACGGCCGTACGACATTGCCGTGGGCGAACCTGCCAAAATAACACGGGTATTTGCCACGCTTGTGTTGCAAAACCGTGGTTAAACCTGAGAAAATAGCACGGGCGTGCGACACGCCCGTGTTTAGCACCCGTGGTCAAACCTGTTAAATTAACACGGGCGTGGGCCTACATACACGGACGTGGGAGAAGCGAACGAAGCCAGACAAGATCGTGCGGCACAGCCGTGTGCACCCACACGCACAAGAAACACGGGCGTGGACTAAATGTCAGACGTGCCCAAAATTCAAAATTCGTGAATCACACGGGCTGAAATTGGGGAACACGGGCGTGTTCCCTAGCCGTGTGTCCCAAAATCTATAAATAGGCTGCACTATTCATTGTCTTATTCACCCAAAATCCCTAACCCTAGCCGCTGCAAGTCCACACGCCTGCCCCGCCACGCCCGTGCGCCGCTTCCAACCCTGTTTTTTACGCTCATTCTCCCCTTTCTAGCGTTTGTTTACTCTTTTCCCTTTAATTGCACTCATTTTTCATGCTATTTATCATAGCAATCTGCATTTTATATGTTATTTTTATCTGTCTATCACTCAAAATTAATTATCTAGAGTAGTTATCATCTTTTTCATGTGAAATTCTTACTCATTACATGATTTCCCTGCCCTATTTGACTATTTTAAAGTAATTATTCATTGTTAGAATAATAGACATACTCATGCATTTTGTTGACATATTTCATCCATCAAGTATGATTGCGTTCAATGAAATTCTCTGTCATTCTTATTGCTTTGGTTAAGTTGTTAGTCTTAGTAGTTGTGGTTGAAATTATGATTTTTATTTTATTTTAATTTTTGTCTTCATTTTGCTTTCACCATTCCTCAAGATGAATTAATGGTTTTGATTGCAGGTACAATGTCGTCTTCACGAGGAAAGAAAGCCACCGTTCCCACTTCGAAGAGAAGAAAGGGGGCGTCATCTTCTTTGGGTCCTACCTTGAAAATTCGCCACCCTTTTCTGCAGTTCCTCATTGGGCCCCAAGAAGAATTTTACCAAATACTCCGGGCCCGACCTTTAACTGCGGGCCGCTGCATTAACTATGCTGCAGTAGAATAAGTTCAGTTGGCTGATGCGATTCGGGCCCTCCTATCCACCGACCCTTGGGAGCTTTTCTTTGGGATCATCGAGCCGACGTATCTTGAGCTTACGATAGAACTATACTCAATGTTTCATCTTTAGACCGTAATGAAAAATTACAATGATCCCGACACGGTCCAATTTCGCCTAGGCGGATTAGTCCGCCAGCTAAGTGTCCCAGAATTCGGTACTGCATTGGGCTTATATACAGAGGAGTTCAAGGAGGAAAATGACTTATATTCTCTCAACCGTCACATCCACTTATACTCGGTACCACATTTGTCCACTTACGACCCCAGTCGCTCCAAGGCATCAGCTCTCCCTCTATCCTTGAGATATTTACATTCGATTCTATCTCACACCTTGACAGGGCGGAGAGAGCACTGGCATCGTCACCACCAACGACATCTACTACTTATGGTGTATGTCGCACAGGCACGTCTTCGACCTCGTCTACTTTATCGCCCTTGCCATTCGCCACTAGACAGAGCGACATCGAAAATGAGTCATCTCCATTGGGCCCTATGTGACACGACTGGCACGACACTTCGGGGTCCTCAACACCGCAGCCAAGAATCATCCTTGACCCTCATTGGCTAGATGTCTCCACAAGGCATCTCGAGCATGCTAAGCATAAGAATGATCGAAAAGTGCCAAGGAACTTACCCTCCTCAATATCGTCTCACCTAATCTACCGAGAAGGAGGCCCCCGAGGACATTATTGATGATGTCCCTCCGTAGCACGAGGACCCAACGTCTTAGCCACCACGCCCCTCTTGTCCAGTTCATGCGGCGGCTTCATACGCTGACATCTCTGAGTGCCTTACATGATTTGATGACATTGATGTGACTTTACATCAGATTTGTCAACATTTTCACATCTCATTGCCACCCCCACCTCGCAAACCATCTAGCGATGAAGATGTTTAAAAACTTTAATTAATTATTTTATTTTATGTTTTTACTTTTATTTTATCTTCAGACTCCTTTTTATTTTTCCTTACGCCTATCTTTATTAGATTTTATAATTTTTATTTTACAATGACCAACTTTAGCTATTCCATTATGAGTAATTCTGTTTCCTTACATTTCTTAAAAAAAGTTATTTTGTCACAGCTATAAAAGAGCTCCTAAGCTCATCCTCACATAGGAACTAAAAACTCCACCAAGAAAGGTTCTCCACGACTGCCATGTCCTATTCGACCACGACTATAGCTACCAACAGATATAATATTCTTTTGTCACAGGACTTATGGATTAATGAACCTCTACCACCACCGGAGTATCCTCTTCCACTCTCATGCCATTTATTCTCCAAAAACTCCAGTTCAAGGAATTCATTCATCATTCAGGAAGTTTCACTTCTCTCCTTATCTTATGATCATAAATTTATCTTTTTCAATATATCTATCTTTGTACATTGAGGGTAATGTACATCATAAGTGTGGGGGGTCTTTTATATCACCATTAGAATATGTCTTATTCTCACGTGAATTACTCATATCACTATTAGAATGAATTTTAATTAACTCATGATTTTTATTGATTTGTCTTGAATTAAAACATAGGCATTTATGCATTGATTGTTTAAACTTTAAGACATTAGGGAATCAAGCATGATAAGTTGATTTTTGAAGAATTAAAAACTTGTAGGTTGTTTCCCTAAGTCTAGGTATTATCTTGAGTTGGAATTCACAAGTTTAAACATCAAAAAGCCATAATTTTTGTGAGATTTTAAGCCTTCAAGAGCATCTATTATTTCTTCCATGCTCACTTTCATTATGAGTGCACCAATATTGAACTGTTATTTTAGAACTTGCTTGATTATGCATGTCAAGACTGCACCATTTGATTTGATATGTCAAAATGATAAAGACACTTAGGTTTAACCCACTCACTCCATAAAAGCTTACCTTCACAATTAACCCTTAGTGAACCCCCTTGAGCCTAACAACCCATTCATTGATTTACCCTAAATATTAACCCATAACTCATTATTGTTGAAATCCCCTAAATTAATTTGATCCCTATTTTTGTCGAGATTTGAGTTGGAATAGTTGTTTATCTATGTTTTATTTTATTTTGTATTTGACTTATTCTTAAAACAACAACAACAAAAACAACAACAACAACAACAACAACAACAACAACAACAACAACAACAACAACAACAACAACAACAACAACAACAACAACAACAACAACAACAATACTTGCATACTTATTAATAGCAATTTGCCATTTTTGAGCTTGAGTGTTAATTCCACATTCTGAGAAGAAGCTCACTTGTAATCAACTGATGACTAGTCATTTTTCTAGTTAAGCAATTTTTCAATTCAATCTCGATTCTAACCCTCTCTTTTAGCTTGTGACCACACCCTCTAACCAAAGCCACGTTACAACCCTTTAAATAACCTTTTGATTGATGTTTCATCTTAATTTATAGTGGTGGAGATTTAATTTTCTTGCAAGCCTATGGTAATAACTTTTCATTATTGACTATTGAGTGCTTCATTTATTATCCTTAAAACACCTCGAGTGATTTGATTGAATCTTTAGTGAGGATGTGAAACTCTATGATATTTTGAAATCAAGGGTAATTACTTGGATGAGGGGAGACACCTATGTTTTCATGATAAAATGCTCAACTTGAAATGTTTGAAACTTTGATGTTCTTTCAGTTAAATCTTCAATATATGATTACCTATGGTTTACTTTGAGATATTATCGATAGAAATTATAAGTTAAGAAGAATTTATTTTAATTACGAGTTGAGGATTTTGCTGGAGGACAAGCAAAAGCTTAAGTGTGGGGGTATTTGATAAATCGTAATTTATACATATTTTTACCCCATGCTTAACACATTTTATGGATGAATTTTTCTTTAGACATGGTGAATTTGGTGCTCCTAATCCTTTAATTTCATGTTTTACACTTAGGTGAGCATAGGAGAGTAAAAGGAATGAGAAACGGACCAAAAATGAAGAAAATAGGCCAACGTACAAAATCAACATGGCCTGGACTTCCTTATACGGGCAGACCACACAACCGTGTCAATTTGACAGAATTGAAGCACGACTCACACGAGTAGACCATACGCCCGTGCTAGTTTAACAGGCTTGACCACGGCCTGAAGTAATCGTACACAGGCGTGTCCCTGTCGAGCCCAAGTTAAGTCTAATTCAAAAAAGGCTAATTTTGAGGGCTTTTAGGCTTTCTAAAGCCTATAAATACACCTTAAAAGAGGAGAAAAGGAGGGGGGGACACACAGGAGGAAGCAAGGAATTGCTCAAGGAAAGCCAATTGATCCATCTCAGAAGCCGGATTCACTGTCAAGACTGAAGATCTCCCTTCAATTCCCCTTCAGGAGTTTTGGGTTTTTCTTTATGTTTTATATTCACTATTCTTCTGAGATGTTTTCCTTTTTAGTTATGAACTAAATCCCCTAAATACCTAAGGGGGATGAAACCTAAAACAGACCTTGTTATTATTATTTTCTGAATTGTATGATAAATATTTGACTTGTTCTTAATTATGTGTTTGTCATTCTTATTTTGATATTCCAGGATATTGATTCAAGTTAAGCTCTTAGGCAAAGGAGGAATAGACCCTGTTTAAGAGTACATTTTTCATAATTAAGCGGAGTTGATTGCGCGCCTAGAGATAGGGTGACAAGATTTTGCCGGATTAGGGTGAAACCTAATAAAGGGATCCATAGATCGAGTTAATACAACCCTAGGAAGTTAATTAGAAAGAGATTTCAATTATTCAACCTAGGGTTAGAAGTTGTTAGTCTCGAGAGAGATAATAATATAACTTAGGGATTTCTACGGATCAAGTCAAATGAATAAATCGTCCGATTCAGAGTCAAATAACAAGTGAAGTCTAGGTGGATTTTTCCTTAGGTATTGTCTTAATTCAATCGTTTTCCAAAAGTAATCCCTCAATTCTATTTTCTGTGAATTCTTAGTTTAGTTAATTAGTTAGTTAAAACAGACCCCCTTATTCTTATGCTAGATAATAAAAAGACTGTCATTACTAGTACTTTTAGTTCCTTTGGGTTCGACAATCCGTCTTGCTAAAACTATACTACTGTTCGATAGATACTCTTGCCTACATCGTTATAATAGTTAGTTTCAAGAACGATTAATTATAAATATTTAAAACCTGTCACAAAATTACGATCATCGTGCTCAATTCTGCTAAAAGGGCACGGGCGTGTGGTCTACCCGTGTGAGGAAGTCCAGGCCGCGTTAATTTCCCACGTTGGCCCATTTTCTCCGTTTTCGGCTCATTTCTCGCTCTTTTTACTCTCCTATGCTCACCTAAGTATAAAACATAAAATTAAAGGATTAGGAGCATCAAATTCACCGTATCTAAAGAGAATTCATCCATAAATGTGCTAAACATGGGATAAAAATATGTATAAATTACGGTTTATCAAATACCCCCACACTTAAGCATTTGCTTGTCCTCAAGCAAAATCCTCAACTCACAATTAAAATCAATTCTTCTCAACTTATAATTCTTATTAATGATATCTCAAAATAATCCATAATTAATCATACATTGAGAATTCAACTAAAAGAACATCAAAGTTTCAAACATTCCAAGTTGCGTATTTTATCACAAAAACAGAAGTGTCTCCCCTCATCTAGGTAATTACCATTAATTCAAAATATCACAGAGTTTCACATCCTCACTAGAGATTTACTCAAATCACTCGAGGTGTTTTAAGGACAATAAGTTAAAGCACTCAATAGTCAATATGAAAAGTATTGAAAAGTTATTTCCATAGGCTTGCATGAAAATTAAATCTCCACCACTATATATTAAGATGATACATCAATCAAAAGGTCTTTAAAGGGTTGTAACGTGGCTTTAGTTAAGGGGTGTGGTCACAATCTGAACGAAAAGGTTAGAATCGAGATTGCATTGAAAAATTACCTAACTAGAAAAACAACTAATCATCAATTGAATACATGTGAATTTCTTCTTAGAATATGGACTTAAGCACTTAAGCTCAAAAACAAAGAATTACTACTAATATAAATATGTATATTGTAATTTTTTTTAAGAAAAAATCAAATAACATAGACTAACTATCAAAGATAAAACTTAGCTAAGCAATTTATTCAAATCAAATCTCGATAAAAATAGGGATCAAATTAATTTAGGGGATTTTAACAATAATGGGTTATGGGTTAATATGGAGGGTAAATCAATAAATGGGTTATTAGGCTCAAGAGGGTTCACTAAGGGTTAATTATGAAGGTAGGCTTTTATGGAGTGAGTGGGTTAAACCTAAGTACCTTTATTATTTTGACATATCAAATCGAATGGTGTGGTCTTGACTTGCATAATCAAGCAAGTTCTAGAATAACAAATCAAGATTGCCGCACTCAAAGCAACAATAAAAGTGAGCATGAAAGAAATAATAGATGCTCTTAAAGGCTCAAGATCTCACAAAAATTATGGTTTTTTGATGTTTAAACCTTGTGAATTTTACCTCGAGATAATACCTAAACTTGGGGAAGCAACCTAAAAAAATTTTGATTCTCAAAAGTCAACTTATCATGCTTGATTCTCTAATTCCTTAAAGTTTAAACAATCAATGCATGAATGCCTATGTTATAATTCAAGACATATCAATAAAAATCATAAATTAATCAAAATTCATTCTAATAATGATATGAGAAGATCACATGAGAATAAAACAAAATTTTAGGATTTTTCTAATAATGATATAGATAACCTGCCCACACTTAAGATGTAATTGTCCTCAATGTACAATGATAGATATATGAAAAAATATAAAATCATAAGATAGGGAGAGAGGTGAAACTTCCTGAATGGAGAATAATCGGCCAAGGCAATGATGAGATTGCAGGAGGATACTCCGGTGGTGGTAAGGTTGGGTTCCACAACCACAGTGTCTAGTGAAGAGGTTATCGTAGTGGTCGGGTAGGATATGGCAGTCGTGGAGAACCTTTTCCAATGGAGTTGCAAGTTCCTAAGTGAAGTTGAGCTTTGGAGCTCTTTCTAACTGTGATAAAATCAAGAACTCTTTTAGGAAATATAAAGAAGCATAATTACTCGTAATGAAATAGCCGAAACTATAAATTGTTCAATAAAAATTATAAGACCTAAGAATGAAATGGTATTAAAAAAATAAAATAAAAAGTACTTTAAGAATATAAATAAAGATAAAACTGAAAATAAAAATAATAAATAAAAAGTCTTTAAACATCGTTATCGCCGGATGGTTTGCGAAGTGGTGGTGGCGATGAGATGCGAATGTGTTGACAAATCTGATGTAGAGTGGCATCAATGTGATCAAAGCACTGAAAACACTACTGCTTAAATCGAGTAAGGCACTCAGAGATGTCAGAGTATGAAGCCACTGCATGAACTGGACGATGGATGTGTGGTGGCTGAGACGGTGGGTCCTCATCACGTGGAGGGACATCATCAGTAATGTCTTCTGGGTCCTCCTCCTCAGCGGACTGGACCAGGCAGTACTGGGAAGGGTCGGTTCCATGCTTTTCTCGATCATCCTCATATGTAGCATACTTGAGATGCCCTGTGGGGACATTTGACCAATGAGAGTGAGGGAGGATAATTGTGCCGCTGTGTTGAAGAGGCCGAAGTAGCGTGCCAGGCGAGTCACATAAGGGCCAATAGAGATGACTCCCTTCCTATGTCACTCCGTCTGATGGCGAATGGTAAGGACGATGAAATAGGCAAGGTCAAAGACGTGCCCATGCGCCATACTCCATAAAAAGTAGGCGTCGTGAGTGTTGATGACACTGGTGCTCTCTTGCCGTCCTATCAGAGTGTGGGCCAAGATGGCGTGTAAAAACCTCAGGGATGGGGCGAGAGCCGATGCCTTGGAGCAGCTAGGGTTGTAGGTGGCTAAGGTAGAGACGAGGGCCTTCTAGCACTTTGAAGGAGAGTAGTGGATGTGGCGATGGAGGGTATCGAGTTTGTTGTCGTCCATGAATTCCTCTGTGTACAGCCCTAGTGTAATTCCGGACTTTGGTACGCTCAACTGGCGCACTAAGCCGTCGAGGCGAAACTGGACTGTTCCAGGGCCATCAAACTATGTCATGACGACTTGAAAGTGGAAGGTCAAGCAGAGTTCGAGTGTGAGCTCGAGGTACGTCGGCTTGATGATCTCGAAAAAGAGGCCCCGTGGGTCAGTCGTCAGAAGGGCTCGGATCGCGTCAGCTAGTTGGATTTGTTCAAGTACTGCCTAATCAATGCAGTGACCCACACTTAGGGGTCGGGCCTAAAGTATCTGAAAAAGTTCCTCCTAAGGTCTCGAGGGAAACTGGAGAAACGGGTGGCGCACTTCAGCTGATGCGCTTGTCGATGTGGCTTCGAGTCCCTTCTGTTTTTTTAAGCGGGGACGGCGATCTTCTTGCCACGTGAAGTTGACATGGTATACCTGTAATGATAAGTCCAAGTTAAAATAATACTCCCAATAATAGCATAGAGAAGCCTGCAAGCATGTTCAAATTAAAGAAGAGTACTTTATGGGCATCATAGGCAAAATGTGAGATGTACCGAAAAGTAACTAAATTCCTATGGAAGTCATTATAAACAACAGGAACATGAGAATAATGCTAAATGGAATACCTAGTGAATGAATGCATTTGGGTTTGAGAATATGAAATATGGTGTGGGTAAGCATGAAATCCATGGAAACAAGAAAATGGATGAATGTAGCATAATGTATTAACTAAAATGACAAATTTCTAACAAAGAGAATAAGTATTACTATCATTATAACCATTAATATTACTCAAAATAGTCAATTAAAAAATCATAAAATAAGTAAAATATTTGAAGAGAATAGAGAGAAAAAAGTAAACAAATGCAAGAAGGAAGAGCTTGGGTCATCGAGGTTGGTGCTGTGGTCGGCGCACGGGCGTGGCAGGGAGGTCGTGTGAAAGGGTTCCGGCGGCTAGGGTTTGATGTTTGGGAAAGGGGATGATGAATAGTAGGGATTTATATAGATTTTTGGGGCACACGGCTATGGGGCTCGGCCGTATGCCCTAATTTTAGCTTGTGTATATCGTGATTTTCAAATTTGGGCGCGTCTGAAATTTAGCCTACGCCTGTGTTCTTTGGGCGTGCTGTTGCACACGGCCATGTCATACGATCGTGTCCTGCTTCATTTGCTTCTCTCGCGTCCGTGTATGTATGTCCACACCCGTGTTCATTTCTCAGTTTCAACCACGGCCTCTAGACACGGGCGTGTCGCACGCTTGTGTTGTTTTGGCAGATTCTCCCACAGCCATGTCGCACGGCTATGACAATTTATTGACTCCTGTGTTGGGGTAAAATTTTGCCCTGTTTTCACACGATCGTTTCGTACGGCCGTGTTGCCTTTTGTGGTATGGGCACGGCCTAAGGCACACCCGTGTGTCTGGCCGTGTGGTTCTGGAAAACCTGTGTTCAGTGACTCAGTTAGTGAATTAAATGTTAAAAAACTAAAATTTAAAGAAGTTAACACCGTTAGTACTCGGGTTGCCTCCTGAGAAGCGTTTATTTATAGTCTAAGCTCGACTTACCTCTCTGTTGCATGGTCATGGTGGTTCGAGGAGTTTACACTCCTCATTCCTGTTATCAATTTTATCAAAATAAAGTTTGAGATGAGTACTATTTACCTTAAACGTATCGAATTTGGGATGAATTACCTCGATTGTACCGTATGGGAAAATGCTAAGTACCTTAAGAGGGGTTTCTCCATTAGCTTCAGAGGTGGTAATGCAAGGGTCTGTGGCATCTGGTAGTACCTTGTCTCCAACCTTAAGTTGATTTGGTGAAGCATTGGGTTCGTCATGGCGTAGTTTCGGTTTATTGTGTTTTCTCGATTTTTGTGTCTGCCATTCATCTAGTTCCTTGACTCGTAGCCTTCGTTTTTCATCGATGGGTCCTTTGTTATTACTTGAACATGGCTTATGTATGTTTTTCGGATGTGTTTCCTACAAAGAAGGTTGCACCACATGGTCAGTTTTAGTGGTATGATTTGTACAATCACCCTCGATATTCGATGTGTTACTTGAATTGCGAACTTGAAGGGTGATTGTCTTATCACTCGCACGAAGTGTGAGTTCACCTGTACCAACATCGATAATGGTTCTAGCAGTTGCTAAAAAGGGCCTTCCTAAAATTAGCGGCACGTCACTACTCTTTTCTATGTCTAGAACAACAAAATCAACTGGGAAAATAAATTTGTCAATTTTAACAAGTACATCTTCAATGATACCCCTAGGAAATCTAATAGTTTTATCTGTTAGCTGAATACTCATCCTAGTTTGTTTGGGTTTCCCAAGACCTAGTTCTTTAAACATTTTATAGGGCATGACATTAATGCTAGCCCCCAAATCAACCAAAGCATTACTAACATCTAAGCTACCAATTAAACAAGGAATTGTAAATCTCCCTGGATCTTTCAATTTGTTGGCTAGCTAATTCTGTAGTATGGCTGAGCACACTGCGTTCAACTCCACGTGCGACGTTTCATCCAATTTTCATTTATTTGCTAGAAGCTTTTTTAGAAATTTAATTGTGTTTGGCATCTGCGAAAGAGCTTCAATAAACGGTAAGTTAATATGTAGTTTTTTTAATAATTTAAGGAATTTACCAAATTGTTTGTCTGTGCGGTCTTTCCTTGTCGCATTGCGGTATGGCACTCGAGGTTTGTACTCTATACTTACCGATTTCTACTCATTGCGGTCTACCTTATCCTTGCCTTTGGTTACCATAATTCCTTGCCTTGGTTCAGGTTCAGGTTCCACAAACCCTTCCTCATCTTGAACAGTAATTGCGTTAAGCTGCACCTTTGGGTTAGTTTCTGTATTACTCGACAAGCTACCTTGTGGTCGTTCAGAAATCATCTTTGCCAACTGGCCTATTTGATTCTTAAGCCCCTGAATGGATGCTTGCTAATTTTTAAGAGCTATCTCAGTATTCTAGAAACGAGTTTCCGACACTGAGATAAATTTTGTTAGCATCTTCTCAAGGTTCAGCTTCTTGTCCTGCTGGTAAGGTGGTTGTTGAAAACCTGAGGGATGTTGTGGCTTTTGATTTCCTTGACCACCCCACGAGAAGTTGGGATGGTTCCTCCAACTTGCATTGTGCGTGTTACTGTATAGGTTATTTTGAGATCTAGAATTGTTATTACCCATATATTGAACTTGTTCCTCCTCGGTGCTAGGGTTGAAGGATGGATAATCTGCGTGTACTCCTCCTCCACTTGAATCACACCTCATCACTGGATGTACCTGAGTAGAACCATATAAACCATCAATATTTTTATTTAAGAGTTCTACCTGGTTAGAGAGCATAGTAATTGTATCGAGGTTGAAAACACCGGCTACTTTCGTCGGCTTTGTCCTCATGACTTGCCACTGATAGTTATTTAGTGACATCTCCTCAATGAATTCGTAAGCTGCTTCAGGTGTTTTGTTATTCAAAGTTCCACTGGCGGCTACATCGATGAGTTGCCTCATTGATGGGTTCACACCGTTGTAAAACGTCTAAACCTACAGCCAAAGTGGTAACCCATGGTGAGGGCACCTTTTCAAAAGATCCTTGTATCTGTTCCATGCATCATAGAGTGTTTCTAGATCCACCTGTACAAAAAAAGAGATGTCATTCCTCAACTTAGTCATTTTAGCCGGCGAAAAATATTTAAGTAAAAACTTTTCGGTCATTTATTCCCAAGTAGTGATTGACTCTCGTGGTAACGAGTTCAACCACCGTTTAGCTTTGTTCATCAATGAAAAGGGAAACAACCAAAGGCGTATGGCGTCATCAGAAATGCTATTGATTTTAAAAGTATCGCAAAACTCCAGAAAATTCGCCAAGTGATTGTTTGGATCCTCATCCTTCAAACCATCAAATTGAACAAAATATTGTATCATTTGAATTGTGTTAGGTTTTAGTTCAAAATTATTTGCAGCAATAGCAGGACTAACTATACTTGACTCAGTTCCTATTAAATTAGGTTTAGCATAATCATGCATAGTGCGTGGAGTAGGATTCTGATTTACTAGATCAGCAGCAATTACATGAGGTAGCGGATTTTCCTGATTTTCAGCGATTTCCTCGGTTGTGGTGTGAATGTCGTCCTCTTGCTCTTCCTCTGTGTATCTTAGGCTTCGTCTTATTTCTCTTCGATTTCTGTGAACTGTGCGATCGATCTTACTATCAAAAAGTAATGGTCCTGACAGGTTTCTTCTAGTCATAAACTATAAAAACCTACTAGGAATAAAGAAAAAGAAGAATTAGTAAAGATAAGCTAGACTAAAAAAAGAAGTAAATTGCAATAAAAGTAAAAATGGCTAAAGTAATAAAAATCAAGCGTTACTAATATCTTAGCTCCTCGACAACAGCGCCAAAAAATTGATCATGTTGATTCGTGATAAGTTTTAATAAATTTATATTTGACCGTTCTTGAAGACTAACTATTATCACAATGAAGGCAAGTGTACTTATCGAACAGTAGTATAGTTTTAGTAAGATCGGGATGTCGGACCCAAAGGAGCTAAAAGTACTAGTATTAACTCTTTTCTTATTATCTAGCCTAAAAATAAAGAGGTTTGTTTTATCTGAACTAATTAACTAACTAAGAATTCACAGAAAGAAAATTGGGGAAAATACTTTTGGGAAATTCGATTGATTAAGACAATACCCAAGGAAAAATTCACCTAGACTTCACTTGTTATTTGACTCTGAATTAGACGATTTATTCACTTGACTTGATCTGTAGAAATCCCTAATTTATATTATTATCTCTCTCGAGACTAACAACGTCTAACCCTAGGTTGATTAATTGAAATCTCTTTCTAATTAAAACCTCTAGTGTTGCATTAACTCGATCTATGAATTCCCTTATTAGGTTTGACCTTAATCCGACAGATTTATGTCGTCCTATGTCTAGGATTGCATGTAACTTTGCTTAATTATGCTAGATCTACTCTTAGACAAGGACTTTTGCTCCTCTGAATAAGCACATCAATACTTGAATTAATATCCTGAAATATTAAAACAAGGATTAAGAACACATAATTAAGAACAAATCAAGTAATTATCATACAATTCAGAAAATAATAACAAGATTCATCTTAGGTTTCATTCCCCTTAGGTATTTAGGCGGTTTAATTCATAATTATAAAAGACAACATCTCAGAAGAATATTGAATACAAAACATAAAGAAAACCCAAAACTCTTGAAAGGAAATTGAAGGAAGATCTTCAGTCTTGGAGGATAATTCGGCTTCTGAGATGGATCAATCAGCTTTCCTTGAGTAAATTTTTCATCTTAATCCTCTTTATTTTATCGTTTGAGTTCCTCATCCTTTTTCCTAGATCATTTTTCATCACATTTCCTAGGTAATTTCTTCAATCCCTTTTTGTATCCTTCATGTTTTCCCCAAAATTGTCTGAATTAAGCAAAGTCATCGTGAGGGTATTAGCCGTAGCAAGAGGAATCAAAGTAGTGACAGAGAAGGCGACGACGTTGGACCTAGCGACCGTGGGTTAAATACCTCAATGGAGACCCTTTTTTTGGTTTCACCATATCCTAGGGGAAAATGGTTCGCTTCCTAGGTGTTAGAGGGATTCAACTTCCCAATTTCGCCTACTATTTCAGTCTTTTCCAAGGCGAGTGTCGACTAAGCAACCATTCTCGCAATATCATCCTCTCTCTTTATCTGTTCAAAGCTGAATTCCATTTACCCCTTCATCATTTCTTCTACTCTGTCCTTAATGAGTAAGGAATTGTACCGAGACAACTTGTTAATTTATCTTAGTGGACCCTAAAAGCCTACTTTATTGACTATTACCTGAAGGGAAAGCCACTTATCCTTTACATTTTCCAACGAATTTTCCAATTGAAGGTGACTTCTAGTAAGTCTTTTGCTAGGTTGGCCCACTTCAATCTCGCTAGTGACGTAAGCCAATTATAAAAATTTGGGCCTCTAACCTTCACCTCAACAGAAACAAATTTATCTAGGAGATGTGTAATCTAAAAGGTAGATTTGGGTTTTTGACCCAATGGTCTATTCCTCCCGATTTGGTTTGTGCCACAGACAACAACAAGGCAATGAGATTATTGAGGATCAGTACAATCGCTTAAAGTTGTGCCGCTCTCTTGTGTTGGAGAGCCTTATTACTATTAGAAACATCTTTTATTTCTGTCTAGAGAACCATAGCCTAAATAGTTACAGGCCCTCAAATCTTTATGTTGAGACTATCTCTCAGGTCGCACACCCATTAGATAAAGTGTTTTCCTAAAATGCTATTGATGACTTAGCCGCTATTTTGGTTGGGAGGAAAGAAGAACCTCCAAATTTATTTTATTATTATTGCTAGAAACATGTGCGTCATTGGTCGACTCCACCAACAGTGGTTGTTGGAAAGTCCCTTAAACAGAGATTTTATTCCTCGTATGTCTGATCTCTAACTTTTCCTTTACAGGTTCTGCCCAATCATACACTTCGTCTCAGACCTCTAGTAGTATGGACGTTGATGCCATTATGGAGAGAATACAAAAGTTCATCGCTAATGCTAACGTAATAATGCATGTGGGTGGTAGTAGCCGTAAGAGGCTAGGGATTGAAGGGGACTCTTGAAGCACCGAGAAAAGTAGTGGTAGTAGACTGATTTGCCGCAAACGGGGCAAGAGACCAATCAATTGCGAGGGAAAGCTTACTCCGCCTATCTTTCTGTCTCACCCTGAGACTCAAATTGAGTCCACTACTCTCATGGATATTACTCCTCTTGCTCAAAGTCTGCTTGGTGAGTTCGCCTCTCGATCTGCCCCTTCTGCACTACCATCTCTCCATCTTGGATAAGGAAACCTCTCATTTCTTCTGACTGAACGTCAATTTTTATCTTTTGGTGGGGTCGTTTTTCTGCAGCTCCGGCTCCTTTCTCCCCAACTGAAATTAGCCAACGCTAGGAGAGGGACCGTCCCAAAAATTGAAAGAATATACTCTCCTCTATTCTTTTGAAGCCCCAAAACCAACTCTCCTAGAGTTGTTGGACTCCTATCAAATCTTGGTGGGGGAATCCGATTTGCTTAACTAAGTCCTCCATGAAAGATGTCACGAGAGTGAGGCAAAACTGGCTCAATTAAAGGTGACCTTAACCTCTCAAGATCAAGAATTGGTTTGAATTCGTTAGGCACAGGAGGTAGCAGTTCATCAAGCTTAGGAGTTTGCCGAGTCTGCCTCCAATTGGGAGTCCAAGTATAACTCCTTAAAAAAGGAGCTTAGGAGTAAGGTCCGTTAATTGGAGGACCAAATCAAAGCGTAAGAGGAACACCACTAGGCGGACTCAGAGAGGATCCAAAAGGAAAACAGAAAGGCCTTGGAGTAATACAAAGCAGAGATTGTGGTGGGGATTGCTAATTATCTTCCTAAGATGAGGTCTAATGACATCCTTTATACCCAAATTGTCATGGGCCCCTTTGGTGTGAGTCGAGTGGACTTTAGCTATTTGTGCCAGTATATTAATGAAAATTCGGGCTTCAACAAAATGTGCCAGTATATTAATGAAAATTCGGGCTTCAACAAAATGAACCTTTCTAGGGCTAAATGGGAAGAATTTTAGAAGAAATATAAAGATTTTGGCAGTTTCTTCTTCCCAACCATTCCTAAGCTCTCTACTCTTTCTCCAATAGAGGAGGCTATCACTAAGGGGGAGGAGAACGCAAGAGAAACGATACTGATCTGCCTATTGGGAATAATGCCTGATTACCTTTTGTATTTGTATTGGATTCCTATAGTAATGAAAATACTCATTCTTTTATTTTTCCTGCATCATATTTTCCATCATTCTGACTATAATCTACCAAGCCTATACTTATCTATGTCATACTTACCATCTCCTATCCACCCTGGAGGGACTACGCCAAACTTATTATAACACGTATATAAGGGATACTTTTTAACTTTGTATGTTTAGAGGATTGACTTAACCGAAGCTTTGATACCACTAAATTGTAACACCTTTTACCCGACCCGACCGCCAGGTCTGGGTATCGAATGTTACACAAGTAAGAAAGACTTAACAAATTTTCTGTTTTAATTTCATTACATACTTAAATGACTTGAAATTGAAAGTCTAATTGATATCGAACGTTTAATTGGAGATAAATCTCTAAGACTTTGAATCTATCAGACGTTTACAAATTTTGGACAAAAGTTCGATAACATATATATAGACAATGTAAACCTTAAGGCGGAGACTTTACGGGTGCCCCTCTATACACATGCATAGCTGCTGCATTTCGCCTAGCTCCCAACAAAATTTGGTTGGTCTATCCCAATTTTTGAATCTTTAACTATCTTGCATTTGGGCATAAAACTTATAAGTTCAGGCAAACTTAGTGAGATCCACATATAGAAATTAAGAAGAAATATTGAGGCATTTAGATCAGATTTTAACTCCCTTATAATCACGTTCCATATTTCTGGTAGGCGACGCTTGACGACTGCCTCAAGGATTTCTACATTTGTGTCCTTCCCAGATTTTAATGTCCTCACTGCCTTGGAGTACTATGGCTTAGTAACAACATAAATAACCCTTGCTCTGTCAAACTATTACCAATGGAACAATTCCTACCTTTGGAAGCTCAACAAGATCTCTATCATTCTTTATGGCTATGCTAATATCTACTTTTCACTATCCTTTGGAATACTTTGTTGGCCATCCGGCCTTGGGCATATGTTCCCTCCCTTGAAAACCCTGATAAGCTTATTAAATTATTTAACTAATTTTATTTTTATCAACTTACAAAATATGACTCTGACCCATCGCGAACCTATCCATGCCTGTTTAAATCGTGTGGAATCCACAACTTTCTTGGTGGACTAGTATTTGCATATACCATGTTTACCTCCTTACCAAAGGAGTTTCCTTTCCCTTGTCACTCTGTCTGGGGTTGAGACATAACCTTGGCACCCCTCATTAATTCGGTGGTCTATGTTTCTTAGACGCACCAACTCATTTCTTGTTGTGACTTGTCATTCCTTTCACACCGCAAACTCTACTTTCACCCTTGAAATCATTCATGAGCCACGAATTTTTTTGTTATGATTCACATGTCTAACTTTTTGGCAGATTTCTCGTGTTTAATGTCTCGTCAGACTATTAAAGTATGCCGTAGCGTCTTTCAGCCACGGTCTTAGTCTTATCTAGCCATTATGAGGTGCTTTTATATGATGCCATAGTGTCTTTCAGCTATAGTCTTACTTATTTCTATCATGATGCCATAACATCTTTCAGCTATGGTCTTATTTATTTTTATCATGGTGCCATAACATCTTTCAACTACGGTTTGACTAATTTTAGCTATATAGCCCCCGATTGGACTCATGGCCATGCTATGATCTTTCTATTTACTTCTTTGTCACACTCCATCCACTCCTCCATATCAACAATCCTAACTTTGATGCTCAAACACTGCATTTTCCCCTCCACAAGTCCTAGAGTTTCGCACATCACAGGTGCACACAGCAACACCACATGATGGTATCTAACAAAATTCCCTTTTTTCCCATTCCTAACTCCATCTAACCCCTTAGTAGTTTCCCTTTCATAACATGCATAAAATACAACACATCATTATGAAATGCATTATGCCTGATATCTATTCAATAATCATCTATTATAACGATCAATGGTTAGCATGGAAATTTCACACTACAACATTTAGCAACCAGAAGGCAGAGTGTAGATACTCACCTAGTTTTCTTATCCTTGACAACTTAGCTAGTCTAAACACCAAAGCTTCCTTTGTCCTAGTGGCTAAGCATGACAACCATGTTTAGGTTAAACCAATGGTGGTAAACTCTTAGTAACCCAAAACCTTAAATTATACAGAAACTTTTAGGGTCTTAATCTTCTTATTTCTTTATTACCCAAACACAGAGGGAGATAAAGAGACTTACCGGTTTCTTCATATCTTCATTACCAGCCTTAAACTCACACCTTTGCTACTGCATGCAGGGCTTCCTTCATTCACGTCTCCCTTCTTCTTTAGGACGACTAAAAAAGATGATGCTACAGAAATGAGAAAATTTATCAACAGAATTTAAAAAATTCTACCTCCCTTCAAGCCTTATATATACACTCCTTAGGCACGATTCTCACTAGCCATCTCTACCATCCATTCTTAATCGTTTTGTCTCCCACTTTGGAGCAGACGCTTCCAATCTAACTAAACTGGGGTCGAGATCGAACTATTTGAAATTTAGCCACCAAAATTCCCAAATTTCCCAATAGAGTCCAACAATTTACTAGTCATTTCTATTTAATCCTAGCTTTTCTAAATTCTCGATCGATTAGGGTAATCGGGTGTTACATTGTAAAAATTTTTAAAATATAGGGTTGACTTCCTGACTTCAAGGTTCTAGGTCGCGACGTAAGTTACTATCAAATTCTCATCATGACGTTAAGGGCTCGACGTCGCGATGTGACAGTTTGTTCCCAAAAGGTCTTATAACACTTAAGCAAGAAATTTCATATTTCAATCTAGTCATTTCAGCTAACAATACCATTCCTATACACTTATTTCTAGTTTTAAGCACCATATATACATATACATAAACAAATTATCATTTCAACTTCAATACAATTGACAAATTCTACAATTTATACCATTTAAACCATTTCAACTACTTGTGTCGCTTCCATATAAGAACAACTGACAAGTTATAAACATTAACTCAAAACATATTTCCAGTTCTAAAATCAATGTGAAAGGGATTATACAAAATTGTTGAGTCGAGGGCTATGGATTGGATGTTGAGTTACATCTCTCCACCTACACTTGTACATGGAATAAACAAATCGTACGTTGAGCGATAAAGCTTAGTGTTACTTTCATGATTAAAGTCATAGAATGAGCATAATTATAATATTGATTCAAGCAATATATTCTAAGATTCATTTATATAAATTTACATGATCATTATTCAAATACCAATCTCGAATACAAACTCACTTAATCACCAAATGAAACATTCAATTGTAAGGGTATGCCTAAAGATCAATCATGAGATGGTTGTAATAACATACTTGATTTACCATGTTTATTAATATAAGGCGTTGCCATTATTATTTCAGTTTCTTTTCTGTGTGAATAAATAAACTGTTTTGTAATAATGTCCTGAGAATAATATGATTATTCTTAAAAGGTCCTTAGTCAAGTATTATTGTTGACTAGGACAACAATAATGCATTAAGACTAACACGTAGTTGATTGATGATAAAGAGTTGTTATTGATATGGAGTGTCAGAATCAATGCATGAATATGTGTGTTAGAGAACAACATATTGGACTGACCCGTTATGAGTATGTTTCTTGGATTATTATGTAATTGTCACAACATTACTCATAGTGATTAATATGTATATGATCCTCAGACTTGAGATCATCATTATCCTAACATCGTGAGCTGTATATTTTGATACAGTCAAACGTAAATCATAACTGGTTGTTTTATAAAGGCTGATGTTGGATATACCACAATCTATGTAGAGGGATATGGTTGATCAATATAGGATAAGTCCTTCCTACATAATGGGAGTAATATCTTAGGCCACTTGATTGAGTGGGACTAGAAATGCATGGTCATGCTCAAATAAGTTGATATGAGATGTCATACTTATTTGTGTATCATAGTCTACTCAAGGTGACTATTCCATGACTTGTGTCCATTCCAGAGATAAAGGACTTAATGATTAATGCATGAAAGGTTAATCACAAAAGGTTATGTCGAATCATGACTTCTTGTAACTTAGGTAGCAATGATGCATTGCTAGATGTCACTCATTGTTTGTAAGATTAGAATCGTTCTAGTATTACTGCTAACGTTACACGAACTTACAGGGTCACACCCTATGGTTGAAATGAACGGAATAAAACATAGTTGGTATTGTGTTTGGTTGTCACATGAATTAAATTAATTATAGAATTAATTTAATTGGGCAATCAAATATTGAACATATTATATGTACAAGGATGTTGTACACATAAGGAGAACATAATTCTATTAATATATGAATTTGGTTCGTATATAAATTTAAATAAATATAGTTTACCGAAATCTTTATTATAATTAATGTAATTATAATTTTTGGTTAAAACATTATTATATTTTTTTATTATAATTATGATTATTATGTTCGGATTAAAATTTAATAAATTAAGAATTCGTTATATACATACCAATTATAAGGGGAGTTATATATAGAAAGGGAGAAAAACCCTAAAAGGTGAATATATATACAAACCTGAAGCTTTGCTACTAGGTCTAGCAGCTGTCAAGCAAAATATCTCTGAAAATAGTTTTGGTTTCATTCATTGTCAACTGGGTGGATTACATAGAGGTCGGGATCATAAAGGTTGCAGCTTGGACTCGAAAGCAAAACAGTATTCTCATTACAAAGGCTTCACTGTCTACTCTGATTGAAGTTTCGGTAATTTCGAAACCTCTTTCACCCCGATTCGTTCCTCGCACATGGATCCATGGTTTGGATCACCGGAATATATATATGTTTCCGCTATGCCATGGGGGTACCAACGTTCCAACATCAATACCATGCCTTATGTTAACATGTATACAACAATCCCATTTAAGTTTAAAGTACATAAGCATTTCAACAATATGTTACTCAATCCTCATTTTCAATCCAATATATATCGTATGAACTATTTCAAGATAATTGTTAATCCATATAATGTTTCAATTACCAATCTAATGACTTATCAAATTAACATTCATTCATCAATTATACATATACTTCTATTTCAAATAATACCAATAATTTAAATCTTCATTCATTTTCGTATCAAATCTATCATTCGCTTATTACCATATTAACCTTCCAAGCTCAAATCAACCAGCTCGCATGGTCTTTCACATGTTGTCCATAATTGCATTTTGCATATAGCACTTGTAATATCAAATCATATCAAAACAAGACATATAACATTACAAACATGGTGAGTATAAGAAACATATGTATTCAAGAGTCAATCATTATAACTACAACCGAAGCATCATAAAATCATACCAATTCTTGTAAGATCATCAAAATTTCATTTTCTTTCACTAAGCTACTCAGCTAAACCATAACAATTACAACTATAACCTTTTATGACATAGCATATCAAGTTCATATTTTATTATCTGATTTCAAAATTTGATTTGACATTTTGCCCAATGCAATCTTAATAAAAATGGACTCAGACATACGAGTGAACTACACAACACCAAGATAGCTCATATGAACATAAACTACATCATACCAAATTACCTAAGTGCAAAGCCCGTATACAAAAAATGCATATACATATACAAATACATTCCTCCACCATACCAAGGTCTCCGAAGAGACAATGAATACTCGATACCAGCAACAAATATTGGATCATGAATGATATAACATGATCTCCGAACATATCATATTATATATCAATTATATCACACATTCTTTTATACTATATTCAATTCAATCCAAGTTCCAAACATTTAATATCATTCAATACAAATTATTTTATATGGCGATATAAGCTTACATTGATTAGATATTCATGCAATCAACATGTAAATATATATAATGATCTCGAATAATAAAAGTACAAAGTGAAATTGCGGTTACTTGTCTACAAGTCACGCTATTCCTTTCTCTCAGAACAGCCCAACGTCATCTTTAAATACATTCAATAATTTATTGAACAAAAAAATATCATATTTCATTCAATTCACATTCAAATACAGATCCAAATATATTTTTATTCTATTCAATTTAGTCCTTATACTCATGACATGCGTATTTTTTGATATCTTACATTGGATCAAAATCCAACTTTACATTCTTTTATAAGGGACCCTGTACTCTCTATTCATAGCCTAATTTCATGATATATTTTTAAGTTATTCAATTTAGTCCCTAATGTTTCAAAGTTATCTAATAAGCTTAATTATCTTTACAATTTAGTCCTTATGATGATCTAAGCTTAATATCTAATCAATTTAAAGCCTAATTCATCAATTTTTCTACAATGAAATTTTTTTAAAAACTTAACAACTAAACAAATTGATACACGAGCTAGCTAAATCAAGCCTCTATGATTCAATTTTCATAAAAATCAAAGAAAAAATAGCTTAGGGACTTACTTTATTAATGGCCGAAAGTTGAATGTTTTCTTTCTTTTCTACTTTAATAGAAGTATAGCCTTAGGAAAGAAGATGATAAAAATCTATTCATCCCCACTAACTTATATATATGTACTTCAGTGAAGGAATAATTAATCTAATTAATCATGTTTTGTTTAATTAATTAAGTTAATTATTTATTATAATTATAATTAATGGTTACCATCATTACATCCTACTAATTCATATTTAAAATTGGTTAGTTTACCATTTTAATCCTTTGGATAATTACTATATAAGTCCCCAAGCTTTTTTTCTTAATCAAAACTCAATAGCGATTGTACTTTTACAATTTAGTCTATGAGGTTTAATTAACTACTTTTTTGGCTAAATTACTTAATCGATCTTTATTATATTTTCATATTAACTCCACAAATATTCCTATTTTATATTTACGGACATATTTTATAGAAATGAGGTTCTGAAATCGTATGTTTCGACACCAATGAAATTTGGGTCGTTACAGTTCATCTATTAATACAAGTTGTCTTTTTGTTTTACAATCTGACCATGTAATACCTCTCAGTATTAGTTAAACAATAAATAACCAATGAGCCAATATTTGCTTCCATTTTGTTTTGCATGAAAAACATTGATGACAATATACAAAGGGTATTAATGTAATTAATGGATATTATTATTAAACCAATTTGCTCGAAAAATACAAGTATACAAAAAAAATATACTACACTTAGGGCACTAGAGCCAACAATAATGCCAATGAGAGGATACCATTTACCCTTTAATACGCTATGAATTCAACTATTGTGTAATGATGCTACATCATGCAAAAGTCGTATACCCAACATACCAACTTTTGGTTCTTTATATATTTAAACTCAGGCTTTCATTTACGTCAAAGTAAGTAAGCCACACACGTAGTCCATTATCCACTTAGGATTAAGGTATGTCATACTATGAATGTCACAAGTGAATAAATCTATAAACAGATTTAGTATCTATTCTACTTAGGTCCTAATTGATGTACTGTTAGTCTAATCAGTCATATCTATGTCTCTATCTTCTAGAAGTCATCCACTCTGATACCCAAGACAATGTATCTTCCCAATTGGACTTAATAGATGACATATCAGTCTTTTAATTAATTTACTCACTTTTGATTAGACTAAGGACATGTTTAGATTACTACTAATATAAGTTATCTTCTCGCACTATGATTCGACCACGTAATAATGTTTGATATTATTTTAAAATTTAGATAATTAACGAGCCAATATATTCTTTTATTATGCTTTTGAGTGCAAAAACTGTTGAGGATAATATACAAAAGATATTAATGATACTAACGGATTTTATCAAACTAATTTATTCAAAAAATTACAAGTGCATAGATGAAATCACTATACTAAGGGCACTAGATCCTAATACGAGGATCCTCGTATGATGTTCAAAGTATGGATTCTTACTTGTAATCATAGGCAATCTGAGCTTATGTGGAAAATGTCATTCTTTATAATTGTCTGGTCAATTTCATTGTATCATAATGAATTGTGTTTAATGGTAAACTATGCAATTTCAATAAACTCTTTGACATTACTCTGCTAAGAATAGGATGGTGGTGCTACGCTAAATTGTCAGGTTTCATGGCTTCAATATATGAGTTCTTCTATGCCCTCCAATATTTAATTCTTCATTTAAGCTGAGTATGAATATTTCTCTTGGTTGATGACACCCCTACCTGTTGGTTACTTTAAATTTAACATTGATGAGGTTGTTAGTGGATGCTTCAGGAATGCTGGCATTGAAAAAATCCTCAAGGATGGTAAGGGTGCTTTTCTTGTAACTTTTTCTAAGAATATTGTGGCCTCGGATGTTGCCTTTGGTGAATATTTGTCAATTAAAAAAAATGTGTATTCAATCTACAAGTTCTTTCTATGCCCTCTTAACTAAAACTATATTATGGTATCAACATTGATTTCAAATTCACTCCCAAAGAAGCCAACTCGATTGGTGATCGACTAGTCAAATCTAGCATTGGTCGTGTCATGGATCTACTTGTGGTGGTTGCCCATTGAGTTGTGCTATACAATGTAATTGTCATCCCAATTGTATTCTTAGTGTTCATTTGGTTTCTGCAAACTTGCATATTTCAAACTTCTTCTCTTAATCGTTCATGCTTCTTGTTTTAGCTTGGTTTGTAGTGTGGTCTCTCTTTTATTTGCTAGATTTTATGTCTATAGTTTCTTTATTTTGGACTCTTATTTTCATGATTCTATTTATATAATATTTTCACTTTTCAAAAAAATTGTATCTAAAATTCTTAAAAATCAACTAAGATTGGTCTTAGATTTATTGATTAGTGAGACACAGAGTGCCTTTGTTAGCGGTAGTGCAATTCTTGATAGGGTGTTACTGGCTAAAATAGGTAGTGCCTAACATGAGGTCTTGAGTTTGGAATAGAAGAGGTTGTGCTCTTAAAATTTATTTCGGAAAGGCTTATGATTAACTTCACAAAATTTTCTTCTTAATATTATAGATGAAATGGGCTTTTGTTAAAAATGGAAGGGATATATTTTTTAATGTGTTTTTATAGATTTAGTTTTAGTTTTAGTTAGCATCTTTTTCACTAAGAGTTTCAATAGCATAGTGGGTTAAGAAAAGGCAACCCCTTCTTTCTTTTTGTTTCTCTTTATTCTAACAATGAAACCCTTTCATTTTATGCTGCAGAAAGCAAATGATTTGGTTTGAAAGGGATAGTTGTTGCAAAATCTAGCCTTTCTATTTCTTACTTACAATTTGTAGATGATGTAATTTTGTTCTTTAAGGCGAATATTGAATAGGATGTGATTGTTAAGAGATTTTTGGATAGTTTTGAGCTTGTATTGGATCTCAAAATTGCTTAGGAAAGGATAAATTGTTCCCAATTGGAGTTTACACGAAATGTGTCACAAGGGTCACTAGAGTAATTAGGTGTGAAGTGGGTCAATTTCCTTTCAATGATCTTGGGTTACCTCTTGGTGCCAATAAAAGGAGCGCTTGTACATTGAAGCTTATATTAGGAAAGTAAGATAACAACTTACTTTTTGAAAAAGAAAATATCTCTCTTTTGGTAGTCATATTACACTTATTAAGTCTATCCTCATTTCTTTTCCCTTATACTATCTTTTGATGTTTAAGGCTCTTAAAGAGTGCTTCATTAGTTAGAGAAAATTCTTAAGAGCTTGTGGAGTTAAGAGAAGAACAAAAGATGTATGGTAAAGGTGCGATTGCATGTTGTGGGTCATCTTAAGGCTTTTAAGGGGCTTGGAATCTCAACATTGGTTGATAAAAATCTGGCTTTCTTTGGGAAGTGGTGGTAAAGCTATGACACAAAAAAAGGTATGTTATAGAGGAAATTGATTGAGAGTAAATATGAAAAAGGCGATTTTGAATGGATTTCCATTAATAAGGTACTTAAAGAAGCTTTTTAAATTTTGAGAGATGTGTTGTATCTCTCTAAGGATGAACGCATGTCCTCTTTAGTAGAGACTTGGATTTCTTTTTGGTTTGATGTTTGGTGTTAAAGTTTTCTGTTACAAAGTCGTTATTTGATTTTCTTTTCACTTGAAATCAATAAAGATGTTATTGTGGCTTGTGTTTTGAATAAAATTAAAATTGGAGGGTGTTTATTCAAATGAGATTTGTGGGAGTGAAAGTTTGAGCTTTTTAACGCTTTGTGCAAAAATGTTGAGGTAATCCAGATTTTTAAACAATGTCCTAATTAACTTGTGTGGGCTACTAGTTAAAAAGGTTGTTTATCTATTCGCAAAGTGGTCATGAGCCTAAATTGCTCTCTTAATGGTGCTTTGGAGGATATTTGACCTATTAACGTATGGAGGATGTGTATTCCACCCAAGGTATTGGGTTTTTATAGTTGGCTTGCCATGGGTGTGTCCCTTCAAACCTTTTTCTTATATAGAGAGGTGTGTAACTTAATAAGACAAATTGCCTATGCAATTGGAGTAAGGAGAAAGAAGATTGTGACCATTTTATTATCCATTTATACTTTTTTTGGGTCATTTGGGGCTTGCTTTTCCAATGGTGAGGTTTTTCTTGGGTGATGCCTAGGAGTGTGAAGGATTTTGTTTTCAATATAATGAAGCTGAGATTAGTGGTATCTTAAAGAAGAGGAGACTAGTTTTTTTTGTGAGACAACCTTATAGACTATTTGGTTGTCACGAAGTGATTCAATTTTCAATAACAAGATGTAGGGTGGTTTGAAGTCTATGTTCCTCTATAAACTGAGGTATATGCATTTGATTAATGCCCTAGTTGGTTCAGATTTGTTAAAAGAAGCTTTGAGGTGAATTTCACCAAAGTTATATGACGAGAAAGTTTGGTTGAGGAGCGAGAGGCGTGATGTTAAGTGGCTGCCCCTGAATGCTAATTTTGTTAAATTCAATGTCAATAGATCAACAAGAGGTAAGTCGGGTCTTTCTGGGTGTGGTGGAGCCTTGAGGGACATTTTGGGGGGGATATTCATGGCGTCTTTTATGAGCCTTTAGTACTTATGGATTCTAACGAGGCATAGGTTCAGGCAATTAAGATTACTATTGATTTCTTATCTAATTCTTATTGGTGCTTTTGGGCTTCTCTTGTTGTTGATTCATATTCGATTGTACCAATGACATGGAATACAAAGAGAGAGACACAACCATGGAAACTTTGGAGTGTCTTTGTTGAGATTGACAACTTTGTTTTCTTTCTTCAAAATGATTCTTTTGTTAATGCATTAATGGAAGCTAATGGTTGTGCTAACTCATTAGCTATGTTAGGTGAGATTGGTTGTCCTTTGTGTGGTGTTAGGTTGGTTTATTGATAGTTTGATGGTGGTCTTGTACTATTTTTTCCCTTTATTTTTCTTTTAATAATAAAAGTGATATTTGCTAAAAAAAAAAGATTCATTTATTTTGAGAGAGACTAAATTGCTCCTAACTTTATAAATTAAGGACCTCTTAAGCATTTATTTCATAAAACTTGTCAAGAATTTTAACAAAATTTGTTTGCTTTCAAAGGAGACAAAAAAATGAAAGGATTCATTAGTTTGGGTAAACAATAACAAAAAAAAAAAAAAAAAAAAAAAAAGGTTGAAACATAAGGGAGAAATGGTTAAACCCTTGTTAGCATCCCAACTTCCAAGACTCACATTCTGTTGTTGTTATCTCCCACCCCCAAATGTACAAAAAAAAAAAAAAGTAACAAGAGGAATGTTAGGAAAAGAAAAGAAAAGAAAATGACACGCGATATCTTATTTAGATAATTAAAAATTATTAAAAAAAAAGATACATTAAGAAATTTAATCATCTTTATTTGGTTTAAGGGTAGAAAGGAAAGTAAGAGATTAAACTTTAATTTACCTAAAATATGAAGAGATAAAGTAGGTGTTTTATATCTTTAAAATTTTTTAGCTCTCCTTTTGTCAGAAAATTTTCCCTAAATTTAGCTAAATAAAAATGTGTTGTAAGAAAAAGCAAGGAATACTTAATTTCCCTCACTTTTTTTATTTAAATTAAAATATTTATCACACTCTTGATGGAAAAAAAAAAAAAAAACTCCACATTTTCTTCTACAAATTTTTCCTAGCCTTAATCCAAACATAAAATTAAACATGATGTTACACTAAATAAATATTGGTAATAAATTTAATTTTAAATCAACATAAATAAAAATCTTTTTATATATAATATAAAAGAAGTAACGTAAACATATATGAAACCATTGAGTTATTAGTTAATTCTTTTAAGTTTTAAAATAATTCTTTTTTAGTTACATTTAGAGTGGTTTCTGTTTTTAAAAATAAGTTTTAAATATGATTTTTTTTGTCAGTATTACATTAATTAAAATTCCAATTCAATAAACATTTTAAATAACTCCTCAATACACTTTTTCATATTGACATTATTGATCCCGAATTGTAATTTACTATAAGCACAATCAATAACCAAGCCAATTAATTACCATGATAATAGATAGTGAATATATTTACTCTTTATAATGTTAACAATTTATTTCATATTAAACCTTATTTGTTTCTTCTGTCTTTGAAAGCAAGCAAATATTCATTTTTTAAAGTAAATTAATATATTGATTACGAAAATTAAGATAAAATTATGAAGAATAAAAATACAATAAATATAAAATAATATCAGTATCCAAATTCCACCCTTCTTCCTTCCATTTTATGCATGCATGAAAGTCCTATAAATAGGTTCAACAATATACAATATTAAGCTATATTATTTAATATTATTTGTGAAATTTTATAATTTTGTTTTTAAAATTTTAAAATTAAAATTAAATTATTATAATTAATATATACAATTAAGTGGTACATAGCACGAGATAAGAAACTAGTATATTAAGTGGTCCATGGCACGAGATAAGTAACTAGTATATATATTATATTACAAGGTTCCTAAGTTCCTAAAGTGTTCACACACTAAAATTTCAACACGTGGCAATGAAAGAAAGCATTTGTGGAGGAGAAATTTGCATAAATCCCTCTACCTTTTTTATATGATTTTTAATAATGTCTTGCAAATTACATTTTCATTTTTTTATATCCAATAATTTAATTTACAATTTTAAATAATAAATTACTATAAATTTTAAAACTGTTTTAATTATTTTTAAATTTATTATTATTTTTACAAATTAAATTCACTACTTTTTATCTGCAAATAAATACATTATTAAAAGTGAAAGAAATATTTTAAAATATAAATAATGTTACAATATTATTTGGGGTTACAATATTTAAATTTGTTAAAAATTATATATAAATATTAAATCACATCGTCTACTATTATAATATTTATATTTTAAAATAATTTCAGAATATTGTTTATTAAAATTAAGTCCTATATCAATTATTATGTTTTAATCTTGTAATTACAAAATTTATAAAAGAATTTAAGAAATAATTAATTTTTGGCTTAAGGATGTAAAAAGTCTTTAAATTTTTTCAAAAAAGTAATTAAGTCATTCCTCTTTTTCTTGCATTCAATTGAGCGCTTGAATGTTCAAAATATATCAAAAAGGCCCTCAAACTTCTTCAAAAAAAATAACAATTAGGCCCCTACTTTATTTTCACTCAATTGGGTACTTTAACTTTGAAAATGTATCAAAAAGACCCTTAAAATTTTAATAAAATGCAATTAAACCCCAGCTTTTATTAAAAATTAGAAAGAAAATTATAAAAAAAGAAAAAATTATTAAATTTTAATAAAAATATAAAAAAATTATTTTTTTAAAAATTAGAAATTTTTTTATAAAAATCATAAAAAAATAAAAAATTGTAGAATTTTATAAAAATCATACAAAACTTAACGACCGTTATTTTTCAATTAAATTCATCACGTAGCGCAACACAGTATGACATGTGGAGAAAAATGATAAAAAATAAAAATCAATAAAAGTTATAGAAAAATTATAAAATGCTTCTTTTAGTATGATAATTTTTATAAATTTTTTTTACGAAATTTATATTTCTTTACATTTTGTATAATTTTCTTACAACTTTATAAAATTCTATAATTTTTTATATTTCTATATATTTTATAACTTTTATGATTTTTATAAAATTTTTCAAATTTTTTATATATTTTACAATTTTTATATTTGTTTTCTAATTTTTAATATTAAAAATTTTAATTAAAATTTAATAATATTTTTAGTTTTTATTGATTTTAATTTTTTCTAATTTTTATTTCTAATTTTCAATAAAAGCAAGGCTTAATTGTTTTTTTTAAAAAAGGTTTGAGGGTTTTTTTTGATGTATTATAAAAACTCAAGTATCCAATTGAGTGCAAAAAAATAAAATAGAGACTTAATTACTTTTCTTGAAAAGGTTTGAATGTCTTTTTGATGTATTTTAAAAATTTGAGTACCTAAATAAATAGAAAAAAAATAGGGATTTAATTTTTTTTTTTTTAAGTTTGGCATATTAAGCCTTAACTATTCATAAAGAAAACTAATTATATTATATATTTGTACGGAACGACTTGGGAAGAAAAATGATTTGACCAAGGAATTTACAAATAACTGAAACAAGAATTAAAGAAGAGTCAAAAGTATTAGGTCATCCAGTTTTGTAAGAAATGCATGACATCTCAACATATAATCTTCCAAGCAAGCTTGTCTGATACGGAGATCCAATTCTAAATTAACGGCTTAAAATACAGTATCATATCATTTTTACTGTGAATAAATTTTTTAAATCCAAGGTTAATAATTCAACAGATGTCTTTCTATTACATTTAAAAAGTGAAAATGAAGTAAAAATATACATGTCCAATTCATAATTTTATTTGTTTAACTAACAGATAATAATACTCAAATAAAATTTTTATAAAACTAAATTTTTATTTTTAGCATCTCGACTTAATTTAATTATCCATTTTTACTTATACTCAGCTCCTGATTAAGTTATGATTATGAGTTAATTGAACACCAAATAAAATAATAAATATTAGTACAAGATTATTTTTATTTTTTTAATTTTTAATTGAATAATACATTGATTTGATAGAATTTTGTTGAAGGACTAATCGACATCTTTAAGGAAGACATTTTAAAGACTTCACTTGGAAGAGTCGATTAGTTTAAGTGATACTATAGACCCCAACAATTGACCTATATTCAATAGGTCAAAAGCCTGAATCCCACTGATGAGATATTTCCTCCGTGAACTGCCTATGGCTCTTAATGGAGTGGGAAGCAAAACTCACATTCGAAGGACAATACCTTTCATTATTGAAAGACCGAATTGACGTTCTCAAAGACGATATTTTAAATACTTTCCGAGCCAGTCCCCTTCACCAGATTTAAACTTAAAATACATATGTTATAAATTTTTAATCGAAATTTAATATAAATATAATAAAAAGAAGTAGCTAAATTACGGAGACGTCAAAAGGTTTCCGAGAAACATGTGACCAGAAACTAAGATACACGTAATAAGGTAGGGATGACGTAAAGATTAGTCTAAAAATAAAAAAGAAAGAATGATGTGGAGCAAATGATAAAAAAAATTCAAATGATTGTGAAATTCTAGGGTTAGGGTTTTGTTCCAATGAGGTGAAGTTGAGTTAGGTTAGGTTTGATGTTGGAGAATGAGTGACGGCTTCATTTTCCCCTTTGGATACCAATAATTTCACATCCCTTTCAAAGACTTGTGTCCTCTTGATTTTACTTATACACTCGCTTAAGTTAAGGGATTGTGAGTAACTTGTTCCTTTTATGGGATTGGTATACATACCCCTATATACCTATCTCTTCCTCAAACTTCATATGCACCCAATCAAAGATTTTCAATGCCTCATAATTAATTAGACAGTTACATATGCTCAATTATTCTCTTAAGAAAAAGAAAAAAAGACAAAAACATTTGTTGGAACCCCCACGTGGCTTTCTCTAAAATCTTCTTTGGCCACTTGTTCTTAATTAGCTATTGGCGTTATCTCCCTTTTTTTTTTTTTATAATAATATACTTTGATGATGTATATATACTCCATATTTACGTTATATTATACATCATAATAATATATTGATTTCAATGATTATCTTAGGATTTTTCTTTTTAGATGATCTCATTTTATTAGAATACTCCAGGACTATACTTGCTCTGTCCCTTTTTTTAATTTCTTTTCTTTATCATATTAATTCACTCTTTAAATCCATTCTAATAATTTCAAACCGTTTGGTGTTAGAAATTGAAAAGCTAAATCATCTTTATGAAAACTCACACTGCTTTAAAAAGAAGAAGGCTATGAAGTTTTGGGAAATATTAACAATATCACTTTCTCTCCTCCATGTGTCAAATTTTTGGAAAGAATCTTTTAAGGGCATCTTCCATGGATAACTTCTTTTCAAAGAAAAAAGTAATCTTTATTCACTTTATATGATATGCACTTTTGAAATTTGTGTCAAAAGTTCGATGAGGGGTGTTGCTCACTGATACTACTATTAACACTTATCTACAATTCACTAACATTTTTATTATTTAATTTCTACCATAAAATCTTTATAAAGGATTTATTAAATTGAAGTTTTGAGTCAATCTAAAATTAATTTTGTTGAGAAAATTTAAAAAAAAAATTTCTTTCTAGAAAGTAGTAAATGTTTTACGAGAATATTTTTTTTATATGCTATATATAAATTCTATAAAAATTAATTTTAAAATACATATAGTAAGATTTGAATCTAAACACTATAATGCTTAAAGAATTAGCATTATCAATTCTATCAAAACTTCATTTATCAACATAAATTTTTATAAATATATTCATTATACAATTTTCTTTCTAACTCGACTCAAGACTTAATTGAGATCCTAATAATTTTTGGACATCAGAGTCAAAAAGATCAAAATAAAATATTAATTTAAGATAAAGATTTATTTATTTCTCAACCAAAATTAATTTTATTTATATTAAAACTTTGGTTACAGTGATAAAAACTCCTAAAACATCCTAAACCTTACAAAAATCACACCTTAAACCTTACAAATTAAGAGTTAATTGAATACAAATTAAAACATAATATAAATACTAAATGCTTAAATTGGGATTCAAATTTTTAGGGCTTAATCTTTCAGAATGCTTATATATGAGGTCAACTTTTACAAAAATGCTCAAATGAAAGTCAAATAAGAGCCAAATATTTTTGAAAGGACTCAAATAAGGTTTCACAAGTGTTATATATTAGGTCTCAAATTATATTTTTATCATTTTTTTTCAAGCAATACTTGAGTCAACTATCATGTATTTTATTTTAAATACATTAGAATTTATTTAACTTTTACTCAAATTAGGTTAAAGTGCATAAAAAATCTTTATTTGAACATTTTTATAAATGTTAAACCCTTACATCAACCTTTAAAAAAATTTAACCCCTAAGTAGGCAACACCTAAAATATTATGTCCTAATCGAGCATTTAACCTAATATGAATGATGTAACAAAAAAAGAAAGCATAATATAATGCTAATGCAAATACAACTATAAACTTTGATGGCTTTTTATTATTTTAGCTGTTTTTTTCTTCTTCTTATTCTAAGTTGATTCCTTGTTAATAAACATAAATATTAAGATTGTTTGGAAAAATATTTGATATATATATTGTTAGTAAAGTTTTTAGACTCTACAAATAATGTTAAGTAGTTGATAAAAATCCTATAGATATACAGTAAAATATTTAAAAAATAAATAAATATTTTAAAATACATGACTATTTTTTGAAGTTGCTCACTGTCGTACCAAATGCTGACCATTTTATACTTTTTCCATATGTACAAAAAAGGAAGATATATTTGTAGAAGTTAACATTTCAAAATTAGAAAATTTATCAAGGTAATATATCCATTCAACATATTAATTAAAACGCATTGAATGAAGATGTATTATTATTCTCAGGTAAAATGATTAATTTAACTCTTCAACTTTATAAAAAAAATTATTTTATGATATGATAAACACGTGAATGTTAAGATAGCAATTAATTAGTTTTTAAAAATTAAAAAAAATATTATTAAAAATTTTATAAAATATGTTTTTTTTATATTTTTAATTTTTAAAAAAATTAATTAATTGATAACGTAACATATACGTAAAATTATTAAAAGTTTATGTGAAAAAAATAGAACGTCTGTAATGACAATATATTGCAAAGAAAAGAGAAAATAAAAATAAAAAACACACAGATTTTACGTGGAAACCCTTTCGGGAAAAAAATCACGGGTAGAGAAGAAGAAAATTCATTATGTCGAATTCGAATAATTACAAGAGTAATAGACTATGTCTATTTATAGGCTTGTAAAACCATATTCTAATAGGAGTGTAGTAAGATTGAAACACCTTATTATAATCAATATCAAATAGATGGAGTTTAATAAGGTTTAAAAAACCTTATTCTAAAATAAAATAAAAGAAGTGTAGTTCTATATGGATTTTACTTTTATTTTATTTTACCATTATATTTTATTTAAATAAGGATTCGGGTCACTTAATTCTAACAATCTCCAACTTGACATGAATTCTCAATGAACAAGTTCTTCATCGCGAACTTTCAACGAACAAGTTCTCCACCTCTTCTATAAAACCCCTTAAGGGTTTAACTTCAACGATAAACACCAATCAAGTCTAAGCAATGCTCAAACTTGGTTATAGGAAGTGACTTTGTCATCATATCTGCAGGATTCTCATGAGTACTAATTTTGTCACAACAATATCTCCACGAGCAATAATATCACGAATAAAATGATACCAAACAGCAATGTGTTTTGTTCTCTCATGAACCATTTGATCTTTTGTAAGGAAGATGACACTTTGATTGTCACAAATACTGTACTGATTTGAAGGTCTTCATTGAGTTCACCAAAGAGTCTCTTCAACCAAATAGCTTATTTACAAGCCTCAGTAATCGCCATGTACTCAGCTTCAGTGGTAGACAAAGCAACTGTAGTTTGCAAAATGGCTTTCCAACTGATTGCACAACCTCCGATTGTAAAGACATAACCTGTGAGAGGTCTTCTTCTATCAAGTTCTCCAGCAAAATCAATATCAACATACCCAATGACTCTATCTCTAGTTCTTCCAAACTGTAAGAAAATATCAGTAGTACCTCGTAAGTATCTTAAAATCCACTGAACTGCTTTCCAATGTTCTTTACCAGGATTCGCCATGTATCTACTAACTGCACTAACTGTATATGATAAATCTGGATGTGAACAAACCATAGCGTACATGAGAGATCCCACTACACTAGAGTATGGAACAAGTGACATGTACTTAATCTTATCATCTTATTGTGGAGACAAAATCGATGAAAGTCTGAAAGGGCTGCTAAAGGAGTACTAACAGGCTTAGCACTTTGCATATTGAACCTGCAAAGAACTTTCTCAATTGTACCCCTTCTGACTTAGGTACAATTTACTTGCTTTTCTATTTCTGAGAATCTCCATACCAAGTATCTTCTTTGCTGGTCCGAAATCTTTCATCTCAAATTCTTCACTTAGTTGGGCTTTGACTTTTCTTATCTCTTCTTTATCTTTTGCTGCTATCAACATGTCATAAACATAAAAGAGTAGACATACAAAAGAACCATCACTATTTTTCTTAAAATAAACACAACTGTCAAAGCTACTTCTTTTGAAATCATGAGAAGTCATAAAGGAATCAAACCTCTTATACCACTGTCTTGGTGACTGTTTCAAACTGTAAAGGGACTTTTTTAGCAAACAAACATAGTCCTCTTTTTCTGAGACTGTAAAACCTTTTGGTTGTTGCATGTAAATATCCTCTTCAAGTTCTCCATGCAAAAATGCAGTTGTTACATCTAATTGCTCAAGCTCCAAATCATGCATGGCCATAATACCAAGCAAAACTCGAATCGAACTATACTTCACAATTGGAGAGAACACATTTGTAAAGTCCACTCTTGGAATTTGACTATAACCCTTTGCAACAAGCCTTGCTTTACATCTAGGTTCTTAAACTTCTAGAGTCCCTTCTTTCTTTTTTAAACACCCATTTACAACGAACAACCTTTTTACCTTTAAAAAGTTTCACAAGATCCCATGTTCTGTTTTTGTGGGGTGATTCCATCTCTTCTTGCATAACAAACATCCACTTTTATGAGTCTTTACAGCTAACCGCCTCAGAATAATTAGATGGCTCTTAGTTTGCATCTATATCTTCAGCCACATTTAAAGCATAAGCAACTAGATCAGCCTTGGCATACTTCTTTGGAGGTTTAATTTCTCTTCTAGTTCTGTTTTTGGCGATAAAGTATTGTGGTGAAGAAACAACTCTATTCTGAATTTTTGTACTAGCTTGAGGAGTCGACTCTGTTGTAGATTCTGGATTAATTTGATGCTCCACCTGATTTTGATTTTCTTTATTAGAAGAGTTTTTAAGAGATAAGTTAGATAACATAGCAGTTTCATAAAAAACAATATCTTTGCTAATCACAACTTTTCTATTTTCAGGACACCATAACTTATACCCTTTTACACCAGCTTTATAACCAATAAAAACACATTTAATGGATCTCAGTTTCAATTTTCCATCATCAACATGAGCATACGAAAGACACCCAAAGATCTTTAAATCAGAATAGTCAGCAGGATTACTAGACCATACCTCTTGTGGAGTCTTTTTCTCAATGGCAACAGATGGAGATCGATTGATCAAAAAAGTGTAGTAGAGGCTGCTTCGACCCAATACGACTTTGGTAAGTTGGCATTTGACAACATGCATCGAACCTTCTCCATGATCGTTCTGTTCATTCATTCTGCAACGCCGTTTTGCTGTGGAGTATGACGAACTGTCAAATGTCTCACGATCCCTTTTGACTTGTACAGTTTATTAAACTCATCAAAATAAAACTCTAAGCCTTTATCTGTGTAGAGGTATTTTATTTATTTTCTCGTATGTTTTTCAATTATAGTTTTCCAAGACTTAAATACGGAAAACACATCGTTTTTTTGCTTCAGGAAGAATGCCCAAAAACGTAGTACTCACAAAACTTCAGTTTGCAAATTCCTTACCCATCAAGAAGTGCTCTTTTGCTAAATTCCGCCATATCATTCTCACTCATATGCACTAGGTGCATATACCAAAGTTTAGTAATATCATCATTTGACAAGGAAGAGGAAGCGACAGCTGCATCACCAATAATAATAGAACCTTATAAAACATATAACTTGGCAGTCTTTCTCTACCCTTTCATCACAACTAGGGAACATTTGGAAATCTTTAAAACCCCATTTTCAGCTGTGTATTTGTACCATTTTGAATCAAGAATACTCAACGAAATTAAATTTCTCTTCAATTCTGGAACATATCGTATGTCACTAAGTGTTTTGACAACTCCATCAAACATCTTAACTTTAATTGTTCCAACACCTGTGATTTTACACGAAGTATTATTTCTCATCAAAACAACACCTTCAGACACTATTTCGTAAGTTGTAAACCAATCTCGATTGGGACTCATGTGGAAGGTGCAACCCGAATCAAGGATCCGCTCATTGCTCACTTTAGAATTGTTGATAAAAATAACTAGAAGTTTACCATCACTGTAGTCTTCTACAACATTAGTTTCGCTAGAATTTTCTGGTTGTTTTCCCTTTTGATTCGTAGCCTCCCTTTTATCTTGTTCTATAGCTTACATCACTCAGATTTAATGTGCCCTTTTTTTCTTGCAGAAGTTACAAGTTTTACCTCTGTTTAAAGACTTCGATCTACCCTTAGATTTACCGCGAGGATTCTGTTCCTGTGTCCTTCTACAATCATCATCAGCATTCTGATCTTGTCTCCCACGAACAATGAGACCCTCTCCCTGAGGGTCGATTTTAACCACAAGATACTTCATCTTATCATACGAGGTTAAAGAATCATAAACCTCATCAACTGTGAGAGACTCGCGGCTATATAAAATCGTGTCTCTAAAGGTTGAATAAAACGGGGGCAACAAACAAAGTAGAATCAACCCTAGATCTTCCTTATCATACTAAACCTCCATGACCTCTAAATTTGAGAGAATTTCTTTAAACACTGTTAAGTGTTTGTGTACAAATGTACTTTCCTCCAAACGATGAGCATAAAGATGCTGCTTCATATGCAACTTGCTAGTTAGAGTTTTCGACATGCATATTTGTTCCAGTCTCTTCCGTAATGCAGTGTCGGTCTTCTCCTTCATCACATCTTGTAAAATTTCGTTAGAAATACAGATGTAATTGTGTTAACGCCTTTCGATCCTTACGCTTATTCTCTTCATCCGTTAATGTCGAAGGCATCTTATCTATCCCTAGTAGGGCATCCTCTAGATCCATCTGTGCAAGAACTGCTTGCATCTTAATCTGCCACAATGCAAATCTGGTGTTGTGATCTAATAGCGGAATTTCATACTTCAAAGACGCCATTACCGTGATCGAGATGAACAATTCGGAAGTTCTGATACCAATTTGTGAAAAAATAGAATGTTGGTAATGACAATATATCATAAAGAAAAAAGACAATAAAAATAAAGAACACACAGATTTTACGTGGAAACCCTTTCGAGAAAAAAACCACGAGCAGATGGGAAGAAAATACGCTATGTCGAATTCGAATAATTACAAGAGTAATAGATTATGTCTATTTATGGGCTTGTAAAACCATATTCTAATAGGAGTGTAGTAAGATTGAAACACCTTATTCTAATTAATATCAAATAGATGAAGTTTAATAAGATTTAAAAAACCTTATTCTAAAATAAAATAAAAAAGGTTTAGTTCTATATGGATTTTACTTTTATTTTATTTTACCATTGTACTTTATTTAAATAAGTATTTGGGTTAGTTAATTCTAACAGTTTATAAAAGATGTTTCTTAATATTTTTAATTTTTAAAAAATTAATTAATTGCTAACGTAGTAGCATATACGTAAACTGTCATGCGAAAGTCACATCAACAAAGTTAACAAACATTAATTTTTTTTTTATCTATTTTAGATAAATTTGACAAACAATATAAATTTAAAAGTTAAAAAGATAAAAAAAAATTAAATAAATAACTAAAATAAATTTTTTTAATTGAAGGGTTAAATTATCATACCTTAACGCCATTGGTTAATTAGCGAAGCTTCAGAACTGATAAACCAAACTTTAAAGAACTTAAACAAGTAAAGTTATATTGCATGCATTTTTTTTATGATTAATTAATTAACGATCATAAATCTGCAATGCATCATTAACCTTCTAGTCTTAATTTGGTCTTTTCAAATCCATCATTTTGCCTTTTTTTCCCCTTTTATTTTAGTGAAAGATCTGATATTATTGTCAACAATTTTTTGCAAAGAGTAGGATTTATAACTTGAAAAAATAATCACACGTTTAAAGTTAAGCCTAAGATTTTTAGGTGTAGGAACAAAATAGACACCACTTTTGTCAACAAAGCTGGCGGATTTGGCATAAACTGCCTTATTCAAATGGGATACATCATTAGGTACATCTTATTATTATTATTATTATTATTATTATTATTGTTATTATTATTATTATTATTATATAAACATATTTCAAAATGAAAATATCGATAGACATACGTAGTAGGACAAATGTTTAATCAATCAAATATTAGCACATGTGGTTATTAATTAATAAAATAATTTTTTTTAAATAAAAAATCATACTCCTTAATACTATTCAATTATGACACACTCATGATATATATAATAAATTTATAAAAAAATACATAAAAATAAAAAGTGATTTTGATTGAAATGTTAAATTTAAAACATTGAAGATGTTGATGACATAGGGTCAAATATCATTACATATATATTTTTAAATTTTATAAAAAAATATAAAAAATTAAAATATCCTCAAAATAATATTTATTGTTTTAATAAATAATGAGTTTTGATAATTTTAAATTGAAATTTAATTTATGGGTAACATTAACTCAATTAAAACTTTAGTAATTAAATTAATTTAATAAATAACAAATACATATTATTTTATAACTGTCATGTGAAGGGTTTATATTCTAAAACAACTCATATTTTCACAACTCATTGCACTATAAAGAAAAAGGTCACACCCATTCCTTGGGGTGGGGAAAAGTTCATCACAACTGACTTAATCGATACATTTTGTTTTGTTGATTTTAGTTAAGTTAGTTATATATTAGTTAATTCAATTAAGCGAGTTGATCAATCGATTATTGATTATTGAAATTGATAATTGAATTAATCGATTTAATATACATTATTTTTAATTTATTTTAAACATATTTATAATATATAATAAATATATAAAATATTATTATTTTATTTATAGTACATTATTATTTCATATATAAGATATTGTTTTAAATTTATTTTAAAAGAAAGGAAATAGCAAAGTTGGCTAACCAACTTAACCGATTCGAGCCCACTAAAGTTAAGTTGGTTCGGTTAGGTCATAAAACCAATAATAGCCGATTAGTTGGTTATTATTGGAGGTTAATTTATTAATCTAATTACCTATGTAGAATTGTTAGGTAGACTAAAAAATTGATTGCTCTTCTCTATCAAGCCATTAAAGATAAGCTTAGAAATTTGAAACTATGGAATTAAGAAGCCTAAAGAGAAGATTATAAAGAATTCAAGCTTTCTCCGAAATCTAAAGAAGTCTTTGAAAAAAATGAAAAGCTTGTAAAATTTTGGAGAACTTTATGGTAAGTTTGAAGAATTCCCAAAAGTTGCTATCTGATCTTAGTTCATCAAAGAAATGAGATCAAATCATGTTTTCGAGATCATATCTTGAAGATTATTGGATCAAAAGTATCTCCAATCTTGCTCTTATGACACAAAAGAGATTAAACCTGTTTTCGAAATAAATTTTTGATATCCTTAAAGCAAGCCTCGCCAACTCAAGGTTAAGTCTAAAAGACTTTTGGATCAAATCTCAACGATTTTCAAGAAAGAAACTCTTTAAACCCATTTTTAAAGATCAAGTCTTGAAATCTTTTGAAACAAACTGATAACTCAAAATTATATAGATTTTTAAAGCACCTTTTTACTTAGAATTTATACAAATCCCGAGTATTTTTATAACCAATTATGTGTTTTTACTACATATTGAGAATGTTGGCACAATTAAATCAAGATTATAATTTTTGAGTAATTCAGTGCTAAATTCACATAATTCTACTCTATGTTGTTGCATTTCGAAAATTTTATAATCTATGCTATAATTGTTGCAGCTTGGTTCACTAACTTGTTCGATGTTCAAAGCTAGTATGAGTGGCACATGCACATGAGCTGAACAACAATTAGCATGGGATGACAAGCTAAGGAATTTGGACTCAACAAATCATTTTAACCCAGCTTGGAAGTGTGTTGCTGAAAAGAACAAGTTTGCCTTTTACGTAGGAGCCCAAACCGTCCATTAAGTGGGAAAGAAGCCTAATTTCGACAATGAATTGATAGAGCAACCCAATCAACTTTGGAATAATTATTTTAGGGTCCTTACATGTGAAAAAGAATCACAAATCAGCCTCAATCAAACCCTATAGTTGCCGTCCAACCCATGCCACAAATCAAACAAGAATCAATCTTGAATCATGAAAAAATCAACCCCTCTTTCCATGAAATATGGTCGGCCATGCATGGGAGATTTCTAAGGGATGTTCATGCTATTTTTAGCAAACTCCAAGCCTTCCCTCATGTACAAATATGACCCTTATTCACCTCTTGAAACTGTATTATCTTGAAATCGAAATTTCGACTGGCTCAGTCGAAATGTAAAAATCTCAACACCTACTCATTCTTATCGCATAAAATTGATTCTAATCGACTAATTATGCATCCAAGAAAAATTCTCAACCTTCCAACTACACAAAACTACACATATTCATGGTTTCAAAATTTAGACATACTATGGTAATTTTCATGAAAATTCATTAAAACCTTTGAATTCTTCAATGAAACTTTAAAGGAAGTTTAGAAACCTTCGAATCATTTTATAAAAAGTCAAAAAACACTTTGAAATATCATTTTCATTCAAAATCCCAAAATCCACTATTAATGACCCAATTCTTGGCATTTATTCAAAACTTTTGATTCAATAGATAAAAAATCTATTTAAAAGACTAGATATCATCAAAAACTAATATGAAATCAAACCGTTGCCTTTGATGGAAGAAAATCGAATGTTTGGTTGAAAATTCGAAAAACCGACAAGTTGTGCAATGGCAAAATCAATGGTGTTTTTGATAGTTTTTTTTATGGAATTCTAGGGAAGTTTAATGCTTGGGAAATGATAGAAATCAAAGGAATTGATGTTTGAAAAATAAAATAAGTGAAGAGTGCTTGGGAAAATCAATGGATGGCAACAAAAACGGTGAGAGAAGAAACTATTGTGAGTTTAATGTAGATGGAGGGGAAATTAGGGTATTTTTAAAACTTTGATATAATTGCTTTAAAACCACTCCTAATTTAAACCATTTCAGAAAATAGTCCTCATTTCAAAATTAAAGATCTTTCTTACCTTATTTTCAAAAATTAATTTGATTTTCAAAAAGCTATAGTCGAAAATAATTTTGGGTTACCATAATTCAAAATTTCTGAATCCATTCTGAGCCAAAATCCCTAAATTATCCTCAAAACTACTAGGCCCAATTTCGGTGCGTGACATGATCAATGACATATATTTACCAAGTCATAAGGAAATCATATTACTCAAGATTTACCATGCCACAGTTACCATATAACCAACTATCCAAAGATGATCATTTTCTCACTAAGGCGCCCCTATATACATACTACAAAATTTGGAGACTAAGAGCATTATTCTATCGTCTTTTGATAGTATGTGCTTCATGCTGATCCGACTTGGCAAGTTCCGCAATGTAACAATTTACAAGGAAAGAAGACAACTAGAGTAAGCAAATGATGCTTAGTAAGTTCAAATAGAATGACCATACTTACCTTGATCATTTAAAATATATTAACTATTAATCATTTTGGAATTCAAAATGGCTATCCTTGGTACATATTGGCACAACTAGGTACATATCAACATTAACAACCAAATAGGTTAGTTATACTTACATATCATGAGTAATATCACTAACATTAATGTAATCACATATCACATATAAAGTAATAAGCATATACCATTCAATTCCTAATTCACTTTCAAGTTTTCCATTTCAATTAAATTGAATACCGCACGATGGAACTATAGTAAAATGGACTCGGATACACGGGTGACTAAGTTGCTGACACAAGTTGACATTATATTAGGGTTGCTCACACAAGCTGACATTATATCAAGGTTACTCACACAAGATGAAATTGTAACAAGGTTACCCGTTCGGGCTAAACCTCTGTTACATATATCCCATGAATCTACAATAAGTGCTAGACCTCGTTATAACATGTAAAATCCCTAATCAAGTATTCGTATAACCCTATTGGCATGCCAAACATATCTTAATGTTTTACTAAGTTCACACGGGCATCATTTCCGTATATATGTCATTACCAATTCCTGTACATGATCACATATTTCATTTACATGTCTTGTAATCAATTAACTTTTACATTTGTACCCTGTACTATGACATAATAGCCAATGATCACATAACATTTCATTTCAGTTCATTATTAGCCATACATAACAAATTCACTAGAATTCTAATTATATATATTAAATCAAACACCAAATCACAGACAACATAAAATAAGATAGTAAGTTCCATATGAACTTACCTTTTCAAAACACCAAAATGAGATGATTCTCTACGGACTAATTCACAATTTTAGCTTTTCTGCAATTTACTCCACTTTGATCTAAATCTTTATCTAAAAAGTTATTTTATATCACCAATAACTACCAAAAATTTCCATAAATACTATGATATGCATGATCCTATAGAAGTTTATATGCATGATCCTATAGAAATTTACTTTTTGATTTCCCCCAAACTTTTCATTTTATTCAATTTAGTCATTGAACTCGGGATAAGCTTAACCTTTGATTTCTAGCTTTGGATTAAACTTTGATTTCATTTATTCTCATTAGAACCTTATAATTTCTATTTCTAAAATAATTTCATGATAATTTTTACATTTATTCAATTTGGTCCCTAATGTAACAAAGTTAACAATAAGCTAAATTAACTTTACAATATATTTCTTTTTATATTTTAAGTTTAAAATCTATCAATTTCAAGCCTAATTCTTCAAGGAATCAACAATAGAAACTTTCTAAAACTTCAACAATTTTACAAATTAGTACATGAGTTAGCTAAATTTACCTCTCATGACCTCAAATCTATAAAAATACAAGAAAATGTAAAATCTTCAAAATGGTTTTCTTCCTTAGGTTTTTCTAGGTTTCACGGTTGGAAGAAATGGAGAAGATGAATAAATTTCACTATCATTTGTCTTATATAGCTTAATTAACCCACAATTATTTAGTTAATTCAATCAGACTTTCATTAACATAACTTATCATTTAACCACATATAATGGATTATACCATCATCATACACTAACTCATACTTTGAAATGGTTTTATTGCCTTTTTGGAACTTTGGCTAATTGCTATTTTAATCCCTAAGCCTTTTTCCAATTACAAATCTATACAATTTAGTCCCTAAGCCTTAATTAACTATTAATTCGATAAAATTACTAGACCAATCTTTAATATATTTTTGTATTATCTCCGTAAATATTCATATTTAATATTTACAGGCTCAGTGTACAAAAATAAAGTTTTGAAACAACATTTTTCGATACCATTGAAAATTAGATAGTTACACATGTAGGTTCACATAAACCATCACAAAATTCTTAAGAAGATTAAAATAATTATTACTTTCATTTTCAACCTCTTAACCTATCTAAGAGTTCTTTCTAATTAGAAGTTATTGATGTATCTTGTAATCTATGATGTTTGAAGATATCACATCATATTTCTCTAATATCGTTCCAATCAAATCTTAAATTTACTATTCTTAGTATTGACATGTCTAATTATATTATTATTATTATTATTATTATTTGCAGGGGCGAAGCTAGAAAAGTTTTTTAGGGGGGCTAAAAAAATTCTAAGTTTTTATAGTCTATATCTTTATAATTTTTAAAGGATTAAATTAAATTTTTATATTTTTAGGGGGGCCAAAGTGCAATTTTATCTTTACTAATTTAAATTTTTAAAAAAATTTAGAAGGCCTAAATAGCAATTTTCTATTTTAGGGGGGACTAGGGCCCATGCCAGCCCCCTAGATTCCCTTTGATTATTTGGATCCATTTGATGGTTACATAAGACTTCTATTAGAGTTTTAAGTTCTTCATGTTTTACATCGCACCATAGAACCTTTAGAACTCGGTAAAGAAACACTATTTTTTGTCACTCAATTACTATAAGTAATACTAACATTCAAAAGCTTACACATATGAAACTTATGGAAGTACTATAATAAAATTAAGATATAAATAAAACTTATAAAATCTAAACTTCAAATATGCTAAAATAACACATTATATATCACAATGTCAAAACAACCAAGCAAATATAAAAAATTATCATCATATACATATGTCACTAATCATACCAAAACTAAATATTGAGTATGTTATTCTCTCTCTTTTTTTCTCATAAAATAAAATTTATTAAATAAGATTATTTGAAACAAAAAATCAATCTTGAAATAAAGCAAGATGTTGCATACAACTTCACAAAACATAACAAAGAAAAAAAAAAAGACACTATAAGCTATCCTCACAACAAAACACTAGAAAAAGAAAAGCAACCAACAACTTGAAAGGAATGAGACATTAGAAACTTGCTTCAAACATTGAATCACGTTTGACCCCCAATTTAGCTAAAGAAACCTTAAAGAAATTAGCTTCCTTAACCAGATAGATGAACTGCAGATGCAAAATGGATTCAACATAGCCATCTATCTTCTATGGCCTCATTCCTTTACAAGTATGTTATTTGGATATTAAAATAATATATTATCAAATATAATATTCAAAAATAATATTAAAATCCAAATAAAATGTATATAATATAGAATCTCTGGACATAATAAAATGAATAGACTAAAAATAACAATAAATTACTTCCTTCAATCAAGTTAACTTAAAAATTCAATTATGCAAATGATACCCAAACAAACACGAAATTCATGTTGTAGAAGTGAATAATTTCCAACCCTTTTTTAGAATATAGAAGTGGAGAATACGAGTTGAGAGTTTGCAATTTATAAGCAAAGGAAATGTGAATTTGAAACAAAAATTAAACCATTGTTAAAAAGGACTGGACAAGAATAAGTATGCGGGATTCTTGACAAGGTGAAAAATGTTTATGGCTAAATGCATTTGTCATTCGAGGAATCGACTCCCTATCTAAAAAACTTAAAAATGACAAAAAGTGAAATAAAGATATTTAAAAAAAAAAGAAAAGCACAAAAAGTGCATTTTTTTATTTTAATATAGTAGAAATTTTATTTAATCGCGTAAAAGGGTATCCTTAAAAGTTCTTTCCTTAAGGGAACCATGGCACCATAGGTGTCAAGTTTGATACATGGTTAAATCACCATAGAATTTTTGCCTTTTCTATTAGGAGAAAAATATTGCAAACTACAACGTCTAAGACCTTGATAGCAGTCTACGTTGAGTTTAAGCTAGTCAACTTTGATTGGGTATTTATTTGCCTATTGGGTTAACCAACATATTTAAAACAAAGAACTAGACACTCATGAGTGCCAAGGTGCCTCCTATAAATACCTAACCTCACCTAATTCTCATCTATTTTCACTGGAAATCTTCTCAAACTCTCTACTTTGTCAAAAAAAAGAAGAAGGCATTTTCTACTTGTTTTCAGAAAACAAAAATGGTTGCTTTAAGGTTTCAAAAAGATCACATAGCTTATTATTCCATCTTTAGGGTAAAATTTTGTACTCAATTTTTAATTTTTTAGTATAAAATTATTTTTTTTAAAGATTTTACAAAAGTAAATATTAATTTTTATAATATTTGATTGATAGAAGAATGAGATACTTTGCTATTGATTTATATTAAATATAAATATATGTTATAGTAATTTTATAAGGAAATGATCAATCTATTTAGTCCCTAATAATAAACTAATCTATCCCAAAGTGTAACAGCCCGTTTTTGGGTCAAATCAGAATAGTGATTTTGAAACCACAAATTTGAAGTAGAAATAATTATTTTATTATTTATTTAAGGTTTACATCATGATAGAATAATTGTGTGAAAATTTCGTAAAGAAATTTTATCGGTTGAGTGCTCAATTTGATTAGAAGGACTAAATTGCAATAGGTACAAAACTTAAATTCTATAAGTTAAAGGTGTCTAATTGCTATGAAATTTTAAATTGGAGGTCCTTAAATGGTAATTAGACCATTATAGTTTAGGATGGACAAAAATGGACATGGTTAAGAGGAATTTTAAAGTTATACATTAATGATATTTTAGTAATTTGGTAAATAAAGACAAATTAACCTAAATAAAAAGTTTCCATCTTCTCAATTTCATCCCCCTCTAGCCGAATTTTACAAGGAAGACATAGCTAGGGTTTTGGCCAAGCTTTCAAGCTTGATTGTAAGTCCGTTCTTGTCCCGTTTTTAATGATTTTTATATTTTTGAGATCTTTGTAACTTGATCTAGCTATTTTAAGGACTAATTTGAGAGAAATTTAAAGTCTAAAATTTTACCCATGTTGAATATACTTGTATTTTGATGTTTGATGGTAGAAAATACATGTTTGTTGTTTGTTAAACAACATTTGTAAAGTGATTTTCGGTAAAAATGTCAAATAAGGACTTATTTGTAAAGTGTTGAAAAATGTGTGGCAAAGTGTGAATAAATGTAAAATATGGGCTATTATGAGTAAGAGTAAAGTTCGGCTAGGCTTAGGTTGTGATGAAATTGAATGAAATTCATTTTACGAGCCTAGGGACTAAATTGTAAAATGTTGAAATACTAAGGGAAAAATTATATTTTTTTCCATAATGTGATTTTGGACTGAATTGAATAGCTTGATGATTAAATGAGTTAAATGTGGTATTATAGATCAAGAAAAACGAAGTTCGGATCTAGATCGGTGGAAAAAGAAAGTAATTGACGAATAGATCATTTTCGCCTTTTTGTAACCAAGGTAAGTTCGTATGTTAATAAGCTTTGTTAAAATTGTATTTTAAATGCTTTAATTTATGCATGAATTGTGTAATCGACTTTACAGACACATTTGACGACGTTTTGGCAAGCGAGAAATCTCAATTGAACATTAGAAATAGATTAGGATACAAGTGATATGTCACTAGGGTATTATGTTATGTGATTCGGGTACTGGTTCTATACATCCTACCGGTGGCTGAGTATACCGACATATGTTGCAGTTACTTGACAACTTGTGTAAGCACCATCATGTAGCTACGTCTTGACTAAAAGCTTGTGTGAGCAGGCCCGTTGATGGCTCAAGACCTAGCATATATGTGTTATGAGATAGAGGTAGCAATGACTACATATGTGACACCTTATGTGTAAGGTTTCTCAAGTATCCGATATTATTATTATTCTGAGTGGTTCATTGGGGATGTCAACGATGAGAATAAGTATGAAATAATTTCGAGATGGTACAGGTATGTGCATAAAGCTTATGATTATTAAATTCGTGAAATGATGATTTCAAGGTAAGTTTGTGATGGAATGAATTTTAGTCATGAGATTATGGTAAATTACATTATCTTATATTATATTACTTGAATGTTAAATGTATGGTAAGATTTGCTTATTTCCTCCATACGAGCTTACTAAGCTATATAGTTTACTCTGTTTTACTTTCCATGTTTTATAGTGTCACTAAGCTAGCTCGGGTTGGAGATTGTTGGAGATCGCATCACACTATCAAATTGTCATTTTGGGTATCGATGATCTTAAACATTTTGAGTGAATGACATGTATAGGGACTTGGTCTTTTTATTATATGTGTCATCATGATTTTGGCCAAACGTATTGGCTTTTAATTGTCAAAGGCTTGATTTGGTATTTGGCCATGTAAATGGGATCATTTTGGTTAAATTGATTGTAAGCTCATATATATATATAAATGCATGTATGTGGCAATGCCCTTTTGGTGGTGTGGTTTATATTGATTTGCTACATGTAGATTATGGCTCAATGACTTGTGAAATGGATGAGTTTGGTTTATCGGTATGATGGATTATCATGATAAGTTAATGCAAATTGAAAGAAGTCTTAGTGGTGTTTTGAATGTGAAATTGGTATGTTTGATTTGGCATAATGGAATGTCATGAACATGATAAATGACGGTATTGCATTGATACGTGTTGGTCATGATTGTAGATGTTTTGGTTGCATAACCATATCGTGGTTTATGCCATTGAATTTGTGTATGTGTATGTGTAAATGAGAGTGGCAAATGGCTTGGCAAACATCCTTTATTTTGTCCACACGGGTAGACACATAGGCGTGCGTCTAGGCCGTGTGTCCATGGGTATGTATTTCGACCGTGTATCCCCTGTACCTTAATTTTGAGAAACAGAATGCTTAGAATTGAGCACACGGGCAGAAATACGAGCGTGTGTCTCAACCATGTGAGGGGCACGACCCCGGACATAAGCGTGTGTCCTGACCGTGTGAAGTCTGCACCTATTTTATGAAAATTAAATTAACCACACGGCCTAGCACACGGGCGTGTGATTTGACCGTGTGACTTCAATTTGTTCATGCTTTGCAAAACAGAGAGTTACACGGGTTAGGGACACGGGCGTGTGTGACCACCCAAGTGTGTCCCAAACCACACAGGTGTGTGACCCTTGTACATGGCAAAAATCTTCTAAGTTTTGTAAAAAAAATCTCTTAAGTTGTAACAGTCCGATTTTAGCTAAATCAAAACAGTGGTTTCAGAATCACAAATTTGATGTCAAAAATTTATTTTAATATTATTTTTGGTGTTTATAATATGTGATTATATACATGTGAAAGTTTCGTGAAATAATTTTGGTGTTTGAGTGCTTAATTTGAGAAAATGATTTAATCGCGTAAAATGCAAAAGTGACATTCTATATGTTAAATGTGTTTTATTGCTATGATTGATTAAATGTGAAGTCCTTATGTTGTGAATAGACCATTGATAGTGGGAATGGACATAAATGACCTTATATTTGATGATTAAATGGTTTAATAACCAAGGGCAAAAAGGTAAACTATGTATTAATGATAAATAAAATAAAACAAAAGCATTTTCATCCTTATTTCTCTTCATCTTAACCTAATATCAAAAAAAAAAAAAAGCCATGGGGGAACATTAGGGTTCGGCACAAATTTGATCTTGATTGAGGTATGTTTTGAGCTCGGTTTTTGATGATATCTACATTTTTGTGATCGTTGCTTTGAGTACTAGCTAGCCCATGCCCTAATTTTTGAGTTTGTTGGTGATTTTGTAAAATGCCATTGTTGAATCTATGTGTTTTGTGATGGTTGATGATGAATAATGGAAGATAAATGTTAGATTAATATGTTTTGTTAAGTGATTTTGGCTAAAAATACATTTTAGGTATTAATTTGTGAAAAGTGTAAATTATCTGGTTGAAATGTGAAATAAATGTGAAATATGGGCTGCTAGGGGTACTATGGTAATTCGACCAAGATGAGTTTTGTCAAATTTAGTGTAATTTGTGTTTTTGTGAAATAAGGACTAAATTGAATAAATGTGAAACTTTAAGGGTTAAAGTGTAAAAATTCCCAAATAGGTATTTTTGGATGAAATTGAATGAATAGGTGATTAAATGAGCTAAATTTGAATTCATATAGATCAAGAAAGAAAGAAATCAGATTTAGATAGGGGAAATCAAAAGTTGTTGAGTAGTCAATCCGATCCGTTCATTGTATATACGAGGTAAGTTCATATGCAAACAAATACCTTTAAATTTATTTATAAATGTTTATTTGTCATTCAATTGCTATGTATGTTGAACAAACAAATACGAGCAAGAATCAACAAAGTTATGATATTCAAAAGTCCCGTACGAACCCTAGGAATAGTATAGGATACGAATGTCCTGACATTAGGATTGCCGAGATGTGATTACATGTAAGACCATGTCTGGGACATTGGCATTGTATTGTGATTACGTGTAAGACCATGTCTGGGACATTGGTATCGATATGTGATAACATGTAAGACTATATCTGGGATATGGTATTGTACGAGCTATATGCGGTTTCCAAGTATCCTTAATGATTCCGAAAGGTTCAACAAGCAAAGCCAAGTCGAGAAAGAATGTGTCAACGAGTTAAGTGACTCAGGTACGTATGAGATTCATACGAGTATTGAAAAGGGAAGTATTTGATGAATTTACATGTGATATTGAATATATATATACATTGGGAAAGGTTTGTGAACTTATATGTGCTTATTCATAGTTGCCTATTTGATGGAAATGGTGTTGAATCATGTGCTAATTTTATTTGTATATGGCTTACTAAGCTTTTAAAGCTTACTTTGTGTGTTCTTTCCCTGTTTTATAGATTATTAAAGCTAGCTCAGACATCGGGATCATCAGGAACTGTCATCACACTATCAACTACTTGTTGGTACTTTTGGATACTTTGTAAATATGGTATATGACATGTATAGGCTAGTGATATGATGATATGTTTTGAGTCATGATATAGCCATGAGATTTGGCTTGTATATAATGTAAATGTTGGTGTGTATTTGGCCATTTGAGTTGGCTAGATTTATGAATTTGGTAAGTGATATGTAATGTACATAATATAACACCCCTTACCCGTATCCAACGCCGGAACAGGGTACGAGGCGTTACCATACATGTATTCGGACATTTTTGAAAAATACGAACTATGATATTTCGTTTCAAATTAAAACCAATCAAACTATATCTTAGTGTCCTTATTAAGGGCCTACGAGGCCCTAAACGTATATTGAGAATGGTCCGGGACAAAACCGTGGTCCTAAGGAGAATTTAAGAAAATTTCTAGGTTAATGTCTCACACACCCATGTGGAGACAATGCACACGCCTGTATGCCTTGGGACACGCCCGTGTGCCTTGGGACACGTCCGTGTGCCTTGGGACACGCCCGTGTGCCTTGGGACACGCCCGTGTGCCTTGGGACACGCCCGTGTCCCCTACCAGTGTGGAATTAATTGAATTTATTTTCTACTTCTAACCCACAGGGGTTTTCACACAGCCGAACACACGCCCGTGTCGCTGGCCCATGTCCTTCACACGGCCTAGACACGTCCGTGTGGTCACTCGTGTCCAAAAACTTGAGCATTCTGTTTATGACGTCAGCATGCATTTAGGGGCACACGGCCAAGACACACGCCCGTTTGCTAGGACGTGTCCACCACAAAGTGGAGACACACAGCTGTGTCTCTGCCCGTGTGTTTACTACAATGCATTCAGACTTAAAAATTTTAGGTGCAGGGGACACACGGCCATACCACACGCCCATGTGGCTATCCGTGTGTCACACACGGCCTAGACACATGCCCGTGTGTCTACTCATGTGGACCTTATTAGGCTATTTTTTTCAAGCCTTTGGTCACCCTCTAGCATCCATACACACTTATAGGTTTTAATAATATTTAACATGGCTTAATTATACTTTTAAACGACCTTGATAAACCTCATTGCATGTAAACCTCGTCTCATCGGTTTTACACATGCTAGGTTATGCTCTTTGTATTAAGGATTTCTATATCTTATAACACTTTTAAGATTGACTCATTATTTTAACTCATTACCAATTATGGCCTAGCCATCCCATGTGATTTGGTCACATTATATGTATCTAAATGTGATATACTATATTTCATCCTCACTAGAATAATTGAACATAAATATGCAAAAATTTGTAGGTCATAACCTACATCAAAATGAGCCAATTCCCATGGCCATCTACAAGTGAATATGTATACCTTTACAAGCCTTTATATTAGCAAATCAAATGACACATATAACAAAATAACAAAGCCCTATACATGCCATTGAACAAAATAAAAGTATCTATATACCAAACTAGACAAGATGATAGTGTGTTAACTCTCTAATCGTCTTCCAATTTCTATGAGTCCTCGAGCTCTGTAAGACAGGGAAAAGAGAGGGGTAAGCATTTACATGCTTAGTAAGCCCGAATAACTGGAAAGTAAACTTATCGATTAATTAGCATACAACCATATTAGGCAATATAACCAACAAGCATGAAATGGTTTCCCTATCACATGCACTCAATCAACAGGTTAGTCTCATAACAATATATTATGAAATTTATCTTAGATGAGCTCATCATCCAACATTTTCAATTTTATACCTCATGTTAATCTCGTTGAGATTTTTGGAGATCTAGATGGATTATCCATTTAGCGTCAAGTCATAAGAGCGATCATCTCGTGTACACACTCCCGTAAACCTCACATCTTACGGTAGAATTACCAGTCCAGTCTAAATCCTCCGTAGTATAAACTTATTGGATGATGTCGGGATTACCAGTCTAGGCTAAATCCCTTGTAGTGACAAATACCCTTAATGAGCTCGGATCTGAGTTACCAGTCCAGGTTAAATTCAGACCCTAGTCAGATTACCCGTCAGGTTTAAATCCATAATGCACACATATTCTTCGGAGGCTTAATCACTCAAGGAACACCCGTCCGGGCTAGATCCTTTCTATATTTGAGATCAACGGATTACTCGTTCGGGCTAAATCTTTTTTTGCAATACATGCAAGATCCCAAGTCATGTAAGTCATGGTTTATTCATTGAATTTCCCTTTTTGACTTCAACCGGGACATTTAATATCATGCCATTATTATTAACACATTTCCTGGATTTTCATACCATCATTACAACTAATTATCATACATTCATAATACATGCAATTAAGCATATTAAGAGTTTACTTTAAGTTATGGGAACTTACTTGTTACTCGTTTCGGTTTCGCGTTTCGATTATTCTAAAACTTTTCGTTTTCCTCGATCGACCTCCGGAATTTGTTCCTCGGGGTCTATAACAATAAAAATGAATTATAAATACCTCAAATTATTCTTTTCGAGCCTAAATTTCACCCCAGACAAAATGACCATTTTGCCCTTAGCCTTTCACATTATTTACGATTTAGTCCCTAGGCTCGTATGATGAAATGCATGAAACTTCTACATTATCCAAGCATAGCCGAATGTTTTTCCCTCTTATGGCAGCCCACATTTTCCATTATTTCACATTTTGCTACCCACTTTTTGCAACTTTTACAATCTAGTCCCTTAAGCCATTTCCATGAAAAACCACTTAGTAAAAGTTGTTTACCATCCTTTAAACTTTTATATTCCTCCATAAAACATAAAAATACAAGCATCTCATTCATGGGTAGTTTTCTAAACATGAACCCTAGCATGAAATATGGGTAGAAATGAACAGAGTAGGTTACCGAGACTTTAAAAATACGAAGAACATTAAAAATGGGGCTAGGGAGCACTTACTATTGAGTATGAAAATGTTGAAAACCCTAGCTTATGAAACCCTTGAAATTTCGGAAGCTATAGGAGGAAGATGAGTGAATTTTGCCTTCATTTTCCCTTTTTATTTCATTAATTAGCTAAATGACCAAAATACCCTTAAGCCCTTTCTTTCAAATTTTATCCATACATGCCCATTTTTGTACAAAAACTTAGAAATTGGGAAAATTTATCTTTAATACCTTCTAATTATTAATCTAAAGCAATTTCATGGAAATTGCTTCTAGAACCCAAGTTTTGCAATTTATTCAATTTGGTCCTTATTTTCCAATTGGACACCTTACTCATAAAATTTCTTCATAAAACTTTAACACATGCATATTTTCATATTTTAGACCTGATAATAATCATAAAATAAATATTTTGACGTTGGATTTGTGGTCCCGAAACCACTGTTCCGACTAGGCCCTGTTTCGGGATGTTACATTTTTCCCTCCCTTTAGGGACTTTCGTCCTCGAAAGTCTTACCAGTAAATAGGTTTGGATATTGGATTCTCATGGTTTCTTCTGGCTCCCATGTAGCCTCTTCCACTCCATGTCGATGCCATAAGACCTTTACCAAAGCCACATCTTTTTTTCTCAGATGTTTAACCTCACGAGCCAAAATCTTGACCGGTTCCTCACCATAGGTCATGTCCAGTCTAATTTCAATCTCCGTCGGTGAAATCACATGAGAGGGGTCTGATCGATATCGACTTAACATAGATACATGGAATACATCATGAATCTTTTCCAGTTCTAGTGGCAATGCCAAGCGATAGGCTAATGGTCCAACTTTTTCAGTGATCTAGTATGGTCTGATAAATTGCGGACTTAGTTTGCCTTTCCGACCAAATCTCAATACCTTTTTCCATGGAGATACTTTCAAGAATACTCTATCTCCAACTTGAAATTCCATCTCTTTTCTTTTTAGATCAGCATTGGACTTTTGTCTATCCGATGTCGCTTTCAAGCAGTCACGTATCATTTTAACCTTTTCTTCAGTTTCCTTGATCAAATCAACTCCGTGAATCTAACTCTCTTTGAGTTCTATCCAATACAATAGAGTTCGACACTTTCTGCCATACAAGGCTTCATAAGGTGCCATCTTCAAACTCGTTTGGAAACTGTTGTTGTAGGCAAACTTTACCAATGGAAGATATTTTTCCCAACTGTCTTGAAATTCGAGGATGAAACATTGGAACATATCCTCAAGAATTTGAATCATCCATTCAGAATGACCATCGGTCTGCGAGTGAAAAGCTGTGCTAAAGTTTAACCTAGTACCCAAGGCTTCCTGTAGTTTCTTCCAAAATCTCAAAGTGAGTCTCGGGTCTCTATTTGAAATGATCGACAATGGTACCTCGTGTAACCTTACAATCTCAGATATATGCAAGTCGGCCAACTTATCAAGTGAATAATCTGTCCATACCAGGATAAAATGAGTCGACTTCGTCAACTTATCCACCACAACCCATATACCATCTTTCTTTTTCGGGGTCAATGGTAATTCTATCATGAAGTCCATAGTAATTCTGCCCCACTTCCATTCGGGGACCATCACAGGCTGTAATAAACCTGAAGGTACTTGATGTTCAGCTTTGACGTGCTGGCATATTAGACATTTCGATACAAATTCGGGGATGTCTCTCTTCATTCCGTTCCACCAGTATATTTTTTTCAAATCATTATACATTTTGGTACTTCTCGGGTGAATAGATAAATGGCTATCATGTGCTTCTTGGAAGATTTTCTGAATAATATCATCATTCCTCGATATACAAACTCTGCCTCTGAGCATCAAGCATCCATCAGAATCGATCTGAAAATCTGATTCGATACCCGATTCACATTGAATTATTTTAGCTCGTAGGTCACTATCATTAGTCTAAGCATCATAAATTTCCTGAAGAAATGTTGGCCTAGCTTTTAACTCTGCCAAGACTGAACCATCAACAAACAATGCCAATCAAGCATTCATGGCCCTCAATACAAACAAAGATTTCCTACTTAATGCGTCGGCGACTACGTTCTCCTTTCTCGGGTGGTAATCGATGATCAGCTCGTAGTCTTTAATTGATTCTAACCATCTCCGCTGTCTCAGATTCAATTCTTTTTGAGTAATCAAATACTTCAAACTCTTGTGGTCTGTGAATATACGACAAGTCTCACCATATAAATAATGCCTCCAAATTTTCAAGACAAAAACAATGGCAGCAAGCTCTAAGTCATGCATCGGGTAATTCTTCTCGAGTGGCTTCAACTGTTGTGAAGCATAGGCTATCACCTTGCCATCTTGCATAAGTACACAACCTAGTCCATTTAAGGATGCATTGCTGTAGACCACAAACTCTTTTCCCGACTCGGGTAATACTAGAACTGGAGCTTCACGAGAATATCTTCAACTTCTAAACTCACGACACACTTTTCTGACCATTCAAACTTAACGTCTTTCTGTAGCAACCTCGTCATTGGAGTCGCTATCATGGAGAATCCTTTCATAAATCTTCGGTAGTAACTGGCTAAGCCCCAAAATCTTCTAACCTCGTTTACATTTATAGGTGGTTTCCATTCAACGATGGTAAAGATCTTACTTGGATCAACTCGGATGCCATCACCCGAAACAATATGACCCAAAAACCCTACTTCATGGAGCCAAAAATCACTCTTGCTAAACTTAGCATACAATGTTTTTCCCGTAAAGTCTGCAACACGGTCCTCAGATGCTTCGCATGTTCTGTCTTATCCTTGGAATAAATCAAAATATAGTCAATGAACACAAATAAGGGACAATATGTTTATGTTTGATTAATGTTTATGTGATAATAGATTCATGTATGAGAAATGTATGTTGTATGCTTTATTTGATCGGTAATGCCTCGTAGCCCTATTTCAACAACGGATACGGTTTAAGAGTGTTACATAATTTCTTGGTTTACTCTCAGACAACTTCCAACGCATGTTTTGGGCCTTGTAGGCTCGTATTAGGGACTTTATGATTGAATACAAATGGTTTTAATTTGGATGCAAATTTATGACTCGATCGGTATGTTCGCTTATGATGTAAGTCCGGTAATGCCTCGTATCCTATTCTAGCATTGGATACGGGTAAGGGGTGTTACACTAAAAATCAACTATTTACAATTTATAACACTCCCCCTCAAGCTAGAGCATAAATATTGATCATGCCTAGCTTGTTACATAGATAATCAATCAAAATTTCCTATTTAATGCTTTTGTCAATAGGCCATTGAGTTGTTCTGCTATCCTCACATAACTAGTAGAAATCAAAATTCTCAAGAATATTTTCATGAATGAAGTGATAACCAACCTCAATGTGTTTGGTTCTCTCATGATAGACTAGACTTCATGCAATATAAAGAGCAACTTGATTATCACACCAAAGCTTTGTTGGTATTGAATTCTCTAACCCAAAGGTCTTGAGTTGGGCTAATGCTGAAAGGCTCGAATGTAAGATGAAAACATCCCGAACCCATGCAATGTTTTGTATGTGGGCTTTTTAAGGCCCAAAGTCATCCACTTTATTTTACTAATTATAGAATTGATTTGCCATAATTTGGTGTAGTGAATTAAACTAGTTTCCACATTTAAGGAGCTTGAGTACAAGTATTTTCGTTATGTTTTAGTTAAGTTTCTTTAGTATTACTTATTTTCAATAAAATGTGGACATCGAGTCTTTTATTGACCTTAAGGGCCGAATGAGGCCTAAAGGAGAGCGAATGTACTTTGTGAGTGTGCAGGAGACCATTAGAAGGTATTTCGAGTCAATACTAGATGCTATGTTGCCACATGGGAGAGCCGATGTCGCAACATAGAGAGTAGAATAGAGAAAGTTAGAAACTACCTTTAATTTCGTGACACAGGCTAAGGATGTTGATAACTCTTGAAAATAGTTATATCTCAAGCCTCTAAACTTGATGAATTGCCTATGCTTAAGTGGATATATTTTCATTTTTAGGTTATTATTAGAATATTGCATAATAAAGCTTGGATTGTGCCTTGAATGTCATTATTTGTTACTTTTAAACGTGCAGATGGTGAAAAATGAGAGGAATCTAAGGGATTTTGCCCTATCAAGCTTAGACATGATTCATGAAAGTATAACAAGGCCAGTGATTACAGCTAATAGTTTCAAAATCAAATCGATGATGATACAAATGATCCAAAATAATTTGCAGTTTAGGGGCATTATGATAGAGGACCCTAATCAGCATTTGAAATGGTTTCTCCAACTTTGTGATACTTTTAAGTATAACAGGGTCACTGATGATCTATTCATCTTTGATTGTTCCCCTTTTCTTTGATTGATAATGCTTTTTCTTGGTTAGACTCGCAGGCACTAGGATCTATCACAACATGGGATGAACTCGCTGGAAAGTTCTTCCTGATTAGCAAAGTAGTTCGGCTAAGAATAGAGATTGCAATCTTTAGATAGATGGAAGGAGAAGGTTTCTATGAGGCATGGGAACGCTTCAAAATGTTGATTAAAAAATGTTCGCACCACGAATTTCCTGAGTGGATGCGACTGTAGGTATTTTAAAATCAGTTGGATGTAAATGTACTATCTGGACTAGACGGAGCAGCAGGAGGAGCTCATATGAATAGGATGTATGAGAATGCGTATAGAATTATTGAAAATATGACATTAAACTCCTATCAGTGGCCAACTGAATGTTTTACATATGGCTAGAAAATCACTATGGTCATAGCTATTTAAGAGGATGATAAGTATCAGCAGATAATGGATAGATTAAACCATATTGAATCTACTTCTGCATCATCTATGTATGAAGAAGGCAAGCCACTCTTCCATTATATCAACAATCCTCCTGAGGATGTGAATTACATTAGGAATAGGGGTGGAAACCCTTATTCAAACACATATAATCCCGGTTGAAGGGATTGCCCGAACTTGAGATGGGAGGAAACCAATGAGGAGGTAACAATTTAAATCAAGTTAAAAATACTAATTACCAACTTCTTTATTTATAGAAACCCCAAGACAAAACCAACCCAAATGACCATACTGCATGTGTTCAACATCTGGATAGAATTGAGGGGGAAATGCAGTCAATGAGAATAGGTGTCAAGCAGGTGCAATTTGAGTGCACCAACTCAATATGAACATTTACTAACTCCGAGGATCAAATGAGCCAATTAATGAGCATGATGTGTGATATTAAAAGATAAATTATCTTAGACATTCCTAGTAACATGGAAGATAATCCACAGAGAGAATGAAAAGAGCATGTGAAAGTTATAGCACTTCGATCAGGCAAGGTACTGAGTAGCCTAGAAATACCTACTTTAGAAGTAATTGTGGATAATACTGATGAAACTCAAGACAAATCCATGGAAGTAGAAGACGGACCTGAATCAGAAGAAGAGAAGGCACCAACGGTTGAGACAAGAAAAGAGACATATAAAGATGCTGAAATAACGAAATTCCCATTTCCAACAAGATTAGAAGAAAGACAGAAGTAGGATGAGGATGAACTTGTAAGTTTTCTGAATCTGTTTAAAACTTTAAATGTTAACCTACCTTTAATCAAGCTAATTGAGGAGGTTCCCAAATACACCAAATTTTTAAAGGAGATGATGAAAAGGCGTAAGAAAATCAAGGTAGAAGAAAAAGTTAATTTTAGTGTTTCTTGTAGTGTGATTATTTCAAGATAAGTACTTCGGAAGTTGAAAGACCTGAGAAGTTTCACTATTCTCAGAGAAATAGGGAACATTCATTTTAATAGAGCTCTATGCGATTTAGGAGCTAGTATCAATTTAATGCCCTTATTAATTTTTGAAAAACTCAGATTAGGGAATCTTAAAACAACTCAAATAACATTAAAATTAGTTGATAGGTCTTCGCTACATCCGAAGAGAGTACTAGAAGATGTTCTAGTCAAGGTGCGAAGTTCTATTATTCCAGCAGATTTTGTAGTACTTGATTTTGAGAAAGATCGGGAGATACCGATTATTGGTTGCACAACTGATATCCAAGTCGTGCAAGTGTACACATCGAACAAGTCTTAAAATGATGAGTAAGATCATCTCTACAGGGATTAGATAGGTATAATTTGGTTGAGTTATTATAGTTAAGTTGGATTAATGCTAAAGCAAAATAAGAATAATAATGCAGTAACAAAATAAAAGAATTATAATGTATAAAATATGCAAAACGAAACAGGTGAATGGAACATGAATGCCACGGCAAAATCAAGACAAAAAAGGGTTTGTAACACCTCAAATTTTACATTTTTGGTTATGCAATTAATTGACACAACTATCTGTCAGCTTTAGTGGTTATGTGTTTTAGGAGTGTTTGGAAGGTCCCAAGTTCAAGCCTCAACTTGGGAAAATTTTGAATGTTTTAATGATTGAAGCCTTAGCCTTGCTTAAAGGGTTTAAGTAGAGTTGTTTGTAAAATAATGTCAGAATGGGCCTATTGGTCTGGTGGTTAAGCAGAGTGTTGGTGTGAGGAAGGTCTTGTGTTCGAGTCTGTACTTGGGCATTATTTTTGCTGCTAATGCTGTGTGGATGTTTGAGAGGGACTGGTATACTAAAGTAGTTGAAACATATGTGGTTTAGTAGGAGCAAATTAAAGAGAAAAATAAGGGATTTGGGAGTTACCCAGTTATTTTTCTTCTCTCCTACAAAAAGTCTCTGCCGTTTCCACTCTATTTTCCCCCTTGCTACTGAATTTTACCCTCCTTCTTACTGAATCCATCTTTTTTCCTTCCTTTCCCTTTTCAACTTTATTTTCAATTCATCATATTGCGCAACATAGAGCCACACTTGTTCGCCAAAAATTGGGTGTGAGGGGCTGTGCTAGTACCGAGTTATAGAGGGAAGCGTCCGTAGTTCGTAAGGTAAGGGTTTTCTGCTTGGAAGATGTCTTTTTCGTTTTGGGATTGAGTGTAATTCGAGCGTTTAAGTGACTAATTGAGTGAAATATGGTCAATAATAGGTTCTGGAGTACTCATGGTAGCTTTAGCTTCGAATTGAAACCAGGTGTGTACTCAATTGTACAGAAAACGAGGTTTCGACGAAATCTAAAAACCTCACTGTTCGTGCCACACGGGCGTGTGGTCGCCCGTTTGGAAGGCTGTGTGCCCTAACACAGGCATGTGATCAACGAGGCTAGGCCGTGCGTAATAGACACGGCCGTGTGATGGCCAGTTAGGCCGTGTTTGACATACGGGCTAGACTGATTTGGGCCGTGTGGGCTACACAGGCGTGTGGGATTCTGGGCCAGGCCGTGTGATCTATACGGCTAAGGCCAATCTGGGCCGTGTGGGCCATACAGGCAAGCCACATGGGCGTGTGAGCCCATTTTACTGAGATGTTTCTAAGGTTGCACGAGTTGCCCAAGTCGATTGTGAACCTACTGTAGGGTAAGCATTACTTAGACCCCTAATTGACTGAAATGACCATTTGACTGATATATATATATTTACATGTTATCAAGCATGTTGATATTTAATGAATTGATATTGCATGCACTGTTGCCATGATATAACATGTCATTACTATATGTTGCATTGCATTGGGATGGAGGTTGGTATTGTTCAGAGGAAGTGTACTGAAAGGCCTCGGGCCTAATTTATTGGCAGCTCAACTGCAAACCACTGTTTAGTGCCACATTCGGTACTTTTTGGAGTGTAGGGATGGGTGGGTTGATTATATCCCCACATGGAGTGTAGGGTTGAACGGAGATGGTGTGTACAGGTTGGTTGGGTAGGATTTTATGACTACATATCTGTTACTGCTACTGATACGTTGACGGGTTAAGGCCCAACTGCATGACTAATTCTTTATTTAGAGGGGCTAAGGCCAAACTGAAACTGATATTGTTACTGAAAATGGTTTAGGCCCAGACTGTGATCATGTGCATACTGTATGTTTGTTTATATGAAGATTACACACTGAGTTTACGTAAACTTACCCTTTTGTTTAATGTGCACAGGTAATGCCCAGACTTGATGGATTGGTGCAGCGGAGAACTTGATGATGGCCACACGTCTTTTAAACTATTTTCAATTTCAGATTTGGTACTTATTTCTTAATTATTTTCTGCGTTATTTTTTATGTAAATTGAACTTCTTGGACTGTTTGGTTAAATTTGGTATATTTACTTTTATGGATTATAACTGTTAGCAATAGGGAAAAATCAGGTTTCAAAACGAACAAATAATTTCTCCTAAACAAAGATTACTTAAACTGTTTTAAAAAGCTTCTGCAACGAGAAACATTTTGAAACAATCACTTAAATAAGTAAAACATTTTTGAGACTACTGTGAGTTAAAATGTAGTAATCAAGTGAAAATGGTTTCATTGTGACAACACGACTTTCTTAAACACCCTATCATGTGACATTGTCAGATTCGGTCATAACATCTAGGCTGGGTTTGGGGTATTACATTTAGGGTATCAGAGCCAGGTTAGAAAACTCAGCTATGGATTATGGGTTTTTAATTGGTTTTTGAAGAATTGATTCTTAAAATGATTTAAAATGTGTTACACCGAGTATCCGGCGTCGATCTTGTAAGTACTATGAAACTGATATATGCTTTAATTGAAAATGCTATGACATTCTGAAACTACTATAGGTAGTATACTATACTGAAAACACTTTAGTTAGTGTATATTGAGACTGTAGCAAAATGATAGAGATTGCGATTTACGAAAATCACTCTGAATTACTGAAACTGTTTACATAAAACATCTGCTAATAATTATTGAATTGTAATTGATTCATAAAACTCTTAATACAGATAAATCTGATTAGACATTGAGGGCACAAGGTAACTGCGGACGGGGTACTAGAAGCTGTGGTAGAGGCCGTATGGGTGCACGAGCTGGGTCTTTATCATCTGGCAATCTAGCTAATTTGGATACTAGTGAGACATCGGCTTCACCTGTGACTGAGACTGGATCTCATGATCGAATGGCTGGGGATGATGCCCTGTCCCAGGCCATGTTGAGAATTTTAGAGAGGGTGGCTGGGCCTAATACTGGATCTGGGGGCCGCGGGTCGGTTACAGAACGACTCCGGTCTAGCAGAGCTGAGCTTTTCATAGGTATTGCTGGAGTTGCTCCTAATATGGTTGAGTATTGAATAGAAGCCATAGAGAGGATTGTGGATGACCTGGACTGCACTTCTGAGCAGAAACTAAAGGGTGTTGTATCGCTGCTACGTGATGAGGCATATCAGTGGTGGCTCACTGCTAAAGAGGGCATTCAGCCCGATCGACTAACCTGGGAGTTTTTTAAAACTGCTTTCTAGAGGAAGTATGTGGGGGCCAGTTATGTGGATGCCCGTAGGAGGGATTTCTTAAATCTGACACAAGGAAATAGATCGGTGGCTGAGTAGGAGGCTGAATTTCTGTGACTAAGCCACTATGCGCGAGGTATGGTGGCGACTGAGTACGAGTAATGTGTTTGCTTCGAGGATGGCCTCAGGGATAATCTGAGGGTTTTGATAGCTCTACAGAGGGAGCGAGGCTTTGTTGCACTAGTTGATAAGGCGAAGATCGCTGAGGAAGTGAAGCGCACTGAGCGCTAGAACCAAGAGAGAGGTAGGAGCAAGAGGGATTTAGAGCCCTCGAGTTTTATTTAGAGGCCTAAGAAAAAGGCCAGAGACGATGAATGGATTAGAGTTGGGGCTCTTACTGCTACTACTGGACAGCCGCCGTGTACTGACTGTGGTAGACACCATAAGGGCGAGTGCTGGAAAAGAGCTGGGGCTTGTTTGAGGTACGGTTCATTAGAGCGTCGTATTAGAGAGTGTCCGCGGAGGTCCGATTAGGTGCAAGCTTTTGGCATGGGTACTGCACCACCACCGAGGGTAGTTCAGTAGCCACCGAGAGGCTGTAGTCAGGATAGAGGTGGGAATGGTTTGGGCTATGGCCAGAGAGCACTGGGTAGAGATGTTGGATATACTGAGGCGAGGTAGCTGACTCTAGTTTATGCTGCACCTCGCTGAAAGGATGGAGATGCTCTGGACGTTATCATAGGTACGTTTTTTATTTATAATGTACCTTATACTGCACTGATATATATATAGGATCCACTCACTCCTATATAGCCTGTAATGTGTCAGAGAACTTAGGTATCTTGGTTGAGAGCACTGCAAGTGATGTGACTATACTGAGTCTACTGGGACAATGAATAAGGGTAAATAAGCTGTTTAGAGACGTTCTTTTGGAGGTTCAAGGGGCTATCTTTCTGGCTGATCTGATGGAACTTCCTTTTGGAGAGTTTGATCTGATACTGGGAATGGACTGGTTGGTCAAACACCAAGTGGGCTTAGATTGTGCCACAAAAAGGGTTGTACTGAGAACAGGGGAGGACAGGGAGGTAGTCGTAATTGGGGAACGTCGAAATTACTTATCGAATGTGATTTCTGCATTGAGGGTGAAAAAGTTGGTTCGTAAGGGATGTGAGGTGTATCTGGCCTACCTCAGTGTTTTAGATTCTAGAGATTCTTCGGTTAAAAATATCAGAGTAGTTAAGGAATTTTCGAACGTTTTTCCTGAAAAGCTACCTGGGTTACCTCCGAATCGTGAAGTAGAGTTTGGGATTGAGCTTCTTCTTAGTACAGCTCCGGCATCCATCGCTCCCTATAGAATGGCACCGAAAAAGCTTGTGGGGCTTAAGGCTCAGATTCAAGAGTTACTGGATCGTGGATTCATCTATCCTAGTGTGTCTCTGTGAGGAGCACCAGTTCTATTCGTGAAAAAGCAGGATAAATCCATGAGCATGTGTATTGACTACGGGCAACTGAACAAGTTGACAATCAAGAATAAGTATCCCTTACCAAGGATAGATAATCTGTTTGACCAGTTTTGAGGGGCTTCAGTTTTCTCCAAGTTTGACCTTCGATTAGGATATCATTAGTTAAGGGTTAAGAAGACTGATGTACACAAGACAACATTTATTGATGAATGCCATTTGGACTGACGAATGCACTAGTAGCTTTCATGGACCTGATAAACTGAATGTTTCAGCCCTATTTGGATTAGTTCGTAGTGGTATTTATTGACGACATACTGGTGTATTCGAGGATTGAGGATGTGCACGATGAACACCTCAGAGTGGTTCTACAGGTTATGCAAGAGAAACAAGTGTACACCAAGTGTAGTAAATGTGAGTTCTGGTTATGTGAAGTAGCATTTTTGGGACATGTAGTTTCTACTGAGAAGATTAGAGTCAATCCTCGAAAGATTGAGGCTGTCTTGGACTGGAAGCAACTGAAGACTGTATCTATGATCCGCAATTTTCTAGAGCTGGTGGGGTACTATCAGCTTTTTGTATAGGGGTTTTCACTGATTGTGGCACCTTTGACTAGGCTACTACGCAAGGGTGTGCCATTTAATTGGACTGATGCGCAATAAAAGAGCTTTGAGAAGCTAAAAAATTTACTGACTGAGACCCTTGTTTTGATACAGCTAGAGTCTGGAAAGGAGTTTACTGTCTCTAGTGATGCATCACTTATCGGTTTAAAATGTGTATTGATGCAATAGGGTAAGGTGGTAGCGTATGCGTCTCGTCAGCTTAAGACTTATGAGGCGAATTGTCCAATGCATGACCTAGAGTTGGCCATAGTGGTGTTCGCATTGAAAATCTGAAGGCATTACCTATTTGGTGAAAAGTGTATCATCTACATGGATTACAAAAGCCTCAAGTATCTCCTCACTTAGAAGGAGATAAATCTTAGGCAGCGTAGGTGGATTGAGCTACTTAAAGACCACGACTGTAGGATTGAATACCACCATGATAAGGCCAATGTAGTGGTCGAGGCATTGAACTGTAAGGTTGTGACTGATTTGAGGGTGATGTTTGCTCGACTAAGTTTATTTGATGATGGAAGTCTGCTAGATGAGCTTCAGGTTAAGCCTACGTGGATTGAGCAGATTAAAGGTAAGTAGTTGGAAGACGAATCGTTGGGTCTTCGGTTCCGACAGGTTTAGAGTGGGCTTACTAAGGACTTTGGACTGAATAATGAAGGGGTACTTTGTTTACGTGGGAGAATCTGTGTACCAAAAGACATTGAGTTGAGGGAGTTGATATTAAGAGAGGCACATAGTAGCCTCTATGCTATGCATCCTGGCGAAAATAAGATGTATCGAGACCTGCGTGAGTTATACTGGTGGCCAGGACTTAAACAAGAGGTTACTGATTTTGTGGTTAAATGTCTGACTTGTCAGCAGGTAAAGGCTGAGCATCAGTTACCTTCGGGGTTTTTGCAGCTAGTTAAAATTCCACTTTGGAAGTGAGAGCGAGTGACTATAGATTTCGTTAGTGGGTTACCCCTCACACCCACTAAGAAGGATTCTGTATGGGTCATCGTGGATCGATTGACCAAGTCTACCCATTTCATACCGATTCGTGTTGATTATTCTCTACAGAAGCTGGCGAAGCTTTATATTTCAGAGATAGTGAGACTACATGGGGTACTGGTTTCGGTCATCTCTAATAGAGATCCTCGCTTCACGTCTCGGTTTGGAGAAAGTTGCATGAGGCTTTGGGTTCAAGGTTGGACTTCAGTACTGTGTTCCATCCTCAGACTGATGGTCAATCTGAAAGGATGATTCAGATACTAGAGGATATGTTGAGGAGCTATGTTATTAATTTTCGAGGCAGTTGGGAGGAGTATCTGCCATTAGCAGAGTTTGCCTATAATAATAGCTTCCAGTCTAACATCCAAATGGCACCTTACGAGGCTCTGTATGGTCGTAAGTGTCGCACTCCTTTGTGTTGGACTGAGTTGGGTGAACGACGTGTTCTAGGTCCTGAGTTGGTTTCTGAGACTGAGGATAAGGTGAGGTTGATTTGAGATCGAATGAAAGCGACATCGAACATACATAAATCTTATGCAGATCTAAAAAAATGCGAGATAGAGTATTCTATGGGGGACTTCGTATTTCTCAAGGACTCGCCATGGAAAAAGATTCTGAGGTTTGGTCGTAAGGGCAAGCTGAACCCTAGGTTTATTGGGCCATACCGTATTCTAAAGTGAGTGGGGCCTGTCACTTATCAGTTGGAGCTAGCTCCAGAGTTAGACCGTATTCACGATGTATTCCACGTCTTGATGTTGAGACGCTACTACTCTGATCCTATTCACGTTGTTCCGGTTGAGGAGATTGAGGTTAGGCCAGACTTGACCTTTGAGGAAGAGCCTGTTCAGATATTAGATCGCGACATAAATATTCTAAGGAGAAAATCCATCCCTGTGGTTAAGGTTCTATGGCGTAATCATAGCACTGAGGAGGCCACGTGGGAGCCTGAGGATGCGATGCGTAAGCAGTATCCTCATCTATTTTGATCAGGTAAATTTCGAGGCTGAAATTTTCTTTTAGGGCGTAGAGTTGTAGCGCCCCAAATTTTATATTTTTGGTTCTGCAGTTAATTGACACAAATATTTGTCAGTTTTAGTGGTTATGTGTTTTAGGAGTGTTTGGAAGGTCTCAAGTTCAAGCCTCGACTTCGAAAAATTTTGAAAGTTTTGATGACTGAAGCCTTAGCCTTACTTAACAGGTTTAAGTAGAGTTGTTTGTAAAATAATGTCAGAATAGACCTATTGGTCTGGTGGTTAAGCGGAGTGTTGGTGTAAGGAAGGTCTTGTGTTCTAGTCTGTACATGGGCATTATTTTTACTGCTAATACCGTGTGGGTGTTTGAGAGGCACTGGGATATTGAAGTAGCTGAACGGATGTGGTTTAGTAAGAGCAAATTAGGGAGCAAAATAGGGGATTTGGGAGTTACCCAGTTAGTTTTCTTCTCTACTACAAAAAGTCTTTTCCATTTCCTCTCCATTTTTTCCCCAGTAAGCCTGAATAACTGGAAAGTAAACTTACCGATTAATTAGTAAACAACCATATTAGGCAATAAAACCAACAAGAATAGAATGGTTTCCCTATCACATGCACTAAATCAACATGTTAGTCACATAACAATGCACCATGTAATTAATCTTAAATGAGCTCATCATTCAACATTTCCATTTGTACATATCTCATATTATCCCGTTAAGTTTCTCAGAAATCTCGATGGATTATCCATTTACCGTTAAGTCATAAGAGCGATTATTTCATGTATGCACTCCCGCGAACCTCACATCTTACGGCAAGATTACCAGTCCAGGCTAAATCCCCCGTAATATAAACTCATAATGTGATGTCGGGATTACCAGTCTAGGCTAAATCCCTTATAGCGACAAACACCCTTAATGAGCTCGAATCTGAGTTACTAGTCCAGGCTAAATTCAGACCCTAATCGGATTACCCATCCGGGCTAAATCCATAATGTACACATATTCTTCGAGAGGCTCGATCACTCAAGGAACACCCATCCGGGCTAGATCCTTTCTATATTTGAGATCAACAGATTACCTGTCCGAGCTAAATCTTTTCTGCAACATATGTAGGATCTCAAGTCACATGTAAATCATGGTTTATCCATTGAATTTCCCCTTTTAACCTCAACCGGGACATTTATCATCATGTCATTATTAAGGATGCATTTCATGGATTTTCATGCCATCATCAAATGCAATTATCATATATTCATAAATCATGCAAGTAGGCATATTATGAGTTTACTTTAAGTTATCCGAACTTACCTGGTACTCGTTCCGGTATCGTGTTTCGGTTATTTTAAAACCTTTCGTTTTCCTTGATCGACCTCCGGAATTTTTTCCTCGGGCTCTATAATAATAAAAATGAATCATTAACACCTCACATTATACTTTTCGAGTCTAAATTTCACCCCCAGTGCCAATGACCGTTTAGCTCCTAGCCTTTCACATTTTTACGATTTAGTTCCTAGGCTCGTATAATGAAATGCATGCAATTTTTACCTTACCCAAGCCTAGTCGAATGTTCTTTCCTCTTATGGCAGTCCACGTTTTTCCATTATTTCTCATCTTTCTACCCATTTTTACAACTTTTACAAAATGGTCCCTAAAGCCATTTCCATAAACCATCAAAATACAAGTAACTCATGCATGGGTAAATTTCTAAACATGAACCTTATCATGAAATATGGGTAGAAATAGAGAGAGTAAGTTATCGGGATTTCAAAAATACGAAGAACATTAAAAACGGGGCTTGAAAGCACTTACTATTGAGCTTGGAAAGCTTGGAATGTAAGAGTATGCCCAAAGATCAATCACGAGATGGTTGTAATAACATACTTGGTTTATCATGTTTATTAATATAAGGTGTTGCCATTATTATTCCAGTTTCTTTTCTGTGTGCATAAATAAACTATTTTATAATAATGTCCTGAGAATAATATGATTATTCTCAAAAGATCCTTAGTCAAGTATTGTTATTGGCTAGGACAATAATTATGCATCAAGACTAACATGTAGTTGATTGATGATAAAGAGTTGTCATTGATATGGAGTGTCAGAATCAATGCATGAATATGTGTGTTAGGGAACAACATATTGGACTGACCCGCTATGAGTATGTTTCTTGGATTATTATGTAATTGTCACAACATTACTCATAGTGATTAATATGTATATGATCCTCATGCTTGAGATCATCTTTATCCCAACATCGTGAGTTGTATATTTTGATACAATCAAACAAACATCAGAATCGGTTGTTCTATAAAGATCGATGTTGGATATACCACAATCTATGTTGAGGATATAGTTGATCAATATAGGATAAGTCCCTCCTACATAATGGGAGTAATATCTCGTGCCACTTGATTGAGTGAGGCTAGAAATGCATGGCCATGCTCAAATAAGTTGATATGAGATGTCATACTTATTTGTGTATCATAGTCTACTCGAGGTATCAAGAAACATGGGATGGACTATGCAAGTGTGACTATTCCATGACTTGTGTCCATTCCAAAGATATAGGACTTAAGGATGAATGCATGAAAGGTTAATCACAAAAGGTTATGTCGAATCATGACTTCTTGTAACTTAGGTAGCATTGATGCATTGCTAGATGCCACTCGTTGTTTGTAACATTAGAATCGTTCTAATGTTACCGCTAACGATACAAGAACCTATAGGGTCACACCCTATGGTTGAAATGAACGAGGTAAAACATAGTTGGTATATTGCTTGGTTGTCACATGAATTAAATTAATTATAAAATTAATTTAATTGGGCAATCAAATTGTTGAACATACTATTTATGTACAAGGATGTTGTAAACATAATCAGAACATAATTTTATTGATATATGAATTTAGTTCAGATATAAGTTTAAATAAATATAGTTTATCAAAATCTTTATTATAATTAATGTAATTATAATTTTTCTAGGTTAAACATTATTATATTTATTTGAATGATAATTGTTATGTTCGGATTAATTTTAATGAATTAAAATTCGTTATAAATATATACCAATTAAGAGGGAGTTATATATAGAAAGGGTAAAAAAAAAACCCTAAAAAGATATATATATAACTAGCCCAAAATATGAAAGTGGTCTAGCAAACGTTTTAGCAAAATACTCTCTGAAATAGTTTTAGGGATTTCTACCGTTCATTGTCAATCGGGTGGACTACGTGAGAGGCCGACATCGGAAAAGGTTGCGGCTTGGTTCGATAGTGGTTCAAAGATTCCTGTTGCCTAGGCGTCATTGTCTACTCAGTTGAAGTTTCGTAAATTCAAACCTTTTATCACCCCGATTCGCTCTTACACATGGATCCTTGGTTTGGATCGCGGGTTTTAATTTTTCATTCACGCCTTGGTGGCACTGGTGTTCCAACATGGAAACCCTAGCTATGGAGAACCCTAAAATTTTAGCAGAAACATGAAGAGAATGAGCTGATTTTTGGCTTATTTTTCCCATTTTATTTCATTAATTAGCCAAATGACCAAAATGCCCTCAAGCCTTTTCTTTCAAATTACCATCCATACATGCTTATTTTTGTCCAAAAACTTAGAAACTGGGAAAATTGCTCTTTAAGACCTTCTAATTAATAATCTAAAACAATTTCATACAAATTGCTTCTAGAATCCAAGTTTTACAATTTATTCAATTTGGTCCTTATTTTCCAATTGGACGCCTTACTCATAGAATTTCTTCATGGAACTTTAACACATGCATATTCTCATATTCTAGACCTCATAATAATCATAAAATAAATATTTAAACGTTGGATTTATGGTCCCGAAACCACTATTCTGACTAGGCCCTATTTCGGGATGTTACATTTCCCCCCTTAGGGACTTTCGTCCTCAAAAGTCTTACTAGTAAACAGGTTTGGATATTGGCTTCTCATGGTTTCTTCCAGTTCCCATATGACTTCTTCCACTCCATGTCTGTGCCATAGGACTTTTACCTAAGCCACATATTTATTCCTCAGCTGTTTAACCTCACGAGCCAAATTTTGACCGGTTCTTCACCATATGTCATGTCCGGTCTAATTTCAATCTCCATCGGTGAAATTACATGAGGGGGTCTGATTGATATCGCCTTAACATAGGCGCATGAAACACATCATGAATCTTTTTTAATTCTGGTGGCAATGCCAAACGATTGGCTAATGGTCCAATTCTTTCAGTGATCTCGTATGGTCCAATAAATCGAGGAATCAGTTTACCTTTCCAGCCAAATCTCAATACCTTTTTCCATGGAGATACTTTCAAGAATACTCTATCTTTAACTTGAAATTCGATCTCTTTTCTTTTCAGATCAGCATATGAATTTTGCCTATACGATAATGCTTTCAAACAGTCACGTATCACTTTAACCATTTTTTCAGTTTCCTTGATCAGATCAACTTCGTGAATCTGAATCTCCTTGAGTTCTGTCCAACACAATGGAGTTTGGCACTTTTTGCCATACAAGGCCTCATAAGGCGCCATCTTCAAACTCGTTTGGAAACTGTTATTGTAGGCGAACTCTACCAATGGCAAGTATTTTTCCTAAGTGTCCTGAAATTCGAGGATGCAACATCGCAACATATCCTCAAGAATCTGAATCATTCACTCAGACTGACAATCAGTCTACGGGTGAAAAGATGTACTAAAATTCAACCTGGTACCCAAGGCTTCTTGTAGCTTCTTCCGAAATCTTGAAGTGAATCTCGGGTCTCTATCTGAAATAATCGATAGCGGTACCCCGTGTAATCTCATAATCTCAGATATATACAAGTCGGCCAACTTGTCAAGTGAATAATCTATCCTAGCTGGAATAAAATGAGCCAACTTTGTCAACTTATCAACCACAACCCATATAGCATCTTTCCTTTCCGAGGTTAATGGTAATCCTGTCACAAAGTCCATAGTGATTATGTCCCACTTCCATTCGGGGACCATCACATGTTGTAACAAACCTGAAGGTACTTGATGTTCATCTTTGACTTGCCGTTCCACCAGTACATTTTCTTCAAATCATTATACATTTGGTACTTCTCGGATGAATAGACAAACGGCTATCATGTGCCTCTTGCAAAATTTTTCGAATAATCTCATCATCTTTGGGTACACAAACCCTATCTCTGAACATCAAACATCCATTAGGAACGATCTGAAAATATGATTCGATACCCGACTCACATTGAGCTCTTTTAGCTTGTAGGTCACTATCATTAGTCTGTGCATCATAAATTTCTTGAAAAAATGTCAGCCTAGCCCTTAGCTCTGCTAAGACTGAACCATCATCAAGCAACGCCAATCGAGCATCCATGGCCCTCAGTGCAAACAAAGATTTTCTGCTTAACGCGTTGGTGACCATATTCGCCTTTCCCGGGTTGTAATCGATGATCAGCTCGTAATCTTTAATGAATTCCAACCATCTCCGCTGTCTCAGATTCAATTCTTTTTGAGTCATCAAATACATCAAACTCTTATGGTCTGTGAATATACGACAAGTCTCACCATATAAATAATGCCTCCAAATTTTCAAGGAAAAAACAATGGCGGCGAGCTCTAAGTCGTGCATCGGATAATTCTTCTCGTGTGGCTTCAATTGCCATGAAGCATAAGCTATTGCCTTGCCATCTTGCATAAGTACACAACCCAGTCCATTTAAGGATGCATCACTGTAGACCACAAACTCTTTTCCTGACTCAGGTAATACTAGAACAGGAGCTTCAGTCAGTACTGTCTTCAACTTCTCGAAACTCTGTTGGCACTTTTCTGTCCATTCAAACTTAACGTCTTTCCGTAGCAACCTTGTCATTAGAGCCGCTATCATGGAAAATACTTTCACAAATCTTTGGTAGTAACTGGCTAAGCCCAAAAAGCTTCTAACCTCAGTTACATTTTTAGGCAGTTTCCAATCAACAATAACAGAGATCTTACTTGTATCAACTCGGATGCCATCGCCCGAAACAATGTGACCCAAAAACCCTACTTCATGGAGCCAAAACTCACTCTTGCTAAAATTAGCATACAATTGTTTTTCCCGTCTCTGTCTCATCCTTGGAATAAATAAAAATGTCGTCAATGAACACAACGACGAACTGGTCCAAATATGGCCGAAATATCCTATTCATTAGGTCCATAAATACGGCCAGTGCATTAGTAAACCTAAACGGCATGACAAGGAATTCATCATGGCCATATCTAGTCCTGAAAGTTGTCTTAAGCACATCTGATTCCTTAACTCAAAACTGATAGTAGCTGGACCTCAAGTCTATCTTAGAGAACACAGTGGCTCCCCTCAACTGGTCGAGCAAATCATCGATCCTTGGTAAAAGAAAACTTATTCTTGATAGTCGCCTTGTTCAATTGCCGATAATCTGTACATAGCCTCATTGAACCATCTTTTTTCTTTACAAATAATATGGGAGCACCCCAAGGCGAAAAACTTGGCCTTGCAAAACCTTTATCTGTCAGCTCTTGCAACTGTGCTTTTAACTCTTTTAGCTCGATTGGTGCCATCCTATACGGAGTAATAGAAATAGGAGTTGTTCCTGGCACCAGTTCAATACCAAACTCTATCTCTCTTTCAGGAGGTAATCCGGGTAATTCGTCTAACATGCATTACAACATCATGCCTTACCAAATCATTTCATGCTAAATTCGCACTAAAAATGGCATTAACATATGAATAGATTCATATCCATTATATATATCAAGCAAATATAAACCACACCAAACAACATTGCCATATGCACATGCATAATTATATGGGCTTACAACCAATTAGCCATTATAGCCAATTTGCAAGGCTACAAATCACGTCCAACCTTTAGCATTCACAAGCCAATACATTTAACCAAATCATAATGACCCATACAGCAAATAACCAAGTCCCTATACATGCCTTAAACTTTAAGGGGTTTGCATTCACTTATACCCAACGTGATAGCTTGATAGTGTGATAGCATCTCCGACGATCTCTAACCCGAGCTAGCTAAATTAACGTATAGGAGATGGGAAAAGAAGGGGAGTAAGCTTTAAAGCTTAGTAAGTTCATATGAAAATAATAAGCATTTTATTAACGTGCTTCTATCAATTCTCACATAATGATCTCAAGGTAATACAATCATAATTGCACTTTTACTTATATTCATGACAAGCTGTCCACTCGAGTTATAGTCACTCAATTATTTATAACTTGAGCTACAATATTCTAAATTAAGATACATTAGAAGAATTTGAAACTAGACTCATATCTTTCTGCCATGAAATTTTTAGAATTTATGGATTAGCTAATAAGTACAGTTTATTCATCAAAATTACCCCTGCTTTGTTGTTTGACAGCTTCGACTTTACTTAAAATTAATTATCTCTTAGTACGGGATTTGGATAATGTTTCTGTCTATTTCTATTGAAAATAGACTTATTAAGAATTTAGTCATATAAATTCTAATCTACAATTATTTTTGTGCAATTTTTAGTGATTTTCCAAAGTTAAGACAGGAGAGCCCAAAATCACTCTGACCCTGTCTTAGAAAAATTCAAATATCTCATAATATGAAGTTCTTTTACTTACACCGTTTCCTCTATGTGAAACTGGACTAAATAAGCTTTAATTTCATATTTTATTCAGTCTCTAATTTGACTTCCACATTTTTTGGTGGATTTTCAAATTCGGACTACTACTGCTGTCTAAAACTATTTTAGTGCAATATAATGATAACTATCATAAGTTCATTTTCAACTAATCATGAACTCACCATTTTATGGATTCCTTGTTTATTTACACAATGTAAGTTAGCATGATATTGCAATAAAATTCATAATCATAATTCGTACATCTTAGCTCACTGAGGTCTCGACATTTCAAAGTCTCAATAACCATAAGCTTAGTGTACATACTTGTACCCTTTCAACATTTATCACATATTCATTCTTGTCTTTGACATACCCCTGTTGGGACTATCATCAAATTATTCTTTAAACTACCCGTTGAACACTCGGAATACTATCGGATACATAAAAAGCTTGCACCGAAGTGCCTCATTTGTACCCAATGCTATTTCATATCTCAGACCACATGTTGCTCGCTTACGAGCTACTCACGGGACTGCTCATGCAGGCCGTCAGGTATCCGCAACACATGCCGGACTACCTCGCCATTAATAGCATATATGAGGCTAGAACTTAGAATGCCAAAACATGTGTCATATATATCATGAACTTAGAACACAACTCAATGAGTTTAGATGATGTCATATATATCATGAACTCAGAACACAACTCAATGAGTTCAGATTACATAAATCCTAGTGACATGTCACTCGTATCCTAAACTATTCCTATGGTTCAAATGGGATTTCCTTGCTATCGTCTCTCTGTCGAGCAACTCATAATATTATACTCAAAAACCATGGTACAAATCACTTATTCGTGATAACAACAAGCATTTGAAATTTTACATTGTATCAAGCAATAGAACATGACATAGCGTCACATATAAGCTTCCATTTCTTTTTTGATGTACTCTATCATCACATAATACATTATCGACATTTGTACTAACGAATAATTCATGGAGTACGTCACTGACACGTACATAATATCATGAAAATTTAATTCAACTGAATTAAATTAACACAGCAATTTAGGTTTCAGGCATAACAACGATATCATTGCATTATTATTAACACACGAACTTTCCTCGAATCCGAGCATGGCTAATTATTCCATTTTAGTCCATTTACCTTGAACTTTTCTGATCTAAGCCCGAATTTCATTTTTCTTGATCTAACATATCAAATATAACTTATTTAGGACTCACATTATTCAAATTGGTCCAAGAATCATACTTTTGCAAATTTTTATTTTTACCCCTAAACTTTCACATATTTGCAATTTAGTCCCTAGGCTCGTAAAATGAAATGTGTTAATTTTCTTGTAATTTAGGCCTAGCCAAACCTTTATTAGCCTCATAGCAGCCCACATTTCTCTTTTGTTTCACACATTTACTACCCATTTTACAACATTAACATTTTAGTCCTTTTTAGGTTTTTTCATGAAAAATCACTTAGTAAAAGTTGTTAAACACATTTCAATCTTTCATATTCTTCCATTAATCTTCAAAATAATAATATGTCATGCATGGGTAAATTTTTAAACATGAACCCTAGCTCAAAATATGGTTAGAAACGAGTAGATCATGCTACGAGGACTTCAAAAATGCATAGAACATAAAAAATGGGGTTCAGGATCATTTACTAATGAGCTTGGAAGCTTAAACAAAAAACCTAGCCATGGATTCTTCTAAGTTTCGGCTGGATGGGGAAGCAGATGAGCGATTTTGGCTTATTTTCCCTTTTTAATTCATTTATTTACCAAATGACCAAAATACCCTTAAACCATGTCCATTTTTGTCCAAAATTTTAGGACTTGGTCAAATTACTCTTTGAGGACCTCTAATTTATAATTAAATTTAATTTCATGCTTAAAGCTTCTAGAACTCAAGCTTTATAATTTATTCAATTTAGTCCTTAAAGTCAAATTAAGCACTTTTCACATAGAATTTCTTCATGAAAATTTCACACAATCATACACACATATCATGGACCTTATAACAATCATAAAATAATTATTTCTATTTTGGATTTTGTGGTTTCGAAACCACTGTTCTGACTAGGCCCTAATTCGGGATGTTACAACTCTCCCTCCTTTAGGGATTTTCGTCCTTGAAAATCTTACAAGAAGAGTGGTTTAGTTATCACATAAACTTCACTATCTCATAATCATTGCTAAAGAACTTTTACTCAGGCTATGCTTAGTACTTAGCTCCTTATTTCTTATACTAAAGTCATGAGTAATTCTTCGCTATATGACACATTAACTGAAACTTGACCTCTATCGGAGAATTCATATACACAAGGGTCGGATCCATATCGTCATAGTACATATATACATAACATAATTGAATCTTTCAAATTCGAGTGGTGAAGCTAATCAGCTCATCATGGCCTTATATTCTCTATAATTTTATACAGCTTGATAGTTGCGGGTTCAACTTTCAGTTGCCTTTAAATTTCAAAGCCTCCTTTAATTATTCCCAAGAAGTCATGATATGAAACCCAGATCTCAATCCATTTAACGAAGACTAGCAATTCTAAGAAATTTAACAACTTTAAAGACACATAATTCCATTAATCTGGTAAGTAAGAATTTAGTACATACCGACATGATTTTCAAATTTTATGAAACACTTAATACGAGCCACATAACATATTTTCCTTTTCAAAAACGGGAATATTCCGAATGTGAAATCCATAATAACTCTTTCTAATTTCCATTCTAGTGTCAACACTGACGAAAATAGTTCTGGTAGCACATAATATTCAACGTTAACTCTGTTAACAGGTCAAGCATTCACTTACAAAGATCATAAATGTCGAGTTCCAAACTCGATCACTAATACAATGCTCTTATGAATTCTCTTGCAAATTTTCTGTATAAGCTCTTGATTTTCTATCCAAACATTTGTAACTACATCATGCTCTTCTTAGCGATAATGCAATAATTATCTTATCATCTTTTAACAACTCTAGTCCTCTATGTTATCACAAACTTAAATCTGTCTATAACATCAAATACGTTGAGCTATCACAGTATCTTTTTGTCTTATAACACATCATAAACCATCCACCAACATATCGCTAAAAATCAAGAAGTCTTTGCTCAATGCAGACTAAACCAGTTCAAAGGCTTCGGTTAGCAATGTTCTCGTCTATTCAAAGCGTTACCAACATGTAATAGACCATTCAAATTTCACAAGATGAAAACATTATCATTCAAAGCAGCTTTAAATCGTATCAAAGTCTTCTAAGATACATACTCTTTTTCATTCAGACTATTTATCTTTTACCCAAAAAAGATAAAATCTTATTCTCAGACTTGAGACAAATGATTCAGACATAAATGTTTCATTAAATCTTTCAAAAACTAACCCCTACAGACTGAACAACCAATTCAGTCTTAATTCTTACTTGATAAGGCTTTAGGAAATCCTTTCTTTCAGTTGACAGAACCGTTCAACATGCAATCATTTAAGACTCACTTATCATACCTATCAAAGACCTTTACCATTGATTAACTTACTCTGGAGAAGAAATCCACCATACAATTCGAAACCCACAGTTTCACCACTTAGGCTTTTGCCGAGGTCAAGACTTTACACAAAATTTAAAGAAATTCGAATACTAGAATCATCACGTTACTACCATCAACCTAGAGGCATAATTATAATTGACATAGTCGTCATAAGTTGAATAACAAACTATATATATAAGTCACGCTTGAAAAATGACGGAATAAAGATGATAAGAAAACCAAGATAGAGAAATCCAAATTAGAGAAACCCAAGATACGACATTGTATTGAAAGACCCAACACAAAGCTGATAAGAAAATATGAAGGATATCGAGAATTCTTCAAAGAAAAGAAGACCAGAAGAATACATTATTCAAACCCACTGGAATCAAATGCAACAAGGATAATATACCTTCCCATATATTAATATCAATTAGAACATCAATTAAAAGAAACAAAATCATAACATCATGTGCATTTTCTCAAAGAAATCCCAATAGACGAAATGTAAAAGAATGCCAGAGGGGGAATAGAGCAATGCAGATTATATACCAGCCTGCTTATCAATGCTTTCGTCTATACCTCATGATTAGAAAACATTCCTATATAACAAGAATTTTATCAGAAGAGCAATAGCCATAGGAATATTCTTGAGAACAATTAAACATATAGAATACCTCAGAAGAGACTGTTATAATCTGTTCAGCCATAACTAACACACACAGATATCTTATCTTTCAAATATTATTCCCTCAACTATTTCTGAATAAATTAATTCACTGAAGTTAACTTCTTCGCCAACTGTGATATTACGTAAACCGAGAGATTCTTTAAGTCAGTCCGATATCATTCTAATTCTGCCTCTACTCGTTAACCCATCTCAATCTCTAATCGTATTCATAATCACTCTACAGCTGAACTCCTAGGTCTCATACTTATGAACTTATTCAACACGAATCTCATGAAGTTCCTTTACAAAATACCACCCTGGTAAGGGGGTGGGGTCGTAAGGTCCTTAACTTATCTCTCATATACATTTATATATAACACTATTTTATCATCATAGTAATATATTTCACAAGCATATCATTCACTTCAGGCAATTTATTATTCACGTTTGCATTACATGAACTTTCCAATTAGCTTGTTTAAACAAATGCAATTATGCACACACATTCTGTGAATTCTAAATAGCCTTACTTATCATTTTTATTTACTCAAACAAGTCATGCACATAACATCATATGAGTGCCAAACAAACATGAATAAGCATATCACAATCTAAACTTTCATCTTGTACATTATCATATACATATCATTACATTTATGTGAATCAATCCAATCAATTTAACACATTTACTAAAGCTATACGGGCCTGCCAATCATAATTATCTAAACAAGTATACACGGACATTCATTCCATCAATAAGGTTGGTAAGTTACCCAATTACATACATTCACTAGAGCAAATCGACATATATATATCATAGAACTATCAATTAAACATAGATAGGCTTATCACAATGTATTCCTTTATCTCATCTAAAGATATAATTGAAAGTCATCAATATTCAATGTCCAATCGAGACAACGACATTTTTATCCGTAACATGATATTATAACCCTTTATTCATACCTTTATGAATTTCCATTTATAACATTCACTTAATTAAGTAAGCTAAGTGCACAACATCATATGCACATCAACCAAGCATGGGTACTCATCGCAACATGAACTTTCATCTCACGTGTTATCACGTACATATCATGGACTTTTATTCATACTTTTCTGAGTTTAGACTCATCATAACTGTACTTTACCTGAATACCTTAGCTTCACATTTAACATGGTCAGTGTAGCTCGGTTGGAGAGTACCTCTATCTAAACAAGATGGTTCTCATTCGCGTCAGGAAACATCACACTATCAAGGATTTGTGGCATGTATAGCTAGACTCTCATTCATGCTAGGTTAGTCTGAGAACTGATTAAACCATAGCTCTGATACCACTAAATGTAACACCCTTTACCCATATTGGACACCGGGACAGGGTTCGAGGCATTACCGAACTTAAACATACATATACATGTAAAACCGGGCCATAAAATTTTGCCAAAATTAAAACTTTTCAATCACATGCAAAATGTCCCTTATAAGGGCTTACGAGGCCCAAAACATACATCGAGGGTGGTTCAGGACTAAATCGAGAACTTTTAAAAAACTTTGGGCAACTTAACAATTTTCTTACTTTAAAGAGTCAAATTCTCGTGTGGGTTAGGCCGTGTGGTCACACACGCCTGTGTGGCTTGGGTCACCCCCAAGTCCTCAGCTCGTGTAACTCTCTGTTAATGATGTCATCAACAAATAAGGGTCACACGGCCAAGCCATACGCCCGTGTGCTAGACTGTGTCCTCCACACGGCTGAGACACACTATAACATCCTGAATTAGTGCCTAGTTAGAATAATGGTTTCGAGACCACAAATTCAAGATAGAAATAATTATTTTGTGATTATTATGAGGTCCATGAATATGCATGCATGCTTGTGTGAAAATTTCATGAAGAAATTCTATGCATAAAATGTCCAATTGAACTTTAGGGACCAAATTGAATAATATGCAAAACTTGTGTTCTAGAAGCTTTTGGCATGAAATTGCTTTAAATTATAAACTAGAGTTCCTTAAATAGCAATTTCCCAATTTCTATTTTTATGGACAAAAAAGGGCATGAATAGGAAAAATTTGAAAGAAAGGCCTTAAGGGCATTTTGGTCATTTGGTTAATAAAAGAATAAAAAGGGAAAATAAATCAAAAATTGTGTCCATCTTCTCCCACATTGGCTAAAAATCTCAAGGGTTCCACAATAGTAACTGCATCCTAGCCCCATTTTTAATGCTTTTTACATTTTTGAAACCCTTGTAACCCGATTTACCTATTTCTAGCCATATTTTTAAGTAGGGTTCATGTATGAAAATTGACCCATGTGTGTCATGCATGTATTTTGATGTTTAATGGAGGAATATGAAAGTTCGATATGTGTTTAACATCTTTTACTAAGTGATTTTTTATGGAAATGCACAAAAAGGACCTATTTGTAAAAGATACAAAATGAGTAGTAAAAATGTGAAATAAAAGAAAATATAGGCTGATATGAGCATGGTATAGGTTTGGCTAGGCTTGGGTAACCATGAAAATGCATGCATTTCATTTTATGAGCTTAGGGACTAAATTATAAATAAGTAAAAAGTTAGGGTAAAAAGGTAATTTTACCAAAGCATGAGTTATAGGTTGATTTGAATAATGTGATCATTAAACAAGTTAAATTTGGCATTTTAGATCAAGAAAAACGTGATCCGGGTCTTCACCAGGGAAAGAACAAAGTATACGACGAAAAGGCTCGTTTCTCATCATGTACCGAGGTAAGTACATATGTGAATAATGTGACATTATAATATGTTTTAATTTATTGATATTGTATGATAAATATTTTGTTATTACTATGAATGTCATGCGTACTGATGGTTATGAAAGCATGAGTAATGTTATGGTCGTTATCCACGACGTCACGAGCAAGTGCGATAAAGGTACTATGAGCAAGTGAGGAAAATCCCGTTTGAACCTTAGGAATAGTTTGGGATACAAGTGCCATGTCACTAGGAAGTAAGAAATCCAAACTCATTGAGTTGGTCTTGGTTCGTGATATATATGTGGCATCCGAGCTCATTGAGTTGGTCTGAGTTCATAATGGATGCGATACATGTAATTGGGTTCTGGGCGTTGGTCTTGTGTGTCCTACCGGTGGCTAGGTAATCCTGAGTTGGTTCGGATACCTAACAACTCATGTGAGTAGCCCGTGTAGTTACACCCTGACTGTCTACTTATGTGAGTAGGCCCGTGAGTAGCTCTATTATGAGCGTTACATGTTATGATGTAGCTTCGGCTACGTATGTATATATGGCACTTATGTGCAAGTTTTTCGATTATCCAATAGTATTCCAAGTGTTCAACGGGTAATGTAATGCATGTTATAATGGAAGTCCCACAGAGGGCAAGTTAAAAAAGGTATGTTTAAATGCTATACTACGAGTGAGTATAGGTATGTACACCAAACTTACGAGTAAAACTTCGATAAATGATGATTTGTGATAAGAAAATGTATATGTAAATGTGATATTAAATCATAGAGATTTGAAATGAGGAATTAACTCATGTTATGTTATTATGTCTTTTTATGATAACTAATTGATTTTATGACATATTATTTGCATATGGACTTACTAAGCTTTAATGCTTACCCCCTTTCCTTTCATTCCTTGTAGTTTCGCTAAGCTAGCTAAGGATTGGAAGCTATTGGAGTATTCGATCACACTATTAAAAGAACATTTGGGTATAGTGAAATTTTTATTTTGAGTATGGCATGTATTGGAGGCTTGGTTATTTTGTGATATGTGCCATGCAATATTGGTCATTTGTAAAGGGCCTTTGATATTGATGATTCATTTTGTATTGGCCATGTGATATGGCTTATATTTGCCTATTTGGGTTGTAATCTATTTACCCAAGCTTGCATGTGTTGATGTCTTGGTGATGTGGTATGTGATTGCTTGATGGATGTGAGATGAAATGTAGATTAGATATTAAAGAATAAAATGTGACTTAATGACTTAAGGTAATCATAGTCATGAATATGTGATTTGGTATTAAGATGACAAATTTGGTCATGCATGAAATTAGGGTAAGATATACTCGGAAGGCATGGTTAATCAATTGTGTAATAAGATGACATTATGAAGACATGGAAGTACCATGATATTGATTATTTGAGTGTCTAAATATGATATGTTGCATGCCATGAGCTATATTTGAGTAAGTGTGTATTTAAGGATGACAATTGGCTTGGGGAATAACCTCTAAGTTGTCCATACAAGTAGACACACGAGCATGTGTCTAGGCCATGTGTGACTCACGGTCTGCCTTATGGGCGTGTTGCCTGGCCTTGTGTCCCCTGTACCATAATTTTTGTAAGTCAGTATCATCAGTAGTAAACACACGGGCTAAGATACGGGCGTGTGTCTTGGCTGAGTGAGAGACACGGCCTACCCACATGGGCGTGTGCTCTGACCGTGTGAAGTCTGCACCATTTTATGAAAAATTCATTTATTTTTAATGTATTACACGGTCTAGACACATAGGCGTGTGATACGGCCGTGTGACCTTATTTTGATGATGACGTTATAGTCAGAGAGTTACACGGGTTGAGGACGTGGATGTGTCTTAGGCTGCACCGGCGTGTGTGACCACACGGCCTTCTCACACGGGTGTGTGACTCTCCAAAGTAAGAAAATTGTTAAGTTGCCCAAAATTTTTTGAATATTCACGATTTAGTCTCGAACCACCCACGATGCATGTTTTCGGCCTTGTGAACCCGTATAAGGGACAATATGCATGTGATTGAAAAGTTTTAAATTTGGTTAAAATTTTATGGCCCGGTTTTACATGTATATGTATGTTTAAGTCCGGTAATGCCTCGTATCCCATCCCGACCTCGGGTACGGGTAAGGGGTGTTACACACATGGCCGTGTCTCTACCCGTGTGGCCTAGAAAATGGCTATTTACCAAGCCATTTGTTACCCTTATTTGCACATACTTAAACACAACTACAATAGTACATTTCATGGCATAAATGACTAACATCAAGCAATAACATATCATTTTCATACCATCATCTAACATGCATTACAACATCATGCCTTACCAAATCATTTCCTGCTAAATTTGCACTAAAAAGGGCATTAACATATGAATAGATTCATATCCATTATTTATATCAAGCAAATATAAACCACACCATACAACATTGCCATATGCACAAGCATAACTATATAGGCTTACCACCAATTAGCCATTATAGCCAATTTGCATGGCTACAAATCACATCCAACCTTTATCCTTCAGAAACCAATACATTTAACCAAATCATATTGACTCATACAACAAATAACCAAGTCCCTATACATGCCATAAACTTTAAGGGGTTTGCATTCACTTATACCCAACGGGATAGCTTGATAGTTTGATAGCATCTCCGGCGATCTCCAACCCGAGCTAGCTAAATTAACCTATAAGAGATGGGAAAAGAAAGGGAGTAAGCTTTAAAGCTTATTAAGTCCGTATGAAAATGATAAGCATTTTATTAACATGCTTTTATCAATTCTCACAACATGATCTCAAGGTAATACAATCATAATTGAACTTTTACTTATATTCATGACAAGTTGTCCACTCGAGTCATAGTCACTCAATTATTCATAACTTGAGCTAAAGAATTCTAAATTAAGACCCATTAAAAGAATTTGAAACTAGACTCATATATCTTTCTATATTAAATTTTTAGAATTTATGGATTAGCCAATAAGTACAGTTTATTCATCAAAGTTACCCCTACTCTGTTGTTTGGCAGCTTCGACCTTTCTTTACTAAAAATTAATTATCTCTTAATATGGGATTTGGATGATGTTCCTGTCTATTTCTCTTAAAAATAGACACATTAAGAATTTAGTCATATAAATTCTAAATCATAATTTTTTTTTTCAATTTTTAGTGATTTTCAAAAGTTAAGATAAAGGAGCCCAAAATCACTCTTACCTTGTCTCACAAAAATTCAAATATCTCATAATATGAAATTCTTTTACTTACAATGTTTCCTCTATGTGAAACTAGACTCAATAAGCTTTAATTTCATATTTTATTTAGTCTCTAATTCGACTTCCACAATTTTTGGTGGATTTTCAAATTCGGACTACTACTGCTGTCTAAAACTGTTTTAGTGCAATATAATGATAAATATCATAAGTTCATGTTCAACTAATCATGAACTCACCATTTCATGGATTCCATGTTCATTTATACAATGTAAAATTGCACAATATTGCAACAAAATTCATAATCATAATTCATACATCTTAGCTCACCGAGGTCTCGACATTTCAAAGTCTCAATAACCATAAGCTTAGTGTACATACCTGTACCCTTTCAACATTTTTCACATATTCATTCTTGTCTTTGACATACCCCTATTGGGACTATCATCAAATCATTCCTTGAACTACCCGTTGAACACTCAGAATACTATCGAATACATCGTAAGCTTGCACCGAAGTGCCTCATTTGTACCCAATGCTACTTCATATCTCAGACCACATGTTGCTCACTTACGAGCTACTCACAGGACTACTCATGCAGGCCGTCAGGTATCATAATGCATGTCGAACTACCTCTCCATTAATAGCATATATGAGGCCAGTACCGAGAATGCTAAAACATGTGTCATATATATCATGAACTCAGAACACAACTCAATGAGTTTGGATGATGTCATATATATCATGAACTCAATACACAACTCAATGAGTTCAGATTACATAAATCTTAGTGACATGTCACTCATATCCTAAACTATTCCTAAAGTTCAAACGGGATTTTCCTTGCTATCGTCTCTCTATCGAGCTTGCTCATAATATTATGCTTAAAAACCATCGTACAAATCACTTATTCATGATAACAACAAGCATTTGAAATTTTAGATGGTATCAAGCATTAGAACATGGCATAGCATCACATATAAGCTTCCATTTCTTTTTTTATGTACTCTATCATCACATAATACATTATCGACATTTGTACTATCTAATAATTCATGGAGTACGTCACTAACTCGTACATAGTATCATGAACATTTAATTCAACTTAATTAAACTAACACACCAATTTAGGTTTCAGGCATAACAATGATATCATTGCATTATTATTAACACACGAACTTATCTCGAATCTGAGCATGGCTAATTATTCCAATTTTGTCCATAACCTCGAACTTTTTCGATCTAAGCCAGAATTTCATTTTTCTTGATCTAACATATCGAATATAACTTATTTAGGACTCACATTAATCATACTTTTGAAAAATTTGCATTTTTACCCTTAAACTTTCACATATTTGCAATTTAGTCCCTAGGCTCGTAAAATGAAATGTGTTCATTTTATTTGTACTTTAAGCCTATCCAAACCTTTTTTATCCTTATAGCAGGCCAAATTTCTCTTTTGTTTCACAAATTTACTACCCATTTTACAACATTTACATTTTACTACTTTTTAGGTGTTTTCATGAAAAATCACTTAGTAAAAGTTGTTAAACACACTTCAATCTTTATTATTCTTCCATTAATATTCAAAATACTAACATGTCATGCATGGGTAAATTTTTAAACATGAACCCTAGCCTAAAATGTGGGTAGAAACGAGTAGATCATGCTTCGAGGACTTCAAAAATGCATGGAACATAAAAAACAAGGTTCGGGATCACTTCCTAATGAGCTTGGAAGCTTAAACATAACCCTAGCCATGAATTCTTCTAATTTTCGACCGGATGGGGAAGAAGATGAGCAATTTTGGCTTATTTTCCCTTTTTAATTCATTTATTTACCAAATGACCAAAATACCCTTAATGCCTTTCTTTGAAATTTTACCTAACCATGTCCATTTTTGTCCAATTTTTTAGGACTTGGTCAAATTTCTCTTTAAGGGCCTATAATTAATAATTCAATTCAATTTCATGCTTAAAGCTTCTGGAACTCAAGTTTTAAATTTATTCTATTTAGTCCTTAAAGTCAAATTAAGCACTTTTCACATAGAATTTCTTCATGAAATTTTCACACAATCACACACACATATCATAGACCTTATAAAATTCATAAATCAATTATTTCTATTTCAAATTTTATGGTCTCAAAACCACTGTTCCGACCAGGCCCTAATTCGTGATGTTACAGCATAGTTGTAAGAACTTTAGGATTGTGAATTCACTAGACCGAGTGTGTCACCATGGGGAGCACCTATTCTATTTATAAAAAATAAGGATGGATCCATGAGATTTTGCATCGATTATTGGCAACTGAACAAGTTGATCGTAGAGAACTAATACCCATTACTAAGGACTGATGACTTATTTGATCAATTCAGGGGTGTGAAAGTGTTCTCCAAGATCGATCTAAAGTCTGGATTCTACTAGTTGAAAGTGAAGCAGACAGACGTTCCTAAGATCACATTTAGGACTTGGTATGGTCACTATGAGTTCCTAATGATGCCTTTCGATCTCACAAATGCTCTGACAACTTTTATTGATTTAATGAATCAGATTTTTCAGCCCTATCTTGATCAAATTGTTATAGTTTTCATTGATGACATTTTGATCTACTCCAAGTATGAAACAAAACATGATAAGCACTTAAGGGTTATCCTTCAGATAATCCGTGAAAAATAGCTTTATGCTAAATTGGGTAAATTTGAGTTCTAACTCCACGAAGTGATGTTTTTAGGACACGTGGTATCAACTGAGGGTATTCGTGTCAACCCAAAGAAAATTAAGGCTATTTTGGACTGGAAACAGCCTAAGAGTGTCAGTGAAATTTGGAGTTTCCTTGGATTAGTCTATTTTTATAGGAGGTTTGTGGAATGGTTTTCCTTGATTCCAACTTCTATGACTAAGCTATTGAGGAAAAGTAAAGCTTTCAAGTGGACTAAAGAGAAACAGAAAAGTTTTGAGAAGCTTAAGTCCATGTTGACTCAAGCATCTATTTTGATCCAGCCCAAGTCTGGGAAAGATTATGTGTTATACACTGATGTATCTCATACCGGTCTTGGTTGTGTTTTGATGCAAGATAGTATGGTTGTATCCTATACCTTGAGACAACTTAAGCCTCACGAGTGTAGTTATCTAACCTATGACCTTGAGCTTGTAGTTGTTGTCTTTGCCCTCAAGATTTGGAGGAACTATTTGTATGGTGAGAAGTGTATTATCTACACGGATCACAAGAGGCTTAAGCACCTTTTCACTGAAAATAAGTTAAACTTGAGGGAGAGGAGATGGATAGAGTTTCTCAAAGATAATGATTGTACCCTTGAGTAGCATTTGGAAAAGGTGAATGTTGTGGTTGATACACTGAAGAGGAAGTTGATGATTGATTTCAGGTTCGTTGAGTTGAGCTTGACTGATGATAGAGGTTTGCTTGTAGAGTTGCAAGTAAAACCTAATTTAGTGGATGAGATTCAATTGAAGTAGTCTGTTGATGCATCTCTTGCACCTCGATTTAAACAAATAGAGGGAGGTAAGACTATAGATTTAGGGTTTAACACTAAAAGAGTTCTGTGTTTTTGTGGGAGAGATTGTGTAACACCTCCAACCTGTATCTGTCACTGAATTAGGGTTATAGAGCATTACCGTACAATTGAAAATTTTAAACTCAATTTCAATTAATAACATGAACATATTATAAACCAATCATACACATACATATCATCCTTGAATCGAGCCCTCAAGGGCCTAGAAATAACTTAGAAACTATTTCAAGGACTAATTTGAAAGAAAATTAAAGTATAAAATTTTACCCATGTTGAATATGTTTGTATTTTGATGTTTGATGCTAGAAAATGCATGTTTGTTGTTAGTTAAACAACATTTGTAAAGTGATTTTCGATAAAAAGTCAAATATGGACTTATTTGTGAAAGGCCATAAAATGTGAAAGTGTGTAAATGAAAAATGTGGGCTATTATGAGTACAAGTGATATTCTTCTAGGCTTGGGTTTGGAGGAAATTGAAAGAAATTCATTTTACAAGCCTAGGGCCTAAATTGTAAAATGTTAAAATGTTAGGGAAAAATGTAATTTTTGCCATAATGTGATTTTGGACTGAATTGAATAGCTTGATGATTAAATAAGTTAATTATGGTATTATAGATTAAGAAAAACAAAGTTCAGGTGTAGGTTGGGGGAAAGACAAAATAGTTAACGAATAAATCCCTTTTGCCGTTTTTGCATTCGAGGTAAGTTCGTAGGTAAATAAGCTTTATTATAATAGTATTTTAAGTGCTTTAATTTTGTATGAATTGTGTAAATGACTCTACAGACACATTCGATGATGTTTTGGCAGGTGAAAAGTCCCAATTGAACCTTAAGAATAGATTAGGATACAAGAGACATGTCACTAGGGTATTATGTTATGTAATCCGGGTGCTGGTCCTGTATGTCTTACCGGTGGCTGAGTATACTGGCATATGTTGCGGTTACTTGATAGCTTGTGTGGGTAGCATTGTGTAGCTACGTCTTGACTAAAAGCTTGCCCATTGATGGCTCGAGAGCGAGCATATATGTGTTATGAGATAAAGGTAGCAATGGCTACATATGTGACACCTTGTGTGCAAGGTTTTCCTGAGTATCCGATATTATTATTTCGAGTGGATCATTGGGTATGTCAAATATGAGAATAAGTATGAGACTATTACGAGTTGGTACAGGTATGTGCATAAAACTTATGATTATTAAATTCGCGAATTGATGAACTTAAGGTAAGTTGTGATGGATTAAACTATGGTTATGAGATTATGGTAAATTACATCGTCTTATATTTATTACTTGAATGTTAAATTTATGGTAAGATTTGATTGTTTCTTTCATACGAGTTTACTAAGCTATATAGCTTACTCCATTTTACTTTCCATTTTTTATAATGTCACCAAGCTAGCTCGGATTGGGGATCGTCGGAGATCGCATCACACTATCAAACAACCATTTTTGGTATTGATGATCTTAAACATTTTGAGTATATGGCATGTATAGGGACTTGGTCATTTTGTTATATGTGCATCATGATTTTGGCCAAATGTATTAGTTTGTAATAGTCAAAGGCTTGACTTGGTATTTGGCCATGTAAATTGGCTCATTTTGGTTAAATTCATTGTAAGTTCATATATATATATGCATGTATGTGCTAATGTCCCTTTGATGATGTGGTTTATATTGATTTGCTAAATGCTGATTGTGGCTTAATGACTTGTTGTGAAATGGATGAGTTTGGTTTATTGGTATGATGGATTATCTTGATAAGTTAATGCAAATTGGAAGCAGTCTTAGTGGTGTTTTGAATGTGAAATTGGTATGTTTGATTTAGCTTATTGAAATGTCTTGAGCATGATAGATGATGGTATTGCATTGACATGTGTTGGCCATGATTGTGGATGTTTTGGTTGCCTAAGTACACCATGATCATGCCATTGAATTTGTGTATGTGTTTGTGTAAAAGATGGTGGCAAATAGCTTGGTAAATAGCCTTTATTTTGTCCACATGGGTAGACACACGGCCTGTCCCATGGCATGTGTTTCGTTCGTATGTCCCTTGCACCTTAATTTTGAGAAACAGAATGCTTAGAATTGAGCACACGGGCAGAGACACGGGTGTGTGTCTCAGCCGTGTGAGGGACACGGTCCCGGGCGTGGGCGTGTGTCCTGGCCGTGTGAAGTCTGAACCTATTATATGACAATTAATTAAACCACACGGTCTAGCACACGGGCATGTGACTTGGCTATGTGACTTAAATTTGTTCATGCCATGCAAAATAGATAGTTACACGGGTTAGGGACATGGGCGTGTGTGACGACATGGCCTGCCCACACGGGTGTGTCCTAAACCACACGGGCGTGTGACCCTTGTTTATAGCAAAAAATTTCTAAGTTTTGTAAAAATTCCTTGAGTTATCGGTTTAGTCCCAACCACTTTCGAAGCATGTTTTGGGCCTCGTAGGCTCGTATTAGGGATTTTATGATTGAATACAAATGGTTTTTAATTTGGCTGAAATTTATGACTCAGAATTGTATGATTGTTTACGATGTAAGTCTGGTAATGCCTCGTAACCCTATTTTGATGTCAAATATGGATGAGGGGTGTTACAATAGATCTCCGACGAGCTTCCAAACTGATCGATCTTCCAATAATCTATAAAACATAGGAAAGAAACTACGTAAGAAATTAGTGCTTAGTAAGCTCGTATAATAAAAACACAATTTACCGTTTCATTTGCATAATGTAAATAGCAGTATTATAACACCAACTAAACCATAAGCTTGACATAATGCCTATACAACATCATTAAATACACAATTTAGTGCATATATACATAACTCATTTGAATTAACCATATGATAAGTCATTTTCCATATGAAAATACATCATTTGGTTCATACATCTTTCCATGAGCATACGCATAATTCCGTTTTAAAACTTACCATTTCAATCCCTTTTCTTACCCATTGAACCATCTAGAATTTCATCAAATACTTGGCAAAGCTCATTCTCCGGTAATGCCCGTGTGTCTACCTTTAGGGACAAAGATAAGGCTATTTATCAATCCTTTTTGCCACCCTTCCATGCACAACCGACACAACAAGATATAATACCAATCTAAGCGTATACATTCAATCCAACCAGCCATAAACAAGGCATCCACACATCACTCACATACTATCATCTATCACATACAACCATCACATGCTATTCAACTCAAACCATACAATTTCCACATCCATGAAAGGCATCACCATATGCATATATTTAAACCAATATTAGCCAATTTCAATGGTCATTTACAAAATAAATTATCAACCAACATAAACCAACACATTTGGCCAAATCAATTATGACACATAACAAAAGACCAAGTCCTTATACATGCCATAACTCAAAAAATTAAAATTATTGGTACCTAAAATGTTAAGTAGATAGTGTGAATGGATCTCCGACAGTCTTCGATCCCCGAGCTGGCTTGGTGACACTATAAAATAAGGGAAAAGAAAAGGAGTAAGCTTTAAAGCTTAGTAAGTTCCTATGCAAATAATAAGCATCATAAACACACATTTATCAAGCAATTAACATGAAGTGAATTAACATATATGTCATTATGAATCTCATAGTCCCACTTGGCATGGATATTATTATAACCTTAGTATCATAACTTGCATAATCATAACCTTACCTAGGGACTCACCATATATCGAGCTCATTAAGCATAAGTTTTACGTACATACCTATACCATCTTGCAACATACCATGGTCTTTCGCAACATTAACATTTCTATTACAATTCCTGTTGAACCACTTGGAATACTAAAGGATACTTGGGAAATCTCACACTCATAGCACCATACCAATGCCATATCCCAGATATGGTCTTACATGGGATCTCATATCGATGCCAATAGCCCGGCTATGGTCTTACATGAAGTCTCATATCGATGCCATATCCCAGATATGGTCTTACATGTAATCTCAAATAACTCTAATGTCATGACATTTGTATCCTATCTATTCCTAAGGTTCAACCGGGATTTCTCTCTTGTCGAAATTTGTCGATTACATCCAATGATTAAATCATAATTCATACAATATTAAAGCAATTAAAGCATAAATAATAATGCATTATTTACATACAAACTTACCTTGGTACAAAAATAGTGGAAATGGACCTAATCGTCAAAGACTTTGTTTTTACCCCGATCTAGGCTCGAACTCATTTCTCTTAATCTATAATAGCAAATTTAATTCATTTATTAACCACATAACTCAATTCAGTCCAAAAATCAAACTATAGAAAAATTATATTTTTACCCCTAAACTTTGTCATATTTACATGTTGGTCCTTAGGCTCGTAAAATGAAATCTATTCAATTTCATCCAGACCCAAGCCTAGCCGAACCCTTACATGCTTGTAACAGCTCACATTTTCCATTAAATCACACTCTTGCAACCGAACCCTATACATGCTTGTAACAACTCACATTTTTCATTAAATCATACTTTTACACACATTTTGAAATCATTTTACAAATAGGTCCTTTTGACCTTTTCATCAAAAATCACCTAGTAAAAGTTGTTTATCAAACATTAAACTTGCATAATCTAACATTAGACATCAAAATGCACAAATATCTAACATGGTTCAAACCCTAGACCTCAATCATAGCTCAAATTAATGGTAGAAATAGCTAGATCGGATGATAACGACTTCAAAAATGTAAAGAGCATTAAAAACAAGGCTAGGATGTACTTACAATCAAGCTTGGAAGTTGAACAAACCCTAGCTATGGTGACCTTCTAATTTTCGGCACATGGAGAAGAAGATGGACAAAAATTTTGGCTTTATTTTCCCTTTTTATTCATTTATTTACCGAAATACTAAAATGCCCTTAATGCATAACTTTTAAATTTCATCTATTCATGTTCATTTTTGTCCATTAACTTATCCAATGGTCTAATTACCAACTAAGGACCTCTAATTTAAAATCTCATAGCAATTGGACACCTTTAAAAAGTAGAACTCAACTTTTGCACTTTTTACAATTTAGTCCTTTTTACTAAATTGAGTGCCCAAACATCAAAATTTTTTAACAGAATTTTCACGAATTCATTCCGTAAAATTGTATACCCTGAAAATATAATAAAAACAAGTTTTCCTATGTCTGATTCGTGGTCCTGAAACCACTGTTCCGATTAGCCCAAAATTAGGCTGTTACAAACTTACCTCGACAACTAGGGGCGTAGAAGTTAAAATGAGTTAATTCGAAGCTTTTGCTTTGCCTCGATCTAGATCTGTACATGGTCTATATTGATCTAAATAGAAAATTTTCAATCCATTTAATACCTCTAGTATTCAATTTAGTCCACATTTCATATTTATACAAAATTACTATTTTCCCCTAACATTTTTACTTTTCACAATTTAGTCCTTAAGCTCATAAATTTGAATTTAAGCATTTTAATCCTTCTCATAGGCTAACCGAATTCTTTAGGATTTAAAACAACCCAAATAATTCATCATTTCACAAATTTAACATGAATTTTTATCATTTTTGCAAATAAATCCCTAAATGCAAATTTCTTCAAAAATCACTTTACAAAACTTGTTTATTTATCAACAATGATTCATAATCTATCATTAAACATCAAAAACTATACAAGAACATTCATGGCATAACCCTCAACCTTTAACAGTTTTACAAATTGATCCCCGGGCTAGCTAAGTAAGTTAAAACGACCTCAAAAACATAGAAATCATTAAAAATGGGGTTGAAAACACTTACATGCAATCAACACAAGCTTGACCGAACCAAGCTCTCATCCATGGAGTTTCTTATTCTTTAAAATCAGTTAGGGCAAAGAAATAAGGATGATATCATTTTTCTTTTCTTTTGTTTTAACCTTATTTACCTAATTACCATTTTAACCTTTAAAAACTTTAATAATTTCATTAAAACCATGTCCATGAACATCCACTATCACCTCAATTGGACTATTTACCATACAAGTCCTTTAGTTTAAGGTTTCATAGCCATTTGACCCTTTTAACTAATGAAATTATACTTTCATACTTTTTTATGATTTAGTCTTTTTCACTTAATTAATCATGCAAACATCAAACTTTCTTAACAAAATTTCAATACAATCTTACTAACATCCCATAAACATTAAAATAATAAATTGGTCATCGAATTTGTAGTCCCAAAACCACTGTTATGATTTTACTGAAAACAAGTTGTTACAACTCTCTCCATAAACAAATTTTCATCCTTGAAAATCTTACTAGAAAATAGGTTTGGGTATTGCACTTTCATAGCTTCTCCCGGTTCCCAAGTAGCCTATTTTATTCCATGTCATTGCCAGAGAACTTTAACTAAAGCTATACTTTTATTTCTCAATTCTTTAACTTTTTGAGCTAGAATTGTAATTGGCTCTTCACTGTACGTTATATCTGACTAAATCTCAACATCTATCGGGGATATCACATGTGAAGTATCTGATCGATACCATCGTAACATCGATACATGAAATACATTATGAATCTTTTCTAACTCTGACAGCAAAGCCAATCAGTAAGTTATTAGCCCAATCCTCTCAATGATCTCGTACGGTCTGATAAATCACAGACTAAGCTTTCCTTTCCGACCAAATCGAATAACTTTCTTCCAAGGTGATACTTTTAGAAATACCTTGTTGCCGACTTGAAACTCTATATCTTTCATTTTCAAATTTGCGTAGGATTTCTGATGATCAAAAGCCGCTTTCAAACTATCACATATCACTTTAACCTTTTCTTCGGCTTCTCGAATCAAATCAACACCGAAAAACTTTTTCTCACTCAGCTCAGTCCAATATAATGAAGTTCAACATTTTTTACCATACAATGCTTCGTACGGTGCCATTTTAATGCTTGCCTAATAACTGTTATTATATGGAAACTCGACTAATGGCAAAAATCTCTCCTAGTTACCTTCAACCTCTAAAACACAAAATCGAAGCATATCTTCGAGTATTTGAATTACTCGCTTGGACTGACCATCGGTCTAAAGATGAAATGTTGTGCTAAAATGTAGTCGAGTACCTAGAACTTCATGTAGCTTGCTCCAGAATCAAGACGTTAACTGTGGATCCTTATAAGAGATAATAGAAACTGGTGCATCGTGTAGTCTAACAATCTCAGAAACATATAACTCTACGAATCTCTCAAGTCAAAATCCATACGTACAGGAATGAAATGAGACGATTTTGTCAAATTATCTACAATTACCCATACAACGTCTTTCCATAACAACAAGTTTTTTAGTGGTGTCGGAAACAGTGGTTTCAGGGCCACCGAATTCAACGAGTAAGTTCGTAAATATTATTATTTAATATTTATGAGTCAAACATGGTTTTAAAAAGGTTTTTGATATAGTGATTTTTGTTATATAACTTATTTATTGGGACCTCGTTTCTATTGGGACCTCATTTTAGAAAATGAGGTATTGAGACCTCGTTTTTATAAACCGAGCCATAAATATTTTTATAAATATTTACAAACTGCCATTAAGGCGGTAATAAAGTTTTGTAATACACCTCACCCGTTTTCGACACCGGGATAGGTTTACGAAGCATTATCGGACTTATAAAATAATTAAACATTTATTTCACATACATTTTCAAATTTCAAGTAATCAACATTCAATATCATTCACATCGTCCCTAATACAAGCCTACGAAGCCCCAAGAATGCTTTTGGAAAGGTTCGAGACTGAACCGACAACTTAGGAAATTTTTATGAAATTTAGAAAATTTTTCAAACTACAGGGGACACACGCCCTTGTGGCCTGGCCGTGTGTCTCACACGACCAAAGACACGCTCGTGTCACAGGCCATGTGGACATTCGAAATGGGAACACATGGTCATGGGCCTGTGTTTGACCCCATGTAACTCTCTGACTTGGGTCACACGGCCAAAACACACGCCCATGTGCCAGGCCGTGTGCTAGGCCGAGCCAAACCTGTAGGGTATACTGACTTACGCCATAGGGCCAAGTCACACGCCAATGTGCTAAGCCGTGTGGAGTATACTGACTTGATTTTTAATTCAACAACAAGGGACACACGACCGTGTATCCTGATCGTGTGTCACACACGGCTGAGACACACACCCGTGTCTCTGCCCGTGTGGACACAAATAGGCTATTTACCAAGCCATTTTGCCACCTAAACTTGCACAAACCTAAACCAACCCAATTGGCACAAAAACATGGTATAATTAGGCATTAAACCAATCTCAAACAAGTATAATTCATACCATTTCAATACAACCATATCAATACCAAAATGTGCCATTCAATTCATACCAAAAACTCATAATCTCAAATCAACAATTTAATCACTTTCAACAATGTAACATTTAGCCTAATCTCACAAAAATACCAAATTCAATTCACAGCCATTTAGTACCCTTAATTACCAAATAACAACTAGCATCACATATCCATCATCAAACCCACAACACAACACATATGCACAAATATGTATATGATAAAATTTACCAAAATAACACAACTTTCATGGCTAAATACCAAACCAAGATTTAGACATCTACAAGTCATTTCAAATGACTAAATTCATTACCACACTATATATATCAAAATGATCATAATTCTATACATGCCATATACCCAAAATACTTAAGTTCAAAAGTACCAAGTGATAGTTAGATAGTGTGATGAAGTCTTCGACGATTCCCGGATCTGAGCTAGCTTTGAATTCATTATAAAACACGAAAAATAAACAAAGTAAGCTATAAAGCTTAGTAAGTTCATATAATAATAAATTCAATTAACCACAAATATAAAATTCAACCAATTGAATATTTCAACATACGACTCATATTAGCTAATAAACCTTTCACATATTCACCCATAAGATTTGATGTAAAATTCACAGTTTTCTTTGATTCAAAACTCATACGATTCGTGTACATACCTATAGATTCTCGTATCAAACTTATACTCAACCACATCTTTGACATATACACCCGTTGAACCATTCAGAATACTCTCGAATACTCGGGAATCTCGCACCCTAAGTGCCACATATATATAGCCGAAGCTATCTCAATCTCATATCACATATAATGCTCACTATCGAGCTATTAATGGGTCTGCTCACACAAGCTAACGGTAATGACGAAGCTACATGGTGCTGCTCACACAAGCTGATGAGTATCCGCAACACATGCTAGATAACTCAGCCACCGGTTGGACGTATGGACCAGCACCCAAATCACATAACCCCTAATGACATTTCATTCGTATCCTAATCTAATCCTAAGGTTCAACTGGGATTTCTCACTTGTCGAATCATTGTCGAACATGTCCGTAGAGTAGTACTCATAATTTATGCAATATCAATCCATTTAAAATACAATTATAACAAAGCTTATTATCTACGAACTCACTTCGAATGCAAAAACGGTGTAATAGGTCGATTAATTTGAAACCTTGTTCTTTCCCCGATCTAAATCTGTATTTTGCCTTTCTTGATTTAAATAATATCAAATTTAGCTTATTTAATAATCTCTCTATTCAATTTAGTCCAAAATACACATTAGACAAATTTACACTTTTGCCCTTAATATTTCAACATTTTTACGATTTTGTCTTTATTTCATAAAATCACAAATTCATGCAATTCAACCAAAACCCATGCTAGCCGATTTAAAACTAGGTCCCTAGCAGTCCATATTTTTCATTTATTTCACAATTTAACCACAAAATTTACACATTTCACAATTTAATCCCTAATTGAACATTTTACTAAAAATCACTTTACAAATGTTGTTTATCTAACAACAAGCATGCATTTTCTACCATTACACATAAAAAAACATATAGATTCATTAATGGAAAAACCTTCAACCTTTAACAGTTTTGCAAAATAGTCCTTAGGGTAGCTAGATTAAGCTGCAATTATCTCAAAAATATAGAAATCATTAAAAACGGGACAAAAATCATACCTAAATAAGCATGAGAAGCATGGCCGAATGTCAAGCCCTCAGAATGACTATTCTTCATCCAAAATTCGGTGGAAGAAGATGACAATGAGTGGGAATTTTGTTTTATTTTATTTTATTAACCTTATTTACTAAATACCAAAATTAACCTTATTACTAATTTAAAATTTCAATAATGCCAACCCATTAGCATCCATTATCTAATTAATGAGCTATTTACCACATAAGGACCTCCATCTTAAATTTCTATAGCTATTACACACTTTTAGCTAATAGAACTCAAGTTTTACACTTTACGCGATTTAGACCTCTTTATCAAATTAAGCATTTAAACGATAAAATTTCTTAACGAAAATTTCACACAAACATACTACCATGCTAAAGACATTAAAATAATAATAAAATAATTATTTTGACTTCGAATTTGTGGTCCCAAAACCATTGTTCCAATTTGACCAAAAATGGGTTGTTACAACTCTAACCCCTTAGGAATTTTTGTCCCCAAAAATCTTACCAGAAAAGAGGTTAGGGTACTTTTTTCTCATAGCTTCCTTGAGTTCCCACGTGGCTTCTTCAACCCCGTGACATTTCCATAACACTTTCACCAAAATGATGCATTTATTTCTCAATTCTTTAACCTCTTGAGCTAAAATTCTGATCAGCTCTTCGTTGTACAGCATATTAGGTTGAATTTCTATCTCAAACGGACAAATGATATGTGATGGATCTAATCGATACTGCCCTATGAGTCGTGGACTCAATTTTCCTTTGCGACCAAAATAAAGTATTTTCTTCCATAGAGATACTTTCAGAAATACTCTATCACTGATTTGAAATTCAATGTCTTTACATTTTAAATCCGTATACGATTTCTATCAATCTGAAGCTACTTTTAAATTTTCGCGAATTATTTTAACTTTATCTTTAGTCTCTCTAATTAAATCAACCCCGTGAATCTTTTTCTCACTAAGTTCGGTCCAGTACAAAGAAATTCTATATTTATGACCATATAAAGCTTCATACGGTGCCATCTTTACACTCGATTGAAAATTGTTGTTATACGCGAATTCAACTAATGGTAAATATTTCTCCTAGTTGCCTTCAAATTCTAAAACACATCAAGGAAGCATATCTTTGAGAATTTGAATTACTTTCTCAGATTGATCGTCGGCTTACAGATGAAACACGGTACTAAAATTCAACCTCGTACCCAGAGCTTCTTGCAATTTCTTCCAAAATCACGATGTAAACCTCGGATCTCTATTTGAAATAATCAAAACTAGCTCCCTTGCAATCTAATGATCTCAGAGACGTACAACTCAACCAATCTATCAAACGAATAATCTGTAGTACTGAAATGAAATGTGCAAATTTCGTCAGTCGATCAATGACAACCAAAATAGCATCTTTCTTTTTCGGAGACAAGGGCAAACCCGATACAAAATCCATCGTAACTCTATCCCATTTCCACTCCGGTATCATTACTGGTTGTAGCAAAGCCGAAGGCACTTAATGTTTAGCTTTAACTTATTGACAAACCAAGCATCTCGATACGAACTTTGAAATGTCTCGTTTCATGCTCGACCACCAATACAGTTGTTTCAGACCATTATACATTTTTGTTCTCCTCAGATGAACGGATAAACAACCACTGTGTGCTTCATGTAAAATTTTCTGAATGAGATCAAAATTCTTTGGTACGCAAATTCTGCCTCAAAACATTATACAATCATCGGATCCAATCTAATAGTCTAAATCACTAGTCGATTCGCATTGCACTCTTTTAGCTTGCAACTCATTATCACATTTCTGAGCTTGAAAAATTTGTTGAAGAAATAATGGATTAGCTTTTAATTCAGCCAAAGTCGAACCATCATCAGACAAGGTTAACTGTGTATTCATCGCCTGCAAAGTAAATAATGATTTTCTACTCAAACCATCTGCGACCATATTCGCTTTCCCCGGATGATAATCATTCACCAACTCATATGTTTTCAACAACTCAAGCCATTTTTGTTCTCTCAAATTCAAATATTTCTGAGTCATTATATACTTCAAACTCTTATGATCGGTAAAGATATTACACTTTTCACCATATAAATGATGTTGCCAAATTTTCAATGCAAAAACAATAGCAGCCAATTCTAAATCATGCGTCAGATAGTTCTTTTCATATGGCTTTAACTAATTGGAAGCATAAACTATCACTTTACCTTCTTGCATTAAAACACAACCCAAACCGTTCAATGACGCATCGTTGAAAATCACAAATTCTTTACCTGACTTAGGTTGAACCAAAACTAGTGCATCAGTTAACAATGCTTTCAACTGTTCAAAACTTTGCTGACATTTTTCGGACCACTCAAACTTCACATCTTTCTATAGCAATCTAGTCATTGGTGTAGCAATCATCGATAACCCTTTTACAAAATGTCAATAATAGTCATCTAATCCTAGAAAAATTCAAACTTCTGACACATTTCTTGGTAGTTTCCAGTCAACAACTACAGAAATCTTGTTCGGATCAACACGAATACCTTCCGCTGAAACCATATGTCCCAAAAATTTGACCTCTCGGAGCCAAAACTCACATTTGCTAAATTTATCAAATAGTTTCTTATCTCTCAAGGTTTGTAATGCAATCCTCAAATGCTCGACATGCTTAGACTCATCTCGTGAATAGATCAGAATGTCGTTAATGAACACAACAAAAAATCTATCTAAATACAGTCTAAAGATTCGATTCATCAAATCCATAAAAACTACAGGAGCATTAGTTAATCCGAAAGGCATAACAAGAAATTCATAATGCCAGTACCTTGTTCTGAACGCAATTTTCGGCACATCCAAATCTTTCACTCGCAACTGATAATAACCAGACCGTAGACCAATCTTTGAAAACATTGTTGCTCCTTTCAACTGATCGAACAAATCATCGATTCGTGGCAAAGGATACTTGTTCTTTATCATAATCTTGTTGAGCTGACGATAATCAATACAAAGTCTCATTGATCCGTCTTTCTTCTTTACGAACAACACTAGTGCACCCTAAGGTGAAAAACTAGGTCGTGCAAAACCTCTATCTATTAACTCTTGTAACTGAGCTTTCAACTCTTTCAATTCTGTTGAAGCCATTCTGTATGGAGCTATAGATATCAGTGATGTTCCCAGTACTAATTCAATGGCAAACTCAACCTCTCTGATTAGTGGCAACCCTGGTAACTCTTCTGGAAACTCATCCAGATACTCAAAGACTACTGGCACTGATTCAATTTTCGATTCAGACACTTTTGTATCCAGTACATAAGCAAGATAAGCTTCACAACCTTTTCTCACATATCTCTGAGCTAACATCGATGATATCACAATAGGTAATCCACTCACTTCATCAGATTCAATCCGAAGGATTTCATTATCCTGACATTTCAATTCAATAGCCTTTCGTCTACAATTCACAACAGCATTGTGCGGAAATAACCAATCTATACCCAGTATCATATCAAATTCATCAAATGGCAAAAGTATCAAATCAGCCAGAAAGTGATAACCCCGAATCACTAAAGGACGGTTCTTGCAAACTTTATCAACTAGAACATATTTGCCTAAGAGGTTCAACACTTTAACCAAAAACTCGGTAGACTCAATAGACAAACTCTTACTAGACACTAAATTCATACAGATATATGAATGAGTTGAACCAGGATCATTCAATGTAATTACATTAGTGTCATAAAAAGAAAATGTACCGGTGATAACATCTGGTGACGACGCATCTTCGTGAGCACGAATAGCGTAAGCTCTAGTAGGTGCTCTAGCCTCGGATCTCACAGCTGAATCTTTTGTCGCACCTTTACTATTAGTTACATTCCCCGTATTTCTAAGTGGCCTCCCTCTAATAGCTATGTTGCTCGGTCTTTCATTCTGAAATTTATCTTTCTCGGCTAACTCTGGGCAATCTCAAATGAAATGATCTTATGAGCCACATTTAAAACAACATTTATTATTCATCCAACACTCACCAAAATGTCATTGACCACACTGTTGACACTTGGGTTTATTATTTCTCACACTGCAAACACTCGATACTGATGTAGCTTGTGTTTTAGGACTTGAATATTGCTTTATGCGATCTCTATTTGGATACCCGATTGAAGCATTCGAACAAGTGTACGAATCTCTTGATTTCTTTGATGAAGACTGATATGGTTTATTCATTGATCTTTTTCTCAAATCTTTAGCTTCAAATTTAGATTTTCTCTTTTCTTTGCCCAATTCCTCGGCTTTGCAAGCTCGGCCAACTAGCACAACAAATTCTTTCAACTCTAGAATCCTGACCAACAATCTGATATCTTCGTTCAGCCTATATTCGAATCTTTTACACATAATTGCCTCGGTGGATACACATTCTTGAGCATACTTACTGAGTCTCACAAACTCTCGCTCATATTCAGTCACAGACATACGACCCTGTTTCAGCTCTAAAAACTCTTTGCGTTTTTTATCGATAAACCGTTGACTGATATTTTTTTTTCTGAATTTAGCTTGAAAGAATTCCCAGGTGACCCTTTCTCTCGACACCGCTGATACTAGAGTATTCCACCACTAATATGTTGTGTCCCTCAAAAGTGATACAACACATTTTAAACGCTCAACCGGTGTGCAAGAAAGCTCATCAAATACCCAAATTGTATTTTCAAGCCAAAACTCAGCTCTCTCAGGATCGTGGTCAACATTAGCTCTAAACTCTTCAACTTTGTGTTTTCAAATCTTATTAATTGGCGGCTTATTCAGTATTAAAAATTCCAAACCTTGAGGGCCTACGGTAACTGGTTGGGGATTAGGTGGGGGTAGAGGTTGTTGAGCAGCCGGATTTGTTTGAACAAGCTCTATAAACCACTCATTCATCATCTAGAAAAAGGCTTCTTTAGCCTCTCCTTCCTAGCTACCCGATACAGGTCTCGACTTAGATTGCGCTACTCCGTGAACGGAGGCAGGCGCATTACTTTCAACATCATCAGCTACAGCTCGATTGGGATCCATTTACTATACGAAAACACGATTTAAACTGTCAGGAGATATCACTCTATCACAGGTTATATATAGCATGTATAGCTAAACTCTCACACACCCTGCGTTAGTCTGAGAATGGACTAAATCATAGCTCTGATACCAATAAATGTAACACCCTTCACCCGTATTCGACACCGAGATAGGGTTACAGAGCATTACCAGACTTAAAAAATAATTAAACATTTATTTCACATATATTTTCAAATTTCAAGTAATCAATATTGAATATCATTCACATCATCCCTAATACGAGCCTACGAGGCCCCAAGCATGCTTTCGAAAAGGTTTGGGACTAATTCAACAACTTAAAATTTTTTTATGAAACTTAGAAATTTTTTCAAACTACAGGGACCACACGCCTGCGTGGCCCAGCCATGTGTCTCACACCACCAAAGACACACCGTGTCATAGGCCGTCTGGATATTTGAAATGGGAGCACATGGTCGTATCCCAGCCCGTGTTTGACCCTGTGTAACTCTCTGACTTGGGTCATACGGCCAACACACACACTTGTGTGACTATCCCGTGTGCCATAGAAATGGCCACACATGCTCGTGTGCCAGGCTGTGTGCTAGGCCAAGCCAAACCTATAGGGTATACTAACTTATGCCACACGGCCAAGTCACACGCCAATGTGCTAAGCCGTGTGGAGTATACTAACTTGATTTTTAATTCAACAATAGGAGATACACGGCCATGTAACCTGATCGTGTGTCACACACGGCTGAGACGCACGCCCGTGCCTCTGCTCGTGTGAACACAAATAGGCTATTTACCAAGCCATTTTGCCACCTAAACTTCCACAAACCTAAACCAACCCAATTGGCATAAAAATATTGTATAATTAGGCATTCACTCAATCTCAAACAAGCATAATTCATACCATTTCAATACCAACCATATCAATATCACAATGTGCCATTCAATTCATTCCAAAAACTATTTATCTCAATTCAACAATGCAACATTTAGCCTAATCTCACAAACATACCAAATTCAATTCAGAACCATTTAGTACCCCTAATTACCAAATACCAACTAGCATCACATATCCATCATCAAACTCACAACACAACCTATATGCACAAATATATATGATCAAATTTACCAAAATAAGCCAACTCTCGTGACTAAATACAAAACCAAGCTTTAGACATTTACAAGTCATTTCAAATGACTAAATTCATTACCACACTATATATATCAAAATGACCATAATCCTATACATGCCATATACCCAAAATACTTAAGTTCAAAAGTACCAAGTGATAGTTAGATAGTGTGATGAAGACTCCGACAATTCTCAAATCCGAGCTAGCTTTGAATTCACTATAAAACACGAAAAATAAACAAAGTAAGCTATAAAGCTTATTAAGTTCGTATAATAATAAATTCAATTAACCACAAATATACAATTCAACCAATTGAATATTTCAACATACGACTTATATTAGCTAGTAAACCTTTCACATATTCACTCATAAGATTTGATGTAAAATTCACAGTTTTCCTCAATTCAAAACTCATACGGTTGGTGTACATACCTGTACATTCTCGTATCAAACTTATACTCAACCACATCTCTGACATATACACCTATTGAACCATTCGGAATACTATCGGATACTCAGGAATCTTGTACCTTAAGTGCCACATATATATAGCAATAGTTATCTCAATCTCGTATCATATATAATGCTCACTCTCGAGCTATCAATGGGTCTGCTCACACAAGCTGACGAGTATCCGCAACACATGCCGGATAACTCAACAACTGGTAGGACGTATGGACCAGCACCTAAATTACATAACCCCTAATGACATGTCATTCGTATCCTAATCTATTACTAAGGTTCAACCGGGATTTCTCACTTGCCGAATCGTTGTCGAACATGTCCGTAGAGTAGTACTCACAATTTATGCAATATCAAAGCATTTAAAATACAATTATAACAAAGCTTATTACATACGAACTTACCTCGAATGCAAAAACGGAGTAATAAGTCGATTAATCTGAAACCTTGTTCTTTCCCCGATCTAAATCTGTATTTTGCCTTTCTTGTTCTAAATAATATCAAATTTAGCTTATTTAATAATTTATCTATTCAATTTAGTCTAAAATACACATTTAGGAAAATTTACACTTTTGCCCCTAACATTTCAACATTTTTACAATTTAGTCCTTATTTCATAAAATCACAAATTCATGTAATTCAACCAAAACCCATGTTAGCTTAATTATAATTAGGTCCCTAACAGTCCATATTTTTCATTTATTTCACAATTTAACCACAAAATTTACACATTTCACAATTTAATCCCTAATTGAACATTTTACTAAAAATCACTTTACAAATGTTGTTTATCTAACAACAAGCATGAATTTTCTACCATTAAACATCAAAACGCATATTGATTCATCAATGGTAAAACCGTCAACCATTAACAATTTTGCAAAATAGTTCCTGGGGTAGCTAGATTAGGCTGCAACGATCTCAAAAATATAGAAATCATTAAAAACAGGACAAAAACCATACCTAAATAAGATTGAGAAGCATGGAAGAATGTCAAGCCCTAAGAATGGCTATTCTTCATCCAAAATTCGATGGAAGAATATGAAATGAGTGGGAATTTTGTTTTATTTTATTTTATTAACCTTATTTACTAAATACCAAAATTAACCTTATTACTAATTTAAAATTTCAATAACGCCAAGCCATTAACATCCATTATCTAATAAGGACCTCCATCTTAAAGTTCTATAGCTATTAGACACCTTTAGCTAATAGAACTCACGTTTTACACTTTACTCGATTTAGTCCTTTTTATCAAATTAAGCATTCAAACAATAAAATTTCTTAACGAAAATTTCATAGAAACATACTATCATGTTGTAGACATTAAAATAAAAATAAAACAATTATTTCAACTTCAGGTTTGTGGTCCTAAAACTATTGTTTTGGATTTAATCAAAAACGGGTTGTTACAAGTTTCGTTGAAAAATTTCAATGTTTCGATAGTTAGTTAATTAAAATGGACTAAGTTGTAAAATATATAAAATTTGATCACTATTTGATTTAAGTGATTAAATGACTTAATGAATGAAAGTTTATGGACTAATATGGTGAATATACCATATTATATATGAGTGGGTGGTTGGCTTTGTCTTATTATGAAAATATGTATGTTTTATTAATTAAATAAAACAAATTAAAAAGGTAATAAAATAAAGATAAAGATATCATCTTTTTCCTTTTATTTTTTTGCCGAATTTGAGAAATAAGAAAGCCATTGATAGACCTTTAAGATTCAACCAAGCTTCATAGGATGCATTTAAGTCCAATTTAGCCCTGTTTCTAGAAGTTTTTATGTTTTTGAGATTGTTGCAATTAGGTCCAGCTAGGTTGTACCTTCGATTTTGAAACTGTTAAAGATTTTGAATGTTTCCATTGATGAATCTTGTGATTTTTTATGTTAGATGATGAATTTAGAATGTTGATTGATAATTAAAAGTATTTTGTGAAGTGATTTTTGATGAATTTATTGATTAGGGACTAATTTGTTAAAGTAATGAAATTTTAAGGATTGGATGTGAAATTGTTAAAAATAAGGGCTGGTATGAGTGCCATGAATAATCGACAGTTATAAATTTGCATTTAAAATGGTTAATTTTCATGTTTTAGGCTTAAGGACTAAATTGAATAAAAGTAAAATTTTAGGGGTAATTTTGTAAAAATTCAAAAATGACTAAATTGGATAAAATATTTTATTTTACAGTCTAAATTAATCGATTGAATGAAATTATTAATTTAGATCAAGATCAGGTGGAAAATCGAGGAGAATAGAAAATTACCAAAATACCTTTATACTTTAACATTTTTGCAATTTTGCTAGGTAAGTTCATATGAACTATATTCTATATAATTTTTATTAAATTGAATGTTAATATTGATTATATTGTGATTAAATCAATATATAGGTGTTTGTATGCAATTTATCTTGTAATGAAACTATAACACCCCAAACCCGACCTAGACGTTATGGCCGAATCCGACGATTGAAGTTAAAAATCCACGTTTTATTTTAGTATTTAAAAACCGTCTTTTATTAAGTTAACAAAGCGAATGGAAGCTGTGCACCAGGTAGGAATCCGTAAAAGAGGAGGTGAGCCATGAAGGCTGCTTAAGTACCAAGCTCTTCGATTGGACCCAATCCTAGACATACCCACAACCATTGCCACACCTGGTTATAACGAGTTGAAATTTCTTTGAGTAGATATCTTCAGTAAGTTGGATAGTCGTGGCATTGTGTTATTTTGAAAACAAGTATCGTTTTGAAAACACGTCCTAAGTCTAGCCCATTTGAATTGTTATCAATCAGTTTAAAGTTATTAAAAATTAAATAATCCCAAAAAAGAAATAAAGTTAAAATGGCCTTATTACAACCCAAAAATAAATAATAAATAAAGTAAACTAAAGGAAACCAATCATTTATTTCAAAAGCCCAAAAGCGAACACCGTGGCCACTATAAATCCCCTCCAGCTCCAAGTCCCCAAATCAAGGCTCACCTGCAAGGTTAAGGAAAGGGGGTGAGTTTGGAAACTCAATGTGCAACAAGCCCTTTCGTGAGCCCAAAACGATATCACCCTCTTTGGGCCTAAGCCCAAATTCCATCTCAAAGATATATCTTTGGTCAAGCCTTTTCATATTTTATATGTCATAACACTGGGCCGAAGCCTTTACTGTAAACGGTATGGCCCATAGGCCCATTTCAATATCACATGTAATGTCAATGAAAAAATGAATGCAAGCCCATTTGGGGAGACTACTCGACCCACCATCCGCTACTCTCCACCCGTACCAACCAAGCTCTCCATGTGGGGAATAACTCAACCAACCCAACCATAACTCTCCACTAGCAGCATAGCTGCTTTATCATATAACTGGAGGCCTAGCCTCTTTTAATAACTGGGGCAAAAGCCCTTTCGGTAAACTGGGGCGTAAGCCCTTTTCAATAAACTGGGGCATAAGCCCTTTCCAATAAACTGGGGCATAAGCCCTTTTCAATAAACTGGGGCAGAAGCCCTTTTCAATAAACTAGGGCATAAGCCCTTTTGCACTTCCTCCATCCATATAAAAACCCAACCCAATGCATTTATGAATACATCATGTGCATTTCATACATATCATGTGCATATCATATCCCACGTATCAAATTTATAGATAAACCCTAAGGGTATAATGGTCATTTTTGCCTAGGGGCAAAATAGTCATTTTCATATTATAAAGGTAATTTCATAATTTTACCAAATATTAGGGCTTTCCATGTTCATTAATAGTTACTAACAATTCATATGTTTTAAACAGTGATTCTGGCCCATTTTTAGCGAAACCGAGTTATTGGGCCAAAAACCTCTAATGGGCCCTACATAGCCGATTTAGTCATCTAGGCCCATTTAGCCTATTTTCCATAATGGTGTTACCAGTCTTTTTGCGTACTTTAACAGGTTTTCATTTTCTACCAAATTTACCCAAATGGGCCCAAAAGCCCATTGGGCCCGATTTTAGCCCCTCGAGGCCCAACTTACCGTGAATGCCAAAAACCATGTTCTTACCTTTTCCAACATTATCGATCATCAACTTAGAGAATCTAACTAACCAATGAGCGTTCGCTTATTCACAAGTCCTCGAAATGCCAGAATTTCAGCATTTCGGCTTTTCGGTATTGATCAAAACAAGCTACGAAAGAGGGTTCGTTACACACCTGATTTGCGATATTCCTTGACAAGATCCCCTACACGATTTCTCCTATAATTAACCACTTATAGATCAGCTCACAATAATTAAACCAAAACGAGAACCATCTATTATCAACACTTACACATTCGGCCACCATCCATAATGGCCTTAGAATCCATACCTTTGCTGAAGTTGATGACTAGATCTAGTCACTCTGATGATCCAAGCTAATCCAAGTCAACCCTACGCCTTGCTGCTCTTCCACTATACAAACCATAAAAAGATTAAAAGAAGAACCCAATAGAGCCTATACCCAAATTCGGCCATCTCCTAAACTATAGGGGTTTCGGCTTTTGTCCACAGTTATTATAGGAATCGTTTAAAGTTTGAGTATCCACCACAGTCTACTCTTCTTGAAACCATCTATGCCTAGAAGATAAGAGAATTTACCACTAAAAAGTGAAAAGAAAAAAAGGGTTACTGGTCAACAAAGAATCGGCACCATCTAGTTTACAGATTTCGGCTTTTTGCGGTATTTCGGCAGAAGTGGAGGTAAGGGAAAGAAACGATCGATGAATGGAGGGAAGCAGTGGGCTGGTTTTGGAAAAGAAAAAGGAAGAAAAGATGAGAGGAGAGATGATAGATTCGACTGCAAAAGGAAAAGAGAGAAAAGACTAAACAAAAGGAAGAAAACGGCACATAAGTACCCAAGTGCCGAAAATCCCTAACTAAACCCCTCTACCGAAATCCCCTCTCTAATCCCCATTATTCGGCCAACTCTATCTCCCTCTCAAATCCCTAAGATCTCTCCCCTTATCCCTCCTTAATCCATGCATTTGACTGATTCAAACTCTCCCCCATAGAGTTCCATTCGGTTACAACTTTTCAATGCTCAAAGCATAAAAATTAGCATCATATTTGCCATTACAGGGAATCGATCCCAGGTCTTCCCTAATCCAGTTACACGCCACCTTTATAGCTCCCTAGTGGCGTCACTTAGCCACTTTACTAGAGCTCTTTTTGTGTTAAAACTCAGCTCTAATTTATTAATGAAGCCTACTGCCTAGATTCTCCTAAAAGACAAAATTAAAACAATTTTGCTAAAGCTATGGGCCGAGCCCCGGACCTTTCCTCACACTATAAATCCTTTGTTACTTATTTAATTACTACTAATAATAATAATACTATCCAAATTATTCGGGCCGTCTTCTTCCTGATCCCAAACTCAAGGCCCAATACTTCTAGGCCCAAATTTGGGGTCTTACAGAAACGATGGAAATCCAATGATGTTTTAGATGATTACCGAGCCTTGTTTGAACCTTAGGAATTCGTAGGATACAAATGACATTTCATTAGGGTTTACTTGATTCGAGTGCTAGCCTGGAACATCTTATCCATGGTTGAGGTCTGGCATGTGTTGCGGATACTCCACAGCTCATGTGAGAAGCATTTGTTGCTACGTTTCGACCCACAGCTCATGTGAGTAGGCCCATTTTCACAACTTGTGTGAGCATTTTGATTCACTGCTCGTGTGAGCATTCTAATTCATAGCTCATGTGAGCATACTTATTCACAGCTTAGGTGAGTATATATGTATAGGAATTGACGAATTACAGTTATATGAGTTAGCATACTTTGTGTGAGATATCCTGACTATCCAACGATATTCTAAACGATTCAATGGGCATGATTTGAAAGGAAATGGTAATAGTTCGATACAAACTTAAACATCTTCACATATGAATTGCATTGAATTGGTGATACATGGATAAATGTAATTTGAGATGGATGATATATTCATGTGTTACATGTTTAAATGTTGTGATCATCCATGAGTAAATTATCTATTTCTTATGCTTATATTGCTAACATGTTTGGTGTGAATGCTTAGGCTTTGGCCAAGCTATTGGATGGATTGTATTATGCTTACTTATAATGTTATGCATTGAAATGGTAAGTGCCCAAATGGAAATATGTTTGTGTTCACGAAAGAGCGGTAAGGTTTAAATTATGTAATTCCTTATGAAATGGTTTATCATGTGGTTAATTTCAGAAGAATTATGCTTAAATGCACTTGTCTGTGGCTATGGTTGATGATATGCTTATGTCTTATATGTTATGCATATGAAACGGGTGTGGAATGGTAATGAAATAGTAAGTTCATACTTGAAGTGTAAAATGATGAAAAAGGGAATGATGAGTTGAATTGATATTGCTATTTAAGCTAAAGAAAGTAAATAAAATGGAAAGTAATGAAATGAAAATGAAAGTAAGAAAATTTGAAAGGGTTTAAAGTTTTATAAAATCCTACTATGCTAGGGATGATATGTATATGTGATAATGTGGATTTATTCACTCTGTGAGTTGTTGAATATGGTTTCATGAATCTTGCAGTATTGGTATAAGATTATTCTTAATATGTATAAATTTCATACTTGAAATGGATTGATATGACTAAAGTTTATACAAGCTTACTAAGCATTCATTGCTTACATAGTTGTTTTTCTTTTACTTTTCAGATTATCGGAAGCTCAATCGGGTTAGAAGCTGGTCGGAGATCTATCACACTATCCAGCGATTATATCGGTAGATTTTGATGTCTTGGATAAGGTTATAATAGCATGTATAGGTGGACTTATGGTTGATGATTAGTTGAATGTTAGTTGATGAGTTTGGCATGTATATGTCATTTTGGGTGATGTAGCCTTGGTACATTTGGTGCCTTGTTGATATGTGTTAATTTGATAATATGTTAAAGCATGTTTGAATGGCCAAAGTGATTTATGATGAATTAACCTCAACATGGTCAAGATATGGTATGCTTTGGAAAGGTTTTGAAAGATGTGCACGGTTGAAATATATCTTGTATACATGTTGATTATGGGAACCATCTGGATATGGTTAGATTTGTGTCATTTAGATGGCTTTGATGGTTGGAGTTGAAATGGTCATTTGAAGTTGTGTTTTGACTAACCAATTTGGTATGTTTGAATGTGATTTTGGCATGTGGTTAATTATGGTATAACTTGGTATGGATTTAGACTATATATATATGGATGAGTTATGGTCAAATATGTATAAGTTAGATATATGTATATTTGGGATGCATGAAAACTATAGTTCAAATGATAAGATCTAATGACAATATATAAATTAAGCATGTTCTAAAATGATAGCAATGTGATCAATTATGCATATGTGTGTTAAGTTGTGTGCATGCTTTGAGGTGCCTTTTGGGCATATTGTTGGTATGGATAAATACCATATTGATCTAGCTTTATATTGCATGTTTTAGGTATATTTTTCAATGCTTGAAATAGATGCAAAGGTTTGTATGTATGAGCATATTTTGGGTGAAAGAAATGGCTTGAAAATGGCCTATTTCTTGTCCATATGGCCTAAGACATGGCCATGTGTCCCCTGGAGGTTTTTAAAGGTTGCATTTCGAGAGCTACACGGCCTGGCACACAGGCGTGTGGCTTGGCCATGTAACCTAAGTCAGAGAGTTTACGGGCACGGACACGAGCTGGGACATGACCGTGTGTCCCTACTTCAAGTGCCCACATGGCCTGAAACACTAGCATGCGTCTCAGCCGTATGAGTCAGACGGCCTGGGCACTTGGCCATGTGACCCCTGCAGTTTGAAATCTTTCATATTTTTTTCTAAAAAAAATTATTTGTTCCCAATTTAGTCCCGAATTGTTTCTAATGTGTTTTTAGGGCCTCGAGTGCTCTTATAAGGGACAATATGTATGTTATTGATGGAATTTGATACGATTGATGTTGCAAAGTAAATGATTTAAATTTTTTATAGTTTTGAAATGTTAAATCTAGTGATGCTCTGTAACCCTATTCTAGTGACGAATACAGGTTAGGGGTGTTCCACTTTCTTTCCCAGGGATAGAGGCAATCCCAATACAAAATTTATCGTGACACGTTATCATTTCCACTCTGTAATCATCATAGGTTGTAATAAACTAGAAGGTACCTAATGTTCAGCTTTAACTTACTGACAGATTAAGCATTTTTATATAAATTCTGAAATTTCTCATTTCATTTCAGGCCACCAGTACCTCAGTTGCAAATCACCGTACAATTTATTGCTACCAGGATGTATCGATGAGGTACTGTTATGAGCTTCCCGTAAAATTTTCTAAATGAGATTAGAATTCTTTGGAACACATGTGATTTTTGAAATATAAACTGCCATCTGAACCAACATGAAAATCTGTATCAGATGTCAACTCAATTTATTTTCTTGTAGCTATCAAATCATCATCACTTTTCTAAGCTTCACTAATCGGTTGTAAAAACATCGATATAACTTTCAATTCAGCTAAAATTGAACTATCATTAATCAATGCTAGCCGTGTGTTCAAAGCTCGCAAAGTAAATAAAGATTTTCTACTCAGTGCATCAATAACAACATTAGCCTTTCTCAGATGATAGTCGATGATCAAATTATAGTCTTTCAACAATTCAAGCCATCTACGCTATCTCAAGTTTAAATATTTCTGTGACATCAAATACTTTAGGCTTTTATGATCCGTGAAGATATGACATTTTTCCCCGTACTAATGGTGTCACCAAATCTTTAAAGAAAATACAATAGCTACAACCTCTAAATTGTGAGTCACATAATTCTTTTCGTGCGGTTTCAACTATCGAGAAGCACTATCACTTTGCCTTCTTGCATCAAAACACAACCTAAACCATTCAATGAAGCATCACTATAAATCACAAATTCTTTACCAGAATTTGGTCGAATTAACACAAGTGCCTCGGTTAACATTGCTTTTAATTGGCTAAAAATTTGCTGATATTTTTCAGACCATCCAAACTTGAAATCTTTCCGAAGCAGTTTCGTCAACGGTGTAGCAATCATAAAAAATCCTTTGACAAATCTTCTATAATATCCGGCTAATCCTAGAAAACTTCTAACTTCTGGCACATTTCTCAAAGGTTTCCAGTTTACCACAGTTGAGATTTTAGTCAGATCAACTCTAATACCATTTGCTGACACTACATGTCCCAAAAATCCAACTTCTCGGAGTTAGAACTCACATTTGCTAAACTTAGTGAACAACTGTTTTTTGTGTAAAGTTCGCAAAACAATTCTCAAATGCTGGGCATGCTGTGTCTCATCTCATTAATAGATTAGAATATCATCAATGAATACAACAACAAATCTGTCTAAACACAATTTAAATATTCTATTTCTCAAGTCTATAAACACAACAGGTGCAATAGTCAAACCAAATGGCATAACAAGAAACTAATAATGTTTGTACCTAGTTTTGATTTTCTTGCACATCTAAGTCTTTAACTTGTAACTGATAATAACCAAAACGAAGATCGATCTGTGATAATACTGTCGCACCTTTCAACTAATCAAACAAATCATCTATACATAGCAAAGGGTATTTATTTTTTTATCGTAACTTTGTTGAGTTGTCGGTAGTCAATACACAATCGCATTGACCCATCCTTTTTCTTAACAAATAACACAGGAGGTCCTCAAGGAGAAAAGCTATCCAAGTAAAACCCTATTTGTCAACTCCTGCAACTGTGCTTTAAACTCTTTTAATTTTGTAGGTGTCATTCTATATGGAGCTATCGATATCGGAGATGCTCCTGGCATTACTTCAATAGCAAACTCAACCTCTCTAATTGGCGGTAACCCTGGCAATTCTTCTAGAAATACATTTGTGAACTCACACACAATCGAAATCAATTCTAAATTTATTTTTGAAACTCTAGAATCAAATATAAAAGTAATATATGCTCCACGGCCCTTTCTAACATATTTCTATGCAGTCATAACTGAAATAACATTAGATGTACCATCCAGCCTATCTGATTCAATTAGGATCCTTTCACCATTCTGACATTTTAACACGATATGCTTTTCTCTATAGTTCACAATAGCATCATGTAGAATTAACTAGTCAATACCTAGATTCACATCAAATTCATCAAAGGGTAATAACATCAAATCAGCTGGAAAGTTGCAACCCCAAATCATCAAAGGATAATTTTTACAGACTTTATCAACTAATACTTACTGAACTAAAGGGTTCGTTACTTTAACCATAAATTTTGTAGACTCAAAAGGTATTTTCTTATTTGACACTAAAGTTGTTCATACATATGAGTGAATTGACCCTAGGTCAATCAATGCATTAACATTAGTATCAAGGATAGAAAATGTACCGGTGATCACATCACGTTCTGAAGCTTCCTCTCGAGCACGAATCGTGTAAGCCCTAGTTGGTGCCCGTGTCTCAGATCTAACAGTAGAATCTTTCGTTCCACTTTTACTATTACCCGCATTTGTAGTGTTTCAGGGTGGTTTACCTCTCGTAGCTGTATTACTTGAACGAGTAGTCTGAGCCTTTTTTTATCAAACCTTTTAGGGCAATCTCTAAGATAATGATCGTAAGAACCACATTTAAAACACAATCTGCCTTTCAATCTGCATTCACCGAAGTGTTGTCTATTATATTACTGACATTCAAACTTGTTGTTCCTGACACTGCCCACACTCACTATAGATGTAGCTTGAGGTTTTGAGCTTGAATGTTGTTTTCCTCTATCTCTCCTAGAATAACCCACCGAAGTTGATGAACGACTATGAAATTCTTTTAACTTCTTCAATGGAGATGAGAATTATTTTCCCATAGGTCATTTCCTAAATCACAAGCTTTAGAATCGACTTTCCTTTTCGCTTTGCTAAGTTCCTCGGCCTTGTGTGCTCTATCAACCAAAATTACAAATCCTTTCAGCTCAAGAACCCTAACTAGCAACTTAATATCTTCATTTAAACCGTCTTCAAATTGAGTGCACATAGCAACTTCCGTTGGTACATATTCTCAAGCATACTTGCTAAGTTGTACAAATTCTCTTTCATTCTTGGCTACTGTCATATGGCCCTGTTCAACACAAAATATTCATTTCACTTCTTATCGAGAAATCGCTGACTAACATATTTCTTTTCTAAATTCTATCTGGAAGAACTCCCAATTTACTTAATCCCTCGGTACGATCGAAATTAATGTATTCTACCACTGATAAGCCGAGTTTTTCAATAAAGAAACATCACATATCAAACATTCAACTGGTGTACATGATAATTTATCAAAACTCTCACCATATTCTGTAACCAGGACTCAGCACTCTCTGGATTGTCTTCGGCTGTACCACGAAGCTCTTTAGCCCCACACTTTTGGATTTTATCAACTAAAGGCTTGCTTACTTACATTGGTTCCAAACCATGAGGAATTATAGGACCGAATGAGGTATATATGGGGGTGGAGGTCGTTGAGCCATTGGGTTCACTCGCATGAACTCTAAAAACAATTTGGACATCATTTGGAAGAAGTTTTCTTTAGCCTTTCATCCCTGGCCCTTAGATACGGGCCTACTACCACTAAAAGCTGCCCTGTGAATGGAGGCTTGTGTATTACTTTCTACTTCATCAGAATCGGCTCAGTTGGATGACATCTTATCTATATGAAAATATAGTTCAATTTGAGTCAGGAGTTATCACACTATCACAGGTTATATAATAGCATGTATTTTTAGACTCCATACATGCTACATTCAGTCCAAGAACTGACTAAATCGTAGATCTGATACCACTAAGTGTAACACCCCTAACCCGTATCTGTTGTTAAATTAGGGTTATAGAGCATTACCATACAATCAGAACACTTAAACTCAATTTTAATTAATAACATAAACATATTATAAACCAATCATACACATACATATCATCCGTAAATCGAGCCCTTGAGGCCCTAGAAATAACTTAGAAACAACTCGGGACTGAATTGAATACATTTGGATAGTCTAAGAAAATTTCACAAAAATCTGGAAACGGGGGTCACATGGCCGTGTGGAAACATGAAAATATACACACTTTTTCATGCCCTTTTTAACTCAAATTTATGCAGTTTCGATAAAATTCTTATCGAAAAATATATAATTATTATAAAATAACTAAATTACACTCAAATTATGAACATGTTGAATTTTAATTAATTTTATATCAAATTTTGATTAATTTTGTTTATTTTTGACAAATTTGCGCAAAAGTCGAAAAATGACTTGACAAACACTACTAGAAGCGCAAAACCAAGAAGCAATGTTGAAGCATCAAGGCGACTTAATTTTTTAGCCTAATACGGTCCAAATTATGTGTATTAATTCATAATATAATTAATTTTAATTTTAATCCAATTTAATTTAGGTTAAACAAATTATTTTTAATTAATTATGAAAAGGGATCCAATTAAACTAAACTGAGAAAATAGATACAACCGAGCATTGGGCAGCCCAAAACTGTCCCACATGCTGACCCAATCAGCTTGCTTGGCTAATTATTTGGCTTGCAGAATGGCCCTTGAAGAATCCTTCAAATTGCATTCAAACCCCTCCACTATTTATGCCTTTCTAGAGTTGCCCCTACCTTAAAATAGCATGTTTGAAATCTTCAAGACAAACTATCCCCAAAGTTGAAGGATCCTAGATGTTTTACCATACCTTGCAACACTGGAGCAACATATTATGGTAAGGCACTATGTGATCTGGGTGCAAGTCTCAACCTGATGCCCATGTCAATATTTAGGAAGTTGGGGATAGGTGAAGTTAGACCTACTACGGTTACACTTCAATTAGCAGATCAAACTTTAGCACATCTAGAAGGAAAAATCGAGGATGTATTGGTACATGTAGACTAATTTATTTTCCTATTGACTTTTTTATTCTAGACTTTGAAGTAAACAAAGAAGTGCTAATCATCCTAGGAAGGCCTTTTCTAACAACTGGAAGGACCCTTATTGATGTGCAGAAGGGTGAGCTTACTATGCGTGTTCAAGACGATCAGGTAACATTTAATGTTTCTAAGTTTTTGCAATTTCTTGACACAATTGGTGATTGTTATGTAGTGTCTGATTTAGAGGAATTAATCCTGGAAAAGGAACTTAACTATGTTAAGGACCCATTGGAACAAATTTTGACATCAGACCCTTCAAATAGTTAAGAGGATGCTGAATACTTAGCTTTGCTAGAAGCTAAGTAAAGGGGATTTAATCCGCAATCCTATTTTAAATCTTTGGAGTTAGAGAATAGGGATTATGTCCAACCAAAAGTGTCAATCGAGGAGCCACCTAATTTAGAACTGAAGGTACTTCCCTCACATTTAAAATATGTTTATTTAGGTAACGCTTCTACTTTGCCTGTCATTATTTCAGCGAAATTAACCATTGAGCAAGAAGAGAAACTCATCTTAGTATTGAAAAAGTTCAAGAAGGCTATTGTATGGACCATAGCTGATATTCGCAGCATTAGCCCGTCTGTATGCATGCAAAAGATCATCCTAAAAGATGGCGAGAAAGGGATGATTGATGGACAACAGACTGAACCCCATCATGAAGGATGTGGTAAAGAAAGAAATTATCAAGTGGTTAGATGTGGGTATAACTTACCCCATCTTAGATAGTTCATAGGTAAGTCTGGTCTAGTGTGTGCCAAAGAAAAGAGGTATTACGGTAATTGAAAATGAGAATAATGAGTTGATACTGACTAGAATGGTTACGGGATGGAAAATTTGCATCGATTACCGAAAGCTGAACAAGGCAACTAGGAAAGATCACTTTCCTTTGTTGTTTTTGGACTAAACGCTGGATAGACTCGCTAGGCGAGACTATTACTATTTCTCGATGGATACTCAGGGTATAATCATATTACAGTATCACTAGAAGATCAACACAAGACAACATTCACTTATCTGTATGGTACATTCGCATTTAGACGCATGCCATTTAGTTTATGTAATGCACCTGCTACATTTTAAAGATGTATGATATCTATTTTTACTGATATGGTTGAATAATACTAGGAAGTCTTTATGGATGATTTTTCAGTATTCAAAGATACATATGATGATTGTCTAGCCAATCTAGCCAAGGTACTAAGGTGATGCAAAGAAACAAACCTCGTACTCAACTGGGAAAAGTGTTATTTCATGGTACGAAAAGGTATTATTCTAGGGCATCGGATAACGAGACATGGAATCGAGGTAGATAAAGCAAATGTAGACACTATTGAGAAACTCCTACCTCCAACATCTGTAAAAAGAGTTAGGAGCTTTTTGGGCCACGCCAATTTCTATCGAAGATTTATCAAGGACTTCTCTAAAATTGCTAAACCCTTATGCAAATTATTGGAGAAGGACACAACATTCAAATTTGATGAGAAGTGCTTAAGAGCTTTCAAAGATTTGAAGAGTCAGTTAGTTTCGGCACCCATAATCGTCACATCGGACTGGGATTTTCCATTTGAATTGATGTGTGACGCAAGTGACTTTGCAATAGATGCTGTCATGGGCTAGCGAAGGAACAAAGTTTTTCATCCCATCTACTACACGAGTCAGACTCTGACAGGAGCTCAACTGAATTATACGATAACAAAGAAAGTGTTACTCGCTATTGTGTTTGCTTTTGACAAGTTTCAATCTTATCTTGTAGGTACCAAAGTGACTGTCTATATAGACCACTTGGCAATTAAGTATTTACTTGCCATGAAAGACACTAAGCCGAGACTGATCTAATGGGTACTTCTACTTTAAGAGTTCGATCTAGAAATTCAAGATCGAAAGGGAGTAGAAAACCAAGTAGCAGACCACTTGTCCAGATTGGAGCCGCAAGAAGTGAATTCTCCACTTATAGCCATTCAAGTGACATTTTTAGATGAACTCATACTGAAGGTAAATCATGTTCATAATACCCCTTGGTTTGCTGATATTGCTAACTATTTAGCTTGTGGTTTGATGCCGATTGATAAGACGTATCATCAAAAGAAAAAGTTTCTTTATGATGTGAAGTACTATTTTTGGGAAGAACCATACTTGTTTAAAAAGTGTGCAGATCAAATGATTAGGAGATGTGTGGCAGAAGATAAAGTACATAAGATTCTATATCATTGCCACTCAGCTCTGAGTGGGGGACACTTTGAAGGTACACATACTGCGGCCGAAGTATTGCAAGCCAGATTCTTTTGGCCAACACTATTTAAAGATGCGTATGCTTACATAATGTGTTGTGATCGATGTCAAAGGGTTGGAAACATCACAAACAAAAATGAGATGCCTTGAACAAACATCATTGAGGTAGAATTATTTGATGTTTGGGGTATTGACTTTCTCGGTCCTTTCCCTCCGTCTTTTGGTCACAAGTACATATTGGTAGCGGTAGACTACCTGTCTAATTGGGTTGAGGCTGAGGCATATCTGACGAATGATGCTAAGGTTGTGATAAAATTTTTGCAGAAGCATGTGTTCACAAGGTTTGGAACCCCAAGAGCCATCATCGGTGATGAAAGGTCCCATTTTGTGGAGAAGTGGTTGAAATGGTTACTCAACAAGCATGGAGTGAAGCACAAGGTTGCCACAACTTACCATCCGCAGACAAATGGGCAAGCTGAATTGGAAAATAAATAGATCAAAGGCATACTCGAGAAGGTAGTTTGCCTGAACCGACGAGATTGGTCCAAAAGACTGGATGATGCTTTATAGGCCTACAGGATAGCATACAAGACACCTTTAGGGATGTCACCCTATAGGCTGGTCTTTGGGAAAGCCTGTCATCTTTCTTTGGAGTTAGAACAAAAAGCTTACTGGGCTCTCCAACAACTCAACTTGGATCTTAAGCTTGCTAAAGAGAAACGGATGCTCTAACTCAATGAGTTAGAAGAGTTTCGAATGTTCTCATACGAGAATGCCAAAATTACTCAAGGAAAGACTTAAGAGATGGCATGACGAACACATTCGGGTTCGAGAATTTGAAGTAGATCAGCAAGTCTTATTATTCAATCCCAGATTAGAATTATTTGATGTTTGGGGTATTGACTTTCTCGGTCCTTTCCCTCCGTCTTTTGGTCACAAGTACATCTTGAACAAACATCATTGAGGTAGAATTATTTGATGTTTGGGGTATTGACTTTCTCGGTCCTTTCCCTCCGTCTTTTGGTCACAAGTACATATTGGTAGCAGTAGACTACCTGTCTAATTGGGTTGAGGCTGAGGCATATCTGACGAATGATGCTAAGGTTGTGATAAAATTTTTGCAGAAGCATGTGTTCACAAGGTTTGGAACCCCAAGAGCCATCATCGGTGATGAAAGGTCCCATTTTGTGGAGAAGTGGTTGAAATGGTTACTCAACAAGCATGGGGTGAAGCACAAGGTTGCCACAACTTACCATCCGCAGACAAATGGGCAAGCTGAATTGGAAACTAAATAGATCAAAGGCATAGTCGAGAAGGTAGTTTGCCTGAACTGATGAGATTGGTCCAAAAGACTGGATGATGCTTTATAGGCCTACAGGATAGCATACAAGACACCTTTAGGGATGTCACCCTATAGGCTGGTCTTTGGGAAAGCCTGTCATCTTCCTTTGGAGTTAGAACAAAAAGCTTACTGGGCTCTCCAACAACTCAACTTGGATCTTAAGCTTGCTAAAGAGAAACGGATGCTCTAACTCAATGAGTTAGAAGAGTTTCGAATGTTCTCATACGAGAATGCCAAAATTACTCAAGGAAAGACTTAAGAGATGGCATGACGAACACATTCGGGTTCGAGAATTTGAAGTAGATCAGCAAGTCTTGTTATTCAATCCCAGATTAGGGTTCTTACCAGGTAAGTTAAAATCACATTGGTCTGACCCATTTACGATTCACCAAGTTTATCCAAATGGAGTTGTCAAATTTCAAAGTAAGGGAGGTAATTTTTGAGCCAATGCTCAGTGCTTAAAACATTACTGGGGAGATAAAATTGAATGGGATCAAATCTCGTTCATTTTATCGGATATTTAATTTTTCTTTTTTTATTATAAAATGATTTAGGGTATATTTTCGAGATTAGATTGTTTAAATAAATTCTGTCTAAGAGATTGGAACTTAAGCGGGACCGCTTGTGACCCCTCCAATCTTTCCTAGGAATTGATTTTAACATAATCTTTCAAGAAAATATTCCCTAAATGGCAAAATAAATTTTTAATTTTTCAAATAAAAGGGTCAATTTTGATCCAAGTTTTAAATTGCAACTCAATTTCAAATTTTCTTTAAGTCTAGGTACTTAGTTGAATTATTTTCAAAATTTGGTTGCTCTTTTTGTAAATACTAAAAATTAGATGTCTCTTCTTGTAAATATTTTCCAAAGGCATCTAGAATAAATGTTTTAAGTTTAATTTAATAAATAAGGTGATAATCATTAATATATAATTATATCTATTATAATATATATTAATTATTATCAACTTTGCATAGAATTAGGATTAGTTTAAATTTGATCATATTTTATTTAATAAGTGTATATTTTTAATAAATTAATAGCAAATAATAATGTAATATCCATTATATTAATTATTAATTTTTGTTAACTCTATGTAGAATTAGAACTTGGAATATCTTAATTATTATTTTGCTCTAAGAATTCTAATTAAATTCCTACTCCTTTCACTATAAATTTCACCCACCTTTGCCACTATTTTCACTCATCCCTCCATCAATCCTAGCATCCAAAATCCACCAAGCACCAAATCACCTAGTGCCAAATTCTCTAGCCACAACACCGCCCAACTTCGCACATCACCCTCATGCCTAGCAGCAACCCCATTCAGCCAGCAGCTCAGGCACGCACCTAGTAGCCCCCACGCACACTGTGCGCGCCAGCAACTCGTTAGGTTTGCTTGACAAACCTGCTTGCTGCCTACTTCCCCACATCTGCGCGACACACACATGCCCTACTGTTGGCGCAAGGATCCACCCAACAGTGCCGCCCGCTGCCCGCGCATTTGCTCGCACCAACGCCCTTTTCCTATCGCACCACACCATCAAGACACCCTACAACCATCCGTAAGCCAACCCCTTTTGCTTTATATTTTTTTATTTGAGTTCTTAATTTTTATAAAAAAGTGGTAGGACAAAATTTTCTTTGAAAATTTTATTTTATTTAATTATTTAATTTTCCAATTTATTGAATTATTAATATTTTATACTAATTAAATTTTTGAAAAAATATTTGTTTCCATCTCATGTTCAGATTAATCATGCCTTGCAAGAGAACTCTAACACCCCAAAAATCTCTTATGTATTTATTTTCGTATGTTTGTGACACAACTATGTATCTGCTTCAATGGTTATGTATTCTAGGTGTGTGTGAGGTCCCAAGTTCAAGCCTTAGCTTAGGTAAATTTTTGTTTTTAAATGAATAAACCCTTATCTCTAATTAGTAGACTTATAAATAAATGTTGGTAAAATATGTCAGAATGGGCCTGCTGGTCTAGTGGTTAGGTGGAGTGTTAAGTGGCTGGAGGTTTGAGGTTCTAATCTCTGTGCGATCAAGGGGATTTACTTTTACTGCTTGAGCCGTATAAGTGTTGTAGTCTGACCAAAATTCTGAGAGTGTAGGGATGTTGTGACCGATTTTTAGGAGGATAATGAGGGGGTTCTTTGGTAGTTGTAGGATTGGTAGAGGAAAATAAGGAATTTGAGGTATAGTGGGAAGTGGATGGCTTGTGGAGGGATAGTAGGAGAGTTTTTAGGAGTGAATTAGGGGAGTTTGAGGATTATCCAAATCTGATTTCATTTCTTTTTGCTATTTCGAAAATCCTCAAAGTGTTCCTCTTTCTTCTAACGGCTATTCTACCTTCTCTTTGCCGAAATATTGTGATTTTCTTTCTTTTTGATCTTTATTTGCTTTCTTCCCCACCTTGCTGCCGAATTTTTGTTCTTCTTGCACCACTCTCCCTTTCGTTCTCTCTATTCATATAGTTCTTTGGCGCAACACTAAGTATTGAACATGCGGTAAGTCCAATTTTGGTTTTGGCTTTTGTTTCTCTCAACTTTCGGTCGAGTATTCTTAATTCTTTGGTGTCGATTTTTGCTATTTGAATTTCTGCTGATTGTTTTCCCCCTCTTTGTCTTTTGTTCTTCTTTTGTACTTTGCAGCTGAAATTCCCCACTTGCTGCCGTTTTCTTCTCCTTTACTCCTGAGTCCATTTCGTTCTTCTCTTTTGTGCAAACGTTAGCCACTCGTACGGTAAGTGGTAAATTGTTAACATTGTTCTGATTGAATAATTTTTGGTAAACTAACTATGGGGTTCTGGCAGTAGCATATCGTGTGGATTGAAGCCCCCTTCGTACTATTTCTTAGCAAGTCGATTGGAAACCTTGCAATAAATGTTCATTTCTTTATAGATGAGACCATTGGTTTCAGGATTTGTTGTTTAATCGTAAAGAAAGATTGATTATGGTGTGGGATTGGTCAATTGTAGGTATTGAATGCTCAAGAGGGCTGAAGTATCGAAAACACTATAGGTATGTAACCGTAACACTGTAAACGAGAATCGATAAAAAGCCAAAAAGTGAGGCTGTCGACGCCACACAAGCATGTGGCCGTTCATGTGGTAGGCCCTGTGATCGAACACGGGCGTGTGATCAATGAGGCTAGCCATGTGTGATACACGGGTGTGTAGGCCCATACGAGTGAACCACATGGGCGCGTTGGATTTTTGGGCCAGGCCGTGTGATCTACACGCCAAGGCCAATTTGGGCTATGTGGGCCACACAGGCGTGTGGGCCCACAAAGGCGAACAACATGGGCTTGTAGGCCTATTTTCACTGTTTTATTGCTAAGGTTGCACGGGTTGCCCGAGTCGACTGTGCACCTACTGTAGGGTCGGTAAGCTTACCTAGACCCGTAATTGATTGAAATGATTGTATGACTGATATGATTAAGCATGATGATGTCCTACTGGTTGATACTGTATGCCCTATTTCGTGGGGGGAAATACAATGTTCGAAAGAAGTGTACTAAATGGCCTCGAGCCTAATTTACTGGTAGCTCAGCTGCAAACTACTGTTTAGTGCCATATCCGGTACTTTTTGAAGTGTAGGGATGGGTGGTTTGATTATATCCCCACATGGAGTGTAGGGTTGGACAGAGTTGGAGTGTAAAGGCTAGCTGGGTAGGATTTGATACTGCATAACTGTTACTGTACTGAATATTGATACTGTAATGGGCTTAGGCCTAGACAATGATTACATTTTGACTGCTTATTTATGTGGGCAGTACACACTGAGTTTACATAAACTCACCCCTTCTATTTAATCTGTATAGGTAATCCCCAGAAATAGGCGGGTCAGTGCGACGGAGGACTTAGTGGTGGCCACACATTTTCTGTTACACTGTTTATTAACTATTGGTGATTTTACTTTTAATTGGGATTATTTTGCTATAATATGGCCTCTATGGATTTTTATTTAACTTGAGATTTGCATTTTTGGTTTATTACTACTAACAGTAGGAAAGGACATGTGTTTTTTGAAAAAAAAAGATGTTTTATTAAAAATACCACAAATACGCAATCTATTTTAAATTGAATAAACCTTTTGAAAACACTCGACTGATTAAATAACTCGAGATTAGAAGTAATAGGTAATAATACAAAGTTTCTAAATTAAATTTAGTTTTAGGCAAAGTTACAATTTTCAAATATACTACCATGTGACATCGCCTAATCCGACCATAACGTCCAGACTGGGTTTGAGGTGTTACAAGAACTCATGCCTCCGCCCAAATTGACGATCACAAAATAAATTCCACTGTGAAGAAGCCAAAGCGAGATACGAAAGTGTTTTCAAGAATCAGTAGATGTACCCAGAAAAAGGCTTTACACTGAAAGAAAGCAACTATATTGATTTCATGGCGCGTATTCGGAAAATTGCTGAAGCTCTCAATTGAGAGTTATTTTGTGAGAAAAGACCTAGTTCAGATGAGGAGTTAGTTCGTTAATTTTATGTGAATTTGACCTCAAGCGAATTGACAAAAGTTTTTGTTCACAGAATCAAGGTACCAATAACCTTAAACGCTATTAATGAATTCTTTAAATTACCTAATTTCGAAGACGACAAATATTCTTCCTTGATGAGCAATATTGAGTCTGAAAATCTGCAAGAAATTCTCGAGGAACTTACAGTTCCAGGTTCTTAGTGGACTACGTCAAAGAAAGGAATTCACACTTGTCGTAGAAAATATTTGACACCACTAACGAAGATTGGGACCTCTATTGAATAGTTGGAGACTCTATTCTACAGTAACAAGTTGGAGAAAGCGAGGATTTTGAAGAAGAAGAAGAAGATCCCACAGAGATCGAACCAAGGTAGTCAGCTGAAATCCCTAATAAGGCAGAACCAATGGAACCAGTAACCGAACCTGACGTCGCAATTTCAATGTTTAGGACTCAATCGCCTCACCCAGATCTTTGAGATGAGCTTTCAAAGTTGATGGACATCATGCAACATATGTAGTAGCAGCAACAAGCTTACTGGAGATATTAAGAAATACGGGATGACTCAATGAGAAGCACTCTTACGAAAATATACAATGACCCATTTATTTTTGTGTCTAAGTTTCCAGATTTCATATTTGAACCATGGTGTCAAGTATCGAAGAGAGAGCAAAGTGATTCATGCAAAAACAAAGACGATAGAGCAAAAGATGAGTTAAATTCGGAGGAATCTGCAAATAAATAAAAAGGGAGGATATTGACTTTATTTTATTTTTGTTCTTAGGTTATCTAATAGGATTAGGTTTTATGAGGAATTCTTATTTTCACATAATAAAACAAGAGGTGGAAATCATAAATAAAAATGAACAAGTTGTAAAGTACAAAGTGTGGCAATAGATATATACATGTCTAGGATTGGATCTAAAGAGAGCTTGGAACTTAAGCAGTCAAATTGACTCACCTCCTCTTTTCTAGAATACTACCTGGTGTATAGTATCTATTCACTTTTAACAATGAGGACATTGTTCATCTTAAGTAGGGGGACCGAAAAATAGAAATTATTTCCTCTCAGAATAAAATTTTCTTTTAATTATGATTAGGATATATTTTGTTCAAAAATTTGAAATTTTGTTAAGTATGCTAAACTTCAGTATGAAAAAAATTCTATTATTTCAATAATTGTTATGTTGGTTGAATTATGACATATATGTACTCTTAATAAAACATGCAAATCATACCATAAAATTTTTAGTTCCTTAAGAAAGTTAGGCATGCATGAAAGTTTAAGTCTCTAGAATTGACTTAGTAGTTTCTTGAGGTGAAATCCTAGGAAGCATGGAATGTTGAAAATGATTTAAACAACTTTTGTTTGGATCGTTTGAGCCTTTCAAGCCTACCTTGATGAATTTTTATCCTTTGAAACCCAACTTTGAGACTATATGGCCTAATTTTATTTAAACCTTTGTAATATTTAGCCATCACTTTTCTCTCAATTATCTTTAAATTGTCCCAAACACTAGACTCAGTACTATTTAGAATATTCTTTGAAACAAGTTTGGGGGAGTTGAAATGAAGTATCAAATGCTCAAAAAATTGTAATACATATAACAAAATGCTAATGAAATAAATAAAAAATATAAAAAAGGAAAAAAAAAAAAGAGCATATGTACTCGAAAGAAATAGATGTATAAAAAAGCATGTGAAAGCGAAATAAGTTGTTGTATTGAAGTTAATTATTTCGAAGGTCCGATTCAAGCTGAGTCTAGAGTTTTTAGCCTAAATTTATCTATCTTTTACCTACCCCTAGCCTAGCCACATTACAACCTATTTAAAAGACCTATTGATTCAAGTTTCCGTGCAACCTACATTAGTGGATAGAAATTGCTATGTTCAACATATAAAGGCATAAATTAAACTTAATGATTGCAGCTTAATCTTAAATAAGGGAATAAAATCAAAGTGGTAAGGATTTACATGTTTTTATTGAGAAAGCATTTAGTCTATTTTTGCTATCATAATAGTTGTTGAGATTAATTTGAATTATATGTATACTTAAGTAGCATAATTATCAAATTTCTTGTTTTTGAGCATATGTATACTAAAACCATAATTTTGGAAAGAATGTTGTTTTGAAGAAATTTTTCAAAGGTGTTTCCTGAGAAATTGTTTTCAAATTTGTGCATTACTCAGGACGAGAAAAGAATTAAGTTTGGGGGTGTGGAAACATGAAAATATACACACTTTTTCATGCCGTTTTTAACTCAAATTCATGTAGTTTCGATAAAATTCTTGTCGAAAAATATATAATTATTATAAAATAATTAAATTACACTAAAATTATGAAAATGTTGAATTTTAATTAATTTTATATCAAATTATGATTAATTTTGTTTATTTTCGACAAATTTGCACAAAGGGAGAAAAATGGCTTAGCAGACACTACTAAAACTGCAAAACCGAGAAGCAATTTTGAAGCATCAAGGCGACTTAATTTTTTAGCCTAAGACGGTCAAATTATCTGTATTAATTCATTGTATAATTAATTTTAATTTTAATCCAATTTAATTTGGGTTAAATAAATTATTGTTAATTAACTATGAAAAGGGGCCCAGTTGAGCTGAACTGAGAAAATCGATCCAAACGAGCATGGGGAAGCCCAAAATCGTCCCCCATGCTGACCCAATCAGCTTTCTTGGCTGATTATTTGGCTTGCAAAATGGCCCTTGAAGACTCCTTCAAATTGCATTGAAATCCCTCCACTATTTATGCCTTTCTAGATTTGCCCCTAGCTTAAAATAGTATGTTTGAAATCTTCAAACATGCCACATGTGTCGTAGGCCATGGGGGGAGTCCTTGGCTAATGCTTTTGGCTATTTTTAGAAGCTTTCTCAACCTATAAATACCCCACTTGGCTGCTCACTTCAAACTCATCTCAACCTTTCTCATCTCTTCATTTCTCTCTCATTTTTCTCTTTTCATTTCCTTCTATTGTTCTTCATTTTCTTCCCCATTCCCTTGCTGATTTCACCTCTTGAAAAAGATTCATTCAACCACCATTTGGAGCAGCATTCAAGTGTTTGTAGAAGCCTCAGTTCAACAAGAATAAGTAGAGAAGGAGGAGCAAAGCAAACTAGTCAAGCCTCAGAGAAACACTAGATTTGATTCTTGTTCCTTATCCTTTTAATTTTATTGTTGTTGTTATGAACATGTCTACGAATATTTGTGATGTTGATATGTTTAATTTAATTAATATGACTTAAATTTAATTCGTGTTAGGTTGATTGCATTTCAGCTACTTGAGTTATTAAAATTGTGTTTGTGTTGTTATAGACCTCGGTAAGATGTTTGATTAAGTAAAACCATGACTAAGTTATTCATTAAAATTGTAAGATAACTAATGAATTAATTATTTAAATGGACTAAAATTGTAATTAATTGACACAATACTTAATCAGTGCATGTTTAATTACCTAAAGTAGCTGAGGGTTAAATTAGCAACGGTATCTAACGATACATTAGCCTTGCATAACTTGCAAGATTGTTGTGATTAAACTTTTTCAAGGTAGAAATATATTGTTACCTCACGTAATCTTTTATGTGCTTATGAGATTGAATTAATTGTTTGAATTGGCATAGAGATATGTACAAAAGATTATTTTAATTTCATAAGTATGTATGTGCATTAACACATTTGTCTATTAAAGTTTGTTTAATCAGTTGAATTGTCATAGAGATATGGTCAAGAGATAAATAGATTTTGGTAGGTAAGTATGTTCATAAGTTAGAAAATTACCGAGTTGCCATGAATTTATTCGTAACAACATGAACATGATTTTAATAATTTCAAGTTAAGAAATGTAATTAATTCTAACACAATTATGTCATCTTGATTAAAATCATCTTTTGAAATTGTGCATTGGAACTTTTATTTTATTTTTATTTATTTTGCTTTGTTAAAATCCTAGTTTTTAATCACTTCTTCAAATCAAAATATTTTTCTCCAGCAAAGCGTTTTTAAAATTGCATTCATAAATAATTCTTTCATAGTCCCTATGGGTACGGTAACTCGACATTTACTTGTCACTTTATTACTTGTTGTGATTGTCTACACTTTCTCATTTCCATTATTCCACCGTGTGCCTCACATGGTTGAGATACACGTCTGTGTCTCAGGCTATGTAACCTTCGAACTAAGGACACACGGCTGTGTCCCAGCCCGTGTCCTCCCTCATGTAATTCTCTGAGTAGGTTTACATAGACGTGTCACTCGCCCGTGTGCCAGGCCATGTAACTGTTTGAGTTGCCCCACACGCCCGTGTGTTAGGTCATGTGCTAGGCCATGTAACTCACTGGCTTGCATACAAAGGAACTCTTAGATGACACACGGTCCTGCCGCCAAGCCATGTGCCATATACGACTATGACAGCCCTAATTTGACCCTAGTCGGGAAGTGGTTTCGGGACCACAAAATCGAGTCACAAAAATAATTAAATGTTATATTCTATGCTTATTATATGTGAAAGTGCATGTGTGAAAGTATCGTGTCTTAATTTTGTCATTTGAATGTGGAATTTATTAAAAAGGACTTATGTGAGAAACTTTGAAATTGTGATAGGTTGAAGTGTAGTGGCCAAATATTGCATGGCTTAAAATATAGGGATTTGCATGTCAAATTCCCCATTTTTAAGTAAGTGGTCGGCTATGATGATGGTTAAATAACCATATATACATTATATATTAATATTGTAATAGTTAATGGCTTAAATTATGAAATAAAAAAATTAACTAAAATAAGAAAAATGATAAAAAAGAAAAACAAAATGTTTTGTTCATCTTCTTCCTTAGCTTAGCCGAATCTTAAAGAAAGAAAAGGGAGATAAGCCATTCGGTCACCTTTAAGCTTGAATTAAGGTAAGTAATTCATGTTAGTTCTTGAAATTTTAGCATATTTTAAGCTAGTTACTAAGTCCCTTACTTAGCCCATGTCAAAATTTTGAATTGTGTGGTGATATGAGTAATCGGCCATGGAAGAATTTGAGGGGAATGGTTGTTGTCTTTAGGTTTTAAATGAGTAATTGTGGATGGGTGAAGTTTTAGCTAGTTAAATGTTCATATAGGTGATTTAGATGATAGAGAAAATCGGCTTGTGTGTATGTGTGGTTGCCGAATGTGAATTTAGATAACATTTGAGTAATGTTTGCGTTTTAAAATGATAGAATGGAGATTTAAGCTTGATAAAATTTTTTTGTAAAGAATGAATGAAAGAATATGTGTATTCGGCTATGGATGCTTTGAATGAGATATGCACAATTATAAGTTAGATTTAAGGTTTGTTAAATTATTATTGTCATCGCCGAATGTGTGTATAGTTAAAGAAAATTTGTTAAAGTGCTTAGTTAATTGATATTAGGTTAATGGTGTGCATAAATTATTTAAAATATAAACTTTGTATGAGTATTAAAGGTTGTATATGAATTCGGCCTTGGGAGAAATTTTAGTATAAAATGCTTGAATGTTAAATAGGTTATTGCTTCAATGACCGAATGTGTCAAAGGCTAATGCATGGACTAATTGATCAATATGTGTCAAGGGAACGTGAATAAATATCTATTTGATGAACTATATATTCAGCTATATGGGTGAGATATGTATATGAAAATATAATGAGCCATATGAGTTTTGTGTTTGTGTATGTGAGCTAGATATACAATGAATATTCGACTTTGAAGTTTAAAGGTTAAATCATAGGAACTTTGGTGATATACATATTCGGTCATTAGGGTTATATGTACTTTGGCTATGTGGGTTATGTGTTAAGGTAAGTTACTTATTTGATATGCATATTCGGTCATAAAGGTGTACATAAGGAAATGTTAAATAAATTGTATTAAATTGCTTAATGTGATTAAAAATGTGTATGACCATTTTGTATTTGAGCTAAAAGTAGCTATATGACCTATTAAATTTCTTGTCATATTCAGCCATAAGCTAGCATGATGGGACTTTAATAAGTTAAATTTTTGTTTGAATTAGCTCAAGAGCATAGAGAACCAAGGTTGGACAGGGTAAAAGAGAAAGTAGTTGAATAGCCGATCCGAGACTGTTCAAAAATATTCGAGGTAAGTTTTAAGTAGTTAAATATAAATAATATTCGATAATGACATGACATATTATGAGAATTAAGTATCACTTAAATATATGTATATGGCCGAATGGCAATTATAATGGAAGTAAAATGTGATATGCTTTTATGATCAAATGATAAGTGTTAGATGAATATCAGTGGGATATTATGAGTAAACTATCAAATGATAAGTGTGAATGATGAAATGAAATAAAAGTGAATAAAATGTAGGATGATATATTTGAATGATGCTTGTACCAAATTTGGTGTGATTGTGTTATATGAAACTTGTTGATTTGAATATCGTACAGTACTATTCGGGCCTTTGAGCCTAGCAGGCTATAATGCCGGTGAGATACTATTCGGGCCTTTGAGCCTAGCAGGCTATAATGCCTGTGAGATACTATTCGGGCCTTTGAGCCTAGCAGGCTATAATGCCGGTGAAATGATATCGGGCTTCGAGCCTAGCAGGCGAAATGACGGTGAATGAATTCGGGCTTAAAACCTAGCAGGCTAAATGCTGGTGATTTGATAAAAGTCTAAGACTAAGATACCTCGTGTGAGAACGATAAATGAATACATTCAATACGTTTAGTTGGCCAGGTACGTATTATGTACTTATATGTGAGTTTGATTTGAATTGAATCATAAGTGTACAATGTGATACATATGTGAATAAAAGTTATAACTATATCTATGATCATGATACATTCGGTCAAGGTGTGAAAGTCTGTGAAAGTATTTGATTTATTTATGATATATGAATTCAGATTAAGTGAATAAGAATGTTAAATATGCATTATGTGCTTGTATATATTCGGCCAAATGACAATATACCTAGAAAATGGCCTCTTGAGAAATTGAATGATCGAAGTATAATTGAATTTATTTGTTTGCATTGCTTGAAACTTACTAAGCTTATGAAAGCTTACTCTGTTTGTTACGTTTCTCTGTTTTATAGATTGTTGACTCCAGTCACCTGCTCGGGAGGGGATCGTCAGCAACTTGTCACACTATCTATCATTTTGGTACTACTATGTTTTAGAGCTAGTATGGCATGTATATAATAAACTTAAGTGAATGATATTTTGAGATGTTGTTGTATATAAGCCATGTGAATATGGCAACTTTTGAATGTCGGTATAAGTCTAAATTTCTATCTTTGATTGTGTTTGGCTATGCATATAATTTCTAATGAACTTATGTAAATGTGAATGTACAAATGTAGTGTTTTGGATTAGTAACTCTTCATAACCCACTCCGGCGATGGATATGGATTATAGGGGTGTTACAATGGCTGAGTCACAAGCCCGTGTCTCAGGCCATATGGACCTAAAATTCACCTAGAATCAAACCAATTCACTACCATATCACGCATAACTTCTTAAACCAATCATGCATACATAAAAGGGACTAGAACATCACCTAAACATGCCTCAAAGTACCATTTCAAAGTTCTAACAGAACTAACCAATATGTCATACAATGGCACCTCAATCAGCAACCAAATATTACCTATCTAAACATGTCATTTATACCATAATTCAATCATCAATTACTAGTTCAACATTAACCAAAATATGCTACAAACATATCCATTAACATATCATCTTGAACATACCATTTGTACCAATCAAACATGCATAGTAGCATAACCAAACTGACACAATTTGACAAAGTATCACATGATATCAAAGCAAGATAACATCCATAACTTATACAAGCCAATCCACCAACTAAACATTCATCACAATGACATTACAATTCAACCTATACATGCCATTATAACCTAAGTTAATGCAATTATACATAACTCATTTGAATGAACCATATGATAAGTCATTTTCCATATGAAAATACATTATCTGATTCATACATCCTTTCCATGAGCATATGCATAATTCCATTTGAAAGATTACCATTTTAATCCATTTTCTTTCCCATTGAACCATCTAGAATTTCATTGGATACTCGGGAAAGCTCACACAAAGTGTGCTTAAACATATAACCGTAACCTTTCCTTTACATCATTGCTCACACGAGCTGTGAAATGGGCCCGCTCACAAGAGCTGTGGGTTAGAATGTAAGCTACACGATGTTGCTCACACGAGCTATAGAGTATCTGGAACAAATGCATGATCTCAACCATCGAAAGGACATTCAAGACTAGCACCAAAAACATGAAATCCCTAATGACATGTCATTTGTATCCTACGAATTCCTATTGTTCAACCAGGACTCAATAACTGCCATAACATTGATTTGGATATATATCATTCAATTAAATTTATGAATAAACAATAACATACATTTGAATAACATGAATATAATAACCGTTAATATGAACTTACCTCGACAACTAGGGGCGTAAAAGTTAAAACGAGCTAATCTGAATCTTTTACTTTGCCTCGATCTAGATTTGTACATGGTCTATCTTGATCTAAATAGACAAATTTCAATCTATTTAATATCTCTAGTATTCAATTTAGTCCACATTTCATATTTATGCAAAATTATTATTTTACCCCTAACATTTCAACTTTTCACAATTTAGTCCTTGTGCTCATAAATTGAAATTTAAGCATTTTAATCCCTCTCATAGGCTAACTGAATTCTTTAGAGACTTAAACAGACCGAAATGATTTATCATTTCACAAATTTAACATGAAATTTTACAATTTTTACAAATCAATCCCTAAATGCAAATTTCTTCAAAAATCATTGTACAAAACTTGTTTATTTATCAACAAGGATTCATAATATATCATTAAACATCAAAAACCATTAAAGAATGTTCATGGCATAACCCTCAACCTTTGACAGTTTCTCAAATTGATCCTTGAGCTAGCTAGATTAAGCTAAAACGACCTCAAAAACATAAAAATCATTAAAAACATGGTTGACACACTTACATGCAATCAACACAAGCTTTATCAAACCAAGCTCGTATCCATGGAGTTTCTTCTTATTTAAAATTAGTTAGGGCAACAAAATAAGGTTGATATCATTTTTCTTTTCTTTTGTTTTAACCTTATTTACCTCATTACCATTTTAACTATTAAAAACTTTAATAATTTCATTAAAACCATGTCCATAAACATCCAATATAACCTCAATTGGTCTATTTTCCATCCAAGTCCTTTACTTTAAGGTTTCATAGCCATTTGACCCTTTTAACTAATGGAACTCTACTTTTACACTTTTTATGATTTAGTCCTTTTCACTTAATTAGTCGTGCAAACATCAAAATTTCTTAACGAAATTTTGATACGACCTTACTAACATCTCATTAACATTAAAATAATAATAAAATAATAATTTACTCATCGTATTTGTGGCCCCGAAACCTGTTTGGACTAGGTAAATTTTGAAGACAAAATTTATTTGAGGGAGAGTCGAGTTGTCACCCCCCATATTTATTTATTTTTATTTGTTAATTCATGTCAACAATTTAATGTGGCCTAGTGGTTAAGTGTGTAATTAATTTCCTTAAGGTCCCATGTTGAAGCCCCCACACTATCACCTTTTTTAATTAATTTTTTTCAAAACTTTTGTATGGGTCAACACTCATTGTCATCCACCCTTTCTTTCCATGCAAGGGAAGATTTCTTTCCCTGTTTGTGAGTCAACCTTCCTTCCGCAGCCCCCTTTTCACTCACATGACCCCCTTTCCATGCCATATCCCCTCAAGATGCCGTTTTACCTCCATTACCAAAGCTTGTGTTGTCCAATGCACTTAAACAAGGCTAAATCTTCTTCTTCTTCTTTTTCATTTTACTTTCTTCCTCTTTCTTTTGCCGCCCTCCTCCTTCCCTCACTTTTTCTTCCATTTTACCACCTAAATCACCCATTTTCATTATTTTTCTTCCACCTCACCACCACTTGAAGCCAATTGAACCACCACAACACCACTACTAGACCTCTATCACCACCATCGCCATCGCGTTGTCGTACCCCCGTTGTCCTCTACCTTTTTTCTCTATTTTATTTCTTTACTCCTCTATTTCAAAATCATTTTTCCATATGTACAAACCTTATATTCTAATTTTTCTAAAAGGATTTATTGACAACCTTTCTAAATCATCTTTTATTTTATTTGTAGTTGAGAATCCTCCTCTCTAAACAAATCGTTACTGGAATCGTTGATCCTCTTTTTTCTCTCGATACTATGTAAGTATTAGTAAATCCATCGATCCCAATTATTTCTTTTTATCTCGATTAAGATGATTCTAATAATGGTATTTGTTGTGCAAACATGAAGTGTTTATTGAAATTCCCATATCCATACTCCATGCTTTAAAAGCATACGTTATTTGGGCAATCGATTAAGTAAGTGATCTCACTTAATCACCATTATGAAATCCTTTATAAAAATTTCAATATACTGACATGTTATTCATTTTATTAAATCTACGAATTCAAGGATTGATCTATGCCCTTATAGTTGGAAATAGAATCATTATCATCAGAACTTACAAATCCAAGTGTGGGTTAAATCTGCTTAAATTCTGTAAATAATTGTTAATTAAAAAAATATGTTTTATGATAAAAATTTGTCTAAGAAAGTCTAAAATGTGAATATATTGGAAACACACCATGAATTCAACCGGATTGATAAATCCGTTAAAATGAAGGATTTCAAAGTAAGTGATTATGAACTTTTGGATCTATGTTAATACGAATGTGTTTGTGAGCTTTTCTATTAAATGAGATGTTATATGATTTCCTGATACTCATGTGTTGTGACATATGAGATAATCTGATATACATTAAAAATAAACATGCCATTTTTCAGTTGATAATTTGATTTGCATGTTAAACATGCTATTGTACAAATTCATAATTAAAAAATGATTCACATGATTAAGCATGCCACTATATTGATTTTGATTCGCATGTTAAGCATGCCATTGTGTTAAATCATAAAGAGATGTGATTCACATGTAAAACATGCCTATTGAAAATTTTGTTCTGTATGCCATGTCAAATGCATGGGGTTGGGATGTGATTGTAAGGAGGAAGATTATACTAGTTTAATAATTTGCATATTCTGGTGGTTTAACCACATTATCTGGCAGTATATCTACTATTCTACTGGCTTGAACACAATATTCTGTATCTGGCAACTTGATTGCATTATCTAGTGGCTTGTCCAAATTATTGGTGTGTTTTTGGATGGACGAGTTCTGAGGAACTCATTATGGTGTGTACTGGAGATGGGTAGGAAATATTTTTCTGAGATTTGCACAGTTTCTGAAAATGGGTTGCATCGACATCATCTTTATGCATACTGATAAATGTGATTATGTGATTATCTATTTTTGTATATGTGAATTATTATAATGTTGAGATTTTGTCCTTATTTCTCTTGTTTTGTAAATCTACCCACATTAGCCTTTAAAAACTCACCTATTTAAGTTTCTTACTTTTTCAGATAATAATCGAGGTTAGGACATAAGCTTATCTTACAGAGGTGGACTAGGATGTTTTTGAATAAATTGTTATATTTTATCGTTTGGTATTTTTGGACTGTTATTTATTATTTCAGATTGTGGCTTGGGAATTTTTATTTGGATTTTGGATGTTATTGCATGATTGGGTTTTAAAACTATAACTTAAGGTAGTTTATAAATATCGCAAGAAAAGCTAAAATTTTAAATCTAACGACAAACTCAACTCAATGAAAAGTCAAGGTGTTAAGCAAAGTCAAGAATTCATTTTTGAAAAGTCAAGCTATTTGCTCACTAAATTGATATTTTACAAGACATGTTTAAAATTACGATTTTAAAACAACAAATGCAATTTAGTTATCTTTTCTTATTTTCTGATGCAACATTTTGAAATATGATGTTTCTATAAATATTTGAAATTTGAGTTTTTTCTACGTTAATCAGTTTCTGATAATTTCTTTTCAAAAGAAAGTTTATAGACACTACTTGGTTTTCTTAAGCAAATTAAAATACCAATTTTAAATGATGACAATAGTCAAAATAAAATAATTTAATGATTTTCTACATCATCAACAATGCTAATGTGATCATCAAGATTCAGCCATAGCGTCTAGGCCAGGTTTAAGAGATTACAATATTTATGTATAATGAAACACAGGGTGTATTTCGAGGATCGTACCTAAGGGAGGATGTATTAAATCTATGGAAACTTCTTTACAATAATAAGTCTAAAAACTAGTAATTAAGTCCTATATTACGATAGATCATAAAAGAGATGAATAATATAAATTAAATAACTAAAATAAATAAGTAAGAAAATAAAAAATGACTAAACCGATAAAACCAATCAGAAAGATTAACTCATTTTAGAGATTGTAGTTTATTTAGAATTAGGGTTTTAGGGTGGATTAGCTATTAACTAACCATTTCTTACCTCCCACCTCTAATTGATTAATCAATTGGTTGACTATAACATCCTGCCCGACGTAATTCTTGTTGATGCTATATGTGGGCAGATTGTTGGCTAAGTATAGGCTAGCAGAGGTTGATTTATGAGCTATCTGTCTGTAATACCCCTAACCCGTCACTGGATAAGGGTTACGGAGCATTACCTTACAATTGGAAACAATTAAACATCATACCATTCAACATGTTAATAATATCTTATACCAAATTGAGCCCTCGAGGCCTTAAAAATAGCTTAGGAGCAACTCAGGACTAATTTGAAACAAATTGGGAAGTTTAGGAAAAAGTTGCAAAATTTGGAAACAGGGGTCACACAGCTGTGTTACATACCCGTGAGCCAGGCCGTGTGTTAGGCCATGTAACTCACTAACTTGAACCCAAAGAAATCCTCAAATGACACACGGTCGTGTTGCCAGGTCGTGTACCTCATACGGCTGAGTCACACGCCCGTGTCCCAAGCGGTGTGAACCTAAAATTTACCTAAAATCAAACCATTTCATGCAGAAACATTCAATCCAATCATGCACACTTTCAAGGGACCAAAAATTTCATCCAAGCATACATATAATTGCCATTTCCAAGACCCTAATTCAACTAACCAATATGCCATTCAAAGACACCACAATATACAAAAAAAACAACTACCAAAACATGTCAATATTGCACCATTTCATACATGATAACCTATTCCATTTAATTAGCAAAACATACCACTTATGGTCATTTTCAAACCATTATAAAAAGCCTTATAAACAAGCACAATAAGGTAACCAAAATGACATAATTTGACAAGGTATCAAATGGTACCAAACCAAAGTAACTTTCAAAACTTATGCATACCAAAACAACATTAACTCATTCATCAAAATATCATTTCAAATCACCCTATACATCTTTATATACATGCCACTACCCTAGGAGATACAAAAACTACCAACGAAGATGGATAGTGTGAGCCAGTTGATTGATCCTTCCAAAATTTAGCAATGATTATCTACAAAATAAATCCATAAGAACCAATAAGCTTACAAAGCTTAGTAAGGACATAGTATAACATTTAATCTAAATACAATTAAATACAATTCATATAGTATTTGATTTAGAGTTACTGGGGTATAAACAGGGGCACGAAAATGCATTCAGGGTATCGAAGTACAAACAGGGGCACATATGTTCAATTAGGGGTACTGAAGTACAAATAAGGGCAAGTATGTGCAATCAGAGGTATCGAAGTAAAAAAAGGGGGCACGTATATGTGCAATCAGGGGTATCGAAGTACAAAAATATGCACGTATATGTGCAATCAAGGTACCAAAGTATAAACAAAGGCACGTAAGTGCAATCAGGGGTACCAAAGTTGTAACACCCCTAACTCGTACTTGTCGCTGAATAGGGTTATGGAGCATTACCAGAGTTTATGTTTCAAAACTATCAAAAATTTTCAAACATTTAATTCATATCATCAATCATAGTAAAACCAATCAATAACATACATATTGTCCCTTATAGGAGTTCTCAAGGCCCTAAAAACATATTAGAAACAAGTCGAGACTAAATCGGAAACATATAAATTTTTTTAGAAAAAGATGAAAATTTTCAAAATTGCAGGGGTCACACAGTCGTGTGGCTAGGCTGTGTGGACACTCGAAGTAGGGACACACAGTCGTGTCCCAGCCCGTGTAACCCTCTGACTTGGGTCACACAGCCAGGCCATACGTTCGTGTCTTAGGTCGTGTAATTCTTGAAATGCAACCTTTAAAAAACCTACAGGGAACACACGGTCGTGTCGCCTAGTCTTTTGTTACACACGGTTGAGACACACGCTCGTGTCTCTGATTATGTGGACAAAAAATAGGCTATTTCTAAGCCATTCTTTCTCTCATTCATGCTCACACATATAACCAATTTACCACTTGTAATCAAGCATCCCTAAGTGCACCAAACCATACAACAACAAGCTATCTATATAGGTACATATTCGTAGAACCAATAGCTCAAAAAGCTCCTCAATCACAACAATTAAACATCTATAAATAAATGCTTAGTTTAGCCAAAACTTACCATTTTGTACACATATCAAATCGACACTCATATGTACCTAATTTACCATTTAACATTTAGCATCATAAGCCATAAATACCAACTACATTTTTAATACCAAAATGACCATGTTCAACTTTTATCATCTAAGCATCATAAGGACTATAAAGTCGTCCATCAAAAGGCCACATACATATATAAACATAGCTACCATTTCAATCACTCAAAATACCAAATTTACAAGCCAAAACATAATGGCTAAAACATCAACCAAAAACACCTATACATGTGCACATTTACCCAAATATAAATTAACTTGTTTCCATGCCAAAACATAACATAATTGTTAGATAATCACCATACCATATGAGATTCATGCCATATCTAGCTCAAAACCTTTCCAAAGCACACCATATCTTGACCATGTTGAGGCTAGTTCATCATATATCACTTTGACCATTCAAACATGCTTTAACACATTATCAAATTAACACATATCAACAAGGCACCAAATGTGCCAAGGCTACATCACCCAAAAATTCATATACATGCCAAACACATCAATTAACATTCAACTAATCATTAACCACAAGTTCACCTATACATGCCATTATAACCTTAGCCAAGACATCAAAATCTACCAATATAATCGTTGGATAATATGATGGATCTCCGATTAGCTTCTAGCCTGATCGAGCTTCCGATAATCTAAAAAGTAAGGAAAACCAACTACATAATCAATGAATGCTTAGTAAGCTCGTATAAACTTTAGTCATATCAATCCATTTCAAATATGAAATTTATAAATATCAAGAAGAATCCTATACTAATACCACAAGATTCATGAAATCATATTCAACAACTCATAAAGTGAGTAAATCCACAACGCCATATATAGATATCATCCCTAGCATAGTAGGATTTTAAATAACATTAAACCCTTTCAAATTGTCTTATTTTCATTTGCATTTCATTACTTTCCATTGCATTTGCTTTCTTTAACTTAAATAACAACATCAATGCAACACATTATTCCCTTTTTCATCATTTTACACTTCAAGTATGAACTTACTATTTCATTACCTTTCCACACCCGTTTCATATGCATAACACACATGTCATAAGCATATCATTCAACCATAGCCACAAGCAAGTGCATTTAAACATAACTTTTTTCGAATTAATCACATGACAAACCATTTCATAAGAAATTGCATAATTTAAACCTTACCACTCTTTCATGAACACAAGTATATTTCCATTTGAGCACTTACCATTTCAATGCAACTTATAAGTAAACATAAACCATTCAACCAATAGCTTGGCACGTGCCTAAGCATCAAGCAGCAACACATGCTAGCATACTTGAACATATTTTATATAAGTTCAACATTGATAACCTTTTATTCTCAACATATAACACTTGAGTTTTTTACTCATCTCAACGTACATAACTTCCATGTATCATCATATCAAAGATTTTCATTTATGTACATGTCATAATACATATCATTCTCTTATAGTTTCTTATCTAAATAATGCTCGTTGAACCATTTAGATTACCATTGGATACCCGGGATAGCTTACACATAGTGTGCTAACCTATGTAACTGTAATCTGCCAATTCTTGTACATTTATCCTCACATGAGCTATGAATAAGTATGCTTACACGAGCTGTGAAAATGGGCCATCTCACATGGGATGTGGGTCTGAACGTAGCTACACGATGCTACTCACATAAGCTGTGGAGTATCCGCAACACATGCTAGACCTCAGCCATCGGTAGGATGTTCAGGACCAGCACCTGAATCATGTAAACCCTAATGACATGTCATTTGTATCCTACAAATTCCTAAGGTTCAAACGGGGCACGATAATCATCGTACATCGTTGGATTTACGTCGTTTCATAACACGGTAAATTGCATACTAACATATATATTGATTTAATCACAATATAATCACATATTAACATTCAATTTAATCAAAATTATACAGAATAAAGTTCATACGAACTTACCAGGCTAAATTGCAGAAATACCAAAGTTTAGGGGCATTTTGGTAATTTTTTATTTTCCTCGATTTTCCACCTAATCTTGATCTAAATTAATAATTTAACTCAATTTATCAATTTAGACAGTAAAACAATGTATTTCATGCAATTTGGTCATTTTTGACATTTTTATAAAATTTCTCATAAAGTTTTACTTTTATTCAATTTAGTCCCTGAGCCCAAAACATGCAAATTAACCATTTTTAATGCCAAATTATAAGAGCTGAATATTAATGGCACCCATATCAGTTGTATTTGTATTAATTTCACATTAAATCCTTGTACTTTTACTATTTTAACAATTTAGCCCCTGATCAAAAAATTCATAAAAAATCACTTAATAAAAAACTTTTAAATACCAACTAATATTTCAAATTCATCATTTAACATAAAAAAATCACTAGATTCATCAATGGAAACCTTCACAGTCTTTAACACTTTCAAAATTGAAGGTACGGGCTAGTTAGACCTAGTGCAACGATCTAAAAAACATAAAAAAAATTATTAAAAACGGGGCTAAAAATAGACTTACATGCATCATCACAAGGTAATTCGAAGCTTCAAGGTCTTCCATGAAATTTTTCTCCATTCAAAATCGGTAAAGAAGACACTAAGATGATGATAGAACATTTTGGTTTAATTTATTTTAATTTAATTATCAAATTACCATTTTAACCTTGGTTAATAATTAAATAGAACATCAAATTCATGTCCATTATTATCCAATAACACCTTGAATGCTTTAATTACCATTTAAGTCCCTTTTCCTTTATTCAGTTCACCATTTAATCACTCAAATCAAATAGTGATCAAAATTTACATCTTTTACGATTTAGTCCTTTTTAATTAATTAACTATCAAAATGTTGACATTTTTCAATGAAACTTTAATACCACCTTAATGACACTCTGTAAATATTTATAAAAATATTTATGGCTTAGTGTATAAAAATGAGGTCCCGATACCTCATTTTCTAAAACCACTTGACCTTAGGGTCTTTACATATGAACTTAATCAAATAAAAAACCTTTTCAAAGTCACATATGACTTGTAGATATTAAATAATAATGTTTACAAACTTACTCATTGGATTTGGTGGCCTCAAAACCACTATTTTCGGCAGCACTAAAAAATAGGCTGCTACAAAATTACAAACAGAGGCACGTATCTGCTATCAGAGGTATCGAAGTACAAATAGGGGCGCATATGTGCAATCAGAAATAATAATTTACAAACATATCAATTAAAAGAAAATAATTTAAGATTACAAGTAAAAATTTATTTACGTATTGAAATACCATGGACTTACTTACTATTTAATGCCGACAAAAATGCAGAAACTAATCCTCTATTTTCCATTTTCCTCAGTTATTGTCCTTTTGTTCCAAGTTTTGATCTATATAATTATTAAATACAATATATTAATCTCAAACATATTTCACATTCCATTCAATGTATATAACCCTTAACTTTTTATTAATTATACATTTTCCCTAAACTTTTACAACTTTTACAATTTAGTCCTCTAACCAGAAAATCATAAAATTGACTATTTTCTAAGAATAAAAATACAACCGATTATTCTAGGCCCTTTAACAGTCTCTACTACGCATCAAGTTCACCATCAAACCTCAAATATTTGACATTTTAACAATTTAATCATTAAATCCAAATCTAACAAAAATCACTTTACAAAACAACCAATTACCACAATCAAAGCTTCAAATATATAATTATCATCATAAAAAACCAAGATTCATCAATGGTAACTTCCAAATATTTTAACAAATTCAAAAACGAACTTACGACCTAGCTGGACCTAGTTGCAACGATTTCAAAAACATAAAAATAATTCAAAACGAGATCAAATGCACATACCATGCAAGAAGAATTCAAACCGAAGCTTTTTTTCCTCTTCGATGGTGAATTTTAGTTCTCCAAAGACAAAAACATGAAGATGATCACTTTGTTTTCATCTTTTCTTACTTAAATTTCTTTTTAATTGTTAGTTTACCACTTTACCGTTATCATTAATCAATAATTTAAATAAAACCATGCCCATGCACATCCACTAATTCTTTAAAAGGTATATTTACTATTAAAGTCCTTTAGTTTAAGGTTTCTAAGCTATTGAATCCCTTTAACTAATAGAACTCAATTTTTACTCTGTTTACAATTTAATCCTTTTTACTTAATTAACTACTTAAACATTAAAATTTCTTAACGAAATTTTAATATGACCTTAATATAATTTTGTAGAAATTAAATAAATAATAAAAAAATAATTTACTCATCAGAATTGTGGTCCTAAAACCACTGTTTCTAACATTACTGAAAAATAGATTATTACAACTCTTCTCCTTAGGAAATTTCGTCCTTGAAATTGTTTCCTAAGAATAGATTCAGATATTGTAATTTCATCAATTCCTCAGTTTCTCAGGTAGCCTCCTTAGTACCATGCTAATGGCACAGGACTTTCACCAATGGTACTCATTTATTTCGAAGTTATTTGACTTCCTAAGCCAATATTTTTACTGGTTCTTCAAAATATGTTAAATCTAGCTATAATTCAATTTCACTAAGAGGAATCACTTGTGATGGATCAGACTATACCACTTTAGCATTGAAACATGGAACACATTATGAATTTTCTCGAGTTCAGGAGGTAAAGTTAATTTATAAGCTATAGGACCAATTCTTTTGGTAATAACATACGGCCCGATCAATCTTGGACTTAGCTTTCCTTTCTTGCTGAATCATAGCACTTTCTTTGACGGAGAAACTCTCAAAAGTACCAGATTGCCAACAGTAAATTCTATATCTTTTCTTTTCAAATCTACGCATGAATTCTGACGATCAGATGCAACTTTCAAAAAATCTCGGATAATTCAAACTTTGTCTTTAGTTTCTCGAATCAAACCAAGCCCTACTATTTATGATTCGCTCAGTTTGGACCAATACAATGACGCTTTATGTTTCCTTCTGTATAATGCTTCAAACGGTGTCATTTAATACTGGATTGATAACTGTTGTTATAAGTGAACTCAACTAACGGTAGATATTTTTCCCAGCTAACTTCGAGCTCAAGAATACAATATCGTAGCATGTCTTCTAAAATCTAAACTACTTGTTTTGATTGCCCGTCAGTCTGAGGATGAAATTTTGTACTGAAATTGAGTTTAGTGTTTAGAGCCTCATGATGTTTACTCTAAAATCTAGATGTAAACCGCGAATCACGATCAAAAATAATAGATGTCAGATCTCTATGTAATCTCACAATCTCTGACACATATAATTCTACTAGCTTCTTGAGTGAGTAATCTATTTTGACTGGAATGAAATGGGCCGATTTAATTAATCTGTCAATAATCACCCAAATTGAATCTTTCTTTTTTAGAGTTACAGGCAAACCAGATACGAAATCCATCGTGACTCGTTCCCACTTCCAGCCAAGAATCATAACAGGTTGTAATAATCCCGATGGCACATGATGATCTGCTTTTACCTGCTAAAAAATCAAACATTTGGATACAAACTCACAAATCTCACGTTTCATACCTGGCCATCAGTATATCTATTTCAAATCACAATACATCATCGTACTACTAGGATGAATGGAATATGTACTACTATGAGTTTCAGATAGGATGTCACTTTTCAACTTAAAATTATTCGGAACACATATTCTACCATGGTAATAAAATGTACCATCATCACCAATACTGTATTCAATAGTCAATTTGTTTCGAACCAAGTTTTGTTTCATTAAAAACTTTGGATCGTCATTTTGCAACTCCTGAATTCGTTGTAGAAATAAGGGTCTAGTCTTCAATTCCACCAATACAAAACCATCAACATTCAAAGCTAAATGAGCATTCAACACTCGAAGTGCAAACAATGATAACTTTCTGCTGAGTGCATCTGCAACCACATTAGCCATTCCCATATGGTAATCAATAACCAAATCATAATCTTTCAGTAGCTCTAACCAACTTTGTTTTCTTAGATTTAGTTCCTTCTAGGTCATTAAATATTTTAAGCTTTTGTGATCAATATACATGTTACATTTCTCATTGTATAAATAATACCTGCATATCTTCAAAACGAAGACAATCGCGGCCAGCTCAAGATCGTGAGTAAGATAATTCTTCTCATGCTATTTTAACTGTCAACAAGCATAGCTACAACTTTCCTTAACTGCATTAACACGCAACCTAAATTATTGAGAGACGCATCACTGTAAACAACATATGCCATTCCAGATTCAGGCTAAGTGAACATTGGAGCTTCTAATTAATATGTTTTTTAATTTATCAAAACTCTGTTGACATTTATCAGACCAAACAAATTCAACGTTTTTACTGTAATAACCTGGTCATAGGTGAGGCAATGATTGAAAAGATTTTAACGAATCGCCAATAGTATCTGGCTAATCCCAAGAAACTCTGGACATCAGAAACATTCTTTGGAATTTTCCAATCAACAATTGCAAATACTTTATTCAGATCAACCCTGATTCCATCAATATATATAACATGTCCTAAAAAATCAACTTCTTATAACTAAAATTCATATTTACTGAATTTCGCATATAGTTTTTTTTCACGCAAGGTTTGCATCACAACTCTTAAATGTTTGGCATGATCTGACTCGTTTAATGAATAAATCAGAATGTCATCAATGAATACTACAACAAATTGATCTAAATATGGTTGAAACACCCGATTCAACCAGTCCATTAATGCCACAGGGGCATTAGTCAAACCAAATGACATCACTAGAAATTCATAGTGACCATATCTAGTTCTGAATGAAGTTTTTGGTACATTTTACTCTTTAACTCTAAGCTGATAATATCTGGATCTTAAGTTAATTTTTGAAAACACTATAGCTCCTTTTAACTGATCAAAGAAATCACCAACATGAGGTAATGGGTATTTATTCTTAACTGTGGCTTTGTTTAGCTGTTGATAATCTATACATAGTCTCATTGACGCATCTTTCTTCTTCATGAACAAAACTAGAGTACCCCCAAGGTGACACGCTCGGTCGAATAAATTCGCGATCTAACAACTCTTGCAATTGTACTTTTAACACTTTCAATTCTGTAGAGGCCATCCTGTACGGCATTATTGAAATTGGAGTTGTTCTAGGCACATGTTTGATCATAAATTCTACTTCTCATGTTAGTGGCAACCCAGACAGTTCTTCAAGAAAAACATTAGCATACTCTTTAACTACCGACACTTTCTCGATTTTTTATTCAACCACTTTCGAGTCAAGCAGCTAGGCTCAATAAGCTTCGCATCCCTTTTTAATCAATTTTAGAGTTGACAATGCTAAAACTACAGTTGTAATAAAATTGACCCCATTGGTCCTAACACAAATAAATTCACCATTTGGACATTTCAAACTAACCTGCTTCCTTCGGGAACTCACTATTGCATTATGCTCAGACAACCAATCCATTCCTAGAATGATATCAAAATCATCAAAAGGTAACAACATAAAACTAGCAGGAAAATCGTAACCTCTAACTTTCAATGGTCACGATTTACATATCTGATTAAGTAAAACATACTGACCTAGTGGATTCGTAACTTTGATAATATATTAAGTGAACTCAACAGGTAATTTCATTTTGTCTACTAATGTAGTGCATATATACGAATGAGTTTATCCAGGATCAATCAATGCATATACATTAATATCAAAGAGAGAAAGTACCTATACTAACATCTAGGGCAGTAGCTTCCTCACGAGCTTTGATTGCATGGATTCTAGCTAGTGTTCTCACTTTAGATTGTTCATTCATCTTGCCATTCTTCCCTTGACCAAAAGTAGTGGATCTAGCATTTCCAGATCGTTTGCCTCTCTGTGAGGTTGCTTCAGGCTTGTTTGTTTGATTGCCAAAATAATTTTGCCTTTTTGAATAATCACGAAGAAAATGGTCAGTAGATCCACAACGAAAACAAGCTCTCGATTTCGATCACCACTCACCAAAATGGCCTTGCAATCATCACAAATAGGAATGATTCTCTCACCAAAAGTTCTACAAATTCCCATAACTTTAGTGCTACCACAGACATATAGATATCATCATTCAAACTGTCCTCAAATTTAATACTCATTTCTTCTTCATTTGACATTATATTACGGGCATACTCACTTAATTGCACAAATTCTCGTTCATACTCAGCTACAGTCCAATTCCCTTGTTTTAACTCAAGAAATTCTTTCTTTTTCTTGTTAATAAACATCTGACTAACATACTTCTTCTTGAATTCAGCCTGAAAGAAATCCCAATTAATATGATCATTCGATGTCATCGTGTTCAGAGTGTCCCACCATAAGTACGCTTCATCTTTTAATAACGACACAGCACATTTCAGACAATCTTTAGGAGTGCACATCAATTCTGTAGAAACTATCTTTGTATTCATTAACCAGTACTTGGCTTTTGTAGGATCATCATCCACCTTGCCTCTAAATTCTTCTACTCCACATTTTTAGATTTTATCTATGGATACTCGGGTAACTATCATAGGTACAAGATTTTGAGGACACATAGGTGCCGGAGTTGCAATATTTGCTTGTTTGAATTCACTAAACCACCGGTTCATCATTCCAAGAAACACACTTTTCATTTCATCACCAAAATGCTATGGAACAGACGCACCATTACTTGATTCAGGGTTCGAAGTGACTTTTAGCTTTGTTAACCAAAGCTCGATTTGACTCAGTTGAAATCTTGAATCTATAAGAAAGTATGATATTAGAGCAGATCAAAAGCATTACACTATCACAGGGTATATGTGGCATGTATATACTAAACTTTACTTCACTATGTTAGCCCTAGAACTGACTAAACTGTAGCTCCGATACCACTAAATATAACACCCCTAACCCATATCTATCGCCGATAAGAGTTATAGAGCATTACCGTATAATCAAAAACATTTAAATATCATGTCATTTAACATGTTAATAATATCATATACCATTCATTCACATATTTACTATACATAAATTGAGCCCTCGAGGCCCTAAAAATAGCTTATGAGCAATTCGAGACTAATTTGAAACAAATTGGGAATTCTAGGAAAAAGTTGTAAAATTTGGAAACAGGGGTCACACGGTTGAGTGGCCAGGCTGTGTAACTTTCGAATAGGGGACACATGGTCGTGTCCCACCTTGTTTCCTCACTCGTGTAACTCACTAAGTAGGGCCACACGTCTGTGTAACACTCTGAGTTGCCCCAAAAGCCTGTGTGCCAAGCCGTGTGTTAAGTCGTGTAACTCACTGACTTGAACTCAAAGAAATCCTCAGATGACACACAGTTGTATCGCCCGGCCATATGCCTCACACGACTGGGTCAAACGCCGGTGTCCCAAGCTGTGTGAACCTAAAATTTACCTAAAATCAAACCATTTCAAAACCATTTCATGCATAAATATTCATTTCAATTGTGCACAATTTTAAGGAACAAAAAATATCATCAAGCACACATATAATTGCCATTTCCAAGACCCTAATTCAACTAAAACAATAACTATCAAAACATGTCAATATTGCACCACTTCATACATGATAACCTATTCCATTTAATTACCAAAATATACCACTTATGATCATTTTCAAACCATTCAAAACATACCATAAAAATCCTTATAAACAAGAACAATAAGGTAACAAAAATGACATAATTTGATAAGGCATCAAATGGTACCAAGCCAAAATAACTTTCAAAACTTATACATGCCAAAACAACACTAACTTATTCATTAAAATATCATTTCAAATCATCTTATACATCTTTATATACATGTCACTACCTTAGGAGATACAAAAGCTACCAACTTAGCTAGATAGTGAGTCGATTGATTGATCATTCCAAAATGTCAACAACAATTATCTACAAAACAAATCTATAAGAACCGATAAGTTTACAAAGCTTAGTAAGGACATATTATAACATTTAATCTAATTAAAATTAAATACAATTCATATACTATTTGATTTAGAGTTATTGGACTATAAATAGGGGCATGAAAATGCATTCAGGGTATCAAAGTACAAATAATGGTACGTATATGCAATCAGGGGTACCAAAGTACAAACAGGGACACGTATGTGCAATCAGGGGTACCGAAGTATAAGTAGGGCACGTATGTGTAATCAAGGGTACCGTACTATAAACAGGGGCACGTATGTTCAATCAGGGGTACCGAAGTACAAACACGGGCATGTATGTGCAATCAGGGGTACTGAGGTACAAACAGGGGCATGTATGTGTAAGAAAGACTAATTATTTATAAACATATCAATTAAAGGACAATAATATAAGATTACAAGTAAAGCTTTATTTATGTATTGAAATACCGTGGACTTACCTACTATTTAATGCCGATCAATATGGAAGGACTAATCCATTATTTTCCCTTTTCCTCAGTTATTATCTTTTTGACCCAAGTTTTGATCTATATAATAATTAAATACAATATATTAATCTTGTACATATCTCATATTCCATTCAATGTATATAACCCTTAAATTTTCTATAATTACACATTTTCCCTAAACTTTTACAACTTTTACAATTGAGTCCTCTAACTCGAAAATCATAAAATTGTCCATTTCTAAGATAAAAATACATTCAATTATACTAGGCCCTTTAACAGTCCCTATTACAAACCAAATTCACCATCAAACCTAGAAATTTTGACATTTTAACAATTTAATCCTTAATTTAAAATTTAACAAAAATCACTTCCCAAAACAACCAATTATCACAATAAAAGTTTCAAATATATAATTATCATCATAAACAACCAAGATTCATCAATGCCAACTGCCAAAATTTTTAATAGATTAAAAATGAAGGTATGGGCTAGTTGGATCTAGTTGCAACGATATAAAAAACATAAAAATCATTCAAAACAGGATCAAATGAACATACCATGCAAGAAGAATTCCATCCAAAGCTTTTCTCCTCTTCAATGTTGAATTTTGGTTATCCAAAGACAAAAACATAAAGATGATCACTTTTTTTTTCATCTTTTCTTACTTAATTTTCTTTTTAATTGTTAATTTACCACTTTACCCTTATCAATAATCAATAGTTTCAATAAAACCATCCCCAGGCACATCCACTAATTATTTAAAATGTATATTTACCATTGAAGTCCCTTAGTTTATGATTTCAAAGCTATTGAATCCCTTTAACTAATAGAATTCAACTTTAACTCTTTTTTATGATTTAGTCCTTTTTGCTTAATTAACTACTTAAACATCAAAATTTCTTAACAAAATTTTAATATGACCGTAATATATTGATGTAGATATTAAATAAATAGTAAAATAATAATTTACTCATTAGAATTGTGGTCCCAAAATCACTGTTTCTGACATTACTAAAAAACAGGTTGTTACATTGCTAGTGTGGAGTTAAGTGTTTATTTTCACGCAATGATTGGCGGACTATTTGTTTTATATGGTAGGACTGTAATGACTTTGATGAAGGTTTTTTTTTTTTTTGGCAAATTGTGGGTATTTGTGTTTTGGCCTGGCCATTGTAAGGAACCCGCCAATCAACATATTTTCTTGGTAAGTTTTATATAATGGATCCTTACGCTTGTATTTACCAGTAGTAGATTGTAGGATTGTGGACCTGATAGATTTTTGTTTCAATATGTGTGTTTACCGTACAATTTTAGTTGGTTTATTTTTATGATCTACTTAGAAATTGACTAGAATGCATTGGATATTTAAGATGGGATTTGCCTAGAAATTATTATGTTGGCCACTATAGAGTGATGAGTCAACTTTGCATGGTTAGTCGCATGTAAGTTTTTCTGAAAACTGTGTGATCTATATATATTAGTAAGGTTATTATAGTGGGGGTTCTTCCTTTCTCTTCCTTTGTAACACCCCAATCTCGGCCTAGACGTTACGACTGAATCTGGCGTGTCACTTCGAAATGTTTTTCTAAAACAAGACCTTCGTTTAAGTTAAAGACCTTTCTATCACTATTATCAAATTACCTCGTTACCATTGCTTGCCAAATTACATGCCTTTTGGTATATTAGTTCAACTTAAACCGCGGAAGCATTTTGAAAACTTTGATGTTTAACGCTTGTGTTCTTTTGAAAACCTTGAATAATTTGAAACTTGTGTTTCCCTAGACTAGCATTTTAATATAAGGAATCAAAAGCCCAGTTAAAACTTAAACCCATAAAAGGCCTTATTACATGGTCAAAACCCAATATAAAATTTAAAATAAATAAAGTCAAGTTACTGATCAACTGCATTCTTGTGGCAACCTTCGAGTCCCTCGCGGCCCCAAATCATTTATGGTTGGGGATTACCTATGAAGTTAAAAGAAAGGGTGAGTTTACGAAAACTTAGTGTGTAATCCCTTATTAGTCAGACAATAAACATCATGCAGCAACAGTCTGGGCCTTAGCCCTATACAGTAGCAGTACAGTTTGGGCCTTAGCCCTATACAGAATAGTGTGGGCCTAAGCCCATTACAGTATCAGTACAGTGTAGTGCAAATATGTAACCCACCCAAATCCACCTAACATACAACCAGTACCAAGCAACACACCTTGTGGGGATGTAAATTGACCCACCCACCTAGCACACCAATATTGCAGCAAAGCTGCCAGTAATAATATGCAGCATAGCTACCAGTAACAGTAAGTGTGGCAAAGCCACCCGTAATAGTGAATGTGACATAGCCACCACTACAATACTTCCTCCATATCAAAATCTAAACCTCATGCAGTATGTCGTGTCATTAATATTACGTGTATGCAAGGTCATACACAGTACAATCATACAAATGCCATACAATCATCGGTCAACCTACCTCTAGGGGTATAATGGTTAATTTTGTTACACTGGGGTAAAATAGTAATTTTACCCTTTAGGGGTATTTTGGTCATTTTGTCTATTTTGGGGTCTCGATACAGATAACGACCTATCTGAATGTCTATAGTCACTTCGAGCATCACAGATAGCCTAAATGATCATAACGGTGTAAATGGGCCCAAGGCCCATTACTCAGCCCAAGGCCACGGAAAAGCTTGTGGTGGCCTTTATAGTCTACTGCCCATGATTTGTGGGTTCAGTTTACCCCATGAGTGATCGCACACTCGTGAGGCCTCAAATGCCAAAGTTTTGGTATTTTGGCTTTTCGACTTTTGCCGATTCACAGTCAGATAAGGGTGTGGATACACACCTTTTCGTGAAAGCCTACGAACACCCCTTGAGCACCAACCTACAAGCATCGAGATACTATATTACTCACTTCCCAAATACAATACTCAACCTATACCAAAACCAACATATCACCATATATTACCTTGATCGAACGAGAAGAGGTTTCCCACTTGAACTAATACCCAAGACCAGCAGTGATTTCCTCTTCTCTAAAACCCTGTATTTCCAAACACCATTAACGGACTACAGTATACATACAAGTGCTGAAGTAAGGGCACAATCACTTACCGAGATTAAAAGAGAACTAATCGGCTAAGGCACTTCTAGAGCACAAGAGTGTAATATTCGGCCTAACATCACTAGAATATTTGAGAAAGGAACAAGGGGAGTAGCATTCGGTCAAAGGAAGTAAAGAAAAAGAGAATAGAAAATAAGTGAAAGATAAAGCAAAAGGGGATGGATTCGACCTAAATTAAGACAAGGGAGGAAGAAAGGAAATGATCAATATAACTTAAAGAATGAAACAGGAAAGGTTCGTCTATAGAGAGGCAAACCGATACATTATGGGAAAAGAAGAAATGAAAGGTTAGAGGAAAAGAGTAATGTGATTCGACAAAAAGTAGAAGAAAAGAAATTGAGAATAGGGATTTCGACACTAAGAACTTACACTAATCAAATCCTGAAAGAGCACGAAAGGTAACTTGCAAAATCGGCACTAGGGAGAAAAAAAGCCAAAAACACAAAAAATAACAAAAAACCAAAATGACAGAGATGAAATTCGGCACCCATTCACTCACCAGTTGCTGAAAATGCACACAAAGGGACCCTTAGCTGAATTTGCATACTCCAAATCCCTCAATTGGCTACAGCCCTCCCTAATTTAAATTCCTTGACTTTCTCTTAAAATCTCTCCCCTTATCCTTCATTGATTTACTCTTTGAAGCACTCCTCATCACTCTCTACAAATCCTCCATCAGAATTTCACTGTAACACAACCACTGGCCGAAACCAACTGCAAAATAAATACCCTAATTGTGCTGCTCCACGCTCGAACCTCAGACCTTGAACACCATTCCACACGCCACTAGCACTGAGCCACAGGCTCCTTTTGTGACATCAATCAGTCGTAATAAAATATAAGCCCTACATACCAACGTCCAAATTCACTTAAGAGCAAAATTAAAATTTCTGCAAAAGCTAGGACTTGAACCCAGGCTTCTCAAACACTCCCTAGCTCACCCAAATCATCTATCCACTCAATCAAACATGCAGTTTTGTCAGATAACGCAAAATTACAAACCCCTTATTTTTGGGGCGTTACATCCTTTACCTTATTTTTACTCTTGTAATCAGTCTAAAAAGGAGTTCTTCATTAGAGAAAGACCATCAAGTGTTTGAATAATAAGGTGTGGATTGTAGTGAAAGTTTTTAGTGTAACCAACTTCGTTGAAGTTATTTTGTGAGTATCCAGTATGTATTACACTTATTAGAGTTTTAATATTGTGTAATATATTGCTAGATTCTAGTTGTCATAGTTAAGAATTCAGGTAAAAAGGTTTTCATGAGATATAGTATATTGTTGCATGTAATCATCTGCATGTTAACGACAGTGATAGGAAACAGATCTGACTTCCTCGATGTGCAAACTCAATATTCAAATGTAAAGGGCCACTGGTAGGGTACATTAGTTGCTAACCAGAATGGAAAATATGATAGACCACTAGTAGGGTATGTTAGATGCTAACTAGACGGGTAAATAAGTTGGCCACTGGTAAGGCATGTTAGTTTCTAACCAACCTAGCGAAATGAGTGCTGCTTACGGTAGGACATGTTAGTTATGAACCATGGCAACACGAGTGTGTTCAAAACGACAATAATTGTGATATCTACTTCGTTATGTAAAATTGAGATATGAGTTTAGCACGAGGAAGGTTGATAAGAAGGCAAGAAAATATGAATTCTTGGTATGTCGCATGTTATGTATAGTTCTAGTTGAGAAAGAAACACTAACTTGAAATGTTCTATAATATTGTATGAGAAGTAATCAATCTTTATCTAGTGACTATGTTAAGTATGTAGCGTATCCACAAAATTGTTGTATTTAGCATGTTGAGTCTGCCCTAATGAATTGAGTTAAGTTGGTGTGTAAGTATCGGCTAATCATTACGTCTATAATTTGAAGGGTAAGTGTTGGTAGAGACTGTATTTTAAGGAAATGTATTCAATAAAAAAAGATAACTATTCTATGTGAAGGTAGAGTAAAAAGGTATTCACCTGTATTATAGTTCATTTGGAGGATACTATTCACCGAAGAAAGGTATTTGCCACAAATCTATGTCGAAGAGTATATCCCCATATGTACTTGGGTTTAGAGTATTAACTTAATACAATTGTGTGTATGTTTATATTTACATTATTTTATCCCTATTCCTATAATTTTTCTGGAAAGGGTCGAGTACTCCTAATTCTAGAGCTCACTAAGTTCTTTTGAACTTGTTCCCTTTCTTCTCCCTTTCCAAGTTGTACTTCGGTATAAAGCTTGTAGAAGGGACTCAGTCAGAAGGAGCCACCTCTATTGTGAACTTCGCCTGTGTTTGTTTTGTAACATGCATATATTTTTGGGGTGGTGTGTATTATTGTTTTATAATTAAGATTTGTATTAAAATACTTCTTTATAAATCTTTGATTTTAAAAGCATGTTACCCTTGAGGAACTGGTTAAGTTTTGATGAAGTTGGTATATGAGATATTTCCTAAATGTATACACCAAACTATTTTAGACGAGGTTTATCGCCAGTGTTGCCCTTAGGATTTTTGTGAAAGAAGCTAACTCACTTGGTATTTATAACAATTTGTTAGTTTTATTTTAAAGGCTTCCATCAAAAGCTATGTACTAAAATTGTTTATATTTTATGGTTTATACCTGTTTTGGTTGTTTTAACCTCTAAAATTTTTGGGTTAACGCTCTAGCTTGTACTATATACGTCAAAAGAAAAATAAGAGTCAACTAAGTTCAAGTCTGCTTTCAATGCAACAGCTTAGCTCATTGTTGGGAATTGGGGTGTTACATTGATACTCGTTTATCTTTCAACCTCACTTTTTGAACCAAGATAAATTACATTTTACTTGACAAAACTTATCTCTCGACCTTATTTAGCCCATGATTACATCCTAGGGTTGCTAAGCCTAATTTTAGGAAGGCATAATTTAAACCAACTAAGCTTATCAGGAAGCTCTAAATCCTCTGTTAATGATGTCCTTGTCAACTTGTTAATAAATTGACAAATAACTAAAATACTTCAATTAAATAAATGAACTCTTGAATCAAAACTAATTCCAAGAGGAAAGAACAAAGAGTTAATGGAAAGCAAAAGAAAACTTAATCTAACCTACTTCTAAACTAGAAGACTTTTTGAATGCATCTAAGATGACTTACTTATATCAAACCCCTAAGGTTTTATTTATAGGAGTGTTGCCCGCTTGAATTATGTCTTCAACATGTCCTAGGTCTTTCTATAAATTTGATTTTGTGGATGAAAATAGCCTTAAAGTACTTGGGCACCACGTTGACCCTATGTCGGGCCATGCAATGCCTACGGCACAACATGAAATAGGTTATGTTCCTCCTTTGGTTCATTTCATGCTTTGAAGGCTTGTGAATCTTGTGAATCACTCATCCATTGCTTCTACGTCCATTGGTCCTATAATTTATCATCCTACAAATTCAATTACACAAATTAGAACTACTTAAGGCCCGTGTCAGCCAAATAGGTCACAAAACTCACAAAAAATGTGTAAAAACATTTATTTTATTAACTTTTATTACTAACCTACTAAGTAACGAAATGCAATATTAAATACTAAAATGGCTAGAAAAATATCTCTTTAAGTGCAAAGATAGATTGAAATTACTACTATATTTAACATTAGGTCACTTATGTGATACTTTTAAATTTAATGAGGTCACCAATAATGTTATTTGTCTTTGGTTGTTCCCCTTTTCCTTGTGTGATTATGCATCTACTTAGTTAGATTCGTAAGGCCCAGGTTCAATTACCACATGGGAGGAGCTCGTATGAAGATTCCTAGCAAAATTCTTTTCTCCAAGTAATACAATCCAGTTGAGGCGCGATATTGTAAACTTCCGATAGATGAAGGGTGACCCTTACCCACTCACCACCTTATTTCTCCTTCTTTCACCTTCCTTATCTCTGCACATACAAAATCATAACATGACATAGTAACTACAACTAGCCTACGAGTTTCTATGCACTCATGAACAAATTTTTCTATTTTTGTGACTTTTCTTTTCTTTGTTTCATTTTTTTCTCACTCAATGCTTTTTATCTTTTCAAGTATGTATTCTACTCGTATTGATTTTCTTTTTGCATTTTTCTCTTGTTTTGCACTTTCAGGCTAACCTATAGTTCCCATATCACACAAATCTTTCTTTTTTCCACTCTACTTTTACAAACTCTGCCACGGCGTATCTACTTAACCATCAATACTTATGGCCAGATGTTTATAATCATGTAGTGCAAGACCAAAGAAAAAAGGCAGATACAAATTAACATTTTCAGGCTCGAGGCTTGTAATGGGGTTCAATAAGAAGTGTTAACACCGTAAAAATTGGTACTAAAGGGAAAATATAAATAGGACACCTCTTTGGCTTTGGATGTGATCCAAACAATGCCTTAAGTCATCCCTAAATATCTTAATATGTACAAATTTAATCAACCAAACAAATACAAATTCAACCATTTATCATTCATACTAGCATGCTTGTTTCGCTGTATTTTTTATATCTCTTGGTACAGTTGATTGCTTAATGCCTATTTATAGTGTAACATATAGAACTTACTAGCCTAATAGTCAAAAATTTAAAATCACCTATCATTGTGCCAAATTTATTCATAACACAAGTAACCTATGTACATGCTCCTAACCAATCACTTGTATTTCTACAAGCTCAAGCACACAAAAGACAAGAAAAATCAAAGAAAAATGTAAAAATTTGAAGCAAATTTTCCATGTTACCCTCCACACTTTAGTTGACACATTGTCCTCAATGTGTAGCCCATAAAAAGATAAGGAGAGAAGTTACCTGATTGATCGTAATTGCTTTAGCTCTTATTAGTGGGTGCTACCTCCTTTAATCGTGTAAAGTTTGAATTGTTTGTGTCTCTTTTGTGTTGGGTTCCTACAAAGAAAATATAAACAAAATACAACATACTAAAAATCTACTTATTAATCCTAGTCCTACAAAGTCTAAATTAAAATCATCCAAAAATGAATACAAGTTTTCAAATATAAAAAAAAATGTTCAATCATCCTCTTCAAAATCGATCTCCTTTCTTCCATCATCTTCCTCATCCTTTTTATTGTTATGCATTTCTTCTCCTTGTTCCATATTAGTTGGCCCAAACATGTCAGGCGTATAGTTGGGGACCCAGATTTTGTTTTGCCATGCAAATTCTTGAAAAGTTTATCCTAGCTCTTGCATCTACTGTATCATCCAAATAAGCCTTGAATGACTATTTTCACCAATGTCTTGTTGAGCTCGTGTTAACCTTTGTGACAAAGCCGGTGTAGCAGTCATGTCTTATTGTTGCTTGTTCCAATCCTTTATTTTTTTGGCTTCCAACTCTAAGTGCTGTTGGAACAAGGTGTTGCCAATTATACTTCGAGAAGGATCATTGACTACTCAGTGGATGTCATAAGTACACCCGCCTTTTTGCATAAAACTGTCACTAGATAAAGAAAAAAGATGCCTATCTTCTGGCCACTGATGCACCTCTTCATATTTTGGTGGATCCATTTACCAATGCAAACTTGCACTTTCTGCAAAATAGCATAGAGTAAAATTACTCTAAAAGTATTAATGTTAGAAACATTTAAAGTATGTACTATTCGTGTGCACACAACTTGAATCCACATCTTAGCCTCAAGAAACATAATCGCTTGATGAAAGGATACTAGGATATTCATACTTGTTCGAGATTTCCATTCACCCTTCCCTTCAATCACAAAGTTTATAATACTATCCATATCTATGTCTTGGAAATATTCTAGATCAGTTTCATCGATGAAATCATTCTCATAGTATGAAGAATTATAAAAGTCTCAAATAATTCTAGGGGTTACTCGCACTTCCTTCCCTGCACAAGTACCATATCCCGTGTACGACCTTTAGTATTTCTAGATTCTTGGTCCCGTAAAGATGCATAAAACTCCTAAAAAATAGGGACCACAACATTGTCTTTAGGGATCATCTAAAATGTTCCCACTTATTATATCTAACTAAAGGTTATATTTCCTTACACAAAACCATTAACGAATCGAATCCCCTCTATTGGATAAGGTTTTTCCTTGAAGTTCAGAAAAATATTTTCCAATATACAGGTTTGCGAAATTAAGGGGTTTGGACCCGTTGATGGTTCCGTTTCCATAGTTTGCCTAACTTTCCTAAGAGGCCTGATATTTTAATCCTAATGAAGTACTTAAACAAACAATTCAATGGACTAATAAAAAGTTGAGTTTAGGAGCCCTTAACCTTAAATGTATAACCAGAGTTCATTTAGGTTTCTTGCTTTCGCGTGATGTTTCCATTCCTTGTTTCTTTAAGGATTATTGTAGAGTTTGTAAAGAAGACAAAGAGTGTTTAAGAGATTTGGGAGTTTAGGGTTAAAGGATTTAGGAAAGCTTCTCAAGATAAGAAAGTTGTAATAGCCCCCATTTTTAATGATTTTTATGTTTTGGGGATCATTGTAACTTAATCTAGCTAGCCCGGGGACTAATTTGTGAAACTATCAAAATATTAAGGTTTAGCCATTAATGAATGTGCAACATTTTTGATGTTTTATGGAAGAAAATGGTTAGTTGCTGATAGTTAAACAAATTTTGTTAAGTGATTTTTGATGAAATTGTCAAATAGGGATTTAATTGAAAAATAGAAAATTATAAATGGTGAAATTGTGAAATAAAAGAAATATAGAGCTTGCTAGGGTCCTAATTGATATTCGGCTACGATAGATTAGGGTTGAATTGCATGAATTTCCATTTTTATGAACTAGGGACTTAATTGAAAAGAAATCAAAATTATAAGGGCAAAAGTGTAATTTTACAAAAATGTGAATTTGGATTGAATTGAATAGAATAGTTATTAAATTGGTTGAATTTATTTATTTAGATAAAGATAGATCTCAACCAGATTTAAATCGAGGGAAGGCAAATGTTGTAGATTAGCCAATCGTACTCCTTCGCGTTGGTGTCGAAGTAAGTTCATAGTAGTAAATTGCTTAATTAAATATCTTTATGTATTTTTACTTTATAATTTAGTATATCACTGTTGTACTTCGGTACCCCTGATTGCACTTACGTGCCCCTGTTGTACTTTGGTACTCTTGATAGCACTTTCGTGCCGTGTTTACGTTTTGGTAAAATCAATCAAGTAATATGAGAGTTTCATTCATTTAATGTTAAGTTAAATAAATTGCTATGTACTTACTAAGCTTTATAAGCTTATAAGTGTTTGTGTGTCGTTTTGTAGATTAGTTTTGCTGATTTGGGAGGATCGAAACTTCGTCTCACACTATCCATCATCGTTAGTAGTTTTTGAACTCTTTCGGAACTGTAGCATGTATATGTGGCTATATAAGTATATATGTATATGTGTGTCTAGTTAATTTTTATATAATAATGAACTACTAAGTTAGGTGTGTCTAGGTTGTATATATGTATCTTTTGCCTTTTATAAAATTATATGGATGAAAGCATTGGTGAATGGTTTAATGTTGATGAATTAAGTTGTTATGATAGCATTTATATCTTGGATAGGTGTTTGAATAAATAAAGATGAAATATTAGTTTAAAAATGCATGTTATAAATGTTTTGTGATATGTTTAAAATATGGTGATTTGGTATCTATGCTATCAATGACATATAAGTTTATTGGTACTATAGCGAAATGATACAATTGGTACCTTTTTGGTGTTTGGTTGTTAGGTAATTTAAATGGCATATGTTGATACAAACTTAGTTTTGAAGTTAGTGAACATTATGGCAAATTTAAGCATATGGTTGTAAATGTATTGATGTTGTAATTGAGGTACCCGTTGGGCATATTGGTTGGATGTTTATATACCATACTGGAATTTCTTATTTATGCTTGGTTTTAATGCAATTTGAATGCTTTTTCATATGTGCAAAAGTGATTGTAGGTTCATGCATGAATGGGTGCGAAAAATGGCTTGGAAATGACCTATTTTTGTCTACATGGGCAGAGACACGAGCGTGTGTCTCAATTTTGCATGACACATGGCCTGGTGACACGGCCGTGTGTCCCCTGTAACTTTAAAAGGGTTGCAAGTTAGGCTGTTACACGGCCTGGCACACGGGCGTATGGCTTGCTCGTGTGACCCAAGTCAGTGAGTTACACGGGTATGGACACGGATTGGGACATAGCCGTGTGTCCCTATTTTGAATGCCCACACAGCCTAAGACACGGGCGTGTCTCTTGGCTTTGTGAGTCACACAGCCTGGCCACATGGCCGTGTGACCTCTACAGTTTGAAATTTTTTTCCTTTTTTCGTAAAATTTCATATGTTTTCGATTTAGTCTTGATTCATTTCCAATATTGTTTTAGGGCCTCGAGGGCTCGTAAAAGGAACTTTATGTATGATTTTTGTTATGCTGCTATGATTTACAATGTGATTTGTTCATGATAATAAAATATTCAGTATATGATCTTATGCTCTGGTAATACTTCGTAGCCCAAATCCTGTAACGGATACGGGCTAGAGGTGTTACAAAAGTAAAAGAGGTTAGGCTAGGTTTAGTAATAGAGTTAATATGTTTTTTATGTAAGAAATTAGGCGTTTTAAAGGGTTAAAACCGGGTAAATTAAGGGTTAGACCACCGGGTTGCACGAACAGGTCAGGTTAACCCTGCAGAAAATTGTAGTGATGTCACGACATCCCTGACATTTTTCTTATATTGCAACATAAGAGTTCCATCTTGCAAGACATCCATTAGTTTGGAGATCTTGAGAAACATATATCCTTTGCCGCAACACGCTGAGTGCATGTCGCGACACTAACTTTGTTTCACCCCAAAATTCCATCTTAAGGAGGTTTTGGTCTAGAGATAAACATGTATCAAATAAAAGTTAGAATCTAAGCTATGTGGTTATTTAAATATACAGTAATTTACAAATATAATGCAACAATTCAAAAATATTTTAAGTTTTACTACCATATTCATCCAGCAGTATTGTCAGTTCAAAGATGGACAACCGTCTCGTTCTATCAATATTAGTCCACCGTCCATTGTGTCATTCTACCTTTGCCCGCTTATCTCGTTTTTTCAACTTGTTTATCCTTTCTCCATGCACAAAAGGAAAAGTATCCCCTGATTTGGGAACATTAGAAACAAATAAATTTTTACATTGCTCTCTTAGCTCCCTTCTGATGTCCTTTTTACTTAGTTGATGGCCACATTTAAATGTTTCCATCTCACCATTAATTTTTATAGTTAACTTATTCTTTTGACAATTAACGGGAGTGCGGCTTGGTTATGTCACCTAAGTCAGTGAGTTACACGGGTATAAAGACGAGCTGGGACACAGCCGTGTGTCCCTACGTTGAATGCCCACAAGGCCTAAGACACAGGCGCGTCTCTTGGCTGTGTGAGTCACATGGCTATGTGACCCCTGCAGTTTTTAAATTTTTTCCTTTTTTTGAAAAATTTCATATGTTTCCGATTTAGTCTCGATTCCTTTCCAATGTCTTTTTAGGGCCTCGAGCACTCGTAAAAGGGACCATATGTATGATTTTGGTTGATGCTACTATGATTTACGACATGATTTGTTCATGATAATAAAATGTTCAATATATGATGTTATGCTCAGGTAATACTCCATAGTCTAAATCCGATGACGGATATGGGCTAGGGGTGTTACAATTATTGGTATCAGAGCTATAATTATTGGTATATACATGCAACATATACCCTATGATAGTCTGATGCATTTGATCCATTGTTAAGTCTGATGCATTTGATCCATTCTAACAATTTGTTTCTTATAGATTCAAGATGTTAGTAGAATCAAATTGAGCTATAGTTACTGAAGCTGAAAGTAATGTTCAAGCTTCGAATCCTGAGGCAAGTAACAGTGCTTCTATTCCTCAATCAGTTGGTGATGAAATGAAAAATTTGTTTATTGGAATGATGAACAAATGGTTCAATGAGTTTAAGCAAGTAAAGAAGGCCATTCCTTCTCCTCCACCCCTTGTTGTGCCTCTTCCATTACCACTGAGTACTACCACCCTTGTAGCAGTTTTGGTTACTCGAGTATCTGTATATAAGGTTTGAAAATATGGAGCGAAAGTGTTCAGAGCTACGATAGATGATGATTCATCAAAATTTGAGTATTGGCTATTAAATACAAAAAGAGTTTTTGTGGAATTTGTAACACCCCAAACCCAGCCTAGACGTTATGACTGGATCCGACGTGCCACATCGGAACGTTAAAAACATTTTCTATTTTTAGTCTAGGAAATCGTACTTAGTGTTCAAAGGATGATTTCATTATAGGTTAAAGTGAATGGAAGCTGTGCACCAGGTAGGAAACCCGAAAAGAGGAGGTGAGTCAATCGGACTGCTTAAGTACCAAGCTCCCTTCAGATCCAATCCTAGACATGCACACCACCATTGCCACACCTTAACTTAGTGTATGTTCTTAGGAAACCAAATCATTTAAGTCTAGTTTAAAAAAAAGTGATTAACTTTGGAAAACGTTTTTGCTTTGTTGTCGTGATATTTTAAAATCAATTACTGTTTTTGAAAACGCGCCCTAAAACTAATCAGTTTCAATGATTAAGATAATATTATACCTATTCTAGTAAAACATATTAAAAATAATTAAAAATCATTAAAGTGGCCTTATTACAACTTAAACCCAAAATAATTGATGTAAATAAAAACTAATTAAATTATAAAAAAAATCAAGTTTGCAGTACGTGTGGCCACTCCGAATCCATCACAGCTCCAAGTACACTATGGTTGAGGGTTACCTGCAAGGATAAAGTTAAGGGGTGAGTTTGGAAAACTCAGTGTGTAAAATAGCCCAACCATAGTCCAGATCAGTTCAAACCACAGAAACAGATTAAATTGGGCCTTAGCCCTATACAGAATTCAGAATGAAGCCCATAGGCCCATAACAGAAACAAAATAGATATCATGTATGCAGAAAAACCCATCCCATATTCATCCGTATACACCCCCGTGCCAACCTTACACCATGTAGGGAGACTACTCGACCCACCCATCCGTCCACACGTCACAAGTATGCAGCATAGCTGCCAGAACAGATATTGTGACAGAGTCACCAGATAAAGATAATTGTGGCAAAGCCACCAGAAACAGATATTTGTGGCAGAGCCACCAGATTAGATAGTTGTGGCAGAGCCACCAAAACGCTTCCTCCATCATTATAACCCATATCCCATGCAATAGATATACATGTCATAACATACAACAAACAAAATCAGAATATCATGCATTTTAGTCAAAATCAACCCTAGGGGTATAATGGTAATTTTGTACCTAGGGGTATAATGGTAATTTTCATACTTAAGGGTATTTCGGTAAAAATTTCTATTTTAGGGTTTACATACACATTACAACCATTAACGCATTAACAGAAACACTTACCGAGCATTTTTACCGAATTGCGCCCGTTGGCCCATTAACCTATTTTCAGCCCATTAAGCCCAAATATACCGAAGTGCACGAAATTGTGCACTCTGGAATCATATAATTTGAGATTACCAGGATTAACCATCCAAAACATCCCACGAGCACTCGCACGCTCGCAAGTCCCCAAAATGCCAACTTTTTGACATTTCGACTTTTCGACTTTTTTCGATCTAGTTTATGAGTGTGTGTCGTTTACACACCTGTTTGCGATGAAACGCTGATGAGTTCCACACAAGAGTTGCCTACAATTGAGTTACTAATACGTTAACTATGAATCCATACAACTTGTATACAAATCCTTACCAGAAGTCGGCCATTAACACCTCAGGCACTAGAGATCCTACCTTTGCCGAAACTAGCAACTAGGTTTAGATCCATTGTTCCACTTGTCCAAGCCTTCGATCAGCAGCCCCTAGATCACACTGACATCATAATAAAACAATTTTCACAACCCTTAGAGCCATAGGGCCCAATCGACAGCCTTCCTAAGCCTTTAGAGATTTCAACTTTTCTAAAACCCGAAATAAAGAATAGATTCGAAAACTTACCACCGGTTCCTTCAATCAACAATTCCACTTTAGTTCCTATTCGGTTCTGATGCATATCTATCCCCTCAAATGTTAGCAGAAATCAAATCTTTAAAGGTCTAAAGATTCGGCTATGCCCCAATGACTATGGTGTTTTCGGCTTTTGAAACTTGTGAAATAAAAAATGATTTGATAATGAGGTTTTTGCAAAGTTGAAGTCGACAGAGGTTGGGGTTTAGAGAGTGTGAAATTCGGCCAGGAAAGATGAAGGAAAAATTAAAGAAGTTGGCTAGGAGAAATCGGCACAGAAGAAAAATAGGCTTTCGGGATTTCGGCTTTTATGACAATCGGCTATAAAGGCTTAGAAACGAATAGAATGGAAGAGTAGAATGGTAGGAAGGGTTCGGCTATGGAGAAGGAGAAGAGAAAATAGATGAATATAGGAGAAAAGAAGAAGAGAAAAGAATTGTCAGAAACGACACCCCTCCCTCCAAAAGCCGAAATTCCCCTCACTAAATGACCTAGCCGAATTTCCCATGCTAAAGTCCCTTGGCCGGCCAACTCTTGCTCCTTGATCAGCTCCTAAATTTCCTCCCTTATCTTATCTTTACTCAATCCCCTTACTAGCTTAAACTCCCCCTAACAGAGTTCCCCATTGAGTTCCATCACCTCCCCTTTTTGTTCACAAAAATAAATACCCTATTTGCATACCTTGTGGCTCGAACCTTGGCTCCCCCTAGGCATCTACACGCCACTCCCCCTATACCTTATGTGGCGTCACATGCCAATTTACCACAGGTCCCTTGTGCCCTATTTTTACCATCTTTAATTTAAAAGCCCTCAACGTCAATACCCTCTCTTTCTAAAATCCGAAATTCAGAAATTGCCTCGAATTGGATATACTCTTGGGCTTTTTTTTAAAAGCCCAGTAACATACTCAGTCCCACAACAGACAGTTAAAACACAGAATTTCTAAAATTCATTAGAAATAACAAAAATCCTGAAAATTGGGGCGTTACAACTCTACCCTCCTTAAAGAAATTTCATCCTCGAAATTTTACCTGATCCAAATAGATGAGGGTATTGTTGCCGCATCGCCTCTTCTGGCTCCCAAGTAGCTTCCTCTCTGCCATGATTATGCCAAAGCACTTTTACCAAGAGAACTGACTTTCTTCTCAGAACTTTAACATCTCGATCTAGTACCTGCACAGGCTCTTCCTTGAAAGTCAGATCTGGCCGCACCTCAATCTCTGCAACCGGCACGACATGAGTAGGGTCAGAACGATATCGCGTTAACATGGAGACGTGAAAAACATCGTGAATCCTATCTAACTTTGGAGGTAATTCCAGTTGATAAGCCACTGGACCCATTCGCTTAAGAACTCGATAAGGCCCAATGAATCGCGGACTCAACTTGCCCTTCTTACCAAACCTTAATATCTTCTTCCAAGGTGAAACCTTCAAGAAGACCATATCACCTACTGAGTACTCAATCTTCTTACGCTTCAAATCCGCATATGACTTTTGCCTATCAGATGTTTCCTTCAACCGATCTCTGATTATCCTGACCTTATCTTCAGCCTCTGCTACCAACTCAGGTCCAAGAACCTTTCGTTCTCCCAACTCAATCCAACAACTAGGTGTACGACACCTACGTCCATACAGTGCTTCGTATAGGGCCATTCGGATACTCACCTGATAACTGTTGTTATACGCAAACTCTACCAATGGCAAGTAATCCTCCCAACTACCTCGGAAGTAAATAATGCATCCCCTCAACATGTCTTCCAAAATTTGAATAACCCTTTCTGACTGACCATCCGTCTGATGATGAAAAGCCGTGCTAAAGTTCAATCGTGTCCTCAATGCCTCATGCAACATTTGCTAGAATCGAGTGTGAACCTTGGATCTCGATCAGAAATAATTGATACTGGCACTCCATGGAGTCACACAATCTCTGCCACGTACAATTTGGCTAATTTCTGAAGTGAATAGTCAGTGCAGATAGGTATGAAATGAGCAGCCTTGGTTAACCTATCCACGATCACCCAAACCGTGTCCTTCTTCGTTGGTGTCAAGGGTAGCCCACTCACAAAGTCCATGGTTACCCTCTCCCACTTCCAAAGTGGTATCTTAACTGGCTGTAAAAGTCCGGAAGGTAGTTGATGCTCAGCTTTCACCTGCTGGCACGTCAGACACTTCCCCACAAACTCCGTTACTTCTCGTTTAAGCCCAAGCCACCAATACAATTCTCGCAGGTCGCGATACAACTTATTCCCTCTAGGATGCATAGCACAAAGTCCTTCATGAGCTTCTTTCAGTATTGACTGCCTTAAGTCAGAGTCCGTCAGAATGCAAACTCTTCCTCGAAAACACAAAATTCCTTTACTATTTAACCCAAACTCAGAAGTTTCCCCTTTCTTAACTTGTTGAAATCGAGAAACTAAAGACTTATCCTTCAACTGCTTTTCCTTAATCTGATCCACCCAGGTTGGCCTTACTTGCAATTCAGCTAACAGACTGCCATCATCATACAGACTCAAACGAGCAAACATTGCTCTCAGATCAGATATAACTCTATGGCTTAGAGCATCGGCTACCACATTAGCCTTCCCTGGGTGATACTCAATCGAACAATCATAGTCCTTAAGCAATTCTATCCATCTTCGCTGCCTCAGATTCATCTCCTTCTGAGTCAGCAGGTACTTGAGACTTTTATGATCCGTGTATATGACACACTTTTCTCCATACAGATAGTGCCTCCAAATCTTAATTGCAAAGATTACTGCTGCCAATTCTAAGTCGTGAGTAGGATAGTTCACTTCGTGAGGCGTAAGCTTTCGCGACACATAAGCAACCACCTTACTCTCTTGCATCAACACACAGCCCAAACCCACAGTGATGCGTCACTATACACGGTAAAATCCTTCCCAGACTCCGACTGAATCAATACAGGTGCCTTGGTCAGAACTTCCTTCAATTTCTCAAAAGCTTCCTGGTGCTTCTCGATCCAAACAAACGGTGCTCCTTTCCTTATGAGCTTTGTCAAAGGTGCTGCCAACACAGAAAAACCTTCCACAAACCTTCTATAGTACCCTACTAAACCCAGGAAACTCTAAATTTCCGACACCGACCTAGGTGGCTTCCATTCTAGAATCGCTTCAACCTTTCGAGGGTCCACCTTGATCCCCTCAGCAGAGACAACATGACCTAAGAAGGTTACCTCCCTTAACCAGAATTCACTCTTACTGAACTTCGCATAAAGTTCCTTCTCCCTCAACACTTGCAGCACAATGTGGAGATGCTCATCATGCTTATCTTCGGTTTCAGAACAAACCAAAATATCGTCAATAAAAATGACTACGAATCGATCCAAAAATGGTTGGAATACCCGATTCATCAAAATCCATAAATGCTGCAGGAGCGTTCGTCAACCCAAATGGCATGACCAAAAACTCGTAATGACCATACCGAGTCCTGAATGCCGTCTTATGAACATCCACCTCCTTGACCTTTAATTGATGATATCCAGATCGAAGATCAATCTTGGAAAATACCGAAGCTCCTCTAAGTTGGTCAAACAAGTCGTCGATTCTTGGCAAAGGGTACTTATTCTTAATCGTCAGTTTGTTCAACTATCGATAATCGATGCACATCCGCATCGTCCTATCCTTCTTCTTCACAAACAACACCGGTGCTCCCCACGGGGACACACTTGGCCTAATGAAACCCCTATCCAACAACTCTTGAATCTGTGCTTTCAGCTCCACTAACTCCTTCGGCGCCATCCTGTATGGTGCGATGGACACTGGTGTCGTTCCAGGCAACAAGTCAATTCCAAACTCGACTTCTCGATTCGGAGGAAACCCCGGGAGCTCTATTGGAAAAACATCTTGGAATTCCTTAACGGTTCTAACTTTATCCACTGTCAAGCCCCCAGTCTCTGACTGACTTATAAATGTCAAATACGCCTCACAGCCCTTACGAATCCACTTCTCGGCTCTCAAAGTCGACATCACATTGGAAAAATAATTCCTTCGTTCATCTATCATCATAACCTCCTCACCCTCCGTGGTCCTTAACACCATTCACTTAGCTGCACAGTCCAAAGTTGCCCTATGCTTAACAAGCCAATCCATCCCCAGGATGAGATCGAATTCTCCGAACGGTAATTTCATCAAGTCACCAGCGAATATCCTACCTTGAGTTTCTAAAGGTACGTCTTTATATAGTTTGTCTACCCTAATACCCAAAGGACTTAGTACTGATACCCCACTCACAGTCTCCTCAGAGTGCACACCCAACGACCCAGATATGGCACATGCAACATACGAATGAGTAGATCCAATATCTATCAAAGTAGTGTACGGCATGCTAGAAATAAAAAACGTACCAGTTATGACGTCAGGTGCATCACCCTTCTCTCGACGACGAGTTGCATACACCAACGCTGGCTGTCGAGCCTCAGCATTTTCGGCACCCCTGCCAGGTGCTCCTCGTCCCCGACCATTTTCGTTACCGCCCCTACCTTGACCATGTCCTCTCGGTGATTGTGGTCCACCTCTCGCTGGTTGGGCAACCCTCTATTCCGTAACCTGAACCTGATCTATTTTCTGAGGACAGTCTTTGACTTTATGCTCCATAGACCCACACCAGAAACAAGTACCAGAGCGTTTTCTACACTCACCCAGATGTACCTTATCATAGTCCCTACAAACTTTTGGCCTAACAACATTCATCAGAACTGCTCGAACTGGCTCTTCCACTCTTGCCCATTTAGTATTCCTATTTGCACCACCCATGGGTCCGGAAACGGTTTCGATCCTTTTCACGATTTTGTTTTTCGGTGTGCTTCACCTCCTCCGCTATCTTAGCTTTCTCTACCAAAGCAGCAAAGTCACGCTCCCTCTGCGGAGAAATTAGCACCCTAAGTTCATCTCTAAGACCATCCTTAAAGAGCACACTACGTTCGTACTCCGTAGCGACTATCCCCACGGCATACCGCTCAGCCTCAGAAACTCAGCCTCGTACTCAGTGACTGTCTTACTCCCTTGTACTAGATTCAGAAATTCCTTCCTGCGTGCGTCCATATAACTCGCCCAAACATACTTTCCCTTGAAGACCGTCTTAAACAGCTCCCAAGTCACCTTGTAAGTTGGGGTCCCATCTCTCACGGTGAGCCACTACTGATAAGCCTCATCCCATAGCAATGATATGGCTCCCTTCAGCTTCTGTTCTACGGAACAATCCAAAGCATCCATAATCCGTTCCGTAGCCTCTAACCAATACTCAGCCACATTTGGGGCTACACCAGACACACCCCTAAAAATCTCTGCTCCATTAGCCCAGAGTCACTCAAAAATAGATCCTCGAATTCTGTTACCCGTGCTTGCCCCGGCAACCCTTTCTAGAACATGAAGCATTGCCTGGGATAGGGCATCATCCCCTGCACCTCGATCATGAGATTCCACTTTCGTTACCGGTGGTACCAGTGCATCTGCCGCCGGCATATGCCCTGAAGACGAAGATTTAACTCGTGTACTACCTCGGCCACGTCTACGACCCCTTCCACGTGCTACCCTTGTACTCATGTCGTATTATCTGATTTACAAATTTTATGCATCAATTAAATATTTTAGTGTTTATTACAGATGTTTTATGAACAGACAGTAATTCAGGGTTTGGTTTTCGTGAAATCGTAGCCTAGCTACAGTCTTTAGTCCACTTACCAAAAGTTCCTACAGTTCACATATCACCCCTACTAGAGTATCATAGGGTTTCAATATAGATATATAGTTGAAAATTCAGGAATATTCAGAAAATTTTGGAGTAATACTTACAGACTTGGGCCAGAGATTCGGTGTGCCACCTCTTTGGTTATCAATTTTCAAAAAACCCAAAAACTTAAATCCTTTCTAGATTGAACCTCAAGACATGCATACCTTGTAAAATATCTTTGAAAGAACTTTCCAAAACCATTTCCAAAACTATTTCCAAAGATACCCTTCTTAGGCCTAAGTTTTTTAAAAAGTTTTTCAGACCCGATCCACAGCCGAGCTGTTGCAACTTGGCTCTGATACCACTAAATGTAACACCCTAAACCTGGCCTAGATGTTATGACCGGATCTGACGTGCCACATCGGAACATTAAAAACATTTTCTATTTTTAGTCTAGGAAATCGTACTTAGTGTTCAAAGGATGATTTCATTATAGGTTAAAGTGAATGGAAGCTGTGCACCAGGTAGGAAACCGAAAAAGAGGAGGTGAGTCCATCGGACTACTTAAGTACCAAGCTCCCTTCGGATCCAATCCTAGACATGCACACCACCATTGCCACACCTTAACTTAGTGTATGCTCTTAGGAAACCAAATCATTTAAGTACAGTTTAAGAAAAAGTGATTAACTTTGGAAAATGTTTTTGCTTTGTTGTCGTGATATTTTAAAATCAATTACTATTTTTGAAAACGTGCCCTAAAACTAATCAGTTTCAATGATTAAGATAATATTATACCTATTCTAGTAAAACATATTAAAAATAATTAAAAATCATTAAAGCGGCCTTATTACAACTTAAACCCAAAATAATTGATGTAAATAAAAACTAATTAAATTATAATAAAAAAAAATCAAGTTTGCAGTATGTGTGGCCACTCCGAATCCATCATAGCTCCAAGTCCACTATGGTTGAGGGTTACCTGCAAAGATAAAGTTAAGGGGTGAGTTTGGAAAACTCAGTGTGTAAAATAGCCCAACCATAGTCCAGATCAGTTCAAACCACAGAAACAGATTAAATTGGGCCTTAGCTTTATACAGAATTCAGAATGAAGCCCATAGGCCCATAATAGAAACAGAACAGATATCATGTATGCAGAAAAACCCATCCCATATCCATCCGTATACACCCCCGTGCCAACCTTACACCATGTGGGGAGACTACTCGACCCACCCATCCGTCTACACATCACAAGTATACAGCATGGCTGCCAGAACAGATATTGTGACAGAGTCACTAGATACAGATAATTGTGGCAGAGCCACCAGAAACAGATATTTGTGGTAGAGCCACCAGATCAGATATTTGTTGCAGAGCCACCAGAATGCTTCCTCCATCATTATAACCCATATCCCATGCAGCAGATATACATGTCATAGCATACAACAAATAGAATCAAAATATCATACATTTTAGTCAAAATCAACCCAAAGGGTATAATGGTAATTTTGCACCTAGGGGTATAATGGTAATTTTCATACTTAAGGGTATTTCGGTAAAACTTTCTATTTTATGGTTTACATACACATTACAACCATTAACGCATTAACAGAAACACTTACCGAGCATTTTTACCGAACTGGGCCCGTTGGCCCATTAACCCATTTTCGGCCCATTAAGCCTAAATATACCGAAGTGCACGAAATTGCGCACTCTGCAATCATATCACTTGATATTACCAGGATTAACCATCCAAACCATCTCATGAGTGCTCGCACGCTCGCAAGTCCCCAAAATGTCGGCTTTTCGACATTTCGACTTTCGACTTTTTTCGATCTAGTCTATGAGTGGGTGTCGTTTACACACCTGTTTGCGATGAAACACTGATGAGTTCCACACACGATTTGCCTACAATTGAGTTACTAATACGTTAACTATGAATCCATACAACTTGTATGCAAATCCTTACCAAAAGTCGGCCATTAACACCTCAGGCACTAGAGATCCTACCTTCGCCGAAACTAGCGACTAGGTTTAGATCCAGTCATTCCACTTTCGATCAGCAGCCCCTAGATTACACTAACATCAGAAAAAAATAATTGTCACAACTCTTAGAGCCATGGGCCCAATCGACAGCCTCCCTAAGCCTTTAGAGATTTTGGCTTTTCTAAAACCCAAAATAAAGAATAGATTCGAAAACTTACCGCTGGTTCCTTCAATCAATGATTCCACTTTAGTTCCTATTCGGTTCTGATGCATATCTATCCCCTCAAATGTTAGCAGAAATCAAATCTTTAAAGGTCTAAAGATTCGGCTATGCCCCAATGACTATGGTGTTTTCGGCTTTTGAAACTTGTGAAATAAAAGATGATTTGATAAGGAGGTTTTTCCAAAGTTGAAGTCAACAGAGGTTGGGGTTTATAGAGTGTGAAATTCGGCCAGGAAAGATAAAGGAAAAATCAAAGAAGTTGGCTAGGAGAAATCAGCACAAAAGAAAAATAGGCTTTCGGGATTTTGCTTTTATGGCAATCGGCTATAAAGGCTTAGAAACAAATAGAATGGAAGAGTAGAATGGTAGGAAGGGTTCGACTATGGAGAAGAAGAAGAGAAAATAGATGAAGATATGAGAAAATAAGAAGAGAAAAGAATTGTCAGAAACGGCACCCCTCCCTCCAAAAGCCGAAATTCCCCTTACTAAATGACCTAGCCGAATTTCCCATGCTAAAGTCCATTGGCCGGCCAACTCTTGCTCCTTGATCAGCTCCTAAATTTCCTCCCTTATCTTATCTTTACTCAATCCCCTTACTAGCTTAAACTCCCCCTAACAGAGTTCCCCATTGAGTTCCATCACCTCCCCTTTTTGTTCACAAAAATAAATACCCTATTTGCATACCTTGTGGCTCGAACCTTGGCTCCCCCTAGACATCTACACGCCACTCCCCCTATACCTTATGTGGTGTCACATGCCAATTTACCACAGGTCCCTTGTGCCCTATTTTTACCATCTTTAATTTAAAAGCCCTCAACGTTAGTACCCTCTCTTTCTAAAATCCGAAAGTCAGAAATTGCCCTGAATTGGATATACTCTTTGGCTTTTTTTTAAAGGCCTAGTAACATACTCAGTCCTACAACAGACAGTTAAAACACAGAATTTCTAAAAGTCATTGGAAATCATAAAAACCCCGAAAATCCCAAAAATTGGGGCGTTACAGAATTATTGTACACCCCTAAAGATTACTTGAGATACGCGGTGTCTATGCTGAAAGACGAGGCATATTTTTGGTGGGATACCTTGAGCATGATGGTATCAAATGATCGAATTAGTTGGGATTTCTTCTTGAATGAATTGAAGAAAAAGTATGTTAGCCGATTGTTTATCGATTGGAAAAAGAAAGAATTTCTCAAATTAAAACAAGGAAACTGGACTGTAACGGAGTATGAACGAAAATTTGTGCAATTAAGAAGGTATGCTCATAAAATTTATCGACTGAGGAGGAAATGTGTATTAGATTTGAAGATGGGTTCAATGATGAGGTCTGGTTGGCTGTAGCAACATTACAGTTATGGGAATTTGTAGAACTATTAGAGCGAGCATAAAAGGTTGAAGAGATTTGTAAAAGTAAACGACAATCAGATTTAAGATTCAAAGACTCTAACAAAAGAGGGTCATTCAAGACTGCTCAGTCATCTTCCTTAAAGAAAGTTAAAAATGATACAAGTCGGTCAGCTGCTCCTTCAAAATTTGTTAACTGAGAAAAACCGAGACAAAGTAATTTCTAGTCAGTCAATGCTCTAGTGGCAAGTGTTGGAAGAGTAATAAAAGTGGAGAAAATTGTTCCGACGTGTGATGACTGTAATAAAAGACATTTTGGTGAATGCCGATCAAATTAGGAGCTTATTTCCATTGTGGAGCTACCAACCGCTTTCTCCAAAACTGTCCCAATAAGCAAAGCCATTTTGGGAATCAATCAAATAAGCTCGAAGTAACCCCTCATAGGAGTAGAAGATCTAGAAATGCTAGAAATACTACTCTCGGTCGAGGAAGGAATAACGAGATGAATGAACATTCAGAAGCGAGAACACCTGCTAGAGCGTATGCAATTGAGGCTCGAGAAAAAACTATTACTCTAGATGTTATTGCAGGTAGTTTTTCTCTCTTTGATATTAATGTATATGCATTCATTGATCCTGGATCAACTCATTTGTATATATGCACTACATTAGTAGACAAAAAGAAAATACCTATCGAATTCACTTAATATACTGTTAAGGTCACAAATCCTTTGGGTCAGTGTGTTCTAGTTAATCAGTTATGTAGGTCTTGCCCACTGAAAATTAAGGGTTACGACTCCCATTAGTTTGGCGTTGTTACCATCTGATGAATTTGATGTGATTCTAGGAATAGATTGGTTAGCATGATGTTATTGTGAATTGTAGAAGAAAATATATTGTGTTAAAATGTCAGAATGATAGGTGGGTCTGAATTGAATCAGATCAATTTGATGGTACATCCAGTATAATCTTTGTTACGACGGTGTTAAAAAGGGTTGTGAAGCATATCTCGCTTATATAGTTGAATCCAGAGCTTCGAAAATAAAACTAGCATCGATTCCAGTGGTATATGAATTCTCGAATGTATTTCCAGAAGAGTTGTCTGGGCTACCTTCAACCCAAGAGTTTGAGTTTGGAATTGAATTAATACTAAGAACATCCCCGATATCTATAGCACCATACAGAATGGCACTTATAGAATTGAAAGAGTTAAAACCACAGTTGCAAGAGTTGACAGGTAGAGGCTTTGCTCAGCCCAACTTTTCTTCTTGGGGTGCTCCTGCTTTATTCGTCAGGAAGAAAGATGGAACTATGCGGTTATGTATCAACTATGGACAACTCAACAAAGTGACAATAGAGAATAAGTATCCATTGTCGCATATTGATAATTCGCTTGACCAGTTGAAAGGTGCAACAATATTCTCGAATATTGATCTTCATTCTGGCTATTATTAGCTGTGAGTTAAAGATTCGGATGTGCCAGAAACTGCATTTAGAACCAGGTATCGACATTATGAATTTTTAGTGATGCCATTTGGTTTAATCAATGTGCCTACAGTATTTATGGATATGATGAATAGAATTTTTAGACCGTATCTAGATCAATTTGTTGTGGTTTTCATCAATGACATTTTGGTTTATTCATGGGATAAATCTGAGCATGCTAAACATCTGCAAATTATTTTGCAAACTTTACGCGAAAAACTATTATTCTCTAAGTTTAGCAAATCTGTATTTTGGCTATGAGAAGTTTATTTTCTAGGACATGTTGTGTCAGCAGATGGAATTAGAGTAGATCTGAGAAAAATTTCAGCTATTGTTGATTGGAAGCCTCCAAGAATTATATTTGAGATTAGAAGTTCTCTGGGACTCGCAAGATATTACAGAATATTCATCAAAGGATTCTCAATGATAACTACACGCGACTATTATAGAAAGATGTGAAATATGAATGGTTTGAGAAATTTTAGCAAAGTTTCGATCAGTTGAAAGCACTGTTGACTGAGGCACCCATTCTAGTTCAGCCTGAATCAGGTAAAGAATTTATGATTTTCAGTGATGCATCTTTAAATGGATTAGGCTATGTTTTGATGCATGAAGGCTAAGTAATAGCTTATGCTTCCCGATAATTAAAGTCACATGAAAAGAATTATCCGTCACATGACTTAGAGTTGGCAGCTATTGTGTTTGCATTGAAAATTTGGTGACGCTATTTATTCGGTGAAAAATGTCACATTTTTATCGATCATAAGAGTTTGAACTATTTAATTTCACAGAAAGATTGGAACCTGAGACAATGTAGATGGCTCAAGTTGTTGATTATCATTTGGGAAAAATAAATGTAGTGCCTGATGCTCTGAATAGAAAATCTCTGTTTGCTTTGCCAGTGTTGAATATGTGATTGTCATGGTCTATTGATGGTTCGATTTTAGCTGAGTTAAAACCTAAACCATTGTTCTTACAACAGATTTGTGAGGCTCAGAAATGAATCATGTGTAGCTAAATGAAAATTTTTCGAGTCGACTCATGATTCAGATTTTCAAATTGGTTCCAATGATTTCTTATTTTGTAGAGGCAGAGTTTGTGTACCGTGGGATTTATAGTTAATTCATAAGGTTTTGTATGAAGCTTATTATGGTATTTGTCCATTCACCCTGGTAACACTAAAATGTACAATGATTTGAAATAGATGTAATGGTGGTCTAATATGAAGTAAGAGATTTCAGACTTCGTATTGAGATGTTTAGTATGTCAGCAAGTTAAAGCTGAACATCAGGTACCTTATGGTTTGTTACAACCAGTGGTGATGCCGAAATGGAAATGGGAGTGAGTTACTATGGACTTTGTATTAGGTTTACCCTTATCTCCGATAAAGAAAGATATTATTTAGGTTGCCGTTGATCATTTTACAAAGTCAGCACATTTTATTCTGGTACATATAGATTACTCCCTTGAGAAATTAGCTGTGTTATATGTTTTTAAGATTGTTAGATTACACGGGGTGCCAGTTTCCATTATCTCGGATATCTACGATTTACATCACGATTTTGGAGGAAGTTACAGGAAGTTCTAGGTATACGATTTCTTTTTAGTACTGCATTTCACCCTTAGACTGATGGCCAGTCGGAGAGAGTAATTCAAATTCTCGAGGATATGCTTTGTTGCTATGTATTAGAGTTTGAAGGCAATTGGGGAAAATATTTATCATTGGTTGAATTTGCATATAGCAACAGTTTTCAATTGAGTATAAAGATGGCATCATACGAAGCTTTGTATGGTTGTAAATGCCAAACTCCGTTATATTGGACTGAGTTCAGTGAGAAAAAGATACATAGGGTTGATTTGATTCATGAGACTGGAGAAAAAGTAAAGGTGATTCGAGATAGTTTGAAAGCAGCTTCAGATCGTCAGAAATCATATGCAGATCTTAAAATTAAAGATATAGAATTTCAAGTTAGCGATAGAGTATTTTTGAAAGTATCGCCCTGGAAGAAATTTCTTCGATTCAGTTGTAAAGGAAAGCTAAGTCCTCGATTTATCGAGCCATATGAGATTATTAAAAGAATCAGACCTGTTGCATATTGATTAGCTTTACCGTCAGAATTAGAAAAGATTCATAATGTCTTTCACGTGTCTATGTTACAACGGTACTGATCTAACCCTTCACATGTTATCTCCATAGCGAATGTCAAGATTTAGCCTGATATGTCATACAGTGAGAAACCGATCAGGATTCTGGCAAGAGAGGTGAAAGAATTGAGAAACAAGAACATATATTTAGTAAAATTTCTCTAGAAACGACACAAAGTCGAAGAAGCTACCTAGGAACCCGAGGAAGCTATGAGAAAGCAATATCTGAACCTCTTTTCTGCTAAGATTTTCAAGAACGAAAATTCTTTTAGTGGGGAAAAGTTATAACAACCCAGTTTTAGTGAAATCAGAATAATGGTTTTGGGACCACAAATCCGAGGTTGAAATTTTAATTTTATTAATATTTTAATTTTTACAGCATTACAGTGACATCGTATACAAATTTCATTAAGAAATTTTACTGTTTATATGCTTAATTTGATAAAAAGGACTAAATCGCGTAAAGTACAAAAGTGGAGTTCTAGTAGCTAAATGTATTAAATAGCTATAGAACCTTAAAATATGAGTCCTTATGTGGTAATTAGACGATAAATATTGATAATGGAATATGATGGTATTATTAATTTAAAAGGTTATAAAGGTAAATTAGGAAATAAATGATAATTAAATGAAACAAAAGCAAGTATCATTTTTATTTCTTCATTTTAGAACCGAAATTTAGGGCTTGAGAAGCCATTGTTGAGATTGAGCATTCAGCAATTAATTCTTGCTAGATTGGTATGTATTTTATTCTCTTTTTAATGATTTTTAATTTTTTAGGATCGTTGTAGCTTAATCTAGCTAGCTCGAGGACTAATTTGTGAAACTGTCAACCTATTAGGGTTTATCTATTAATGAATGTGCATGATTTTTTATGTTTTATGGAAGAAAATGGTTAGTTGTTGATAGTTAAACAAATTTTGTTAAGTGATTTTTTTTATGAAATTGTTAAATAGGGATTTAATTGAAAAATAAAAAATTATACATTGTGAAATTATGAAAGAAAGGAAATATAGAGCTTGCGAGGGACCTAATTGATATTCGTCTACTATAGATTGGGGTTGAGTTGCATGAATTTCCATTTTTGTGAACTAAGGACTTAATTGAAAAGAAATCAAAAGTATAGGGGCAAAAGTGTAATTTTGCAAACATCTGAATTTTGATTGAATTGAATAGAATAGTTATTAATTGGTTTAATTTATTTATTTAGATCAAGATATATCTCAACTGGATTTAAATCGAAGGGAGGTAAAAGTCGTAGATTAGCCGATCATAATCCTTCGCGTTGGTGCCGAAGTAAGTTCATAATAGTAAATTGCTTAATTAAAGTTCTTTATGTATTTGTACTTTATAACTTAGTAGATAACTATTGTACTTCGGTACCCCTGATCGCACTTAAGTGCCCCTGTTGTACTTCGGTACCCCTGATCGCACTTACGTGCCCTTGTTGTACTTCGGTACCCCTGATCCTACTTACATGCCCTTGTTGTACTTCAGTACTCCTGATAATAGTTTCATGTAATGTTTACGTTTTGGTAATATCAATCAAGTAATATAAGAGTTTCATTCATTTAATGTTAAGTTAAATAAATCGCTATGTACTTACTAAGCTTTATAAACTTATACATGTTTGTGTGTTTTCATTCATTTAATGTTAAGTTAAATAAATCGCTATGTACTTTCTAAGCTTTATAAACTTATACGTGTTTGTGTGTCATTTTGTAGATTACTTTTGTTGACTTAGGACGTATCGAAACTTCAACTTGCACTATCCATCATTGTTAGTAGAGTTTGAACTACTTTGGGTTTGTAGTATGTATAGGCTATATAAGTATATAGTATGTGTGTGTCTAGTTAATTTTGGTTATAATAATGAACTACTAAGTTATGTGTTTGGACACTTTGTTTTCTAGGTTGTATATATGTATCTTTTATGTTTTATAAAATTATATGGATGAAATTATTTGTGAATGGTTTAATGTTGATGAATTAAGTTGTTATGCTAGCATTTATATCTTCGATAAGTGTTTGAATAAATAAATATGAAAGATTGGTTTAAAAATGCATGTTATAAATGTTTTGTGATATGTTTGAAATATGGTGATTTGGTATCTTTGCTATCAATGGCATATAAGTCTATTGGTGCTAGTAGTGGAATGATACAATTGGTACCTTTTTGGCGTTTGGTGGTTAGGTAATTTAAATGGCATATGTTGATGCAAACTTAGTTTTGTAGTCAGTGAACATTATGGCAAATTTAAGCATTTGGTTGTACATGTATTGATGTTTTAATTGAGGTGCCCTTTGGGCATATTAGTTGGATGTTTATATACCATATTGGAATTGCTTATTTATGCTTGGTTTTAATGCAATTTGAATGCTTGTTCATATGTGCAAATGTGATTTTAGGTTCATGCTTTAATGGGTGCGAAAAATGGCTTGGAAATGGCCTATTTTTTGTCCACACAGGCATAGAGATGGGCGTGTGTCTCGGCCATGTGTCTGGCAACACGGGCATGTGTCCCCTATAACTTTAAAAGGGTTGCAAGTCAGGCTGTTACACAGCCTAGCACATGGCCTAGCACACGGGCGTGTGGGGTTATTTTGATGGGTACACGCCTTGGCACATGAGCATGTGGCTTGGCTATGTGACCCATGTCAGTGAACACGGGTACAAACACGGGTTGGCATACAGTCGCGTGTCCCTATTTTGAATGCCCACACAACCTATGACATGGGTGTTTCTCTTGACCGTGTGAGTCACATGGCCTGGTCAAACGGCCATGTGACCCTTGTGGTTTGAAAAATTTTGCCTTTTTTCAAAAAATTTCATATGTTTCCATTTTAGTCTCGATTTGTTTCCAATGTCTTTTTAGGGCCTCGAGGGCCCGTAAAAGGGATCGTATGCATGATTTTGGTTGATGTTGCTACGATTGACAATATGATTTGTTCATAATAATAAAATGTTCAGTATATAATGTGTTGCTCCGGTAATACTCCGTAGCCCAAATCTGGCGACAGATACGGACTAGGGGTGTTACAAAAGTAAAAAAGGTTAGACAAGGTTTAGTGAAAGAGTGAATATGTTTTTAAGGTTAGAAAATAGGTATTTTAAAGGGTTAAAATCGAGTAAATTAAGGGTTAAACAACTGGGTTACGTGAATAGGCCAGGTTAACCCTGCATAAAATTGTAGCGATGTCGCGACACAAGAGTTCCATGTCATGACATCCCTGACAGTTATCTTATATTGCAACATAGGGGTTCCATCTCGCAAGACATACATTAGTTTGGAGATATTGAGAAACCTATCTGCTTCTTCACAACACGCTGAGTCCATGTCGCAACACTGAGTTTGTTTCACCCTAAAATTCCATCTTAAGGAGGTTTCGGTCTAGAGATAAACATGCATCAAATAAAAGTTAGAATCTAAGCTATGTGATTAGTTAAATATACAGTAATTTATAAGTATAATGCAACAATTCAAATATATTTTAAGTTTAACTACCACATTCATCCAGCAGTATTGTTAGTTCAAAGACGGACAACCATCTCGTTCTATCAATATTAGTCCACTGTCCATTGTGTCATTCCACCTTTTCCTGCTTATATCATTCTTTCAACTTGTTTATCCTTTCTGCCTGTATAAAAGGAAAAGTATCCCTTGATTCGGGAACATTACAAACAAATAAATTTTTACATTGCTCTCTTAGCTCCCTTCTAATGTCCTTTGTATTTAGTTGATGGCCACATTTAAACGTTTCCGTCTCACAATTAATTTTCATAGTTAACTCATTCTTTTCTAAGAGAATGGTGGACCTAGAAGTAGTCAGAAATAGTCTTCCAAATAAGATCGGTATCTCACGATCTTCCTCAAAATCAAGAACCACAAAATTTTCAGGGATAATGAAACTTCACACCTTGATCAACACATCTTCCAATACCCCTTTTGGATGTACTAAAGACCTATCAACTAACTATAACATTATCTGAGTAATTTTAAGATCCCTTACCCGAGTTTTTCAAAAATTGATAAATGTATTAAATTAATACTAACTCCTAAATCATATAGAGCTCTATTAAAGCAAATGCTCCCTATCTCTATGGGAATAGTAAAACTTTCCGGGTCTTTAAGTTTTTGAGGTACATGTCTTGAAATAATTAGGCTACAAGAAGCACTTAAGTTAACTTGTTCTCCTACCTTAATTTTCTTAAGCCTCACCATTATTTCCTTTAAAAAATTGGCATATATGGGAACCTTCTCAATTAACTCAAGTAAAGGTAGATAATCATTTAATGTTTTAAATAGGTTCAAGAAACTTATAGATTTGTCCTCATCCCTCTTTTCTTTTTCTTCAAGTCTCTCAGGGAATGGGATTTTTGTGATTTACGCATCTTTAGGTGCTTCTTTTTTTTATTCAGCCAATGGTGCCTTTATCTCTTCTGGCCTTAGTTCTTCTTTAGCTTTTGGGAATTCCTCTTGAGGATTATCAGTATTCTCCATAACTACCTCCGAAGTAGGGTTATTTGGGCTACTCAGTACTTTCCCCGATTAAAGTGCTATCACCTTCGCATGCTCTTTGCCTTCCCTACGTGGATTGTTTTCTGTATTGCTAGGAATACTTGCGCCAATTTGTGTTTTGATGTCGCCCATCATGCTCATCAATTGACTCATTTGATCCTCTAGCTTAGTCCATGTTCTTGTTGAGTTGGTGCACTTAAATTGTACCTGCTTGACATCACTTCTCATTGACTGTATCTCTTCCTTAACTCTATCCAAGCATTGATCACATGTAGTATGGTCATTTGGATTGACCCGATCTTGAGGTTTCTGTAAATAAAGAGGTTGGTAATTAATGTTTTTAATTTGATTTAAATTATTGCCTACTCTTTGGTTTCCCCTCCATCTCAAAACACTAGGTGAGCTGACACTCCTGAGCTTTAAGTTTGATTGTGTAGACTAAAATACCCCAGCTTCGTGTTTAATTTTTGTCCTATAGTCAATCTCGGGACACACTAGGACCTGTGGCACGACATAGAAGTCAGTATGCTCCTCCTTGGGATGTCTTCAGGGGTATGTTGTGACACCCTCAGTCTGTTTCACGACATCGAAGGTAGTTTCGTACTTTATCCATTTTGCTCTATATGTTACGACATCGGACTCTCTTGTGTTGTGACATAGCATCCAATATCGGCCTAAAATGCTTTGTAATGGTCTTTTGCATGCTCACGAAGTATGTTAGCTCTCCCGTAGGCCTCATTTGCCCTTTAAGGTTAATAAAAAGACTCAATTCAAATATTTTATTAAATATAAGTAAAAATAAAGAAACATAACTAAAATATAATAGAAATGCTTGTATTCAGGCTCCTTAAGTGCAAAAACTTGTTTAATCTGCTACACCTAATTACAGTAGGTCACTAACATCCACGCCCAACTTAGCCAGATGATCGGTATGATGCAAAGGCAAGTTGGCACGGGCATTCTGAGTAACACTGAAAATAACCCTTAGAGAGATGGGAAGAAGCATGTGAAAGCTATTACACTCCATTTAGGTATAGTCTTGGAAAACCCAAGTGCTCCAAATCCAAATGAGTTAAATGAAGATAAACAAGACAATTCGATGGATGACACCCCACGTGATGATGAGACTCGAAAAGCCGAAGAACTAGTTGAGCCAGAAACGAAATTAGGTGCTGACTCAATTTTCAAAAGCGTATCATTCCTATCAAGGCTTGTGGACAAGAAGAAAAGGTATGAGGCTAACTTTGTAAGTTTTCTTAACTTGTTTAAATCCCTAAATGTAAATCTACCACTACTAGAACTAATAGAAAAGAATTCCATAATATGTCAAGATTTAAAAAAAAATTATGTCTAGGCATAGGAGAATTACAAAAGGGGAACAAATAAATGTTAATGCCTCATGTAGTGCTATCATCACTAAAAAGATACCCTCTATGTTAAAAGATCCAGGTACCTTTACAATTTTGATAGAGATAGGGGATATAAATTTTGGTAAGGCCTTATGTGATCTAGGGGCCAATATAAATTTAATACCCCTATCTATTTACAGAAAACTTGAATTAGGGGAACTTACACACCAATAGCACTACAATTGGTTGATCGGTCTTTGGTATAGCCTAAAGATGTATTAGAAGATGTATTGGTCAAAGTAAGGCAATTCGTATTTCCTGTAGATTTTGTTGTCATTGACTTTGAGTAAGATCATGAGATTCCCATCCTATTGGGAAGACCGTTTTTAGCCACATCCAAGTCCACCATCAATGTAGAAAAGAATGAATTGATAATAAAAATCAATAGGGAAGTGGAACTGTTTAAATGCAGTAGTCCTTCAAAGGATGAGGAACTAGTAGGGTACTTTGTGGAGAATTGTAATGCACTATGTTATTGTACCACTAATGACCTTGATCAAAGGTATGCTTGCTATCTTTTGTGTGCAGGAAAGCAAATAGGGTCATGAGAAAGGGATAGATGGAAGGACTCAGGATGGAAGGGAGAACATTGGACAGATCAGGATGATAAAACTCAATAAAGAAGTCAATGAGGAGACTCTTGTTGGATGAATTTAGTAGCAAAAATAATATTAGAATAATTTAACTTCATTAATTTTTGTAAAATTTGTATTTTAATTTTTAGTATTTTTTAACTTAAATTTAATTTTTATTTAGGAGTAGGACATAGTAAGGTAGGAGTTAAAGCATGTTGACTATTTAGGTTTCTTTAATTAATGTGGGTATATAGATACCCTTCAATTAAGAATACCCTCTCGGTCTTATCCTTTGTAAGAGTTACTACCTAAGATATCCTTTCGATCACACCTAAGCATACCATACCCTTTCGGTCTCACCATTCAACAAAAGTTTACTAAAGGCTTACCCAACATGATACCTTTTTTTATCTCACCTATCTAATTATTCTACTAGGATTGTCGATCCTACTATACTACAAACTTTAGTGGACTCGAATAAATATCCAATTTAAAATAAATAAGAACTTGATTAAGTAATTAGTTAAGCAATCAATCATGAAGGATATCTTGAAACACAGATTTTATTCTCATATTTATTCAAACTTTCAATTAATTAAATTAACGAAAGAGATATAAATAAGCGAATAAAGTAGAGAATGCACATTGATAAATAATGATGAATACACACATCTGGAACAATCTTCACTCGTAACATCTCAACTTTGAAATAGAAAGATTTCGATTAAGCAAACAAAATGAAAACCTAATCTAAGAACTAAAAATCGAATAAATGAATAAAAGTATGAAAAGTGACACCTAATCCATGGTTTTTAGCTAGAATTTATAGTTTCTATGTATTATGACCTAATTAGGTCAATTACAATATGATTAACAAGTTAAATATGATTGTGCAGATGAAAACACCCTTGCAGAATTGTTGAGTTTGTCAAACTGATGTCATGACACTTTATAGCCTGTGTCGCGACTTTGCTAGTAGAATGCTTGGCCTTTTGGGACTCAGGTGGAATGCTGTGACTTTGCTTTTATGATGTTGCGACATCGACTTCAGTAGCTTGCCTTATGGTTTTGAGTTAGAAAATTAGCTAAGTGTTGAGGCTTGATTCAATGTCACGACTTTCTCCTTGAGTGTTGCAACATCCATGGTAGTCCATTGACTCCTCGGTTTAAGTTTTTGTCTTGCACACTCAACGTAACACCCTAAACCCGACCTAGAGGCTATGGCCGAATCTGGTGTGTCACATTGAAGTGTTTTAGTGAAAATCGTGTTTTCATTGAAAACCCTTCTTAAAGTAAAAGAAACCCTAATTAACTTAAAAAAACACCTTCAGTTACGAAAGCCTTGTTTAAACATCTGATTAAAAAAAACTTAGTTGCGTAAATGTAGAAAACATACTATAATTTAAAAAAATCCATGTTCAACTTCTCGCAATTACATTGAAAATAATAATAATTCAAGTAATAATAATACAATAAAAACCTTATTACAATCTAGTCTGGAACATACTTAAAAAGAAGTAAAAACTTAAATGTTTAAAAATAACCCAAGTCCAAATCATCTTGCTAGCTAGCCACCCAGAGTCCCTCCAAACATCGAACCTTCTACTGAGCATCACCTGAAAATAAAATAAAAGAGGGGGTGAGTTTTCGCAAACGTAGTGTGTACAACCCTCAAAGAAAACAAGCATTCAAAAACAAAACATCATTCATCGTTCATCATTCATGCAACACAATCCCATCCAATTATCCATCCGCTAACACCGGCTCCGTCCCTCGTCACACCATGTGGGGATATAAATATCGTCCCACCCAACCCACACACCATGGTAGCCCGATTGCAGAACTATCTTCATTTACATATTGGGCTTTAAAAGCTGTCGGTGGATCCACGATTGTCAAGCAACCATGCGATCCTCATATACTTCCTCCGTTCCATAATTCCCAACCCAGATGCAACCTAAGCAGAATATCATATGTATGCATGTCGCATCTACAAAACTTACATTCAACACCTAGGGGTATTTTGGTCATTTTCACCCTTAAAGGCATTTCGGTAATTTTCTTTTAATTACGGTTTTCACTTATCTTGGCCCGTTAACAAGTCCTGTGAGCTAAGATGAACGAATACTATGCACCAGGTAGGATTCCAGAGAAGAGGAGGTGGGTCATTAAGACCGCTTAAGTACCAAGCTCTACCTAGATCCAATCCTAGACATGGATATACCCGTTGCCACACCTTAACCCTATGACTTGTCCACGGTCACAAATAATTAATTAAGTCTTTTGTGGATATCATATACTAGGCCCAAAACCCCTTACAGAGCCCAATCAAATTCACATACCTGGATCAGGCCTATTAAGCCCAATCATATTCATATGGCCAATTAGGCACAAATCACATTTATATGGCCCGATAGGCCCAGTCACATCCATACTCATGCTCACATACAAATTCCTATCACATAGCATCAATATTCAATTTTTACCCATTATGGGCCCAACAACCCATCGGGCCCATTTAGCCCATCTGGCCCATATGACCAAATCACAACTCAAGTCCACGGAATCGCCCGTGGGCCTCAGGCAACCTATCAGTTTCCCCCTTACGAGTTTTCGTGCGCTCGCAAGACTACCGTAGCTAAACTTTCGGCTTTTCGCTATTTTGGCTTTTTGGCTTTTCAGCTTTTTGGCTTTTGCTGAATCATTGTGTGTGTGCAGTGTATGTACACACCTAGTAAGCAAGCGTGGTGCGATCTCCTTAGCCCAAACCTACAATCGATATCACCCTTCAATTAATCACATGCTTAATACTTATTTACTCAAAAACTGAAACCTCACCTTAACCTTACCTTGAGCCCAATCCTTAATCGCTTTTTCCTTGATCACGTATTTCCTAGATCTGCACAAATCCTAACTATTAAAACCCGAATAATAGGTGAATCGTATCCAACAAAGTCTCCTTACCATAACTATGACCATTCGACCACCTTAGCCAATGGAAGAAGATTACTTACCAAAACCGCAACACCTTAAGGAGCAATTCGGCAGAGAGCTAAAAACCAAGATCCAATACTAATTCCCTACCAAAGTTGATTAGAAAGAGTAAGGGGCAATAATCGATACTAAAGAAAGACAAATCAATTGGAAGAGCAACACTTATTCGGTCAAAAAGTACTCGGCCCTTAGAAGATTCATTTTTTTAGCTTTTCAAACTAAGTATGGTGAATAAGGTTTATTTGGTATAGATTAAAGAAGAAGAGTAGTAGAAGAAATCGGCAAAGAAGATTGTGTAGAGGAGAATAGAAATCAGCAGAAAGAAAAGAAAGTAAAATAGATGGTTTTCAGCTTTTTGGATCTTGAAGAGAAAAGGGTTTCTAGCACAAAGTGAAGGGAAATTCGTCATTAACTTCTCAACCCTCTCATTCGGCACCTATTTATAGCCCTATAGCCGAATTCTTCAAGCCCAAGTTCCCAATTCAGCTCCACTTACTCCTCACTTCTCATCTCCTCGTTTTTCTCCCTGATAACCCCTTGATCCTTTCCTTAATTTTCTCTTTTGAACACTCCCCTTGGAGTCCATCTTCACGCCACTTCCATCCTTCTAGAAGGCCAAAATTAAACTCTAAAATACTAAGCTAGGATTCAAACCTTGGACCCCCTTGCTAGCTACTAACACCACCTCACTACACCTTATGTGGCGTCACTTAGCCACTCCACCACAAGCTCTTTTTGTGTCCAATTGTTTCTTCATTTATTTAAAAGCCCACCTACTTGTCAGCCTTGATTCTTTTAATAATTAAATTATAATTTCTTCTACCCCTTAATTCGAACTCAACCTTAGCTAAGACCTATTAAAATTATGGCTTGGATAAGAATATTAAACACAATTTTCATCAAAATCGAAAATAAAGAAAATTTGGGATTTCGAAATTTTTGGATTTCGGGATTTTTGGGGTGTTACACTCAATCAACTTGTTAGTTTTTATTTAGGCCCAAATAGGCCTAAAAGGTCATAAAACAATAAAAAAAAGCTCAATTTATTCAATTTAAACTTAAAACTAAATAATTCTAAAAAAAATGCGTAAAATTACTTGAATACAAATGAGAAGAGCTTAATTTGCCACAACAAATTGTGGTAGATCAAATTCCCTCACACTTAAGTCTTTGCTTGTCCTCAAGCAAACAAGCACCCAACATGCAATAAATATGTCCCTTGTATTATATTAATTACTAAGAAACAATGTCAGCAAATATTAAAGTTTTGTTGACTCTATCTTACATGCAACTTTAATCTTGATACTTTGTTAACTTGAAACTTTTAAAGTAAATTTGTCTAGTTTATAAAGTTAAATAACTAAAAAACCTAGAAGTAATCCAAATGACCAAATATTCAATCATATCACCATAAATCTAAGTCATACAGATATATAGTAAAGGTAAGAATGGAAATCAAAGACATTCACTAAGTTTAATTATTACCGAGTCTAGAAAATTATGCAAAGGGAACGCTTAAGACACATAGGTCTTCAAGGTTTGAAACATTCTGAGGCTTAGGATGGTATGAGTTCAATGAAAGTATAGCTCGAAATGGCTCCAGCACTACAAATAGTTAGGCACATTACATTGTTCACCTCCTTATTTCTCCTTTTCTCACCTTCATTTTCTCTCCAAATAAAAAAATGCAAAGACACAATACAACATTTGTAAGTATAGAAAGCTTAGCAAGTTTTAGTGCATTTGAGTGAATGAAAATTTTCCTAAGCTCATGTCTAATTTTTCATTTGATCACATTATAATGATTTGACTCGTTTTCACTCACACTACTTTTATCCCATTCCATGCTTTTATTCTCTCGCTTTACCTTTAAACCTCACAATGCTTTTGTTCACTAAACTAATTGTTCATTTTTAGCACAATTTTGTAAGAGTCTTATACTCACTATATTGTATTATTTCTTAATTTTTCCTCTTAATTATTTTGAAACCACCGAGATTTCTCTACCCAAACCCACAATATCTATAACAACCCGTTTTTAGTAGAATCGGAACAGTGATTTTGGGACTATAAATTTGAGGTCAAAATATTTATTTTATTATTATTTTAATGACTACAACATGATAGTATGATGGAGTGAAAATTTCGTTAAGAAATTTTATCGTTTGAGTACTTAATTTGATAAAAAAGACTAAATCGCGTAAAGTGTAAAACTTGTGTTCTATTAGCTAAAGGTATCTAATAGCTATGAAACCTTAAAGTGGAGGTTCTTATGTGGTAATTATACCATTTTTAATGTGAGTGGACATGTTTGGACACATTATTAAGTGTTTTAAATGTTATTAATTAAGGTTAAAATTGTAATTTAATGAATTAAACTAAGTAAAATATAGAAAAACAAATGTGTCATCTTCCTTAGTGTATTCATCCATCGAAAGTTCAACCTAAAATAGCCATGGGAGAAGCTTAACATTCGACCAAGCTCATCTAGTGCATGTAAGTTCATTTTTGTTCCGTTTTTAATTATTTCTATGTTTTTGAGATCGTTGCAGCTTAGACTAGCTAACCTAGGGACTAATTTACCAAAATATTAAAGTTTTAGAGTTTTTCCATTGATGAATATACATGTATTTTGATGTTTGATGATAGATAATGTACGGTTGTTGTTAGATAAACAACATTTGTAAAGTGATTTTTGGTAAAATTGTCAATGAGGGATTAAATTGGGAAATGTGGAAATTTTGTGGTAGAAATGTGGACTAAATGAAAAATATGGGCTGCTTTGGTAATAAGAGAAATTCAACTAGCATGAGTAGGGACTTAATTGCATGAATTTGTATTTTTATGAGCTAAGGACTAATTTGTAAAGAAATTGAAATATTAGGGGCACAAGAGTAAAGTTTCCATCATATGTTTTTTGGGCTAAATTGAATAAATTGATAATTGAATAAGTTAATTTTGGTTACATATAGATCAAGAAAAGTGAAGTTCAAATCTAGATCGGGGGAAAAATAAAATATTGGACTAGTCAATCCATTTCATCGTTTTTGCGATCGAGGTAAGTTCGTATGTTAATAAGCATTATTATAATTGTGTTTTAAATGCTTTATTATTGAATTTAATTATGAATATGACCTTTTGCATATATTCGATAAAGATTCAAAAATTGGAAATCTCAGTTGAACCTTAGGAATAGATTAGGATATGTATGACATGTCATTAGGGGTTATGTAATTTGGGTGTTGGTCCGTACGTCCTACCAGTGGCTGAGTTATTCGGCATGTGTTGCAGATTCATATAAACTTGTGTGAGCAGCACTGTGTAGCTATGTTATGACTGTTAGGTTGTGTGAGCAGACACATTGATATCTCGAGAGTGAGTATTTTATGAGATATGAGATTGAGATAGCTTCAGCTATGTATTGGCACTTAGGGTGTGAGACTCCCGTGTATCTGATATTATTCCAAATGGTTCAACGGGTATATCGAACATATGAAACAGTGAGAAATATATACGTATCAGTACAGGTATGTACAAAAACTATATGAACATTGAACCTATGAAAGTTGTGAGTTTATGATTACTTATGTAATTGAATACATGTTAACATTATGATTGAATGATTTTGTAGCATATTATGTTCATTCTACTTGAATTGTAAATGAATGGCGACTTTACTTATTAACTATACGAGCTTACTAAGCTTTATAGCTTACTTTATTTATTTTTTCGTGTTTTATAGTGTTTATCAAAGCTTCCTCAGATTTGGAGTCTTCAGAGATCTCATCACACTATCAAGCTTTCACTTTGGTACTTTTGAACTTATGTATTTGGTTATATGGCATGTATAGGAGTTATGGTCATTTTGGTATACATGTTGGTAATGAATTTAGCCATTTGACTTGGCTTGTAAATGAATAATGGTTTATTTTGTGTATAGCCATGTGATTTGGGCTTATCTTGGCATGTTTCGTGATGTATGTATATATATGAAATAGGCCTTTTGATATGTTGTGTATAATTGCCATTTATACATTTGTTGTGAATTGGTATTTGGAGTATCAAATGGTTGAATTTGAGATTATTATGCTTGTGGTTTTAGGTAAAGTAAGGCATAATTAAAAGTGATCTTATTAATGATTTGAGATTGTAAATTTTGGTATGAAATTGGATGGCTTATATGATACTTGTGTATCTTGTGATTAATGGTATTGAATAAACATGAATTAGGCTTGGTTGAGATTGGTTTCAATGCCTACTTATGCCATGTTATATGCCTTTTGGTTTGGTGTAGGTGATTGCAATTTAGGTGAGAAAGATGGCTTGGTAAACAGCCTATTTTTGTCTACATGGGCAGAGACACAGATGTGTGTCTCAGCCGTGTGTGACACACGGTCAGGTGACATGGCCGTGTGTCCCCTGGTGTCTAATTAGAAATCAAGTCAGTATACTCCACACGGCCCAGCACACAGGTGTATGACTTGGACATGTGGCATAAGTCAGTATACCCTAAAGGTTTGGCATGCCTAGCACACGGCCTGGCGCACGGGCGTGTGTGACCATTTCGAAGGGCACACGAGCAGGTCACATGGGCATATGGTTGGCCGTGTGACCCAAGTCAAAGAGTTGCACGAGGTCGAACACGGGCTGGGACATGGCCATGTGATCCCATTTCGAATGTCCACATGACCTGTGACACGGGCGTGTCTTTGACCGTGTGAGACACACAGTTGGGCCACACAGGCATTACTATACTTAACTACATACATACAATCATTTCTGAGTCACCAAGACTTGATCAAACTTAAAACTTTTTCGAACCTTGTTTAAACTCCTTAATGTGAGCCTACGAGGCCTCAAACTTTCATTAGAAACCATTCAGAACCAACTCGGGTCCTCAAACTGACTTAATAAAAATGACCCTTGAAACAGGGCACATGCCCGTGTGAGAGGGCAACACACCCGTGTTATCATTACGACATGGCTGTGCTGATGGCCTGTGTGACACACACGGCCCAAGCATCTAGGGGCCCGCCCGTGTCCCATACCCGTGCAAATTAAATTCTAAATTTGAACCTACAGGGGTTTTCACACGGCCTGACACAAGCCCGTGTCTATGGGTCATGTTCCTCACACAGCCATGACACGCTTGTGTCCTAGCCCGTGTCCAAAAATCTTGACATTCTGTTTCTAATGTCAGCATCGAATAAGGGGCACACGGCCAAGGCACATGCCCATGGCCAGAGGCCGTGTCCACCACACAGCTGAGACACACGACCGTGTCCCTACCCGTGTGTTTACTACCATGCATACTAATTTGAAAATTTTACGTGTAAGGGACACACGGCCGGACAACACGCCCATGGGGCTAGCAATGTGTCACACACGGCCTAGACACACGCCCGTGTGCCTACCCGTGTGGACAATATAAGGCTATCTACCAAGCCTTTTGCTACCCTGAAACACAATCTAATGCCAACCAACATTTCAAAATCTAACTTAATATGATTTATCAGCCAAACAACCATAGCTAAGGCTTATGTACATTTCATACATTCAAACATGCCATCAATTTCACATTCGTGAAAGACTATCTTGCATTCATATTATAACTTTCAAAATTAGCCATTTTTCATGGCCTTATATAAAATGAATCAAATGCTAGGGTAAACCATCACATTTGGCCAATTAACAGTGACTCAAAACTCAAAATTCTAAGTTCTTATACATGCCACACTCAAAATATTAAGTCTAATTATACCGAGTGCTTCAACTGATAGTGTGATCGATACCTCCGACGTCTGTTGGTCCTTAAGCTAGTTAGGCGACACTATAAGAAAATGGAAAAGAGAGGGAGTAAGCATAAAGCTTAGTAAGTTTCATGCAATAGATATAGCAACAACTTTACCATTCATAAATATGCTCATAGTACTAAATTAGGCATGAGCACAACTTAGTCATCACTATCCAATACATTTCATGTAACACCCCTAACCCATATCCGTCGCTAGAATGGGGTTATGAGGCATTACCGATCATAAAACAATTAAGAACAGACTTCCTTTACAAGGTTATTCATCTAGTAAATTTTTTTATACATTTCATTTCACATACTTATCAAATATGTATACTTAAAGTTTGATGACATTTGAATAATTCAAATATAAAATATTTGAATTATCAGACAAATGTTATGCGCGTACTTTATACAATCAAACATACATTATTTCCTTTCATATAAATGAAATATTCCATAATAATATTTGTTTGCCTTATTACTACATTTGCATAACATAAATAATTAATTATACAATCCACTTAGCATATGCCAAAATATATCATCAACCTAACCAATTAAACCACTCAAATAAATTATCCAAAATGTTCAAATAATGTGCCATTTGAAAACAATACATAAGCATATTCATTTCATGTCTAATCGGCAACCAAGGTCTACTAGAGCATGTTAATTGATTTTCAAATAATTATCAAATCCATATAGTCATACCTATCATTATTTTATAACATAAGCATACTCTAATGTACCATATATTCTTGACATACATTTTACTAATTAATGCATTACATGTTATAACTCAAACACAAGCATCATTTATTTCATAACCGAAACACCACCTTTTATCCTTATACATATATACCTTGAGTTAATAAATGTGTCATACCATTTCATCTTGTGCAAACATATATATAAATATATACAGGTACCAAATCACCAAGTTGACCATAACTCTTTCATGTAATTTCATCAAATAACCGAGTACATAAGTACATTATACTAGCTTCCAAATCAATTCATGATACAATTTAGACTTCACAAGAGTAAACCAATAACCTAATATAAACATATATCCCATACACAAATCTTATCTACTATGGAATAAACATATCAGAATAAACTTTTTCTATATTCGAAAATAACCTATCATCCTTTAATACCAAATCATGAATAAAACCTTAACCAAATTAACAACCAATTTCACTTATACTTTCATTTATCCATATGTCATAACCTAATCAACAAAATGCACACATCCAAATTCATCAACCAATTTCTATGCACAAATAGATATCCAAATCACATATAATATTCATCCATAGCACGTAGCATAATAACCAAAATGAACCTAAACCATAGAGAAACAAAACCGAATTCAAACAATGAAGTTAGGCCATTTTTGCATGGCTTAAAGTATACAGAACTAAAATTCTCTATTTCAAACTATAATCTAGCCTATACATGCCATAGATTCAAAAATTCAGCTTATAAAATAACGAAGACAGTCGATAGTGTGATAAGCTTCTCTAACGATTCCCGAGCTCGAAACTTGAATACAAAATCTATAAAACAAAGGTAAACATGAACACACATAGAGTAAGCTTACATAGCTTAGTAAGTTATAAGCAAATAAACAACTTAGTGTCATATCATATAAACTAAACCAAATTTTACTATCATAGTTACTTTAAAATTTTAAGCTCACAAATTCATGTATTTTATATGTGCTTTCACATGTATATTACTCATGGCCAAATGAACATATGTATATTTTAACAAACTATCATTCAATTTCCAAGCCAAAATGTCTTTATCATAAGTAGTACATAAACTCTTATATGCATAAATTCATAGGTCAAAGGATAATAATCACATACATATTTATATTATATGGCCGAGTACACACACACATATATATATATATAAGCAAAATATCCTTCAATTTCAAAGCTAGATATCATTATGTGAACACTTATACTTATACTCATGAATCAAAATATAGCTTTTTATGCATAAGCATAGCAATGACCGAATGAACACTTTCATATATAAAGATACATTAACAAACTTTCATTCAATGACTAAGCCAAAACATCTTTATCATACCAAATACACATACACTTTTATGCATATACTTGTAAGTCAAAGTATAACAATCATATATATATTTATCAATGGTCGAATATACCACCATTTGCATATATTCACAAATAATTTCAATAATGTTCATATTATTTATTTACAAGGCCGAATACCTTTTTCACATTCACATATATTCTTACTTTACTTCAAGCATGTTTTGCAACAAATATTAAGTAACTTACTCACTTTGTTTCAAATAGGTAACAAACCATTTCATACCTGATCATTTTACCTCACCTTTGCACATTTAATCACAACTTATCGATGCCTGATGAACCATTCGAAATTGGATAGGACACTCGGATAATCACACATATATCGTACAATGCCAATGTCCCAAACGTGGTCTTATATGTAACCACATATCGATGCCACTACCCCAGACAGGGTCTTACTCATACACATATATCGGAGTCACATATTGATGCCATGATTTTATTCGCACATCACATATTGAAATCCTATGTCATGACATATGTATCCTAGCTATTCGTAAGGTTCATACGGGGCTTTCAGACATCGAAACTCGATCAAAACGGATGCTTGAACATGGTTACCAAGCTTACTCACATTCGGCATAAGCATATATAAATTCATATTTTTCATACTAGCACATATATATAGCATTTATCTACAATTAAACATGTCTATTTGCCAATAAACTTACCTCTGACGATGTAAAACAGAACGGGATGACTAGTCGACAATTTTCGTTTTTCTTCGATCCAAATACGATTTCTTTGGTTCTTGATCTAAACATATTCAAATTAAGCTCATTCAAACATATTTTCATTCAATTTAATCCAAAAACACATATATGGGAAAATTACCATTTTACCCCTGACATTTACAATTTTTACAATTTAGTCCCTCTTACACAAAACACAAAATATACCAAATTCCCCTATACTCATGTTGGGCCAAATTTTACCCACTACCATACAAGTCCATATATTTCATTTATTTCACATTTTATGTAATGCCCCAAATTTAGGTGTTTTCGACTTTTGTGAAATTGTAACGTAGGGGGATAGCTGAATATAAATTTTTGCATGAATTTGCATAATATTAGTCTGCTTGTGTGATTTTGTGCTATATGGTGTGTTTGGGAGGTCCTAAGTTCAAGTCTAGGCTTGGGCTAAATTTTGGTTTTTATCTGAATAAAGCCTCGCTTTTAGTTAATGGGTTTATAAGAATTTATTGGTAAACACTTAACAGAACGGGCCTGCTGGTCTAGTGGTTAAGTGGCAAGGGAATTACGCTTAGGGTCTGGACTTAGATTCCCTGTAGTAGCGTTGGGATTATTTTTGCTGCAAGTTTTGGCTAAGAGTTGGGCTTTATCAGAAATCTGATTTGGGGTTTAGGGAAAATTAGGGCTTATTGCCTTCTTTTTAACAAAAGTCATTTTTTTCACTGCTTTTTTATTCCCTAATTTCCCCCTTGCTGCCGAAATTCTCTTCTCTTTTTCCCCTCTCCTTTGTTTTTCTCTTTTTCAATAAGCTTAGGTGTATTACTAGCGGTTCTGTCGCTTTAGTAAGTATTGGTTTGATTAAGTTACGTGATTTTCTTTAGAGATTAGTTAAGAGGGATTTTGGTTACTCTTTAGGGATTATCCAAGGCTCTGTGGATCAGTAATCGAGTTCTAAACAGTAAGGAAACATCGTTCTTCGTCGAAGGTAAAATTTTTGGTAAGGTGTCACGGGTCGTCTAAGTCGATTGTGACCTGTTTGTAGGGGCGGTAAGCATTACTTATTCCTCATACTCTGATTGCTTACTGAGTTGTATGAAAAAGCATGTTATTATAAGCCTATGTAACTGTCTGAATCTATATGTCTGTTCTGCCATGATATTGATATGATCTGATGTCTGAATTTAAGCATGCCATGATATGTATGTTGCATTGCATTGGGTTGGAATTGCTGCGAAGAGAAGGAAATCTGAGAGGCGATTAGCCTGATATCTGGTAGCTACGCTGCCTTATTTATAGAGTACTGTCTTACGGTACCTTTGGTGTGTAGGGCTGGATGGGTTGACTAGATCCCCATACTTGGTGTGTAGGGTTGGGTGGGTCGATTTTATCCCCACATGGTGTGTTGGGTTGGTCGGAGATGATGTGCAGGGTTGGTGGGCTTGTTTTCTGATATCTAATCTGTTATGCATGTGATATCTGTATGGCTAAGGACGAATATCTGTATTCTATTATTTGTCTGCTTGCGTGCTATTTGTGGGGATGTACACACTGAGTTTGTGAAAACTCACCCTCGTTTATTTTGTTTGTCAGGTAATCCTCAGCAGTAGATGGATCGGTATGGTGGAAGGCTCGATGGTGACCACTGTTGGCCATTTTATGGATTTTTGAGTAACACTCTATTTCGTCTGCTTTATTTAGATATTCATTTTGAGGTTTATTTTGGAATTTAAAATTGTTAAAATTTTGAATTATAACTGATTGATGTTTTAGGTTCCGCGTTAATGAAATATTTTTGTTTAATATTTTGGATGAACAATTTTTAACTTGCTAGGGTTTTTCTAAAAAGCACTCTCATGTGACGCCGCCAGATTCAGCCATAATGTCTAGGCCGGGTTTGGGGTGTTATATTTAGTGGTATCAGAGCTAGGTTACAAAACTTGACTGTGGCTTTAGGTTTTAAAATTTGGTTTTTGTAAAATGATTTGAAAAGCGATTTGAAATAATTTCGATAACGAGTATGTGGTACATCGAGCCTCCAGCCCTGATCTTGTAAGTTCTATTAAACTTTGAAATGTATTGTCTAGAAGCATGCTTAACATGAAATATTGTCTGTATTTGTCTGAAATACTATGTATGTATTGTGAGACTGCTATAGGTAGTATTTTACTGAAACACTTAGATAAAGTAAATTGAAACGGTAGTGAGCTTATTACTCGCGATAACCGACTTTGAAACTCTATTACTATATGCATAAAATATCTGTTAATAATTATCGAAATTATAAACTAATGTGCATAAAACTTCTATATACAGATTAATTTAAAATTACGATGAGCACACGTGGTACTCGTGGACGGGGTACTAGAGGTCAAGGTAGAGGCCGTAGAGGGATTCGAGCTGAGTCCTTCGCATCTGATACGATCCCTAATCTGGACACTAGCGAGTCACCGGTGTCGCCTGCTACTGAGACTGGTGCTGAGTCTCAGGACCGTGCAGCTGGGGACGACGCATTGTCCCAGGCCAAGCTACAAATCCTTGAGAGGGTTGCTGGGGCTAATGCTGGGTCGGGAGGCCGTGGGTCGGTTACAGAACGACTCTGGTCCAATGGGGCTGAGGTATTCAGGGGTATCGTTGGAGTTGCTTCTAATGTGACTGAGTACTGGATGGATGCCACGGAGCGTATTATGGATTATCTAGATTTTACTGCCGAGAAAAAGATCAAGGAGGTTGTTTCGTTGCTTCGCGATGAAGCATATCAGTGGTGGCTGACGGTTAGGGATGGCACTCAGCCTGGCAGTCTGACGTGGGATTTGTGTAAGACGGCTTTCCAGAGCAAGTATGTGAGGGCCAGTTATATCGATGCTAGGAGGCGTGAGTTCCTCAATCTTACTTAGAGAGACCGTTCGATGGCCGAGTATGAGGCTGACTTTCTGAGGCTGAGCCATTATGTGCGAGGCATGGTAGCGACTGAGCATGAGCGCTGTGTTTGTTTTGAGGACGGCCTTAGGGATAACTTGAGGGTCTTGATAGCTCCGTAGAGGGAGCGTGAGGTTGCCGTGTTGGTCGAGAAGGCCAAAATTGCGCGGGAGGTTAAGCACGTTGAGCGCTAGAACCGTGACAGAAGGAAGGCTAAGAGGGATCCTGAGCCTTCGAATGTTGGGGTAAAGCCTAGGAAAAAGGCCAAATCTGATGGGCCCGTGAGAGTCGGGCCTACTGTTGCACCTACTGGGGTGGCGATTTGTCAGCTTTGTAACAGACACCATCCGGGAGAGTGTTGGAGAGCTTATGGGCCTTGCTTGAGGTGTGGGTCGACTGAGCATCAAGTTAAGGATTGTCCATTGTGGGGTAATCAGATGCAAGCACTGGCTATTGAGACTGCACAGTCGCCAAGGGTAGTTCAGCAGCCACCTAGGGGCCGAGATCAGGCTAGGGGTGGCAACGGTATGGGCCGAAACAAAGAGCACCGAGCTGAGGTGCTGGGCCAACCGAGGCGAGGTATCCTGCACTTGTGTATGCTGCAAGTCGTCGTGAGGATGGAGATGCTCCAGATGTCATCACGGGTACATTTTTTATTCTTAATGTACCTTATGTTGCACTGATAGACATAGGCTCTACGCATTCTTATGTTGTATGTTCTGTGTCTGAGACCTTGGGAATTTCGCATGAGAGTACTTCTAGTGAGATTTTTGTGGTGAGTCCGTTGGGGCAGACCATTAGGTTAGTAAACTGTTCAGGGACGTTCCGTTGGAAGTCCAAGGGACGATATTTTTGGCTGATCTGATGGAACTTCTGTTTGGGGAGTTCGACTTAATTTTGGGTATGGACTGGGTGGTGAGGCATCGTGTAAGTCTGGATTATGCTGAAAGGAGTGTTATTTTGAGGACCGAGGAGGATAATGAGATAGTCATGATTGGAAAATGACGAAATTATCTGAGTAATGTTATATCTGCGTTAGTAGTAGAGAAACTGGTGAGGAAAGGATGTAAGGCATTTTTGGCCTACATCAGTGTTTCTGATTCTGTGGGCTTAACGGTTGAGGGCATTTGTTCTATGAAAGACTTTCCAGATGTTTTCCCAGAGGAACTACCAGGATTGCCTCCAAGCCGTGAGATAGAATTTGGGATTGAGTTGATTCCTGGTATAGCTTCGGTGTCTATCGCCCCTTACTGACTAGCACCGAAAGAGCTGATGGAACTTAAATCTTAGATTCTGGAGTTGTTGGATCGTGGGTTTATTCGTCCCAGTGTGTCTCCGTGGGGAGCACCTGTTTTGTTCATAAAGAATAAGGACGGTACAATGAGGATGTGTATAAATTACTGTCAGTTGAATAAGTTGACGATTAAGAATAAATACCTACTTCCGAGGATAGACGATTTATTCAATCAGTTCAGAGGGGCTTCTGTGTTCTCAAAGATCAATTTGCGGTCAGGTTATCATCAGTTGAGGATAAAAGAGGCCGATGTACATAAGACGACATTTAGGACTCGTTATGGGCATTATGAGTTCCTAGTTATGCCTTTTAGGTTGATTAATGCACCAGCGGCATTTATGGACTTGATGAACCGTGTGTTTCAGCCGTACTTGGATTAGTTTGTGGTGGTGTTCATCGATGACATTTTGGTGTATTCTAAGTCTGAGGACGAGCACGATGAGCATTTAAGAGTGGCTCTACAGATCCTTCGTGAGAAATAGTTGTATGCGAAGTTCACGAAGTGTGAGTTCTGGCTTCGGGAAGTGACATTTCTGGGTCATGTAGTTTCTGCTGAGGGGATTCAAGTGGATCCTTGTAAGATTGAGGCTATGTTGGATTGGAAACAACCGAAGAATGTGTCAGAGATCGCAGTTTTTTAGGACTAGCAGGATATTACCGATGTTTTGTAGAGGGGTTCTCATTGATTGCAGCACCGTTGACTAAGTTGTTGCGTAAAGGAGTTGCATTCGTTTGGACTGACGCGTAGCAGGAGAGCTTCGAAAAGCTCAAGATGGTTTTGACTCAGGCTCCAGTTCTGATACAGCCTGAGCCTGGTAAGGACTTTGTGGTTTACAGTGATGCATCGCATGTGAGTTTGGGTTGCGTCTTGATGCAAGACGGTAAGGTAGTGGCTTATGCGTCTCAACAGCTTAAAACTCACGAGGTTAATTATCCGACGCATGACTTGGAGTTGGCTACAGTGGTCTTTCCATTGAAGATTTGGAGACATTATCTGTACGGTGAGAAGTGTATCATCTACACTGATCACAAGAGCCTCAAACATCTCCTCACTCAGAAGGAGTTAAATCTTAGGCAGCGTCGTTGGGTGGAGTTGCTTAAGGATTATGATTGCAGTATAGAGTATCACCCTAGGAAGGCCAATGTGGTGGCCGATGCATTGAGCCGTAGGGCTGTGGCTTATTTGAGAGCATTGGTCGCTCGACTGAGTCTTTATGACAATGGGAGTCTTCTGGCAGAGCTACAAGTAAGGCCGACATGGATTGAGTAGATTAGAGTTAAGCAGTTAGAGGATAAGACTCTCGAGATGCGATTTTGTCAGGTTGAGACTGAGACTACTATGGATTTTGGGTTGAATAATGATGGAGTGTTGTGTTTTCGAGGTAGGGTCTGTGTACCTAATGATGGGGATTTGCGACTGATGATTCTAAGCGAAGCGCATAGTAGTCCATACACTATGCATCCTGGTGGAAACAAGATGTATCAGGATCTCTGAGAGTTGTACTGGTGGCCAAGATTGAAACGTGAGGTTACCGACTTTGTTGCTCGCTGTATGACTTGTCAGCAGGTTAAGGCTGAGTATCAGTTACCTTCGGGTTTGCTACAGCCGATTAAGATACCAATGTAGAAATAGGAGCGAGTAACAAAGGACTTCGTTAGTGGGTTGCCTTTAACACCCACTAAGAAGGATTTAGTTTGGGTCATCGTGGGCCGATTGACTAAGACCGCGCATTTCATTCCTGTTAGGACAGACTTCTTATTGCAAAAGCTGGTTAAGCTCTACATTTCCAAGATAGTGAGGTTGCATGAGGTTCCTATTTCAATCATCTCCGATAGGGATCCTCGTTTTATATCTCAATTTTGACAGAAACTTCATGAGGCTTTACGTTCTCGTCTTGACTTCAGTACTGCTTTTCATCCTCAGACAGATGGACAGTCAGAGAGGGTGATCCAGATATTGGAGGATATGTTGAGGGGTTGTGTTATGGATTTCCATGGTAGTTGGGAGGAGTACTTACCGTTGGCAGAATTTGCTTACAACAACAGTTATCAGTCTAGTATTCAGATGGCACCATATGAGGCATTTTATGGTCGGAAGTGTCGCACTCTTTTGTGCTGGACTGAGTTGGGTGAGCGGCGTGTCCTGGGTCCGAAGTTGGTTTCAAAGATGGAGGATAAGGTTTGCTTGATTTGAGATCGACTGAAAGCGGCTTCTAATAGACAGAATTCCTATGTGGATTTGAAAAGGAAGGACATTGAGTATTCTGTGGGAGACATGGTTTTTCTTAAGGTCTCACCATGAAAGAAGGTTATGAGGTTCGGTCGTAAGGGTAAGTTGAGTCCTCAATTTATTAGGCCGTACCAGATTCTGAAGCGAGTGGGACTAGTTGCATATTAGTTAGAGCTTCCTCTAGAGTTGGATCGTATACATAACGTATTTCAAGTCTCGATGTTGAGACGCTATCGTTCTGATCCTACTCATATTGTGCCTCTGGAAGAGATTGAGGTTAGACCAGATCTGACGTTCAAGGAGGAGCCAGTGCAGATTTTGGATCGCGACGTTAAGGTCTTACGTAGGAAGCCCATTCCCTTAATGAAGGTGCTGTGGCGGAATCATAGCACTGAGGAGGCTACTTGGGAGCCAGAGGATTCGATGCGACAGCAGTACCCTCACATTTTCTGATCAGGCAAATTTTGAGGATGAAATTTTCTTTAAGGGGGTGGAGTTGTAACGCCCCATATTTAGGTGTTTTCAGCTTTTGTGAAATTGTAGTGTAGGGGAATAGCTAAATATAAATTTTTGCATGAATTTGCATAATATTAGTCTGCTTGTGTGATTTTGTGCTATATGGTGTGTTTGAGAGGTCCTAAGTTCAAGTCTAGGCTTAGGCTAAATTTTGGTTTTTATTTGAATAAAGCCTCGCTTTTGGTTAATGGGTTTATAAGAATTTATTGGTAAGCACTTAACAGAAAAGGCCTACTGGTCTAGTGGTTAAGTGGCAAGGGAATTACGCTTAGGGTCTAGAGTTCGATTCCCTGTAGTAGCGTTGGGATTATTTTTGCTGCAAGTTTTGGCTAAGAGTTGGGCTTTATTAGAAATATGAGTTGGGGTTTAGGGAATTTTAGGGCTTATTGCCTTCTTTTTAACAAAAGTCTTTTTTTTCACTGCTGTTTTATTCCCTAATTTCCCCTTTGCTGCCAAAATCTCTTCTCTTTTTTCCCCTCTCCTTCATTTCTCTCTTTTTCAATAAGCTTAGGCATATTGCTAGTGGTTCTGTCGCTTCGGTAAGTATCGCTTTGATTAAGTTACGTGATTTTCTTTAGAGATTGGTTAAGAGGGATTTTGGTTGCTGCTTAGGGATTATCTAAGGCTCTGTGGATTAGTAATCGAGTTCTAAATAGCAAGGAAACATCATTCTTCGTCGAAGGCAAGTAGATATCGTGTTTCGAGATTTATCCGTTCTTATCTAAGTCGAATTAAGTGACTGATTTGGGCTTGGTATTGTCAATCTTAGGCTTTGGAGTGCTCGTGGTTGGATTAGCAGTGAAAACAAACCAGGTGTGTACTTTGATCGCGTAGAAAATGAGTTTCGGCATAAGTCAAAACACAGTCTGTCCATGCCACATGGGCATGTGGTCTACCAGTGTGGTAGCCTACATCGTGAGACACAGGCGTTTGACTGACGAGCTAGGCCATGCGCGCACCAAACAGGCGCGACAGACACGGGCATGTGAGGTTGAGGAGGCCGTGTCCGAGGCACGAGCTCAGGCAATTGGGCTGTATGGGCCTCACGGGCGTGTAGGAATCTGGGCCAGGCCGTGTGATCCACACGGGCAAGGCCAATTTGGGCCGTGTGACCCACACGGGCGTGTGGGCCCACACAGGCAGGGCATATTAGCGTGTGAGCCCAATTAAGGTAAAATGTTCAGTAAGGTGGCACGGGTCGCCTAAGTCCACTGTGACCTGTTTGTAGAGGCGGTAAGCATTACTCAGACCCCATACTCTGATTGATTACTGTGTTGTATGCAAAAGCATGTTATTATAAGGCTGTGTAACTGTCTGAATCTGTATGTCTGTTCTACCATGATATTGATATGATTTGATGTCTGCATATAAGCATGCCATGATATGTATGTTGCATTGCATTGGGTTGGGATTGCTGTGAAGAGAAGAAAGTCTGAGAGGCGATTAGCCTGATATCTGGTAGCTACGCTGCCTTATTTATAGAGTACTGTCTTATGGTACCTTTGGTGTGTAGGGCTGGATGGGTTGACTAGATCCCCATACTTGGTGTGTAGGGTTGGGTGGGTCGATTTTATCCCCACATGGTGTGTTGGGTTGGTCGTAGATAGTGTGCAGGGTTGGTGGGCTTATTTTTTGATATATGATCTATTATGCATGTGATATCTGTATGGCTAATGTCAAATATCTGTATTCTGTTATCTGTCTACTTGCGTGCTGTTTGTGAGGATGTACACACTGAGTTTGCGAAAACTCACCCCTCATTTATTTTGTTTGTCAGGTAATCCTCAGTAGTAGATGGATCGATGTGGTGGAGGCCTCGATGGTGACCACTGTTGGACATTTTATGGATTTTTGAGTAACACTCTATTTTGTCTACTTTATTTAGATATTCATTTTGGGGTTTATTTCAGAATTTAAATTTGTTAAAATTTCAAATTATAACTGATTGATATTTTAGCTTCCGCGTTAATGAAATGTTTTTATTTAATATTTGGGATGAACAATTTTTAACTTGCTAGGGATTTCTAAAAGTACTCTCATGTGACGCCGCCTGATTCAGCCATAATGTCTAGGCCAGGTTTGGGGTGTTACATTTTAGTCCCTCAAATTATTATTTTTGCAATTTAGTCCTAATTACTCAAAATCATCAAAAACTCCAATACAAAATATGTTAATCTAAAACATATCTTTCATATTTCATTATCAAACAAAAAAAATCAGAAGCTATCAACAATGGCACAACTCAAAATATTCATCAAAATCAAAAATTAAAGCATGGGTCTTGAAGAATACTAAGCAACGATCTAAAAAACGTAGAAATTATCAAAAACCGAACAAAAACGAACCTTGATTGAGCTTGAATATTGGCTGAACCCTAGCTTGGCTTCTTTCTTTTTCTTTTGTTTATATTCGGCAAAAACAATGAAGAAATAACTTATATGTTGTCCTTATTTTATGTTTTATTATGTATAATATAACATATTATAAGTTAAAACTTAATTTACCAATATAACCTTAATGAATTAATAATAAAACCTTATATTGTATGCCTAATACCGTCCAACTAACATGAAAGTGGGCTATTTACAACATAAAGGTTCCTACTAAAGAAGCCAATAACAAATAGGTCCCTTTTAGAAATAACCACCAAGTTTTCATTTTACGCGATTAAGTCCTTTTATTAAATCGGACACCTAAACGACAAAATTAAATCACGAAAATTTCACAGACATAAATTCACAAAGAATAAACACAAAAAATAATTTTAAAATATTTTTTTGACTCAGATTCGTGGTCCCGAAACCACTGTTCCAACTAGGGTCTAATTCGGGCTGTTACAACTCTCCCCCTTTAGGGATTTTCGTCCCCAAAAATCTTACCGATGAATAGGTTCAGATAACGTTCTTTCATTGCATCTTTTGGCTCCCACATTGCTTCTTCAACTTCATGTTTATGCCACAGCACTTTAAGTAACAGAATTTTCTCATTTCGCAATTCTTTAATCTAGTAAGCCAGAATACGAATCAATTCGACCATGTATATCTTATTTTTACTGAGCTCAGTCCAATACAATGATATATGACATTTACGAGCGTATAAAGCCTCATAAGGTGCCATTTTATTGTATGAAAATCCAATCAGAGGTAGATGTCGTTCTCACCTACCTTTGAACTCAAGAATGCAACATTTCAACATATCCTCAAGTATCTGAATGACTCGTTTAGACTGACCACCTGTTTGTGGATGGAAAGTTGTACTGAAATGTAATTTCGTACCTAAAGCATCATGCAGTTTATTCCAAAACCGTGATGTAAACCTCGGATCTTAATTCAAATCAATAGTTATAGGTACACCATGTAATCTTACAATTTGAGAAACATACAATTCAGCCAACTTATCAAGCGAGTAGTCTGTACGTATCGAAACAAAATAAGACGATTTAGTCAATCAATCAATAATAACCCAAATTGCATCTTTCTTGTTCGGTGTCAACGGAAAACTGGATACAAAATCCATCGTGACTCTATCCCATTTCATTCAGGTATCATAATTGGCTGAAACAATCCAGAAGGTACATGATGCTTGGCTTTTTACTTGTTGACAGATTAAGCATTTCGAAACAAAATAAAAAATATATCGTTTCATACCATACCACCAGTAAAGTTTTTTTAGATCATTATACATCTTTGTACTACCTGGGTGAACAGACAATCAACTACTATGGGCTTCATTCAAAATCATCTGAATCAACATCTGAATTCCTTGGAACACATATTTGGTTTCTGAACCTCAAACAACCTTCAGCATCAACTCGAAACTCTGAATCAACCTTTAAATCCTTGGACCTGCTTTGCTAACAAATCATTATCAGACATAGCCATATGCGCATTCATTGCACACAAAGCAAACAGTATTTTTTGGCTTAAAACATCAGTAACAATATTAGCCTTTCTCGAATGGTAGTCAATCACAAGTAGAGGTGTGCATGGGCCGGGCCCGGTCGGGTTCGGGCCGGGCCCATTAAAAAATTTTGGCCCGTTTTCAAGGCCGGGCCGCCCGCCAAACCAAATGTGGGCCTAGAATTTTGTCGGCCCGCCCGAGAAAAAATGATAGGCCGAGTCCGTCTGGCTGCCGACCTACTACCATATTTAAAAAAATTTACTTTTTTATTAAATAAAAATTTTAAAATATAATAAATCAAATGCATTTAAAACATAAAAATAAATATTAAAACAAAAAAATAAAAATGGGACTAAAATAATTCTTAAAATAATACATAAATTAAAAATATAATAAAAATTAATTATATTAAAATTAAAAATTGAAACAAATTAGAACTAAATTAAGAAGTAAATTATATTAATAACAAAAATTTTACAATATCAAAATAACATTAAAAACAACAAAAAAAAGTAAAGTAAAAAAATAAAGTTACTTAAAATTTAAAATAAAAAATTAAAAATAATTTAATATTAAAATCGGGTCAATTTAGTAGTGCCCGCCCGCCAAAAAATCTTGCCCAAGGCCCGCCCATTTTTAAACGGGCCTCGTTTTTCTGAAGCCCATTTTTCGGGCTATATTTTTACCCAAACCTCCTATTTTTCTTCGGTGGCCTTTGGTAGGGCGGCCCACCGCCACCCATGCACACCTCTAATCACAAGCTTATAGTTTTTTAACAATTCTAACCATAAGGAATCACAGGATGTCTCTATGTACTCCATTATTAGAACATACTTCAACCCGTTCATTGACACATGACTGAGCTTCGTAAACTTTTCATTCAATTTAGGCTAAATCAGAACTAATATTTTAGTGGCTAATGTCTTCGTGCAGGAGAAAGCTTCAACAATTGAACTAACTTTAATTTACCACAACATTTCTCAGATAGAATTGTTCTGATAGACATAATTTTGTATCAAATCCTCAAGAATACAAGTTCTACTTCCATACTATCCTTCAAATCACACATGTACATTTAAAGTTTATTTCTGATCTTGTGGATAAATTCAAACTTATATAACCTAGTTACATTTTCAATCAAATAATTTTAGATCAGATTAAACCACAGAATCAGTCTTTTCGAAGAAATCTTTTCTTCTCGTTAGAAAGAATAATTCAGACATATCTTTATATATATGCTACAATCATCAAATAGAAATCATATTGTCATAATAGGATTGTCATCTTACCCGTGACAATAGATAATATCTCGGCTATTAAGGAAACGTCTGAACCTAGAAGAAAATCAGATATGATTTGAGCAGCAACCTAAACAGAAGCACAACTTTTATAACTCTGTTAACGGTACTGCTGAACTCTCAAATTTCAAACAGAAATTATGATTATAATAGATATAGCCATTTCCGTCAAATAGAAATCTCTTGTAGATAATCGCATGGGATCATAAGAAAACTGGAACAGTGAAATTTGAATATTCTAATGCTTCACAAAATATCTAAGAATTACAACCCATATAGAATAATAATGATATCCCAGAAAAGATCCAGAAAGAACAGTGTCGCTCATTAATACTGAAATCCACAATAACGGAAGCAATATAATCTTTACGCATTTTCAACATAACAATATCCAGTAGAAACAGATTATTTGCATTATACAGATTTTACCCTAAATTTTAATATCCACACAATGGAATAAATATCAGAGGAAGACAGAGCAATGTCGAACATAACCCAAACAGACTAACGATGCTTCCGTCTATAAACATATATAGTTAATATGCTCTTACGGTGAGAATTCCATTTGAAATTAAATGGTTAGATATATTTTGAAGATAAATGTACACGTAGAGTACTCAGAAGAAGTCATTGTAATTGCCCGACTATAACTACTGCACTCAGCCATCAATACAATTCAAATATTATCCAACTGTCTAATTCTGTCATTAGAAATTTTCATATTATCCCTTCACTAATTAGAAGTCAATTCAGAAAAAAATTCTAGCTAATATTCTCTTTAGATAACATACCTGTATAAGTCATTCGATCAAAGATAACTTCTTCTTTAATAGTGACGTCACATAATCTGAATAGCCTTCAGAACTATCCAATGTTTTTTTTAATACTGGCCTCATTTGCTGATTCAATCTCTTTTCTGGCCACATTATTAATCTTCCAAACACAAACCTCTGCAACTCCACACTCTTGAGCTTATTCAACCCAGATCAAACAAATTTCTCAGTAACATTTCACTAATAAAGGGGGTGAGGGTAATAAAGCCTCAAATTTAACTTACACATAAATATACATAACACATGCTTTCACAAATAGTTGATTCATTAATATCTTCACATTATCCAAACATTTAATAAACATTTGCTTTTAATCACCTTTGTTCTTAGCACTTAATTCATATACCAACTCAAATCATTAATTCACAACCAAAACATTTCAGATAGTAATCACAACTCACGTATCATAATCTATATGTTCATATAATTATAACATTTGTCAACATCAATATATCATACTCTTTGATCCATACCTTTATGCGTTTCAATTCATCATCATCACATTTCCATTCAAACATTTCAGTACACATTCCGTACTATCAAAATTAGCTTGGTTAAAAACTTATCTGTCTCATCAAAACAATTTTCGTCAGAGTCAGGAGATATCACACTATCGCATGTTAAATATGGAATGTATAGCTAGGCTCACATACACTATGGCAGTCTTAGAACTGACTAAATCATAGCTCTGATACTAACAAAATGTAACACCCCTAACCCATATCTGTCCCTGGAATAGTGTTATGAGGCATTACCGATCATAAAACAATTCAGAACAAACTTCCTTTACAAGGTTATTCATCTAGTAAAATTTTTTTATACATTTCATTTCACATACTTATCAAATATGTATACTTAAAGTCTGATGAAATTTGAATAATTCAAATATAAAATATTTGAATTATTAGAAAAATGTTATGCACGTACTTTATACAATCAAACATACATTATTTCCTTTCATATAAATAAAATATTCCATAATAATATTTGTTGGCCTTATTACTACATTTGCATAACATAAATAATTAATTATACAATCCACTTAGCATATTCCAAAATATATCATCAACCTAACCAATTAAACCACTCAAATAAATTATCCAAAATGTTCAAATAATGTGCCATTTGAAAACAATACATAAGCATATTCATTTCATGTCTAATCGACAACCAAGGTCTACTAGAGCATGTTAATTAATTTTCAAATAATTATCAAATCCATGTAGTCATACCTATCATTATTTTATAACATAAGCACACTCCAATGTACCACATATTCTTGACATACATTTTACTAATTAATGCATTACATGTTATAACTCAAACACAAGCATCATTTATTTCATAACCGAAACACCACCTTTTATCCTTATACATATATACCTTGAGTTAATAAATGTGTCATACCATTTCATCTTGTGCAAATATATATATATAAATATATACAAGTATCGAATCACCAAGTTGACCATAACTCTTTCATGTAATTTCATCAAATAACCGAGTACATAAGTACATTATACTAGCTTCCAAATCAATTCATGATACAATTTATACTTCACAAGAATAAATCAATAACCAAATATAAACATATATCCCATACACAAATCTTATCTACTATGGAATAAACATATCAAAATAAACTTTTTCCATATTCGAATATAACCTATCATCCTTTAATACCAAATCATGAATAACACCTTAACCAAATTAACAACCAATTTCACTTATACTTTTATTTATCCATATGTCATAACCGGATCAACCAAATGCACACATCCAAATTCATCAACCAATTTCTATGCACAAATAGATATCAAAATCACATATAATATTCATCCATAACACGTAGCATAATAACCAAAATGAACCTAAACAATAGACAAACAAAATCGAATTCAAACAATAAAGTTAGGCCATTTTCTCCAGTTCCATATGGCTTAAAGTATGTAGAACTAGTATTCTCTATTTAAAACTATAATCTAGCCTATACATGCCATAGATTCAAAAACTCAGCTTATAAAATACTGAAGACAGTTGATAGTGTGATAAGCTTCTCTGACGATTCCCGAGCTCGAAACTTGAACCAAAATCTATAAAACGAAGGTAAACATGAACACACATAGAGTAAGCTTACATAGCTTAGTAAGTTATAAGCAAATAGACAACTTAGTGACATAATCAAATCATATAAACTAAACCAAATTTTACTATCATAGTTACTTTAAATTTTTAAGCTCACAAATTCATGTATTTTATATGTACTTTCACATGTATATTACTCATGGCCGAATGAACATATGTATATTTTAACAAACTATCATTCAATTTCCAAGCCAAAATGTCTTTATCATAACTAGTACATAAACTCTTATATGTATAAATTCATAGGTCAAGGGATAATAATCACATACATATTTATATTATATGGCCGAGTACACACACACACACACATATATATATAAGCAAAATATCTTTCAATTTCAAAGCGAAATATCATTATGTGAACACATATACTTATACTCATGAATCAAAATATAGCTTTTTATGCATAAGCATAGCAATGACCGAATGAACACTTTCATATATAAAGATACATTAACAAACTTTCATTCAATGACTAAGCCAAAACATCTTTATCATACCAAATACACATACACTTTTATGCATATACTCGTAAGTCAAAGTATAACAATCACATATATATTTATCAATGGCCGAATATACCACCATTTGCATATATTCTTAAATAATTTCAATAATGTTCATATTATTTATTTACAAGGCAGAATACCTTTTTCACATTCACATATATTCTTACTATACTTCAAGCATGTTTTGCAACAAATATTAAGTAACTTACTCACTTTGTTTCAAATAGGTAATAAACCATTTCATACCTGATCATTTTAGCTCACTTTTGCACATTTAATCACAACTTATCGATGCTCAATGAACCATTCGGAATTGGATACGACACTCAGATAATCATACATATATCGTACAATGCCAATGTCCCAGACGTGGTCTTACATGTAACCACATATCGATACCACTGTCCCAGACAGGGTCTTACTCGTACACATATATCGGAGTCACATATCGATGCCATGGTCTTACTTGCACATCACATATCGAAATCTATGTCATGACATATGTATCCTAGCTATTCCTAAGGTTCATACGAGGCTTTCGGACATCGAAACTCGGTCGAAACGGATGCTTGAACATGGTTACCAAGCTTACTCACATTCGGCATAAGCATATATAGATTCATATTTTTCATACCAGCATATATATATATATATATATAGCATTTATCTACAATTAAACATGTCTATTTGCCTATAAACATACCTCTGACGATGTAAAACAGAACGAGATGACTAGTCAACAACTTTCGTTTTTCCCCGATCCAAATCTGATTTCTTTGGTTCTTGATCTAAACATATTCAAATTAAGCTCATTCAAACATATTTTCATTCAATTTAATCCAAAAACACATAAATGGGAAAATTGCCATTTTACCCGAACATTTATAATTTTTATAATTTAGTCCCTATTGCACAAAACAGAAAATATACAAAATTTCCCTTTACTCATGTTGGACCGAATTTTACCCATTACCATACAAGTCCATATATTTCATTTTTTTCACATTTTAGTCCCTCAAATTATTATTTTTGCAATTTAGTCCTAATTACTCAAAATCATCAAAAACTCTGATACAAAATATGTTAATCTAAAACACATCTTTCATATTTCATCATCAAAAAAAAAAAATCACTAGCTATCAACAATGGCACAACTCAAAATATTCATCAAAATAAAAAATTAAAGCATGGTTCTTGAAAAATACTAAGCAATGATCTCAAAAACGTAAAAATTATCAAAAACCGAACAAAAACGAACCTTGATTGAGCTTGAATATTGGTCGAACCCTAGCTTGGCTTTTTTATTTTTCTTTTGCTTATATTCAGAAAGAAAAATGAAGAAATAACATATATGTTGTCTTTATTTTATGTTTTATTATGTATAATATAACATATTATAAGTTAAAACTTAATTTACCAATATAACCTTAATGAATTAAAAATAAAACCTTATATTGCATGCCTAATACCGTCCAACTAACATGAAAGTGAGCTATTTACAACATAAAAGTTCCCATAAAGAAGCCAATAACAAATAGGTCCTTTTTAGAAATAACCACCAAATTTTTATTTTACGCGATTAAGTCCTTTTATTAAATCAGACACCAAAACAATAAAATTAAATCACGAAAATTTCATAGACATAAATTCACACAAAATAAACACAGAAAATAATTTTAAAATATTTTTTTGACTCGAATTCGTGGTCCTGAAACCACGTTCCAACTAGGGTCTAATCCGGGCTGTTACATTTCACATAGCATATATTAAGCTCACATCTCATACATTTCAATAGGTACCTGTACCACTCACAACATGGTTATACTTTTCTTATTTAACTTAAACTGTAACTCTCTCCGTTGAACCATTCGGAATGCTATGCTGATGCCATGTCCCAGACATGGTCTTACACTGACTTTCGAAATCGAGGCTGATGCCATGTCCCAAACATGGTCTTACACTAGCTTTCGCATGTCTGTGTGAATGCCATGTCCCAAACATGGTCTTACACTGACACCTCTATACGTGCCGATGCCATGTCCCAGACATGGTCTTACACTGACACATCTCATAGCCGATGCATGTCCCAGACATGTCTTACACTGGCTTACGTCACGAGGCCGATGCATGTCCCAGACCTGTCTTACACTAGCTCTCGTCTCAATGCTGATGCCGTGTTCCATACATGGTCTTATACTGGCTCTTATAATATGGCTGATGCATGTCCCAGACATGTCTTACACTAGCACACATATAACCCAAATGTCATGGCATGAATATCCGATTTTTATTCCTTAAGGTTCAAACGGGAATTCTACTTTCTCAATATTCAACATACATAATCATTTTTACAAACAAGCAATTTATGCTATAAAAATTCAAACACATATATAATAACAATGTACTTATATCATTCACATACAACTTACCTCGGTACTCAAAATGGAGCGACTAGTTCGGCTTAGTCCATTTGTTTTGCCTTTCCCCAGTCTAGGCCTGGATTTTGTAGTTCTTGATCTATATTGATAAAATTTCACAAATTTAATCACTTTATCGATCTAGGCACCCAACAATTTATAATTGGGCAATATGACCATTTTACCCCTAGACCCAAAAATTGATTTTTATCACATTTTCTCTTTAACCAAGCCTAGCCGACTACTTTTTATACTAGGAGCAGCTAACAATTCTCATTATTTCACACATTTATCAACTATTTTACAACTTATGCAAAATGCTCCTATTAGGGTTTTCATGAGAAATCCTTTCACAAAAGTTGTTTATTTCACAACCATGATTCATTTTCTTCCATAAAATTTCAGAAAACAACATGAATACTCTCATGGTAAAACCCTAGACTTTCAACCATTTACCAAAATAGTCCCTTTGTTAAAAAGCTCATGCTACAAGGGTTCTTAAAATGTAAAAGTTTTCAATAAAAGCCATTAAAGTCACTTGTAGAGATATTAAGTGGCTAAAATTTTTTAGCTTCAAAACCCTTTTATGGCTGATATTTTCAGTGGGAAGAAGATGAAAGAAAATATGACAAAATTTTATCTTTGTTTTATTTTTATTCATAGCCAATTTAGTCACCAAATCTACCTAATCTTTGACTTTTTGACCATTCTTGTCTCTATGGCCGGCCAGCCTATGTATTAAGGGTCTAATTGCTCTTTAAAGACCCCCAATTTTTGTTATCCAGCTATGTGACACCCTTAGCTATCAAAATAGGACTTTTGCACTTTATGCAATTTAGTCCTTTTTCACAATTAAGCATGAAATCGCTAAAATTAATTCACCAAAATTTTCATATACTCATATAGTCATGCCACAACACATAAAATAGTATTAAAAATAATTTCTTCGACTTGGGTTAGTGGTTCCGAAACCACTGCTCCGACTAGGCCCAAAATCGGGCCGTTATAGACGATATGAATGATTGTGAATGATTTATATTTGGAATAGATAAATTGTATGAGAAATGTATGCTTATTTGTGTAATAAGTTTGGTAATGCTCTGTAACCCTATTTTGGCAATGAATACGGGTGAGGGGTGTTACAATATCCATGGCCTGACGTCTACTTCATAATGTAATAAAGGACCAAAGATAGGGAAAGGTTCAAGTTTTAATTTATTTTCGGATCAAGGTTTCAATATTAATGGTTTATTAAGAAGGAGTTATTAGGGTCAAATATGGTAACTATGAAGGGTATGGTCATTTAAGCATTGGCTATTCAAATAATGCCTTAAGCCATTCCTAAGCATTTAAAAACACACAATTTCTTTCATGCTTTTAATTAAACCAAGGAGTAATAATCAAATCAACCATCGTGCATCTACAAATACCTATATTGCTTATTTATCCTATGGCACACAATCAAACATTTTTACATAAGTACTCCTAGTCTATAATGCAATTTAACTAAGTAAACTTGTAACACCCCTAACCCATATCCGTCGTCGAACTAGGGTCACAAGGAATTACTGAACATAAGCACAGTTCCGAGCATTCTCATATTATCACAAGTCATATTCTTATATACATGTAGAGCATATAATTAATTAAATATAAGCATATTACATATACAAATCACAGGTTAATCACTTTAATGATAAGCCTATACTAAAATAAAAATTAAAGATTTTATTTCTTAATTCTATACATGCACAGGATTAACCAATTAAGTCATATTACAAGGCATTATCAATTTCATCATTCAACTTAAGTTAGAAGCTTACCAAATGCACATCCGCATACAAATATATATATATGTTACTTATCAATTAACCATTTTACTATCAATACATTCCTAACACATACTCAATATTTATCTTCATCAATTGCACCTATTTTACAAATCTTATAAGCATGATATATGCATATGCATTTCCAAAACAAACCGAATCATAAGGACAAGTATTATTCGATTTTACACATATACCAACCATAGTATAGGTGCATTTATACATATACATTTATAACTTCAACTAACAAAGCATATCTGATTAAATTAGCACATATCTTTTACCATAATAAACAAATCATGAATTATACATATCATTATTCCGAAACATAAGGTATCCAATATACCCTATACATGTATCTTAATTGTCACCTAACTAGTAGGTGATATACTTAGCTCATTTAATAATCATTATATATCATGTAGTCGAAACACATAAACAACTTCATAAACATTATAATACCTTGGATATATTTTTAACATAAGTTTAGTCCAAGACCAAATATTAACACATCCCTTATCATATAAACTATCGCAATTCATATGAAAATATATATATGCTGAAATAATAATCAATTATAGACAATATCTCTTATTTTCATTTAACCGAATGTATTAGTCAACCAAATGAGGTTATTACTATCATTACAAGTCATAACCGAAGCATTTTAACCAAAAGTAACATAACAAATATACTTCATACTTACCAGTATACCATGGCTGAATCATTCAAACCTCATCCAGCTCACCAATCAACTTCAATGCACAAAAACGCATGTCACAAATATTATTCAACCATAGCACCTAATATTATAACTAAAATGAACACAAACCATAATTTAACGTAACCAATTACAAGCAAGGTAGTTAAGCCATTTTCGCATGGCTTTAATACATACTCATTCAAAATAATTAACTTAAGACCAGCCTATACATGCTACATAACCGAGTCTCAAAATATTTTTTACTGAAATGATAACCGTATAGTGTGATATCATCTCTACCGACTTCCAACCCGAGCAGATCTCCGAAAATCTATAAACATAGGAAAAAAACACACAGAATAAACTTTGAGAGCTTAGTAAGCTATAAGCAAATAAATAACTAATTGTTAATATCGATTTAATTACCAAACCAATTTATACTATCATAATCATATTTAACTTAAAACTTATAATTTCATATAATACATATACTTTCACTTTTACCAAATATCCATACAACTAATATTAATATATCATTCAAATTTCAAAGCCACAATATCAATAATTAACCGAATATATATATACACTTATATCCATATATTCATGAATCACTTTATAATTATTCTTTCTTTATATCATTCAGGCCGTATATAAACATTTATATAAGTTTGCACATAGGCCACAATATGATATCACTATACATAAGCTTTGAACGAATGTACTATAACTATTATCAATGTAACATTCAATTTCAAAACCATAATACCATTATATAATCAAATATACACACCCACAAACATATATTCTTGAACCAAACTTTAATATCTCATACTTACACTTATCGTGTAGCCGAATATACATGTCTCTATGCCAAAATGTCATACACCATGAAAATCATATTATCAATGCATAAAGTCAAATTTTTAAACACTTATTTTCATATACTCATGTCTCAAACCTTCATACCACATAATTATGCTTAACTTTGGCTGAATATACTTCACAATTACTCACAAATTCAGACTAACATCATACATATGTTTGTATCACATATTAAATAATCAACTTACCTTATTTTCAAGTAAACAACAAGCTAACTCATACCTAATCATTTAGCTCGTTTAACGTATTCAATTACCACATCAGCATAAAGTTTTTTAGGTATAAACTCATAATAATTCACCGGCATAAAGCCTGCTAGGCCTAAGCCTGAATCTCACACCGGCACAAGGCTTGCTAGCCTCAAAGTCTGATTTTATACACCGTCAATAAGCTTGCTAGGCATAAGCCCGATTTAATTCACCAACACAAGGCTTGCAAGGCTCAAAGCCCAAATATCACTATTATAAAGTTGTCTCATAAACAATTCATATATAAAAAATTCTAGATATTCCATATAGTTCATACGGACTTTCAAACGTTGTAACTCAGTCGAAACGAATGCATGAACATAGTTACCATGCTTATACACATTCGGCATTTAGCATATATTAATTCATATATTTCATTTCAGCATATATACTTTGTATTTAATTAAAATTTAGTATGTCTACTTTCTTATAAACTTACCTCGGACAACGGTAATTTAGACGAGACAACTAGTCGACAACTTTGGTTTTTCCCTGGTCCAAATTTGATTTCTTTGGTTCTTGATCTAAACATATTCAAATTAAGCTCATTCAAACATATTTTCATTCAATTTAGTCCAAAAACACATAAATGGGAAAATTATCATTTTACCCTAACATTTACACTTTTTACAATTTAGTCCCTATTGCACAAAACACAAAATACACAGAATTTCAGCATGCCCATGCTGAGCCGAATTTTACCCACTCTCAAACAAATCCATACATTTTATTTATTTCACATTTTAATCCCTCAAATTATTATTTTTTTCAATTTAGTCCTAATAACTCAAAATCATCAAAAACTCTAATACAAAATATGTTAATCTAAAACATATCTTTTATATTTCATCATCAAACAACAAAAATCACAAGCTCTCAATAATGGCATAACTCAAAATATTCACCAAAATAAAAAATTCAAGCATGGGTTTTGTAGTACTTAAAGCAACGATCTCAAAAACGTAAAAATTATCAAAAACTGAGTTCAAAATGACTTACCAATTTAACATGCAATTGCCGAACGTTATTTTGCAACCATGGATGTTTTTCTTTTCTTACATTTGGCTATATGAAAGAAAATGGACTAAAATCATGGTTTTTTTATTTTATTTAATATATCATTTACTAACCATTTACCTTTTTAACCTTTAAAATAATGCATAATTTCCTTTATGACAAACCATTAACATCCACTAACATATTAATGGTATAATTTCCATTTAAGGCTATCATATTTAAAAGCCAAATCCAATTGACACCTTGAATAAATAGAATGCAACTTTTGCATTTTACGCGATTAAGTCCTTTTTACCGAATTAACAACTTAAACGTTAAAATTTCTTTACGAAAATCTCCCAAAACTATAATATCATGCTGTAAATATTAAAATAATAATAAAATAAATTTTTTGATGTTGGATTGTGGTCCTGAAACCACTATTCCGATTAACCCTAAAAACGGGCTATTACAACTCTCCCTCCCTTAGGGATTTTCGTCTTCGAAAATCTTACCAGAGAATGGATTAGTGATTTACTTTCACTAGTCTCCTCAATATCTCACATAGCCTTAGATTTTCCCAACTTTTCAATTCCACGAACTAAGATTTCTGATCTGTTCTTTGCTATGAGTCATACCAAGCTGAGTTTCTACTTCTGAAAGAGATATTATAGATAAAGGATCTTATCTGTATCATTGCATCATATATATAAGAAACATATTATGAGTCTTCTATCGCGAACTCAACATCTCTTTATAGCTAAATCGAGAAATTCTACTCCCACTATAGTACTTTCACAAATACTTAGTTTTCTAATTGAAATTTCAATGTTTTTACGTATCAAGCCCACATATATTTTCTGCCAATTTAAAACTGCTTTTAAATGGTCATGAATTACTAATCACATGGACCCTAGAATTCTTTTTATCAAAATTTGATTCAATACAACGAAGTCAAGTAATTGTAGCTATACCACAATCATACAATGCTATCTTAATATTCATCTCTTAACTATTATTATACGCAAACTTAACCAACAATAAATGTCTTTCTCAGTTGCTTTGAAACTCTAAAACATAGTGATACATAAATATTTCAAGAATTTGATTTGCTTTCCTCGATTTCACTACAATCTCATACTCACAGATTACTGTAATTTCCCTCAGAATTATCATATGAGTTTCAGGTCTTAATCTGAAACAACAATGACTAACACCATAAGCAGACTTGCAATCACAGAAACAGATAACTCAGCTGTTTAATCAAAAGAGGAAATCTATACGTAGAGAGAGATTTCTGCAGACAGTTAACAACGTTTCAAATAACTCTGCCTTTTTCAATAATAAAGATAGTTTCGATATAGAATGCATCCACACTCTATTTTTATAATCAACAAAGTCACAATTATCATATTTCACACTCAATTATCAATACCACATCTGAGGTTCTGAATCAAAAATCAATTTATGCTGAACCCTTTTTAACTTATAATTTGCTAACACATTTCTAAATTTCACGACTTCACTAAATAAACATTTATTTAACCTTTAATTCAGCTAACAAATTTGATAATATTAAACACGTATTCATCGCTCAAAAAGTACACAAATGTTTCCCATTCAAAACATCCGAAACTATAATCATTTTCCTCGGATAAGAATCACTTACAGATTCAAAAGTTTTTCGACAATTCGAGCTAACTTTGCTGTGCCAAGTTCGGATCTTTCTCGGACATTAAACATTTTAAACTCTTGTAGTCATCATATATATCACATAACTCTTTATTCAACTCAAACGAAACCAGAACTGACATTTCGGTTGATAATTTCTTCATGCAAAAGAAAGCTTCAACATCCGAACTAGCTTTAATATACTACCATTTCTCAGATCGAATTGTCCCAATAGATATAATTCTATATCAAATTTTTAAGAATACAAATTCTTCTTCTAGACTATCCCTGAATTCACACATGTACGTTAAAAATTTATTTCCTATAGGTGGATAAATTCAAACACATATAACTCAATCATCTTTTCGATCAAATAACTCAAGTCAGATTAAATCACTGAATCAGTCTTTTCGAAGAAATCTTTTCTTTTCATTTAACAGAATAACCCAGACATATCACTATACAGATGCCACAATCATCAAATAGAAATCACAATGTCATAATGATACCAACGTCTTACCCATAATAATAGATAATATCCCTACTGTTGATAAAGCATTTGAACCCAGAAGAAAATCAAATATGATTTAGACAGCAACCAATGCAGAAGCATAACTTTTATAACTCTAATAATGGTACATACAGTACTCTCAAATTTCAGAATAGAAATTATGATTACAATAGATATAGCCATTTTTGTCAAATAGATATCTCCTATAGATAATCACATAGAATCATAAGAAAACCAGAATAGCGAAATTTTCAACATCTGAAGCTCCACAAAATATTGAAAAATTATAACCTATATAGAATGATATTAATTCCGATGTTATCCCAAAAATTGTTCGGAAAGAACAATGTCACTCATAAATACTGAAATCCATAGTAACAGAAGCAATATAATCTTCACTGATATTCAACAAAACAATTGCCAGTAGAAATAGAATATTAGCCTCATACGGATTTTACCAACAATTTTCATATTTACTCAAGGGAATAAATACCAGAGACGAACATAGCAATATCGAACATAACCCAAACAGACCAACCATACTTTCATCTTTTAGTATGTTTAGTTATTGTCCTCATACGATAAGTATTCCTTCTGAATTTAAACAGTCACATATACTTCTGAGGATAAATGTACACATAGAATGCCCAAAAGAAGTCATACTGATTGCCCGACTATAACCACTGCATTCAACCATCAATACAATTCAAATATTAATCCACTGTGTAATTCTGTCATAAAAAATTCTCACATTATCCCTTCACTAACAGAAATCAATTCAAAAGAACTTTCAGTTAATACCTTTTTTTAGATAGCATACCTGAATAGATCATTTAATCGGAGTTATCTTCTTTTATAATAATGACTTTGCATAATCTGAATAGTCTTTGAAACTATCCCATATCTCTTTTAATATTGTCTTCATTTGCTGATTCATTCTCTTTTCTAACCACATTAAAAATCTTTCAAACATGGACTTCTATAACTCCACTCTCATGAGCTTATTCAACCCAAATCTTACAAATTTCATTGTAACAATTTTACGGATAAGGGGGGTGAGGTTAGTAAAGCCTCAAATTCAACTCACACATATATGCACATAACACATACTATCACAATTAGCCAGTTCATTACTAATTTCACATTCTCAAATCATTTAATAAACATTTGCTTATAATCACTTTTATTCTTAACAAATAGTTCATACGCTAAATCAAATCATTAATTCATAATCAAAATATTCACGTAACAATCACATACCAAACATCACAACTCATATACTCATATAATTATAGCATTTATCAATAGTAGAATATCATGCATTCTGATTTATACCATTATGAGTTTCAACTCATCACCAACATATTTTCACTCAAACGTTTGAGTATAACATTCTGTACTATCAGAATTGGCTACATTGGAAAGCATATCTATCTTACAAAATAATTTCGTTAGAGCCAGGAGATCTCACACTATCACAGGTTAAATGTGGCATGTATAACTAGACTTACATACACTATGATAGACCTAGAACCGACTAAACCATAACTTAGATACCAATAAAATGTAACACCCCTAACCTACATCCGTCGTCGGACTAGGGTCACAAGGCATTACTGAACATAAGCACAGTGTCGAACATTCTCATATTATCACAAGTCATATTATTATATACATGTAGAGCATATAATTAATTAAATATAAGCATATTACATATACAAATCACAGGTTAATCACTTTAATGATAAGCGAATACTAAAATAAAAATTAAAGATTTTATTTCTTTATTCTATACATACACAGGATTAACCAATTAAGTCATATTACAAGGCATTATCAATTTCATCATTCAACTTAAGTTAGAAGTTTACCAAATGCACATCCGCATACAAATATATATAATTATGTTACTTATTAATTAACCATTTTGCTATCAATACATTCCTAACACATACTCAATATTTATCTTCATCAATTGCACCTATTTTACAAATCATATAAGCATGATATATACATATGCGTTTCCAAAACAAACCGAATCATAAGGACAAGTATTATTTGATTTTACACATATACCAACCATATTATAGGTGCATTTATACATATACATTTATAAGTTTAACTAGCAAAGCATATCTGATTAAATTAGAATATATCTTTTACCATAATAAACAAATCATGAATTATACATATCATTATTCCAAACCATAAGGGAACACCAAATATACCCTATGCATGTATCTTAATTGACACCTAACTAGTACGTGATATACTTAGCTCATTTAACAATCATTATATATCATGTAGCCGAAGTACATAAACAACTTCATAAACATTATAATACCTTGGATATATTTTGAACATAAGTTTAGTCCAAGACCAAATATTAACACATCCCTTATCATTTAAACTACCGCAATTCACATGAAAATATATATATGTCGAACTAATAATCAATTATAGACAATATCTCTTACTATCATTTAACCGAATGTACTAGTCAACCAAATGAGGTTATTACTATCATTACAAGTCATAACCGAAGCATTTCAACCAAAAGTAACATAACAAATATACTTCATACTTACCAGTATGCCATGGCCGAATCATTCAAACCACATCCAGCTCACCAATCAACTTCAATGCACAAAAACACATGTCACAAATATTATTCAACCATAGCACCTAATATTATAACTAAAATGAACATAAACCATAATTTAACGTAACCAATTTCAAGTAAGGTAGTTAAGCCATTTTCACATGGCTTTAATACATACTCATTCAAAATAATTAACTTAAAGACCAGCCTATACATACCACATAACCGAGTCTCAAAATATTATTTACTGAAATGATAATCGTATAGTGTGATATCATCTCTACCGACTTCCAACCCGAGTAAATCTCTGAAAATCTATAAACATAGGAAAAAAAACACACATAATAAGCTTTGAGAGCTTAGTAAGCTATAAGCAAATAAATAACTAATTGTCAATATCGATTTAATTACCAAACCAATTTATACTATCATAATCATATTTAACTTCAAGCTTATAATTTCATATAATACATATACTTTCACTTTTACCAAATATTCATACAACTAATATTAATATATCATTCAAATTTCAAAGCCACAATATCAATAATTAACCGAATATATATATACACTCATATACATATATTCATGAATCACTTTATAATTATTCTTTCTTTATATCATTCAAGTCATATATAAACATTTATATAAGTTTGCACATAGGCCACAATATGATATCACTATACATAACCTTTGAACGAATGTACTATAGCTATTATCAATGTAACATTCAATTTCAAAACCATAATACCATTATATAATCGAATATACACACCCACAAACATATATTCTTGAATCAAACTTGAATATCTCATAGTTACACTTATCGTGTAGCCGAATATACATGTATCTATACCAAAATGTCATACACCATGAAAATCATATTATCAATGCATAAAGTCGAATTTTTAAGCACTTGTTTTCATATACTCATGTCTCAAACCTTCATACCACATAATTATGCATAACTTTGGCTGAATATACTTCACAATTACTCACAAATTCAGACTAACATCATACATACGTTTGTATCACATATTAAATAATTAGCTTACCTTATTTTCAAGTAAACAACAAGCTAACTCATACCTGATCATTTAGCTCTTTTAACGTATTCAATTACCACATCAGCATAAAGTTTTTTGGGCATAAACTCATAATAATTCACCGGCATAAAGCCTGCTAAGCCTAAGCTTGAATCTCACACCGGCACAAGGCCTGCTAGACTTAATGTCTGATTTTATACACCGGCAATAAGCTTGCTAGGCATAAGCCTGATTTAATTCACCAGCATAAGGCTTGCTAGGCTCAAAGCCCGAATATCACTATTATAAAGTTGTCTCATAAACAATTAATATATAAAAAACTCCAGATATTCCATATAGTTCATACGGACTTTCAAAAGTTATAACTCAGTCGAAACGAATGCATGAACATAGTTACCATGCTTATACACATTCAACATTTAGCATATATTAATTCATATATTTCATTTCATCATATATACTTTGTATTTAATTAAAATTAAGTACGTCTATTTGCTTATAAACTTACCTCGGACAACGGTAATTTAGACGAGACAACTAGTCAACAACTTTGGTTTTTCCCTGGTCCAAATTTGATTTCTTTGGTTCTTGATCTAAACATATTCAAATTAAGCTCATTCAAACATATTTTCATTCAATTTAGTCCAAAAACACATAAATGAGAAAATTACCAATTTACCCCTAACATTTACACTTTTTACAGTTTAGTCCCTATTGCACAAAACACAAAATACACAAAATTTTAGCATGCCCATGCTGAGCTGAATTTTACCCACTCTCAAAAAAATCCATAGATTTTATTTATTTCACATTTTAGTCCCTCAAATTATTATTTTTGCAATTTAGTCCTAATAACTCAAAATCATCAAAAACTCCAATACAAAATATGTTAATCTAAAACATATCCTTCATATTTCATCATCAAACAACAAAAATCACAAGCCCTCAACAATGGCATAACTCAAAATATTCACCAATTAAAAAATTCAAGCAGGGGTTTTGTAGTACTCGAAGCAACGATCTCAAAAACGTAAAAATTATAAAAAATCGAGTCCAAAATGACTTACCAATTTAACATGCAATTGCTGAACCTCATTTTGCAACCATGGATGTTTTGCTTTTCTTACATTCTGCTATATGAAATAAAATGGACTAAAATCATGGTTTTTTTATTTTATTTAATATATCATTTACTAACCATTTACCTTTTTAACCTTTAAAATAATGCATAATTTTCTTTATGCCAAACCATTAACATCCACTAACATATTAATGGTATAATTGTCATTTAAGGCCATCATATTTAAATGCCAAAGCCAATTGACACCTTTAATAAATAGAATGCAACTTTTGCATTTTACGCAATTAAGTCATTTTTACCGAATTAACCACTTAAATGATAAAATTTCTTTACGAAAAATTCACAAAACTATAATCTCATACTGTAAATATTAAAATAATAATAAAATAAGTTTTTCAATGTCGGATTATGAGCCCAAAATCATTGTTCCGATTAACCCTAAAAACGGGTTGTTACAAAACTAATTAATCTACCTTAAAACTAAACAAATTATCAGATATCAATAAAAAATTGCATGCTTGACAAAAACTCAACACATTATTTCATTATTCACAATCAATATTCTTAGTGTTAACATAACCCGAACACTTTGTGATTCAAACAAAAATAATTTTTTCAATATATATCATAATATAAATAATGAAGAAAACACACAACCTAAAATCTATGTACTCCCCCCCAACACAAACTTTAAAACCTACATTGTCTTCAATGTAAAAGAATTAAAGTGCAAACAAGAAAACTTCCCCTAAAAAGGATGAATCCTTGTTTTCATACTAACATCGGGATACTATGTGCTCCAAGTGGATGAAAAAGTATTTAACGAAAAAGAAAACACTACGGTCAAATAACATGAAAAATAATAATATAAATAGTAAAATAAAAAATAGTTAAAAAAAGTGCTGACAATGAATAACAAGACGTCAAAATAAAGAATTTCAAAAGAAACTTGGCCCTTAAGTAGTTTTTTCGACATCAATTAAGGTAGTCACAACATTGAGGTAGCTCATTGCAATGCCCAGCCTACCTCGTCATGCCATAGAATACTAACTTGAAAGTCACAACTCTAAGCCTTCCTTGTTGTGACATTAAGTCCAATTTCTAGCTTCTTCAATTTTTTCAATTTTATTACTCCATGATATCGGCCTTGTTCTGAAAAATAAAAATAAAAACAACTAACATGATCACTAAAAGTAAAATAAACAAGCAAGAAAAATTAAAACAACAAATAAAGAAAATCATAAAAGTTCTTTCAAAGTTGGGATGATCCATATCGCCACCGTAGAAGAACTTCCAGTTGGTCCTCGACACTTTGATTCGTCGCTTGTTCTCCCGTCGAGAAATGTAAACTAGCCTCCTCAGTCAAATCCATTGGCAACGCCTTATCTTTAACCAATGCGGCATCCGCACTATGAGCCATTTTATGCCAAATTAGAGCCAACCCTATATGATAATCCAGAGTATTATTACCTCAGGCATCCTCACCCTAATGTCACATGAGGTTCTAGTCTCATGAGCTTTGCCTCCATCATCAAATGAGAATTGAACAAACTCATCTACTCATTCAGTTGGCATCTCCCCAATTATGGCTAGAAGGTGTACAAGCTCTATTACACCTTCATTCATATATGGTTTAAGCTCTACCTTCAAGGAGTCATCCACTCTGATACCAAGACAATGTATCTCTCTAATTGGACTTCATAGCCAACATAATAGTATTTTAACCAATTTGTTCAATTTTAATTAGAATATAAATCATTTAGATTACTTGCTAATATAAGTTGTCTTATTGCTTACGATCTAAACAAATAGTGCAACTTAATATTAGTTAAATGTTAGGTAATCAATGAGCCAATATTTGCTTGTTCATTTTGCTTTGCCTACAAAAATTGTTGAGGACAAATACAAATGATATTAATGGGAATGATGGAAGTTTTATTAAACCAATTTGTTTGAAAAATTGCAAGTAAATTATTACTAAAAACAACACTAAAGGCACTAGATCCCAATAATTTTCTTCCTACCTTATGGGAAGATGAAGGCAAAAAAACATATCCATTCCATTTTTCATGCAATGAAGTGGCTATAATGCTAAAAAGAATGTTGCTTTAATAATTGGATTTCCAATCAATAGGCATCTGGTAATCAAATATGGTAACATTGATGCAAAGTCACAGTGGTATCGGTTGTTGAGTGTCGTGTCATCTATGGGGAAGAAAGAATTAGATGGGAAACTGGTGAAATGGACATGGTTGAATCAATTTCTTAAACCCATCTGATCCATCATAATTTGATATGTCAAATTAGGCTCCCCGTTATATTTAATGAGCTTGTTCTCGAGCAATTTGAGTGTCTTTTTTTGTAATTTAGGTTTATTTTATTTCTTAGATTAAATAAGTGTTTAATGTGTTCTTATGCTTATTTAGAGACCCAAATTGGGCAAATGTGCCATTGGGACCCTAATGACTAATTGTATGTTGTAGGAACTCAACGGAGGCACGAAATTGTTTGAAAACATTACCAAAGAAAGTAATATCACAATACCTCCAACAGGCCCGAGATGTAGACCACCTACAGTGGTATCGCGATGTCCTCTTTAGGTATCGCGATACCCACCTACCAAGGAGCATACAATTTCAAGACTGTCAACGATATCATGATATCCTACCCTAGTTATCGCGACACCGCTGTCATAAGGGGACAAAAAATGTCATAAGGGATAGTCTTTATCCAACCAAAGCACCAATAAAACAAACATTCAATGGCAGTTTTGGAAATAATTTTTGGTCAAAATTGCTGCTAAAAGAAGCCAATTTTGGCTGAGGGGAGAGATTATGAGCATTATGCATAGTTTAGTATAGTTTTTTCTTAGGTTTTATCTGCTCATTTTAGGGTTTTACATTTTCTTTCTTCTTTCATAGTTGTAGTGTTAATTTTTCTACATTTTCTTCACATTCTTATCATTTCTTAAGTTAGTTAAGTTAAGAAATGCTAGGGGATACGGTTTGTGAATATAAGAGACGCTAGGGGAGCCACTCTTTTGTACTTAACAGCTCGTCAAAGACAGCCTGGATGCGTTTCATATCTTGTTAAACAACGGTGCTCTTGTTTGTGCTTCAACCGGTGAATACGGGTAATAATTCCTATTTGAAGTTGTTCGATAATAATTTATTTTTTTTGTATTAGTCTTCTACAAATGAATATAATGATTAAAATCTTATTATTTTTAGTTGTCCAGGAAGCACCCCTCTTCATTTGGCTGCTAGAGGTGGATCTCTTGATTGTATACGTAAGTTGTTGGCATGGGGTACGGATCATCTTCAAAGAGATGAAATAGGGTATGGTTTAATTTCACTATTTATTTATATGGATTTCCAAATTATTATCTTATTACAGATCTTTTATTCTTCATGTGTTTTTTAATTGTTTCGAGAGATTCCTGAGTGAGTTTCATTATATTCCGGTCAATCTGTTTGTCCTACATGGTTTGATGTAAACTGGTGGGAGTCTAATCCTTAGCTTTGATGCCTTTTTCTCTCTTCTTTTCTTGCCATATATGATTAATTTCATTTTTTTTGAATTATTTGTGTTAACACTTGCTATGGTTATGTTTGTGTCTTTACATGAGAATATCGTATATAGTTGCTATTAAGTACAAACATGGAGCATGTGCCGCTCTATTAAATCTGTCATCTACCGAACCTCTTGTCTGGCCAGCACCTTTAAAGTTCATTAGTGAGCTCAATGACGAGGCAAAGTCACTATTAGAGCGGACTTTAATGGATGCAAATAGGGAAAGGGAAAAGAACATCTTGAAAGGAACAGCTTACTCACTTTTATCACCTCACCATTTTACTATGATTCTGGGTTAGACGACAATATTTTTGAGGTAAAAAAATCTCGAACTAAAGCCATGCGTTTGCCCTTGACCCTAGGTTCCAATTGTGGTCCAGGATGAAATTATTGAGTTTCATGATCTAGCAATTTACAACATAAATTTTTACTTTTTAACATACTATAAAACCTATATGTAGGTCACCATAATCCCCATTTTTGCATTGACCCTACTAATTAGAACCTGGCTGATAGGTTTCAGTTATGTGAATAAGCTGTGGACTATCTTGGCAATAGTGGAACTTATATATTCCCCAGGGAATTATTTTGGTGTAGGTTGGTGATGCCGAACTATGTTGCATATGCTTCGAGAAGTCCAAGACTTCGGTCACCAGATGTGCGCACAATGCACATTGGCCCTTTGCTGCCATAACAAGTTGAACCCTACAACAGCAAGCATAACACCCCCCGTCTGCCCCCTTTGCCGTAACACCATCATCCGATTGGCAGTAGCCATGATAAAAGATCGCAACGACGATGTTGGGGAGGATGGTAGTTCCCCGAAGGTGAGAAGACTGAGAAAGTCAAGGAATTTCAATGAGGGGAGCAACACTTTCAAGAGCATATCTGCAATTGGATCATTTAACAAGATGGGGACTAAACTCCAATGGGGTTAGTTGATAGAGTGTGAGTAAACTAAATTTTGGATGAGGGACTAAATTGAAATAAATTAGACTAAATTGAATAAACCAAAAAATTGAGGATTGATGCCCCTATGAGACAATCTAAGCAAGTGAGTGATCTGTCATAATTTGGTGTAGTAGATTAAACTAGTTTTCGTACTTGAGGAGTTTGAATACAAGAATTTTTATTATATTTTAGTATGTTTTCTTACTTTAGTCTAAATCAAATAAAAAGTGTATTCTGAGTCTTTTATTGACCTTAGGGGTCGAATGACTCCTAAAAGTGAGCTAATTACTTAGTTAGTGTGTAGGAGACCATTGAAAGGCATAGAAACCCAATACTGGTCACTGTGTTGCAACACGGGAAGTTTGATGTCGCAACATAGGGGGGAAATACAATAATCTTGAGATTGCCTTTGGTTTCACGACACAACCAAGGGATGTCGTGACACACCCCTGAAGTTACCCTGAACCTAAGCATACTACCTTTGATGTTGCAGCACAGGCACTAGGGTGTTGTGACACCAACCCTGTATGAGATTAATTACGAGTCAGGGGCATTTTGGTCCACACAATAGAAATCAAACATGAGAATGTCAACTAAGCTAAGGTTGATGATGATGGCTACCCTAATTCTATAGATAGACTTATTTAACACTTGTTTAAGGATGACTTTTACATTATAAGTTTCTGCCTATAAATTTAGCTTTTAGTTTTTATCTATTCTAAGGTTTTTGTTTTCTTTTTAGTTATTTCTCTTTTGTGTTCTTCAGAGAATTGGATTTGTAAGTGCAATCAAATGTTTGAAGATTTCAACAGTTCAATTATCAAATAGAAAATAGGATTCTCTAAATTCTATTCTAGTCTTATTCTTTATGCATATATTTTATATCAAGTTTACAATGTTTATTGATTCCATGAGGAATTAATTCTCTTATGGGGATTAGCGATTGGAGTTGTGATTAATCTATTATTATGTAACGTTTCTTAGCGAATCAAATTTTTTAGAGAGGAAGAAGTTAAACCCTAGGCTTGACAACTATAGGAAGTCATTTAAGTGGAAATTAATCCAAAATTAGTCGGGACTATGAGGTCGAGAGGTAAGTGGTTCTTGCTGACTCATTAGTTTAGTGGAAGATCGAGAGATCCTGCTAGGGTAGTGACAAGTTGGTTGAGTAGAAACCTAAAATAGGAATTAGTTATGACCATCGAAGCTAGCTAATCACCCATGCTTAGATTTGATTAAGTTAGAATTCATTAACCCGAAGTTCACTTTTTTTTCTATTATTTTTTTATTATTATAAAAACCTAAAAAAAATTATCATATGTTTAGTCGTAATATAATTTATTTGAAGTAATAATTAGATTTATTTGTGTTTAGGTTAAAGTTAGTTTAGTACTCGCCTCCCTTGGGTATGATCCTCGGAGTACTCACCTACTTTGTTGTAAAACTATATTACAACCCGTATACTTGCAGACATCGCCATAAATCTATATTTTTAGTTACATTATTCACACTCTGGATGTTGGTACTTCCAGAGGCGGTCAAGTTGTTAGCGTCGTTGATGGGGAGGCAACGCTACTAAGTCAATTTTAATTTTTGTGTTTTCATAGAATAATTAGGAAAATTATAAATTACAAATACAATTTTTATTTATTTTACTAACATCATTTATTTTCTTTTGGGATTTAGTGTATAACTCGCAATAGGGGCACAAGTATCGAGCCAGCCACTGATCCAAAAAGAACAAATCCGTAGGAATCATTGATAGCAATAATAGCAACAATAGATGAAAAGCCAATTGATTGCTATTGGTAATCTACCATGTAAAAACCCACTATTCGACAACATTAACAAACCTAACATCCAAGATTTACCACCACCACCACTGCAACTACCCATAAAGCCACCTATGGTGTGATACGAAAGAGCCCTAAGGGACTATGCGCTACAAAATTTGGAGATAGTTCAAGAAAGCATCATGTAACGCCCCAAAAATCCTGAAATCCCGAATTTCTTTTTTTCAGTTCTGATAAAAAAATGTGCTAGGTATTTTTAGTTGAGTAGGTGATAGTAGGTCTTGGCTAAGGTTTAAGTTCGAACTTAGGGGAAAATAAAATTATGTGCTAATAATTAAAAGGACCTTGTTGGCAAGTAGTTGGGCTTTTAAATAAAGATAGGGAAAAATGGCATAAAAAAAGCCTTGTGGAGGAATGGCTAAGTGACGCCACTTAGAGTGTAGGGAGGTGGCGTTAATGGCTAGCAAGGAGATCCAAGGTTCGAATCCTAGCTTAGTATTTTTAGAAGTTTAATTTTGGCCTTCTAGAAGATTTGAAGTGGCGTGAAGATGGACTTCAAGGGGAGTGTCCATAGGAGAAATTTGAGGAAATGATCAAGGGGTTATCAGGGAGAAAAACGAGAAGATGAGAAGGGGGAAGTGATAGAGCCGAATGGGGAATTGAGGGTCAGGCAATTCGGCTATAGGGGCTATAAATAGGTACCGAATGCAAGGGTGCCAAGCTAATGCCGAAATCTCTCTCACTTTGTTATCGGAAACCCTTTTTTTCTTCAAGATCCAAAAAGCTAAAAACCATTGCTTCTTTCTTTCTTTTCTTGTGTCAATTTTCTATTCTTCTTCTACTATTCTTCTTTAATCTGTGCCAAATAAACCTTATTCACCATACTAAGCTTGAAAGCCAAATACTCTTTGGCCGAATACCCTTGGCGCAATTACTACTCCTTGTACTTCGGTTAAATCTAGTGTAAGTGTTGTTCTCCCAATCAGTTTTGCTAAAAATCTATTTTACTGTTCTTTTCTCACTCTTTCTAATCAACTGTGGTAGGGAATTAGTATCGGATCTCGGATCTTAGCTCTCTGTCGAAATTGCTCCTTAGGTGTTTGCGGTTTTGGTAAGTATTCCTCTTCCATTGGCTGAGTTGGCCAAATGTTCATAGTTAAGGTAAGGGGACTTGTGTTGGATACGAGTCACCAATTATTCTGGTTTTAATAGTTAAGATTGATGTAGATCTAGGAGTTGATCGTGGTTAGTGATTTAAGAAGGGGCCGTTATACTTATCGCGCAATGTAAGGTTAAGGTGAGGTTTCGGTTTTAGTAAAGATATGTATTAAGCATGTGACTACTTGAAGGGTGATATCATTTGTAGGTTGGTGACTAAGGGAATTGCAGCACACTTGCATACCAGGTGTGTACATACACTGCACACACACAATGAATCAGCAAAAGCCGAAATGCCGAAGAGCCAAAAAGCTAAAATGTCGAAAACCCGAAAGTTGGGCTACGGTAGTCTTGTGAGTGCATGAACACTCGTGAAGGGGAAATCAATAGGTTGTCTGAGGCCCATGGGCAATTCCATGGACTTGGGCTGTGAATTGGCCAACTGGGTTAGAATAGGCTTAATGGGTTGGGCCCATAATAAGCAAAAATTGATAATTGATGCTATGTGATAAAAATTCATATGTGAGCATGTGTATAATGTGGTTTGGGCTTAATGGGCCATTTAAATGTGATTTGGGCCTATGGGCCATATACTAGTGATTTGGGCCTAATGGGCCATATGAACATGATTGCGCCTAATGGGCCATATGCAGGTATGTGAATTTGATTGGGCTTTGTAAGGGGTTTTGGGCCTAGTATATGATGACTACATAAAACTTAATTAATTTATTGTGACCGTGGACAAGTCAAAGGGTTAAGGTGTGGCAACGGGTATATGCATGTCTAGGATTGGATCTAGGGAGAGCTTGGTACTTAAGCGGTCTTAATGACTCACCTCCTGTTCTCTGGAATCCTACCTGGTGCATAGTATTCGTTCATATCAGCTCACAGGATTTGTTAATGAGCCAAGATAAGTGAAAAATGTAAAGAAAAGAAAACATTACTAAAATCGCCCTAAGGGCAAAAATGACCAAAATACCTCTAGGTGTTGAAGGTAAGTTTTATGGATGTGACATGCATACATATGATATTCTGCTTAGGTTGCATATGGGTTGAGAATTTTGGAACAGAGGAAGTATATAAGGATCGCATGGTTGCTTAACGACCTGGATCCACCGAAGGCTTTTTAATCCCATTATATGATTAGCAGCTTGCTGCAATGAAGGTAGTTCCACAACCGGGCTACCATTGAAGTGTATTGGTTGGGTGGGTCGATATTTATATCCCCACATGAAGTGTACCGGAGGATAGAGCTGAAGTGTAGTGGATGGATTATTGGGGTGGGTTGCATTGCACGGCATTGCATGTGTGATTTTATGATGATTGATGAATGCTTGTTGCTCGACGAGGGTGTACACACTGGGTTTGCGAAAACTCACCCCCTCTTTTATTTTTCTCAGGTGATGCTCAGTAGAAGGTTTGATGTTTGGAGGAACTCTAGGTGGCCAACTAGTAAGACAACTTGGATTTGTTTTAAAAACATATAAGTTCCTAGTTTATTAAGTAATTTTTAGTCTAGATTGTAATAAGGCCTTTCCTCTTTGTTATTATTTGGATTATTGTTTTCATACGTTGTAATTATGAGGAGTTGAATATAGGTTTCTTAAATCATGGTATGTTTTCTACGTTTCCGCAACTAAATTTTAAAATGACAGATTTTCACAAATCATAAGTTTAAACAAGTTTTTTGCGTTTGAAAGGAGAGTTTTTATAAGTTTATAAGGTTTCGAATTTTAAAGAAGGGTTTTCAATGAAAACAAGGTTTTCACTAAAACACTTCAATGTGACGCGCTAGATTCGGCCATAATGTCTGGGCTGGATTTAGGGTGTTACATTTAGTTCTATTAGAGCCCAAGTTACAAAACTCAGGCTGTGAAGTGGGCCTTATTATTATTTGGCTTTTTTCTATTTTAAAATATATATATATATTGGATCACAATGTTTTGGAAAAAGGGGAAATCTTGCTGAGCGGCACACAGAGCCTCCGACGTCGAACCAAGTAAGTTCTTTTGTTCTTAAGCTTGTTTAAATTGTTATACAGTAAATAGATAGAGGGCTACTCTAGATGATTATGTTAGAATGGAACTGAAGCCCGTAGGATCTTAAAACTGTAGAGGATTTTTGAAAACAATCTTCTCTTTAAATATTTCCATAAAACATCGGTTTAATTATTAAACTAACTAAAACTTCATAAAATTTTTAAATCTAGAAAATATGTGAATCGACGATGAGTACTAGAAGAGGTGCGAGAGGCCGTGGCTAAGGTCGCCGAAGTGTTAGGGCTCAATCGTCACCATCGAGCCATATGCCTGATGTTGGAGTAGAAGAGACTCCGGCCTTACTTGTGGCTGGGAATGGACCATATGATCAGGCCGCGGGAGAAGATGCATTGTCACAGGCAATGCTAAGGATTTTAGAAAGGGTCGCCGGGCCCAATAATGGCACTGGAAATTGGGGGTCCATTCTAGAGCGACTTCGTTCGAATGGGGCTTAGATCTTTAAGGGCGTGGCTGGTGTGGCTCCTAATGTGGCGGAATATTGGTTGGAGGCTACTGAAAGGATAATTAAGGACTTGGACTGCTCACCTGAACAAAAGTTAAAAGTGGTAGTGTCACTACTTAGGGAAGAAACCTACTAGTGGTGGTTGACGGTGAAAAAGGGCACCCAACTGGAGCGGGTCACTTAGGAGTTTCTCAAAGCTGCATTCCAAGGGAAGTATGTGGGTGCAAGCTATGTGGATGCTAGAAGAAAGGAGTTCCTGAACTTGACCCAGGGAAACAAATCTGTGGCGGAGTATGAGGCTAAATTTCTACACATTAGTAGGTATGCAAGGGTCATGGTGGCAACAGACTATGAGCATTGTGTTAGATTTGTGGATGGACTTAGAGATAGCCTCAGGGTACTAATAGCTCCACAAAGGGAGCGAGTTTTCTCGGAGTTGGTGGAGAAGGCAAAGATAGTGGATGAGGTAAAACATTCAGAGAGCCTAAATCGAGAAAAAGAAAGGGGTAAGAATAAGAGGGAGGCTGAGACTCCGGGTGTTGGACAGAGGCTAGGGCTAGGGCCAGAAACGATGGGCCAGTTAGAGAAGGGCTCCCTACTGTTAATCCAGGGGTGCTACCTTATACTGTTTGTAGGAAAGGTCATGTAAGCGAGTGTTGAAAGAGGATGGGTGCTTGTCTAGCGTGTGGATCCTTAGAGCATAGGATCAAGAAATGCCCTAAAATGCCAGCTCAGCATATGTTACATACAATAAGACTGAATCTTTGGGTGATATGTTTTAAAATACTGTGAATGAGATGACTGTGATAAGTCCATTAGGTCAGTCAGTAGGAGTGAATAAGTTGTTTAGGGAGGTACCCTTAGTAGTCCATGGAGTTACCTTTTCAACGAATTTGATGGAGCTGCCGTTTAGTGAATTCGACTTAATCTTAAGTATGGATTGGCTGGTGAAGCACCGAGCCACCTTGGATTGCTCTACAAAGTGAATGGTGTTAAGAACAGCGGAGCATAAGGAGGTGGTGGTGATTGGTGAGCGCCAGAATTACCTGTCGAATGTGATTTCGACATTGAAGGCTGAGAAGTTAGTACAAAAGGGATGCGAAGCCTATTTGGCTTATATTAGTAATGCGGAGGCTAAGAGCCTGACTGTTAAGGAATTGAGAACTGTTAGGGAATTTCCTGATGTTTTTCTCGATGAGCTGCCAGGGTTGCCGCCCAGTAGAGAAGTAGAATTTGGAATCGAGTTGTTACCTAGGACGGCTCCGGTGCCTATCGCTCCTTATCGGATAGCACCAAAGGAGTTGGTAGAACTTAAGGCACAGATTCAAGAATTGTTGGATCGAGGATTCATACGACCAAGTGTGTCTCCATGGGGAGCACCAGTGTTATTCGTAAAGAAGAAGGATCGAACCTTGCGAATGTGCATCGACTATCGACAGTTAAACAAGTTAACTGTTAAAAACAAGTACCCTTTACCGAGAATCGATGATCTTTTTGATCAGTTTAGGGGAGCGTCTATTTTCTCGAAGATTGACTTGCATTTGGGATATCACCAATTGAGGGTTATGGAGCCAGATGTTTATAAGACAACTTTTAGAACTCATTATGGGCAGTACGAGTTCTTGGTGATGCCATTCGGGTTGACGAACGCGCCTGCCACTTTCACGGATCTCATGAATCGGGTTTTCCAACCCTACTTGGATTAGTTCGTGGTAGTATTTATAGATGACATTTTGGTGTGCTCAAAAGATGAGGATGAGAATGATGCACACTTAAGGATTGTGTTGCAGACTTTGAGGGAGAAGCAGTTGTATGCCAAATTCAGTAAGTGTGAATTTTGGCTAAGGGAGGTTACTTTCTTGGGCATGTGGTGTCAGCTAAGGGGATTAAGGTGGATCCTCAGAAAATTGAACCAGTGTTAGACTGGAAAACACCCAAGTCGGTGTCTGAAATCTGAAGTTTTCTGGGCTTGGCAGAATACTGTAGGCAGTTTGTTGAGGGCTTTTCAAAAATTGCTACACCCTTAACTAAGTTGTTGAGGAAGGGGGTACCATTTGTCTGGACAAACAAGTAGCAAGAGAGTTTCAAAAATCTTAAGAAGGTTTTAACTGAAGCCCCTGTATTGATTCAACCAGTGCCTGGGAAGGAGTTTGTGGTTTTTAGTGACGCATCACATGTAGGCTTAGGATGTGTATTGATGCAAGATGGGAAGGTAGTTGCGTATGCATCACGGCAACTTAAGACTCACGAGGTGAATTACCCAACCCATGACTTGGAGCTAGCAGCGGTGGTGTTCGCGCTTAAAATTTGGAGGCATTATTTATACGGGGAGAAGTGCATAATTTATTCAGACCACAAGAGTTTGAAATACCTCCTTACCCAAAAGAAGCTTAACCTGAGGCAGCGTAGGTGGGTGGAATTGTTGAAGGATTATGATTGTACGGTTGAATACCACCCTGGTAAAGCGAATGTGGTAGCCGACGCGTTGAGTCGTAGGGTTAAGTCGGACTTGAGGGCTATGCTCGCCCGTTTAAGTTTGTTGGATGATGGTAGCTTGTTAGCTGAGCTTCAAGTAAAGCCAGTGTGGGTTGAGTAGATAAGGAGTAAGTAACTAGTGGATGAGACCTTAGGTGCCCGTTTTAGACAAGTGGAGAGTGGGGAGACATCAGACTTTGGGATAAATAGTGAAGGAGTATTGTGTTTCCGTGGGAGGATGTGTATACCAAAGGACGATGATCTAAGGCAGTCCATTCTGCGGGAAGCACATAGCAGCCTCTACGCAATGCATCCTGGCGGAAACAAGATGTATTGGAATTTGCCTGAGCTTTATTGGTGGCCTAGACTTAAGCGTGAGGTTATGGAGTTCGTAAGTAAATGCTTGGTTTGCCAAAAGGTGAAGGCGGAACATCAATTGCCTTCAGGAGTGCTTCAGCCAGTGAGGATTCCACTCTGGAAGTGGGAAAGGATTACTATGGACTTTGTTAGTGGGCTACCTTTGACGCTTGCTAAGAAAGACTCGATATGGGTTATAGTGGATCGGTTAACCAAGTCTGCCCATTTCGTACTGGTTCGTACCGATTACTCGTTACAAAAGTTAGCTAAGTTGTATGTGGCAGAGATTGTAAGATTGCATAGAGTGCCAGTATCCATAATATCTGATAGGGACTCACGTTTCACTTCGCGATTTTGGAAGAAGCTGCATGAGGCACTGGGTACTAGATTGAACTTTAGTATGGCATTCCATCCTCAAACTGATGGACAGTCAAAAAGGGTGATCCAAGTATTGGAAGATATGTTGAGGGGATGTGTGATTGAGTTCCGAGGTAGCTGGGAGGACTTTTTGTCGTTAGTCCAATTCGCGTACAATAATAGCTATCAAGAAAGCATTGGGATGGCTCCATACGAAGCACTGTATGGGCGAAGGTGTCGAACTCCAACATGCTGGACAGAGTTGGGCAAACGGAGAGTTTTACTCCCTGATTTAGTTGCCGATACTAAGGATAAGGTAAAATTGATTCGAAATCGGTTGAAGGAGGCCTCGGATAGGCAAAAGTCGTATGTTGACCTTAAATGACGAGAGACAGAGTATGCAGTGGGGGACTTAGTTTTTCTTAAGGTCTCTCCTTGGAAGAAGGTATTAAGGTTTGGACGGAAGGGGAAGCTAAACCCAAGGTTCATTGGGCCATATCGGGCCGTAAGGCAGATTGGGCCAGTCGCTTACCAGCTGGAGTTACCTTCTGAACTAAGCCAAATCCACGACGTGTTTCATGTTTCCATGCTAAGATGGTATCACTCAAATCCTTCGCATGTCGTGACGGTTGAGGAAATCGAGGTCAAGCCAGACCTAACTTTCAAGGAAGAGCCCATACAAATAATTGGTTGAGATGTTAAAGTACTGAGAAGGAAATCCGTTCCATTAGTCAAAGTGCTTTGGCGGAATCACAAGGCCGAGGAGGCTACTTGGGAACTTGAGGAAGCGACGCAACGTCAATATCTTCAACTATTTGAATTAGGTAAAATTTTGAGGATGAAATTTCTTTTAGGGGGTAGAGTTGTAACGCCCTAAAAATCCCGAAATCCTAAATTTCTTTTTTTCGGTTCAGATAAAAAAATGTGCTAGGTATTTTCGGTTAAGTAGGTGACAGTAGGTCTTGGCTAAGGTTTAAGTTCGAACTTAGGGGAAAAGAAAATTATGTGCTAATAATTAAAAGGACCTTGTTGGCAAGTAGTTGGGCTTTTAAATAAAGATAGGGGAAAATGGCATAAAAAAAACCTTGTGGAGGAGTGGTTAACTGACGCCACTTAGAGTGTAGAGAGGTGGCGTTAGTGGCTAGCAAGGAGATCCAAGGTTCGAATCCTAGCTTAGTATTTTTAGAAGTTTAATTTTGTCCTTCTAGAAGATTGAAAGTGGCATGAAAATGGACTCCAAGAGGAGTGTTTAGAAGAGAAATTTGAGGAAAGGATCAAGGGGTTATCAGGGAGAAAAGCGAGGAGATGAGAAAAGGAAAGTGATAAACCCGAATGGGGAATTGAGGGTCAGGCAATTCGGCTATAGGGGCTATAAATAGGTGCCGAATACAAGGGTGCCAGGCTAATGCTGAAATCTCTCTTACTTTGTTATCGGAAACCATTTTCTCTTCAAGATCCAAAAAGCTGAAAACCTTTACTTCTTTCTTTCTTTTCTTGTGCCGATTTTCTATTCTTCTTCTACTATTATTCTTTAATCTGTGCCAAATAAACCTTATTCACCATACTAAGCTTGAAAGCTGAATACCCTTGGTGCAATTACTACTCCTTCTATTTCGGTTAAATCTAGTGTAAGTGTTGTTCTCCCAATCGGTTTTTCTAATAATCTATTTCGCTGTTCTTTCCTCACTCTTTCTAATCAACTGTGGTAGGGAATTAGTATCGGATCTCGGATATTAGCTCTCTGCTGAAATTGCTCCTTAGGTGTTTGTGGTTTTGGTAAGTATTCCTCTTTCATTGGCTAAGGTGACCGAATGTTCATAGTTAAGGTAAGGGGACTTGTGTTGGATACGAGTCACCAATTATTCTGGTTTTAATAGTTAAGATTGGTGCAGATCTAGGAGTTGATCGTGGTTAGTGATTTAAGAAGGGGTTGTTATACTTATTGCGCAAGGTAAGGTTAAGGTGAGGTTTCGGTTTTAGTAAAGATATGTATTAAGCATGTGATTAATTGAAGGGTGATATCATTTGTAGGTTGGTGACTAAGGGAATCACAGCACGCTTGCTTACCAGGTGTGTACATACACTGCACACATACAATGAATCGGCAAAAGCCGAAATGCCAAAAAGTCAAAATGCCGAAAGTTGGGCTACGGTAGTCTTGCGAGTGCGTGAACACTCGTGAGCGGGAATATGATAGGTTGTCTAAGACCCATGGGCGATTCCATGGACTTGAGCTGTGAATTGGCCAACCGGGCCAGAATAGGCTTAATGGGCCTGACGGGCTGTTGGGCCCATAATAGGCAAAAATTGATAATTGATGCTATGTGATAGAAATTCGTATGTGAGCATGTGTATAATGTGATTTGGGCCTAATGGGCCATATGAACATGATTGGGCCTAGTGAGCCGTATGCAGGTATGTGAATTTGACTGGGCTTTGTAAGGGGTTTTGGGCCTAGCATATGATGACTACATAAAACTTAATTAATTTATTGCAACTGTGGACAAGTCAAAGGGTTAAGGTGTGGCAACTGGTATATGCATGTCTAAGATTAGATCTAGGGAGAGCTTGGTACTTAAGCGGTCTTGATGACTCACCTCCTTTTCTCTAGAATCCTACCAAGTGCATAATATTCGTTCATCTTAGCTCACAGGATTTGTTTACGGGCCAAGATAAGTGAAAACCGTAAAGAAAGGAAAAATTATCGAAATGCCCCTAAGGGTAAAAATGACCAAAATACCCCTAGGTGTTGAAGGTAAGTTTTATGGATGTGACATGCATACATATGATATTTTGCTTAGGTTGCATATGGGTTGGGAATTTTGGAAACGAGGAAGTATATGAGGATGGCATGGTTGCTTGACCACCGTGGGTCTACTGAAGGCTTTTTAAGCCCATTATATGATTAGCAGCTTGCTGTAATGAAGGTAGTTCCGCAATCGAGATACCATTGAAGTGTATCAATTGGGTGGGCCGATATTTATATCCCCACATGAAGTGTACCGGGCGATGGAGCTGAAGTGTAGTGGATGGATTATTGGGGTGGGTTGCATTGCTTTGCATTGCATGTGTGATTTTATGATGATTGATGAATGCTTGCTGCTCGACGAGGGTGTACACATTGAGTTTGCGAAAACTCACCCCCTCTTTTATTTTTCTCAAGTGATGCTTAGTAGAAGGTTCGATGTTTGGATGGACTCTAGGTGGCCAACTAGCAAGACAACTTGGATTTGTTTTAAAAGCATATAAGTTCCTAGTTTATTAAGTAATTTTTAGTCTAGATTGTAATAAGGCCTTTCCTTTTTGTTATTATTTGGATTATTTTTTTCATACGTTGTAATTACGATGAGTTGAATATGGGTTTCTTAAATCATGGTATGTTTTCTATTTTTCCGCAACTAAATTTTAAAATGACAGATTTTCAAAAATCATAAGTTTAAACAAGTTTTTTGTGTTTGAAAGGAGAGTTTTTATAAGTTTATATGGTTTCGAATTTTAAAGAAGGGTTTTCAATGAAAACAAGGTTTTCGCTAAAACACTTCAATGTGATGCGCTAGATTCGACCATAATGTCCGGGCCGGGTTTGGGGTGTTACACATCACAAAGCTAGTCAGCACAGCTAATAATTTTGAGATAAAACCATCCATGATCCAAATGATCCAAAATAATCTATTATTTGGAGGCACAATGACGGAGGAACCAAATCAGCATTTAAAATTGTTCCTTTAGCTTTGTGATATGTTTAAATATAACGGGTCACCAATGATGCTATTTGTCTTCGAATGTTCTCCTTCTCCTTAATTGATAATGCATTTACTTGGTTAGACTCGCAAGCACTAGAATCTATCACTATATGGAATGAACTTGCGGAGAAATTTCTACAAAGGTTCTTTTCCTATTAGCAAAACATTTCAATTTAGGAGGGAGATCGCAACATTTAAACAGTTAAAAGGAGAGAGCTTTCACAAAGCTTGGGAGCATTTTAAAATGCTAATACAAATTGGCCCACATCATGGATTCCTCGAGTGGCTGAGGATGCAAATGTTCTAAAATGGGTTGGATGCACAAGCATGGTCGGGATTAGATGAAGCAGTAGAAAGAGCCCTAATGAATAGGACATACGAGGATGCATATGAGCTAATTGAAAACACGGCGCTGAATTCCTACTACTAGCCAAATGAAAGATTCTCATATGACTAGAAACCATCGATGAAATAAGCTATCGAGGAAGATGATAAATACCAACAAATTGGGAATAGACTCAATCGCATAAAGTCCTCATCTCATGCATTATCAATATATCGAGGAGATAAACCTCTCTTCCATTACATCAATAATCCAACCAGGGATCTCAATTATGTTAGGAATAGGGGTGGAAACCCATACTCAAATACTTACAATCCTGGATGGAGAGATCACCGAAACCTGAAAGGGGCAGAAATAAAGAAGTAGGTAATGGTTCTAATCTTATAAAAAATTCTAATTATCAACCCCCTATTTACCAAAACCTTAAGAAAGGGCCAACCTAAATGACCATGCTATATGTGGTTAATGCCTTGATTAGATTGAAGGGGAGATGCAGTCAATGAGGACTGAGGTAAAATAGGTGCAATCTGAGTGCACCAGTACTACGAAAACATTGACTAAGCTGGAAGATCATATGAGCTAATTGATGAGCATGATAGGAGACATCAAAAGACAAATTGGCACTTAAATCCCCGAGCAACATAGAGAATAATCCTTGGAAAGAAGGGAAGGATCATGTAAAAGCAATTGCACTCTGTTCGGGTAAAGTACTGAGTAACCTAGAAAAACCAGCTCACGAGGAGAATAAAGAGGATTCTGAGGATCTTCAAGAGAACCCCCAAGAAACTGAGATTGAAGCAAAATTAGACAAGTAAGAAAAATCAATCAATGAACCTGCACCAGCCAAAGTATCATTCCCATCACGATTGGAAGATAAACAAAGACTGGATGAGGCTGAATTTATAAGTTTTCTAAAATTATTCAAATCCTTAAAAGTTAATTTGCCTTTAATTGATCTAATCGAGAAAGTTCCTAAGTACGCCAAATACATAAAAGAAATCATGTCTAAGTGTAGGAAAATTAAAATAGGAGAGCAAGTTGACATAAATGCCTCATGTATTGCAATTATATCCAAACAGGTTCCCCCAAAGCTAAAAGATCTGAGGAGTTTTACAATACCTATATAGATAGGGGAGCCAGAATTAATTTAATGCATGTATCTATATATGAAAAACTTGGATTAGGGGAGCTTAAAAATATCTAGATCATACTATAGTTAGTTGATAGGTCTTCAGTACAACGGAAGGGGGTACTTGAAGATGTGTTAGTTAAACTGTGAAGTTTTATCATCCCGATGGATTTCGTGATTTTAGATTTTGAGGAGGAACGTGAGATACCCATTCTATTGTGTAGATCATTTTTAGCTACATTTAGGTCCACTAGTGATTTAGAAAAAAATGAATTAACTAAAAGAATTAATGGTGAGACAAAAAATTTTAAGTGTGGTCATCGACAGAATGAGGTAAAAAGAGGGACATTAGGAAAACAATGTTTTGAAAAATCTATAAAAATCCCTAATTACCCTGAGCCATGGGAAGAGTTTTCTGTGATCAATACAGGTAGAAAAAGCAAGTTTAAATAATAGGACAAGTGGAGAAAGGTAGAGTGGAATGATGGATACTGGACGAACATTAATAAAAACAAAAAAAAGGAAGAGCATCCACGTGTACATCACTCAAGCTAACGAATGGATCTGGTAGTATGACTTGACATTTCAAAATTGAACTTTAACTTTATATAGATTATTGTAGTTTTCACTTACCGGTAGTTTAAGACTTTAATCTTAATTTGAATTTTTGTTTAATAGAAATTGAAACACTTTGAAAATTGAGAATCGGGGCTGAAACAGAGTTAGTGATGAAACACCACTCATAGATTCAAAGAAACCGAGCAAATTGGCTTGATATCACGACACAACACCTCGGTGTTGCAACACAGTAGGTAGAATACCCCATGGCTCAAAAATTACATAGTGTGTCATGACACTGAACCCCGTTGTCGTGACATCGGCACACTACCACACTGCCAAGGGTGTCGCGACGTAGAAACCCTATGTCACAGCATCACTACAGTTTTCTGCATAATTGACTTGACCTGATCGCATAACCCATCGATTTTTAGCTTGCTTTAACTCGATTTTTTTAGTTTAAAAACATAAAATTTTCACCTTTAACTCATATTTACATAGCTCGAAACCTTTTGTTCACTCTAAAACTCTTTTTAAATTCCAAGCCTCTTAGAAATCCTTAAACCCTAAAACCCTTCAACTATCTTCTTCTTATTTTTCTGCAAAATTGTTGTTTCATTTTGTGATACCACTCGATGTAGGAACAATACATCAACACTAACAATGAAAAGAGGACGAGTTTTTACAAGGAATCTCGAAATTCTCTACAAAAAAATAGGTATGCGTCATAACATGGATATATAATTACATGAAAAGGTGTATTAGTGGCTAGAAAGTTGGGAGTTTCATTCCCTATTTAGTGACGGCCTTGTGCAAAAGAGCAGGTGCTCCAATGGCGAAAATCGAGCAATCTATGAAGCCTTCCATAAGTATAATAGAAGATACATTGTACATGTAGTACACGGAGCTTCGACAGAAAACAAATAAAAAATTGGAACAAACGTCGAAAAGAGAAGACGGATGTCCCTACTTCAAGTCAACAAAAAGCAAAATCGACAGCCCGACGAGAAATTGGCAAGAGTAGCCATCTAAATTTAGAATGGATGATACATTGGATGCAGGAGACGAGCCCAATGTTACAAGTATACGTGTGACAGAATACCATGAGAGTACCAAATTATCTACCATACATGTTCGACCCAATGCATCCAAAACATGAAGAAAAGGAGCAAGAGAATGATGAAGAGGAAAAAAACGAGGATGGGGAAGGTGAAGAGGAAGGGAAGGAGATGGATTTTGATGAGGAGGAGGACAATTGAACTTTTATTTTATTTTTTTAAGAATTCTATTAATTTTAGGTTAATCTTTATTTTATCATTTTAGGAGTACGATTAATAGTAGATTTTTATTTGCTTTTCTTTTTCAAGTTTTCTGTATAGGAACCTGACATGAATGGAGCACGACATTTTTGAACTTATAACAAACAAGGATGGAAGCACCCACCATTAAACCATTGCAATGTCATGATTAATCAAGTAACTTCTTTCCTTATCTATTTAGGGTTGCACATTAGAGACAATGTGTTATCTAAAGTGTGAGGGTAACATAGGAAATATATATTTTTTATTTTGTGTGCCTTTCCTTTAATTTTTATTCAAAAATTGTGTGCTTCAGCTTGTAGAAATACAAGTGATTAGTTAGGAGCATGTAAATAGGTTGATCGTGTTTACTATAATTTTGGCATGATAGTGAATGATTTTAAATTTTCAATTATTAGACTACTAAGTTCTATATATTACACTGAAATAGGCATTAAGCAATTGAATATATCAAATGATATAGAAAATATAGGGCAACAAGCTACTAGTATGTATGATAAATTATTGAATTTGTGATTGTTTGATTGATTAAATTTATGAATATTGAGATATCTAGGGATGATCTAAGGCATCGTTTGGCATACACCCAGAGCCAAAAATTTAACCCTATTTATTCATCCTTAGTACCTATATCTGACCCAAAAAAAACACTTATTGAAGAACATTTATACAAAACCCAAGCCAAAAACGTTAATTTGTATTTACCCTTTTTCTTTGGTCTTGAACTGCACGACTATATACGTCTGGCCGTACGTATTGAGGGATAAGTAGATATGTAACACCCTATACCCGTAACCCACACCGGGTCAGAGTGCAATGCATTACCTAATCTTATCTCATACATACAACAATCTTAAGTCACTAAGACTCGATCCAATTTAAAACTTTTTCAATCTCTACTTTAAACTTCTTATTAGGGGCCTACAGGCCCCAATTCAACCTTTGAAAACTATTCGGGACCATTCTGGGTTCTTAAACCATCCTTAAGAAATTTGCCTAAAAAATAGAGCACACGCCCATGTGGAAGGGTAGCACGCCCGTGTGACCATATCAACATGATCGTGCTGATGGTCCGTGTGGCTCACACGACTTAAGCACCCTAGGACACGCCCGTGTCCCACACCCGTGTAGAATTAATTTCTAATTCACACCTACAGGGGATTTCACACGGCCAGACACACGCCCGTGTCAATGGCCTATGTCCCTTACACGGCTACGACACGCCCGTGTCCTAGGCTATGTGCGAAAACATGGACATTCTGTTTTTAACGTTAGCATACTCAAAATGTCACACGGCCAAGGCACGCGCTTGTGTACTGGGCCATCTCCTTCACACGACTGAGACACACGGTCGTTTCTTTGCCTGTGTATTTATTACCATGCATACTGACTTGAAATTTTTACGTGCAGAGGACACACGACTGGACTACATGCCCATGGGGCAGACCGTGTGTCACACACGACCTAGACACATGGCCATGTGTCTACCCGTGTGGACAATATAAGGCTTTCTACCAAGCCTCATTGCCACCCTGACATACCTATTTTCATACAAATCCCAACCAATACCAAAAGGAGCACAATTTCTATAATCAGATCAGCCACAATAGACTTGCATTCAACCATGATAATACATCTTTTACAAATTCAAAATAAATATTATCCATCATTCAAAGCTTAATACAAATTGAAGGGTTTCTAACCCAAGCCAACACATTTGGTCAATTCTCAAAGATACAAAATAATAAAGTCTAAGACCTATACATGCCATATTCCAAAATATAAATCCAACTATACTAAAAGCTTCGGTTGATAGTGTGATCGATATCTTTGACTTCTAGTGATCCTTAAGCTAGTTAGGCGACACTGAAAGGAAATGGAAAGGAAAATGGAGTAAGCATAAAAGCTTAGTAAGTTGAATATAAGTAAGTATACAACAACAACAATTTATCAATAATCCACATACTCATAATACCAAGGTAGGCATAAGCCTAACTTACTCATTACCATCCATACAAGTAACATATTATATAATGAGCTCACAGCTCATACGTACCAATTAAGTACCTGTACCACTCACAACACGGTTATACATTCCTTTTTAGCTTAAGAACATAACGTTCACTGTTGAACCATTTGGAACACCACTGGATATTCATTAAGCCTCAAACGTGAGTAAGGTACCGATTCCATGTCCTAAACATGGTCTTACACTAGCTCATATCTCAAGTCGATGCCATGTCCCAGACATGGTCTTACACTGACTGTCATCTCGTAGCTGATGCATGTCCCAGACATGTCTTACACTGACTATCATCTCGTAGTCGATGCATGTCCCAGACATGTCTTACACTGACTATCATCTCGTAGCCGATGCATGTCCTAGACATGTCTTACACTGGCTTATGTCTTGAGGTTGATGCATGTCCCAGGCATGTCTTACACTAGCTCTCGTTTCAATGTTGATGCCATATCCTAAACATGGTCTTACACTAGCTTTCATAATGTAGCTGATGCATGTCATAGACATGTCTTACACTAGCTCTCGTTTCAATGTTGATGCCATGTCCCAGACATGGTCTTACACTAGCTCTCATAATGTAGCCGTGTAACAGTCCGATTTAGACCCTAATCGGAACGGTGGTTTTGGGACCACAAATCTGAGTCAAAAAAATATTTAAATGTTATTTTTCATGTTTATTATATGTGAATTTGCATGTGTGAAAGTTTCGTATGAAAATTTGATTGTTTGTGTGCTTAATTAAATAAAAAGGGCTTAATCTCGTAAATTAAAAACTTGATAGTTAAAAGCATAAGGGCCAAATTGTTAATGGCTATGTAAGTTGAAACATTTATGTTGCAAATAAACCTTTAAATTATGTGGTTGCCGAATGTGTCCATATTAAGTATGTTTTATTATTAGTTTTAAAAGGTTAAATTTGTAAAATAATAATTCATATACATGTTATCATAAAATATAAAATAAACATAAGTTTTCATTTTATTTCTTGGTGACCGAAACAATAAAAAGAAAAGAAAGAAAGAAAGTTTAGGTATTCGGCAACTTTGAAGCTTGATTAAGGTATCGACTTTGTTCGCTTTTTGATAATTTTTACGTTTTTGAGATCGTTGCTTCAAATACTACCCGACCCATGCTTGAATTTTTTATTTTGATGAATATTTTGAGTTATGCCATTGATGGATATTTGTGTTTTGTGATGTTTGATGATGAAATATCAAAAATATGTTTTAGATTAACATGTTTTGTATTAGAGTTTTTGATGATTTTGAGTTATTAGGACTAAATTGCAAAAAAAATAAATTGAAGGACTAAAATGCAAAATAAATGAAATATATGGACTAGTATAAGTATGAGGAAGATTCGGCTTAACTATGATGTGGTGAGATTTTGTGTATTTTGTATTTTATGTAATTAGGACTAATTTGTAGTATGAAATATCAGGGGTAAAATGGTAATTTTCTCATTTATGTGTTGTTGGATTAAATTGAATGAAATTATGTTTAAATGAGTTTAATTTGAAATTATATAGATCAAGAACAAAAGAAATCAGACTTAGATCGGGGAAAAGCAAAAATAATCAAATAGTCAATTTTTAACGTCCGTCGATATCCGAGGTAAGTCTTTAAGCAATTAAACATTGTTTATTTCTAACATTAAATGTTTTACTATGATGATTCGAATTTTATAGTTTATTAGTATAATAGCCGAATTTGATTTATCATTGAATTAATATGGTTGTGTTTTATTCAACTGAGTTAAAACCTTCGAAAGTTTGTATGAATTACATTGAATATTTGGACGATTTGATATATGAATTGTTATGGAATGATTTTATAATTGTGATATTCGAGCTTTGAGTCTAGCAAGCCTTGTGCTAGTGACTTTGATCGAGCTTTGTGCCTAGCAAGCTTAGTGCCAGTGAATAAATATCAGACCTTGGGTCCAGCAGGCCTTGTGCCGGTGTGTGATTCAGGCTTATGCCTAGCAGGTTTTATGCCGGTGATTTATTTCAAGTTTATGTCTATAAGACTTTACATTGATGTTGAAATTGAGCAAGTAAGTTGATCTAAATGACTTCTATAATCAGCCACATAGGTATGTACATGTGAAGTTATATTAAACTTCTGTATTCGGTTACATGTGAGCTTATATTGAACTTGTATATTTGGTTACATGTGAGCTTATATTGAACTTGTATATTCGATTATATGTGAGCTTAAACTGAACTTGTATATTTGGTTACATGTGAGCTTATATTGAACTTGTATATTCAGTTACATGTGAGGTTATATTGAATTTGTGTATTCGGCCACATGTGATGTTTTTTTGAACTTGAACATTAGGTTAAATGTGATGATATATTGAACTTATATATTCGGCCATATGAGATAATATAATGAACCTTGTGTATTTGGCCATATAGGTAAGTATTATGAGATGATATATTGGATTTTGTATATTTGGTTATATAGGTAAGTATTTATGTGGTGTTATAATTGACCTTGAACATTTGGCCAAGGTAACTTGTTTGAGTTAAAGCATATCTTTCATAGTACAATTCGGCTTGTATGAAATGTTTTGATTATTCATTTGAATTGTTTAAATTGCTTAAGGCTTACTAAGCTAAGTTAGCTTACTCTGTGTGTTTTTGTTACCCTGTTTCATAGATTTTGGTTGTAAGTTATGAGCTCAGGGATCGTCATCGAAGTCATCCACACTATCGTCAACCTTCGGTATTTTTAAAAGTCTATTTTCGAACTTATGGCATGTATAGGCTAATATGTATTTTGTTCGACTTGGATATGTATAACTTGAGCCATGCGAAAATGGCTTAATTTCCATGATAATTTTGGTCATACTTTGGTTATGGTTTGAGCTCACTTTTAGTTATGATGTTATATATTATACATGAATGGTCTATGTGATAAATGTTGTATGTTTGAAAATGGTTTAATGATGTTAGTGAATTTAGAAGTGGTTGATTTAATGATCATCGTATGTATAAAATTTTATGTCATAATTAATTGTATCGCTTAAGGTTTTGCTTAGGGAAAATATATTTGAATGATGCGTTTAGAAAATATAAATTATAGGATGTTTATACATGTTTCCATGTGCGGTTGTATATTTGTTTGTGATGAAATAAAGTTGTAAGGAAAATGATGATAGGTATGTGCCTATTCGGTTAATGAGATGAAAATTGACCAAATGAATAGTAACTTTTGTCAATTACTATTAAAATAATTATTTGTGAATTTGCTAAAGAAAAATCATGAGTTTTATGCATATACGTTAAGATAGATATGGAAGTGCATAGTTGTTCAAGATGATGTTGGCTTATTATATGAGTTGGTTCAAATGTGTTTATACTTAAAAGTATATTATATTTGGCTTGTGTAATGATTTGTATTACGCATTCTGATTTTTTTTTAAGATATGTTTAAAGTTATATCAGTCGTATAATTCGTATAATGCTAAAATGATATGTGTAAAATTTGTGAATGTTTGAAACAGCAAAATTATTATGTTTTCGGTTAGTTAATGCGTTGTAACCCTAATTCGGCGACAGATACGGGTTAGGGGTGTTACAAGCCGATGCATGTCCTAGACATGTCTTACACTAGCCAACAATAACCCATATGTCATGGCATGAATAACCGATTTATTTCCTTTGTTCTAACGGGAACTCTACTATCTCTATTATCATCATACCTTCTAAATTCCACAATTAAACAATTCATGCTATATTAATTCAATATCTACATTAGCAATATAGTTGTATTATTTACATACAACTTACCTCGGATTATAAAATGTGGCGACTAGTCGGTTTAGTCAAATTGCTTGGCTTTCCTCTGATCTAGGTTTGGATTTGGCAATTCCTGATCTAAAATAGTAAAACGCACACATTTAATCACTAAATAAAATTAAGCCATCAAAATTTCACCTTTTCGGTAAAATGACCATTTTGCCAAAAAATGACCATTTTGTCCCTAGACTTTGGCAAAATGACCATTTTACCCCTATGCTTGGAAATTGATTTTCATCGAATTTCTTTGCATCTTAAGCCTATCTGAACTCTTTTTACTCTTATAGCAATCCCAAATTCTCTCTATTTTACACGTTTATCAATTATTTTACAACTTGTGCAAAATAGTCCCTTTAGATGTTTTCATGCTAACACCTTTCACAAAAGTTGTTTATAAGACACCCAAGACTCATTTTCTTCCATAAAAACTCAGCAAGCATTAAAAATCCTTTCATGGCAAAACCTTAAACTCTTATCCATTTTGTAAAACAGTACTATCATTTGAAAGCTCATGCTTCAAAGGTCTCAAAAGTACAAAAACATTCAAGAAAAGTCATTAAAATCACTTACTTGTGAAGGCTTAAAGTTGTTGAAATTTTTGAAGCTCAAAAACCCCCAAAATGGCTGAAATATCAGTGGTGAAGAAGAAAGAGTGAAAGAAAAAGATGATAGCTAGGCTTAGGAATTATTTTACTATGCATTATGTCATCAAAATACCAAATGTTGACTTTTCAACATTTTTATCCCCTCATGGCCGACCAAGCTATCTAAATAGGGTCTAATTTCCTCTTAAAGACCCCCCAATTTATGATACATGGCAATTTGGCACCCCTAGCTATCAATTTAAGATTTTTGCACTTTATGCGGTTTAGTTTTTTTTCACAATTGGGCTCACAAATGTCAAAATTAACTCACCAAATTTTTCATGTACTAATATAAACATGCTATGGCTCCAAAATAATAATAAAATAATTTCTCTGACTTCGGATTTGTGGTCCTAAAACCATTATTTCGTCTAGCCCTAAAATCGGGCTGTTACAAGATACATCACGATGGATTTTGTAAAAATAGAGTGAAATAAGAATGGTCAGAATGATATAGTGATTACAGGTTATCCACGATGTGCAACAAAACAAAAATTCACAAAAGTAAGAAAAATGGGTAGAAAAGTACTTGAAATGTATAAGCATTTGAAAAAGGTGAAAAAGTCACAAAAGTAGAAAAACTCATTCAGTAAGTGCACCAAAACTCATGACCTAGCCATAATTGTTGTATTATACGGTGACTTCTTATGTGGAGAAATAATGAATGTGAGAGAAGGAGAAAAAAGGCAGTGAGCAGGCAAGGGTTACTAAGGGGGAAGAATAGGGAACAATACAATATGCCAAACTATTTTCATGCTTGAAATCATTTTGATGCTTCTTGTTCTTGAATTGCATACTTTTTCCTAAGCCTCAAAACATTACCAGCCAAAAAGTCCTAGATGACCTAGGTAAAATTATTCAGGGATTGACATTATATTAAAAAATCTCAATAATGATTGTTTGTATTTTGCTAGGATAATCGAAGTATATGTATAATTTATTAATGGGCTCATATATTTGAAAACTTTAATGCTTGTGTACTTTGTAATATAATGAACTTAGGTGTTTGATATTAAAAGTGGTAAATCATTTATATCATGCCAATATTATGTGTGAATATGAAAATGCCTAGTTAAGTACGTCGAACTCACTCTTTGTACTATACTTTCTCAATGGTCGTCTTTTATATTCTTGTTTTCATTTTGCCTTACATGAGGACAAGCAATGACTTAAGTGTGGGGGAGTTTAGTTTTTCGTAATTCGGTGTAGTGGATTAAACTGGTTTTCATACTTAAGCAGTTTGAATACAAGCATTTTCATTACATTTTAGTATGGTTTCTTAGTTTAGTTTAAATCCAATAAAAAGTGCATTTGGAGTCTTTTTTTGACCTTATGGGCCAAATGAGGGCTAGAGGCAAGCTAATATACTTAGTGAGTGTACAGGAGACAATTCAAGGGCGTAGAAACTCAATATCAGTCATCGTGTTGCAACATGGGAAGTTTGATGTCACAACATAGAGGGTAGATTACAAGAATCTTAATACTGCCATTGGTGCTGCGACACAACCAACGCATGTCGCAACACACCCTTGAAGTTACCTTGAACCTAAGCATACTACCTTCGATGTCCCACACAAGCACTAAGGTGTTGCGACACCGGCCCTTTATGGGATTAATTATGAGTCAATGGCGTTTTGGTCTACAGAATAAAAATTAAACACGAGAATGTTAGTTATGCTAGGGTTAAGGACGAAGGCTACCCTAATTCTATAAATAGACTCATTTAGCACTTATTTAAGGATAAATTTTACATTATAAGTTTTTTTTTGTAAATTTAGTATGGTTTCTTAGTTTAGTTTAAATCTAATAAAAAGTGCATTTGGAGGCTTTTGTTGACCTTAGGGGCCAAATGAGGGCTAAAGGCGAGCTAATTTACTTAGTAAGTGTGAAGGAGACAATTCAAGGGCGTAGAAACTCAATATCGATCACCGTGTTGCAACATGAGAAGTTTGATGTCACAACATAGGGGGAAGATTACAAGAATCTCAAGACTGCCTTTAGAGTTGCAACACAACCAAGTGATACCACAACATAATAAGGGGATGTCGCGACACACCCTTGAAGTTACCCTGAACCTGAGCATACTACCTTCGATGTCGCACACAAGCACTAAGGTGTTGCAACACCGGCCCTTTGTGCGATTAATTACTAGTCAAGGGCGTTTTGGTCCACACAATAGAAATTAAACACGAGAATGTCAATTATGCTAGGGTTGAGGACAAAGGCTACCCTAATTCTATAAATAGGCTCATTTAACACTTATTTAAGGATAAATTTTACATTATAAGTTTTTGTTTGTAAATTTAGTATGGTTTCTTAGTTTAGTTTAAATCCAATAAAAAGTGCATTTGGAGTCTTTTGTTGACCTCAGGAGCCAAATGAGGGCTAAAGGTGAGCTAATATACTTAGTGAGTGTGTAGGAGACAATTCAAGGGCATAGAAACTCAATATCGGTCACCGTGTTGCAACATGGGAAGTTTGATGTTACAACATAAGGGGTAGATTATAAGAATCTCAAGACTGCCTTTGGTGTTGCAACACAACTAAGGGATATTGCGACACAACTAGGGAATGTCGTGACACACCCTTGAAGTTACCCTGAACCTGAGCATACTACCTTCAATGTCGCACAAAAGCACTAAGGTGTTGCGACAATGGACCTTTATGGGATTAATTATGAGTCAAGGGCGTTTTGGTCCACACAATAGTAATTAAACATGAGAATGTCAGTTATGCTAGGGTTGAGGACGAAGGCTAACCTAATTCTATAAATAGGCTCATTTAACACTTATTTAAGGATAAATTTTACATTATAAGTTTTTGTTTGTAAATTTAGTATGGTTTCTTAGCTTAGTTTAAATTCAATAAAAAGTGCATTTGGAGTCTTTTGTTGACCTCAGGGGAAAAATGAGGGCTAAAGGTGAGCTAATATACTTAGTGAGTGTGTAGAAGACAATTCAAAGGCATAGAAACTCAATATCGGTCACCGTGTTACAACATGGAAGTTTGATGTCGCAACATAGGGGGTAGATTACAAGAATCTCAAGACTGCCTTTAGTGTTGCGACACAACCAAGGGATATCGCGACACGACCAAGGGATGTCGCGACACACCTTTGAAGTTACCCTGAACCTACGCAGACTACCTTCAATGTCGCACACAAGCATTAAGGTGTTGCGACACTGGCCCTTTCTGGGATTAATTACGAGTCAAGGGCGTTTTGGTCCACATAATAGAAATTAAACACGAGAATGTCAGTTATGCTAGGTTTGAGGATGAAGGCTACCCTAATTCTATAAATAGGCTCATTTGGCACTTATTTAAGGACAAATTTTACATTATATGTTTTTGTTTGTAAATTTAGTTTTCATGTTTATTGATTCCATGAGGAACTAATTTTTTTTTGAGAGACTAGTGAGTGGAGTTCTGATTAACTGATTACTATGTAGGGTTTTCTTAGCAGATCAGCTGTTTGGGAGAAGAAAACTTAAACCCTTGGCTTAACTACCCTGGGAATTCATTTTGGTGGAAATTAACCCATAATTGGTATGGCTTGTGTATGAACACCTTAGCCCCAAACCGGTCTAGACTGTGAGGTCGAGAGATAAGTAGTTCTTGTCGACTCATTAGTTTAGTGGAAGACCAAGAGATCCTACTATGGTAATGACTAGTTGATTGAGTAGAAACCTAAAATAGGAATTAGTTATGATCACCAAAGCGAGCTAATCAGCCATGCTTTGTTTTGATTAAGTTAGAATTCATTCACCCGAAGTTCACTTTATTTTTGCTATTGTTATTTTCATTATTATAAAAAACCTAAAAATATTTCCCTTGTGTTTAGTCGTAATATAATTTATTTGAAGTACTAATTAGATTCATTTGTGTTTAGGTTTAAGTTAGTTTAGTACTCACCTCCTTTGGGTATGATCCTCGGATACTCACCTACTTCATTGTAAAACTAAATTATAGCCTGACCCGTATACTTGCAAATACCGCCTCAACTATATATTTTTTGTTGCAGTATTCACATACTTGCAAATACCGCCTCAAATATATATTTTTTGTTGCAGTATTCACACTATGGACATTAGTACGTCGAAAGGCGGTCAGTGAGGCCGAGAGGTAATCATGTTGAGCATTTATTCGTTAGTTCTGATTAGCTTTTGAGACCAAGAGATAAACCGAACTAATTTGTCTAACTTAGTAAAACTATGATCGAGATGTAAAAATGAGCCATTTCTGGATTTTAAGCAATTTAGGTCCCTAATTAAAGAGTTGGCGAACCACATCAAAATCAATCAACCACTGTTTGTCATTTATTTTTGATTTAGTCCTTCTGTAATTAGTTCGTAAATTAGTGTAATTATCATTGACTTTATGGTTTGCCTTACTAAAGTGTTGAATGATTAGTAGGTTTCTAACACCCTATCCTCGACCCAGTTTATCGGATTTGAATATAAGATGTAACAATACTTACATACTTAGAAAAATTTTACAATCTATGAAAGCCATACTGAATGCATCTCTTATTTATTTAAAATCCTTTTTAGGACAATAAGTTTGAATAAAACATTTATCGTTTGTTACAGACTTTCAAAGGTGGTATAACGACTTACAACATAAATGTTTTATTTAATAGAAACATCAGTAGTGTGTATTACTATTTCTCATTTAAAAAACATATTTCTAAGAATGCCCCTCTATATGCACAATATTGCCCTCGATCTACCATCATGGCACATCCCTAGCTTTGTCTCTCCCGGTGCACTGGTTCAATTCTTAGACCTGCATACCAAAAGGTGCATATAAGTTCAAAGGAACTTAGTGGGTCTCACTCATTATTACCTTTAAATGGTGTTGTAGAATTTTTTGACTCAAGGGTTTTGGATTCGTCCTTAGACCTTAGTGAATATTTTTCTAATTCTTGGTTGGTGAATAACCATACGCCAATCTCTACACTGTCGTATACTCATTTCACCTTACTGACAGATCACAAACCTCACACCATATTTTGAATCCCATTACAAAATTTATTTACACATACTAATTGGTTACACTTTCCAAAATGAAACTCAATGGATGCTACTCTTAACGTATTCCTTCACAGAATCCAACAATTACCAAAACACCAGTTCCATTGTATTTTCAAATTAGTCTGGACAATCAAACTTGCTTTGAAGAATGTAACGTTTAATTCAAGTGATAGAATCCCAAATGACTTCAATACCGAACCAAAGAAATTCCATGTTTAGCGGACACTTGCACCACCAACATTCCAAATACCCCAAGTTCCCTGTCATGGCGATCATAATGACGGAAACATTAAATGGGTTCACTGCCAAGAACTCTTTCAGATAATGCCTCATAGGTATGCCCAGATATTTCCATAGGGATGAAATAACAACTCACCACAAAGACTTTCCAGATAATTCTCCACAAAGGTTTTCCCAATGATATGCCACAAAGCCTTTCCATAGAATTCACCACAAAGGCTTTCCAAAGAATTTGCCACAAAGGCTTTCCAAATGATAGGCCACAAGGGCTTTCCTATAACACCCTTTACCCGTATCCGATGCCGAAACAGGGTACGAGGCGTTACTGAAAAAAAACTTATACCATCATACAAAATCGAGATATGAATTTTCATCAAAATTTCAAACATTTCATTCATATGCTTAACGTTCCTTATACGGGCCCACAAGGCCCAAAACATACATTGCGAATGGTCGGGACTAAACTGAGAACTTCCGAAACTTTCATGACACTTAGAAAATTTTTCTTCAAAACAGAAGTCACATGCCCGTGTGGGTAGGCTGTGTGGTCACACATGCCCATGTGGCTTGGTACACGCCCGTGTCCTCAGCTCGTGTAACTCTCTGTTTATGACATCATCATCAAATTAGGGGCACACGACCAAAGCACACGCCCATGTCTTAAGGGCGTGTCCTCTACACGGTTGAGACAGACAGCCGTGTTTCTGACCGTGTGTTTACTACTAGGCAATCTATTTGCATTAATTAAGGTGCAAGGGACACACAACCAGACTACACGCCCATGGGGCTGACCGTGTGTCACACACGACCTAGGCACATGCCTGTGTGGACAATAACAATGCTATTTCCAAGCCTTGTATCACCCTTAGACACTCTCATATTTAAGCATATCTTATGGCACACAACATTGTCACATTTTTTATGATCATTCATGCCTAATCAAGACTAGTTCATGCCCATGCAATGTCACCATTTTACATACTCAAATTAATAAGCTTACTTAAGGCATTCCACACCAATTTCATATTCAATCAATATTATTATTAATCTATTCTCAATTCACACATTTAAACCATGATCATAGCCATACCAATTTGTCATCATTCAATCTTTATACTTACATGCCATATCATATCATCTATCATCATCAAGCATTCACATCACATAAACAATTAGGTTTACAACCCAAAAATCAACTTGAGCCACATCTCATGGCCTTATACAAATTGGACCACAAGCTATTCTAGGCCAACACATTTGGCCACATGAACAAGCTTAGCATTACTCAAAAGACAAGGTCGCTATACATGCTATAGACTCAATCTACTTGAATTTATCTATACCAGTAGAGATAGCTTGATAGTGTGACGGCATCTCTGGCGGTCTCCAACCTGAGCTTGCTAAATTAACCTATAAGAGATGGGAAAAGAAAGGGAGTAAGCTAATAAGCTTAGTAAGTTCATATGCAAATAATGAACAGCTATTAGTATTCATTTATTTTACCCATCAATAAGAATTCTATTATTACAATTTGTAATAAGTCTCATAATAATAACATACTCATTCATAATGCTTACTATTTTATCTTACAAATACTAATTGCATGTCTTAGCATTAAACCTGCAACCACAATTTCCCCATAAAAGCTTGTCACCTTATTTAACAAATTACTTCAATTCTCTTAACAACATGCATGTCATTTACGAGTAATCATAATCTCAACAAATAGCTTAACAAATTTTCACTTATCCATAACTCATGTAACTTGATGTTTTCATAATGACTTAAGTCAACAATTACGCTTGTCCTTTCTTTTTCTCATATCTAATGAGTCACAATTTACGTATATACATCTTAGCATTTCACAACCTATTTAGGCTCATAAGTCTAACACATGGCCATTTCAAATCATACCATGCATCCCTTTATCAAGGATGTAAATAAATAATCAAATGGTTATCAATACCTCACAAACAAGACTTATACTTACACATTCATACCAAGAACACATCACATATCGAATTCTCTCTACATGAGTTCTGTATACATACATGTACCACTCGTACATAGTCACATACATTTTCGTTTTGAGCATATTCGTTGGATCAGTCGGAATACCAATGAATACTTGGAAGTCTCATATATATATTACTATATCAATGCCACATCCCCGATATGGTCTTACATGAAATATCATATCGACACCATGTCCCTAACATGGTCTTATACGATATCACATTCCAAGGCCATATCCCGGATATGGTCTTATACGAAAATCTCAATAATCTCATTGTCGTGATATTTGTACCTTATCCGTCTCTAAAGTTCAATAGGGATTTCTCATTCATCGAAACTTCGTCAAATCATCATTATTAAATTTCTTAGGAGCACATATACAACTCATGCAATGTTGAAATGTTAAATACATAACATAAGGTTTCATTATTCACATATGAACTTACCTCAACACCAAAATGGTAAAAAGGGATCTAATCGACAATTTCTCGTTTTCTCCCGTTCTAGGCCCGGATCTCGTTTTCTTTGATTTATAACATCATATTTAACTTATTATTAATCACATTACTCAAGGTGACCCACAAATCATATTATGGAAAAATTATGTTTTTGCCCTTAAACTTTTACATATTTACACTTTTACCTCTAGGCTCGTAAAATGATTTTCATTCGATTTCTTTGTTCTTTAAGCGTAGCCAAACCATTTTCATAACTATAGCAACCTACAATTCTCATTTAATCATATATTTACAAAAATTTTATATCTTTTTCATACAATGATCCTTTTTTATAGATCGTGCTTCAATGATCTTAAAAAGGTGAAAATCATTAAAAACAAGGCAAGAACGGACTTACTATGGAGCTCGGAAAGCTTGAAAAAAACCATAGCCATGGCTTACATGGTATTTTAAGCTGAAGGTAGAAGATGGACAAGAATTTTGGCTTATTTTCCCTTCTTAATTCATTTATATACCAAATGACCAAAATGCCCTTAATTCCATTCTTTGAAATTTTACCTAACCATGTCCATTTTTGTCCATCAAATTATCCAATTGTCTAATTACCATATAAGGACCTCCAATTTAAAGTTTCATAGCAATTGGACACCTCTAGCATGTAGAACTCAACTTTTGCACTTTTTACAATTTAGTCCTTTTGACTAAATTGAGTGCCCAAACGTCAAAATTTTCAAACAAAATTTTCACGAAACCATTTTGTGAAATCTTAGACCATAAAAATATAATAAAAATAAATTTTTCCTAGTCGGATTTGGGGTTCAAAAACCACTATTTCGACTAGGCCCAAAATCAGGCTGTTATATTTCCAAAGAATTTGCCACAAAGTATTTCCAAATGATAAGCCACAAGGGCTTTCAAAAGAATTTACCACAAATGCTTTCAAAATAATTCTTGAGCTTACAGTCCTTAGCAGACCTCGTGTTTACAATTTCGACAGACTACATTTTTCCCATGCTATATTTCGTGTTTAATGTCTCGGCGGACCAACCCAATGGATTCCATGGAGCCTCACTCACATGGTCTTACACCATCTTGCCATCTTGGCATATTATCAAATGATGCCATAGGGCCTCACCTACATGGTCTTACACATATCGTATTTGCCTACAAGGTCAGGTCATGATATGCCAGCCCAATTTTCAATAAAATTTCCCTATCGAAGGCATCACAAATAAAGCTTCTTTCCACATTCATCACTTGCTATCCTACCTGGTGTTCAGTTCTCATTCATTACTTTACTTATGAAATGAGGACATTGCTTCTTTTTAAAGGGGGTAAGGCAATATTAGCATGAATTTTAAAGTATGTTTCAATGCTTTCACATGAGTATGCTGAAAAAAAATGATGTTTAGAGAAAATTTTTGTTCATAAGTTTGCTCAAATGCAAGTATGATTTCTAATTTTATCTGAGTTTTTTTTCTATGTTATCTTGAGTTATAGAATGCTTGTATGTTCTTAGGTCTTATGTAGACATTTGCCATGAAAATTGAACTTCTTTTGAATTAGACATGTATGAAGGTTTAAGTCCTTAGAATTGACTTTGTAACTTTCTTGAGGCGAAATCCTAGGAGGTGTAAGAATTTAACCACGATTTAGGAAAATTTTCTTTGGATCGTTTGAGCCTTTCAAGCCTACCATATGAATTTGACCCTTGAAACCTTAATTTGAGCCTTAAAGCCTATTTTTTTGCTATTTACCTATATCATAAGCCATGCTACCATCATTTTAAAATTTTATCTTATTTTTACACCAATCTTAACTATACTTATATTGGTAAGCAAAGATCGAGGAAAAATTCAAAAAGATGTACATGTTATTCGTATGTTAAAAAAATCTATTCAAATGTCAAGCAAAAAGAGCAAAAATAAATTCTCAAAGTATTGAGAAATATTAGGCATATGCTTCAAAATTAAGTTTGAAGGGGTGAAGAACCCATTAGTAGGAAGGATGTACATCGAAAAGATCCAAGGCAAAGTTAGGGTTAAGATTATTGAACCTAAAAATTCACTTCTCTTTATCCCTACCTTAAGTCTAGCCTCATTACAACCTTATAAAAGACCTATTGATTTGGATGATTATGCCAACTACATTAGTGGAGAGGAATTGCTAAGTTCAACATATGATGACCATTAATTAGACTTTGTGATTGCTTTGTTTGATTGATAAGGAAACTTTGATCAAATGGTGAATGTTATGTATGATCTTGAAAAGCATGCACTCAATGACTTATGCTAGCATTTTTCCACACTTAGAATAAAATTTTGAAATAATGTTTGCATATGAGCGACTTATCAATAAAAAGAGCTTGTGAGCATGATTTTATTGATGCATTGTTATGTACAAAAATTGATGCTTTTTAAACTTATTACAAAATTTACCCTAGCAAAATTTGTGCTTTACATGAAACATTACTTGGGACAGGCAATGGATTAAGTTTGGGGTGTGTAAATTCTAATTTATATAGGTTTTTTAGCAGTTTATAACTCCTTTTAACTTAAAAATAATATTAATTTTGAGTATTTGTTAATTAATTAGGTAAGTTTTGCTTATATTATGATGATGGGATTGAATTTATAAAAAATGCAAATATGTGCTTTATTTTATTAATTTTGTGCATAAATTAAATTATTTCATGTTATTTATTAATGTGTTATATATTATTATGCAGGGGGACCATGAAGTTGATATAATATGAAGCTTATTATAATTATTGCATGGACATGAACAATTCTACTCTATTTGGACAACAAAACAATGCAAATTGGTTCAGGTTGATGTTACTTTGACCCAATTGAAAATGATGTTACATGTTGGACAAGTCTGATTATTTAATGGGTCACAAAACCATCCAAACAAGGGGAAAACAAGCCCAATTTAGCACAACCATGTTGGCTGCCCAAAAATTAGTTTTTGGATATTTATTAGAGGTCCCTATAGTTGAAATTAAATCAGAAAAGAGTCCATGAAATTTGGCCTTGAAACCATCCAACCCTTACTTCATTATAGCATGATTTCATGCTTGAATCAAGCAAACATCATCCACCCTTTTCCATGATGTGTGGCCGGCAAAGTAAAGGAGTAAATGGGGGGATATTTTTCATTATTTTTAGTAAACTCTCCTACCAACTTCAAGTATAAATACCCACTCCCATCTCACATAGCTCTCATCCCTTACTCAGTCCCTCATCTCTCATTTCATATCATTCTTCCATTCTCTCATTTCATCTCTTCATTCTCATGCATAACGTATCATATTTCCTATCTTTTCTTAGCTAGCAAAACTTTGATAAGAACATCTCTTAGCCGACCATCTTGAGGAGCCATTAGCAAAGGAGCAGCAGGAGGATCGGAGGAAAACATTTTCAATCAGAGTTCTCAAAACTACTGATTTGACAAATTTTATTCTTTCTTACTTTGTTACTTTGATTTTAATCATGTTTGTAATGTGCTTTGCTATCTTGTCATCAACAATGGTAACTTAAATCTGTTTAGCTAGGATAATTGCATTAATTCAATGAAGTTTGTTTAAATCATGTTTATAGTGTTTGTGCCTCAGTCATTCATGTTTTCAATAAAACTCAAGTATGTATTTCATTCATACATGATTGGGTGCAATGAATTAGCTGAGGGATCCTAACTAGAGGATGGCTAGTGGACACAATAGTTGAAAAGTGCATGTTTAGTTTAGATCCTAACCCAACTAAATTAAAAGTTCATAATAATTTTAACGAGCTCTATTATCTTGTATAGTTTTTAGGTTTATGTGATTAAATTCTTTCAAACCTAACTCATCCCTTTTACTTCACATGAATTCTAAGAAATGCTTAGTTTAATATGGTCAGTAAAATGCATGTTTTACTAAGTACAAGATCACGAAAGAACTTAATTTGGTTTCAAAACTTATGAAAGATCGAGTTGCCACGGAATATTTTCTGAACATTGTTAAACATGAGAAAAATGATGTAATTATCCTAGCCTCTTCATGTTATTGATTGTTGAATTTTGTGTTTTTGCTGCTAAACTCATTTCATACATTTCACTTCATACTCTGCACTTAGATTAAAATTGCATTAAGGATCATATTACATTTAGTAATTATTTTTACATCACACCACTCAAAAATATTGTGTTTTTATCACCAGATTGCTAGCTCTAATTTTACAATTAATTGATTAACATATATAGTTCATGTGGAGACGATAACTCTTTTACTTACTTATTACTTGATAATGATTGTGTACACTTACACAAACCTACGTGTTACAAGTTTTTGGCACCGTTTCCAGGGACTTTGTCTTAATCATTTTTTTGTGAAATTATTCTTTGCAATTTGGTTTTTAATTTATTTTTATTTCACTATTAACTTTAATAATTAAGTCTTTATTCTTTATTTTTTTGTGATTTATTTTTAGGAGTTCATGAGCATAGATTGAATTATCAGTTCATTACCTGTAGATCCCGAAATCAAGCGGACATTTAGATAAAGAAGACATGAATGATTAGCCTAGAGACAAGCTGAAATGGACCATGGAAATTACAATGATGGACAAGAAAATGGAGCTGATCGTATGCGCAATCCCATCCTTATTACTGATGATAGGGATCGTGCCATATGATAATGGATTTATGTTTGAGAAAGGTATGTTGTATGCCATGATTTGATCTATAATTCCTCGTAACCCTATTTCAGAAACTGATATGGGTTTAAAGGTGTTACATTTTATTGGTATCAAAGCTACGGTTTATTCGATTCTAGGACTAACGTAGCGTATATGAGAGTCTAGCTATACATGCCATATATACTCTGCGATACTGTGATGATTCCTGACAAATTAAATTGTGTTTTTGTATAGTACTAGATCCCGAAAGAGCTGTAGCTGGTGATGTAGAGAGTAACATGCTCGCTCCTGCTCAAAGGGCAGCACAATCTGACTCTAGGCCTATATCTAGTAGCCATGAGGGAGAGGCTAAACAAGCCTTTTTCTAGATGATGAGTGAGTGGTTTACAGAGTTCGTTCGAATGAAACTTTAACACAAACATAATATCATATTCTAGGTCTCATAATAATCATAAAATAAATATTTTGATGTCGGATTTGTGGTCTCAGAACCATTGTTCCGACTAAGCCCTATTTCGGGATGTTACATTTCTCCCCTCTTAGGGACTTTCTTCCTTGAAAGTCTTACCAATAAACAGGTTCGGATATTGGTTTCTCATGGTTTCTTCTGGTTCCCATGTAGCTTCTTCCACACCATGTCAGTGCCATAGAACCTTTACTAAAGTCACACTTTTATTTCTCAACTGTTTAACCTCTAGGGTCAAGATCTTGACTGGTTCCTCTCCGTAAGTCATGTCTGGTCTAATCTGAATCTCCTCTAGTGAAATCACATGAGAGGGGTCTGATCGATATCGTCTTAACATGGATACATGGAACACGTTGTGAATCTTTTCCAATTCGGGAGGCAATGCCAAGCTCTAACGAGCTGAAATAGTAAGCTCTTACGAGCTAAAACAGTAAACTCTTATGAGCTGAAATAATAAGCTCTTATGAACTGATATATTGGTAAGCTCATACGAGTTGTGATGAGCCCGCAACAAATGTAGGAGCCTGACCAAAACGGTAACTCTAGTGACATGTCACTCGTATCCTATGAATTCTTACGGTTCAAACCGGGCTCAGTAATAAATAACTATATCAATAAGGCATTCAAATAACAAGTAAATCATTTACTCAATTACATACATTCATTTTAAATAATCACAAATATTTAAAAGTTTGATTCTAATTATACGAACTTACCTCGTTCATTGTAATGATGATTTAGGTCGACTGATCCGATACTTTGTTTTCCCCGATTCTAGATCCAAATCTCATTTATCACAATCTATATAATATCAAAATTTACCTATTTAATCATCATTTCATTCAATTTAGCACAATTTACATATTTTGTCAAAATTACATTTTTACCCCTATTATTTCACTTTTTTGCAATTTAGTCCTTATCACATAAAATCACAATTCATTCAATTTAATACAATTTCATGCTGGTCAAATATTACCCATTCTCATATCAGCCCATATTTTTCATTTATTTTAAAAATCAACCACTAAATTTTCATATTTCACAATCTAATCCAAAATTGACATTTTTACCAAAATTCACTTTACAAAACTTGTATATCTAACAAAAATGATTTATTTTCCATCATAAACTAACAAAATACTCATGCATTCAACAATGGCAACATTCAAATACTTTAATTGTTTTGAAATCAGAGATACGGGCTAGCTAGATTAAACTGCAACGATCTCAAAAACGTAGAAATTATTAAAAAAACAAGCAAAAACGGACTTACATGCTTGGACAATAGGTGGCCAAACCTTGAAGCTCATCCATGTATTCTTTTCTTTCTTCATTCAGTGGAAGAAACTTAAAAATAAGATGACAACCTTATGCATTGTGCCATTATTTTACTATATTATTACAAAAATTACTAATTTAACCTTAAGTAAAAAACCATGAATACCATCCATTTAAGTCCATAACTGTACACTTACTAAAACAATGGTATAGTTACCATATACATCCCTCAACTAATTAATTCCATGGCCATTTAATACCATTAACATATAGAACTCTAATTTTGTTCCTTACGCGATTTAGTCCTTTTTACCGAATTAAGCATTTAAACGGTAAAATTTCTTTATGAAACTTTCATGTAATTAATCTATCATACTGTAGACCTTATTAAAATAATAAAATAATTATTGTGACTTCGGATTTGTGGTCCTGAAATCACTATTCCGATTTGACCAAAAAAGGTCTATTACATAGAATACATGGGGAGATTCAGTCAATGAGAACAGACGTAAAATAGGTGCAGTCTGAGTGCACCAATTCGACAAGAACATTGACTAAACATGAAGATCAAATGAGTTAGTTGATGAGTATGATGGGGGATATAAAAGGACAAATTGACATAGGTATTCCTAGTAATACCGAAAATAATCCTTGTAAAGAAGGGAAGGAGCATGTAAAAGCAATAGCGCTCCAATTGGGTAACGTACTGAGTAGCCTAAAGAACCCAACAAAATAAATGAATAAGGAGAATATTGATGATCTTCAGGAAGAACCCCTAAAAGCTGGTAATGAACTTGAACTAGATGAAGTAATTGCACCGGCAGTTGAGCCAGAGATAGAAATAATTAAAGACTTTGTCGTTGCAAAAATATCATTTCCTTCAAGGCTAGAAGAGAAGCAAAAGAAGGATGAAGACGAGCTTGTAAGTTTTCTAAACTTGTTCAAAACATTAAATTTCAACCTGCCTTTATTTGAATTAATTGAGAAAGTCCCTAAATATGTCAAATTCTTTAAAGAACTTATGTCTAGGCATAGGAAAATTAAAGTAGGTGACCAAGTTAATATCAGCACTTCCTATAGTGCAATTATTTCAAGACAAATTCCCCAAAAGTTGAAAGTTCTGGGAATTTTTACAATTCCCATAGAGATAGGGAGCATTTAAAATTTTTTTTGGTGGAAATGGAGCATTTATTTTAATAGAGCACTATGTGACTTAAGAGCTAGTAAATATTTGATGTCTTTATATATTCATGAGAAACTCGGGTTAGGGGACCTCAAAAACACTCAAATGACATTACAGTTGCCTGAAAGATCTTCAGTGCATCTGAAAGGAGTATTGGGAGATGTGTTAGTCAAACTGCGCAACTTTATCATCCTAGTGGAGTTTATAGTTCTAGACTTTGAAAAAGATAGAGAGGTACCAGTCCTGTTAAGTAGACCTTTTCTAGCCACTGCAAGGTACACCTTTAAATGTGGTCAGCAACAGGGTGGGGAAAATAGGAGGAAATTAGTGGAAGATTCCAATGAATTATCTACTTATAAATCGAATCATCTTGAATCAAAGGATCTACTTCCTTCAATCCGTGCAGGTCAAAAAAATAGGTTCAAGGAAAGGGATAAGCGAGTGAAGGTGGAATGGCACGACGAGTAATGGACTAATACTGAAAGAACCAAATAATCATCCTTATCTAAATTTATGGTGCTATCGAATGAGTCTGACAATAAAACTTGATTCTTTAAATGGATATTTAACTATTTGTATAAATATTATATATTTAGCTAATTGTTTAGTTTAAATTTTAATTTTCATTAAACTGGTGTTATATAGGAACCGTGACACTCTAGGAATTTGAAATTTGGGTTGAAATAGAGCTAGTGTCGCAACAAGGCGATACCGTGTCGCAACACCAATGACAGAATCGATAAAATTGAGAACACCATTTCGATGTCACGATACGAACCTTGTGTGTCGATACACCGAAGTAAGTATACCCAGAAATCCAAAATTCCAGAGTGTGTTGCAACATCATAACCTGACATCATGGCAACAGTAGACTGCTAGGGGTGTGGAAACACAAAAATTTACCACTTTTTCATACCTTTTTTAACATAAATTCATGCGAATTCGGTCAAATTCTTGTCGAAAAATAACTAATTTTTATAAAATAATTAAAGTGCACTTAAATTATGAACATGTTGAATTTTAGTTAATTTCATAATTATTTTTGATAAATTTTGGTTATTTTCGACAGATTTGCACAAAGGGTAAAAAATGGCTTGGCAGACACTGCTAGAAGCACAAAATCGAGAAGCAATTTGAAGTATCGAGGGGAACAAAATTTCAGCCTAAGGCGGTCCAAAATTATATGTATTTTTTCATAATATAATTAATTTTAATTTATATCCAATTTAATTTGGGTTAATAAATATGACTAATTAATTATGAAAAAGTGGTTTGATCGAACAGAACCAAGTAAACCAAATAGGCCAAGAAAAGAACAGCCCAAAACCGTCCAAGTGCTAACCCAATTCAGCTCATTAGTTAATTATTTAAGCTGCAAAGAAACCCTTGAAGACTTGTTCAAATTGCAATTAGACCCTTCCACAATTTGTGGCTTTGTAGATTTGCCCCAAGCCATATTTAGCAAAGTTAAAGCCATCAACTTTGCCACATAGGAGGCCGGCCAAGGGGTGGCTCTTTGGCTGCTATTTTTAGAAAATTTCAGCTGCCACTTTTAGCTATAAAAACCCCTCTTGGCTGATCATTCAACACACCTTAATTCATTCACATCTTTTCTTTCTTCTCTTTACTTTCTCTCTTCTTCGTCATTCTAAATTCTCTTGCTCTCTTACCAATTTCCTCCCTTGGAAAAGGGGTGTTCATCAGCCATTTTGGAGCAACATTGAAGTGTTCATAGCAGCTTTGATCAACAAGGACAACAGAAAACAAAGAACAGAACAAGCTAGTAAGGCCATGAAAAAACACCGAATTTGATTCTTGTTCCCTATCTCTTTAATTTTTGTTGTTGTCATGATGAACATATCTGTGAATATTTATGTTGTTGGAATGGTTAATTTAATCAATTTAGCTTGAATTTAATTCATTTTAAGTTATTGTATTTCGTCTTCTTAAATTGTTAAAATTGTGTTTATGTTGTTATAGGCCTCGATAAGATGCTTGATTAAGTAAAATCATGACTAAGTTATTCTTGCATTACAATTGTTAGGTAACTATTGAATTAATTATTTAAACAGATTGAAATTGTAATTAATAGACACAATACGTAATCAGCGCATGTTTAATCATCTAAGGTAGCTGAAGGTTAAATTAGCAACGGTATCTAACGATACAATTGCCTTGCATAACTTGCAAGATTATTATGATTAAACTGTTTCAAGGTAATGATACTTTGTTACCTCACATAGTCTTTTATGTGGTTATTAAATCGAATTAATCGTTTGAATTGACATAGGGATATGTTTAAGAGATTATTTCGAATTAATAAGTATGTATGTGCAATAACATATTTGCCTATTAAAGATTTGTTTAATCGGTTGAATTGACATAGGGATATAGTCAAGAGATGAATGGATTTTGGTAGGTGATTATGTTCATAAGTTAGCAAATTACTGAGTTACCGTGAATTTATTCGTAACAATATAAAGATGAGTTTAATAATTCTAAGTTAAGAAATGTAATTAATCTAACATAATTATGTCATCTTGATTAAAATCTTATTTTGAAATTGTGCATTTGAGATTTATTTATTTAGTTTACTTAGTTTAAAATCTTAGTTTTTAATCACCCTCTTCAAACAAAATATTTTTCTTCACCAAAGTGTTTTAAATAGCATTCATAAATCATTATTTTCACGGTCTCTATGGGTACGATAACTCGACATTTACTTGTCACTTTATTACTTGTTGCGATTTTGTAAACTTGCACATTTCTGTCGTTCCAAGTTTTTGGCGCTGTTGCCGGGGAACTGTTTTAAAAAGTCATTATATGTGAATTTGTTAGTTTTGCATTTTGGTTTAATTTTCTATTTAATTTTTAACTTAATTAATTTTTCTATTATTATTTAAGGTGTTTATGAGTATTAATCAAATTATTGACCTACTCCTTGTAGACTCTAAGATTGAACGAACTTTCCGACAGTGAAGAAGACAAGCAAATTAGAGAAGGACCGAAGAGATGAACTTCAAAATTCGATCCAAGGAAATAGAGCAAACCCTACTCAAAATCCCATCTTTTTTGCTGATGATAGGGATAGAGCTTTATGACAGTATGCCCTGCCAGTATTTTAAGATTTAATCTAGGTATTAGAAGGCTCGAAATTGAGGCACAACAGTTTAAGCTAAAGTCAGTCATGTTCCAAATGCTTCAGACAGTGGGCCAATTCAGTGGAATGCCTATCGAAGACCCTCACCTTCATTTAATACTATTTATGGAGGTGAGCGATTCTTTCAAGTTAGTTAGAGTACCCGAAGATGCATTACGATTAAAGTTATTCCCGTATTCATTAAGGGATAGAGCTAGAGCTTGGTTGAACTCGTTGCCACCAAATTTAATTTTCGCATGGCAAGAGTTAGCAGAAAGATTCCTCATGAAATATTTCCCACCTAGCTAGAATGCTAAGTTGAGGAACGAGATCACTACTTTCCAACAAATGGATGATGAGTCCTTGTATGAGGCATGGGAAAGGTACAAAGAATTATTATGGAAGTGCCCTCATCATGGAATCCCACATTGCATCCAACTTGAGATGTTTTATAATGGTCTGAATGCTCACACGAGAATGGTAGTGGACACTTCTGCTAGTGGTGCTCTCCTCTCTATGTCTTATAATGAGGCTTATGAAATCATTGAGAGGATTGCCAGCAACAATTACCAATGGCCAACCAATTGAGCAGTGTTAGGAAGATGAGTTGCTGGAATACATGAAGTAGACGCTCTTACTTCACTCGCATCTCAGGTATCATCAATTTTCTCAATGTTAAAAAATCTTACTACTAATGGGTCTAATAGTCTTGCAGCACAACCACCAAATCAATTTGAAAGTATAGCCTGTGTTTATTATGGAGAAGGACATTTATTTGAAGAACATCCATCAAACCCAGAATCCATGTATTACATGGGTAACCAGAACAAAAATTGAGGAAGGCAAGAATTGCAATCCAATTTCTATAACCTATCGTGGTGAAATCACCCCAATTTTTCCTGGAGTAACCAAGGGGCTGGAACCAGTAACACTTACGCCCAACCTAGACCAACCTAGCCGCCTAGTTTCCCCCAACAAGTTTAGAAACCAACTCAGGCTGGATCATCCAATAGCTTAGAGAATTTATTGAAGGTATACATGGCGAAAAACAACGATATTCTAAGGAATTTGGAGAATCAAGTGGTCCAGCTTGCTACTGAACTCAGGGACCGACCACAAGGTGCTTTACCTAGTGATATGGAGAATTCGAGGAATCTGGGGAAGGAGCATTGCAAAGCATTGACATGGAGGAGTGGAAACACAGTAGAGCCTAACACCATCGAAGTTGAAAAGGAGCAAGCTAATGCTCAAGACTCAGAGGAAGTTCAACCGAGTGTTGAAATTCCAGTTTCACAAGAACCAAAATCTGTAAAACCCGACAAGGTAATTTCAGAACCAACTAATTTTGATAAACTGATAACTTTGTTAGATGCAGAATTGCCACAGAAGACGAATCAACCAGTTCCAGTAAAGAAACCACCACCACCCTACCCTCAAAGACTTCAAAAGCAGAAGTAGGGGATTCAATTCTAGAAGTTCCTAGACATACTCAAGCAACTTCATATCAACATCCCGTTGGTTGAAGCACTTGAGCAAATGCTGAACTACGTCAAATTATGAAAGATACCTGTCCAACAAATAAAGACTCGAAGAATTTGAGACGGTAGCTCTCATGAAGGAATGCAGTGCATATCTTCAAGACAAACTACCCTCAAAGTTGAAAGATCCTGGATGTTTTACCATCCCTTGCAACATTGGAGCAACATTTTGTGGTAAGGCATTATGTGACTTAGGTACGAGTATTAACTTGATGCCTATGCCAATATTTAGGAAGTCGGGGATAAGTGAAGTTAGACCCACTACAGTTACACTTCAATTAACGGATCGATCCTTAGCACATCCAGAAGGAAAGATCGAGGATGTATTGGTACGTGTAGATAAATTTATCTTCTCTGCTGATTTTGTTATTCTAGACTTTGAAGCAATCAAAGAAGTGCCAATTATCTTAAGAAAACCGTTCTTAGCAACCGGAAGGACCCTTATTGATATGCAGAAGGGCGAGCTTACTATGCGTGTTCAGGATGATCAGGTAACATTTAACGTTTTTAAGTCTATGCGATTTCCTGACATAATTGATGATTGTTTTGCAGTGTCTGATTTAGAGGATTTAATAGTGGAGAAGGAACTTAACTATGTTGAGGATCCATTAGAAAAAATTGTCATCAGACCCTCCGAATGATGAAGAGGAGGATGAATTATTAGCTTTATTAGAAGCTAATCAAAAGGGATTAATCCTCAATTCCATTTTGAATCTTTGGAATTAGAGAAAAGGGATTATGCCCAACCAAAAGCGTCAATCGATGAGCCGCCTAAATTAGAACTCAAGGTACTACCTTCACATTTAAAATATGTTTATTTAGGTAACTCTTCTATTCTGCCTGTGATTGTTTTAGCAGAATTAACTACTGAGCAATAAGAGAAACTCATCCTGGTGTTGAAACAATTCAAGAAGGCTACCGAATGGACCATAACCGATATTCGCAGAATTAGTCCATCTGTATGCATTCACAAGATTATCCCAAAAGATGGTGAAAAGGAGACGATTGATGAACAACAAAGACTGAACCCCATCGTAAAGGACGTAGTCAAGAAAGAAATCATCAAGTGGTTAGATGCGGGTATAATTTACCCCATCTCAGATAGTTCATGGGTAAGTCTAGTTCAGTGCATGCCAAAAAAGGGAGGTATCACAGTCATTGAAAATGAGAATAACGAGTTGATACCGACTAGAACGATTATGGGATGGAGAATTTGGATCAACTACCGAAAGTTGAACAAAGTGACTAGGAAAGTTCACTTTCCTTTGCCATTTTTGGACCAGATGCTGGATAGACTCGCAGGACGAGACTATTACTGTTTTCTTGATGGATACTCAGGGTATAATCAGATTACAGTAGCACCGAAAGATTAACACAAGACAATATTCACCTGCCCGTCGGTACATTTTCATTTAGATGTATGCCATTTGGTTTATGTAATGCACCTGCTACATTTCAAAGATGTATGATGTCTCTTTTTACTAACATGGTTGAGAATTATTTGGAAGTCTTTATGGATGATTTTTCAGTATTCAGAGATACATATGATGATTGCGTAGCCAATCTAGCCAAGGTACTAAAGAGATGTGAAGAAACAAACCTCATACTCAACTCAGAAAAGTGTCATTCCATGGTACGAGAAGGTATTGTTCTAGGGCATCGGATAACGAGACATGGAATCAAAGTAGACAAAGCAAAGGTAGATGTTATGGAAAAACTCCCACCTTCAATGTAACACCCCAAACCCGGCCTAGAAGTTAGGCCCAAATCCGGCGTGTCACATTGTAGCGTTACTAGAAAAGTCACGTTTTATCTAAATTCTTTCTTAGTGGTTAAAGAATATCCTCGTTATAGATTAAAGTGAATGGAAGCTGTGCACCAGGTAGGATGCCGGAAAAGAGGAGGTGAGTCAATTAGACTGCTTAAGTTCCTAGCTCTTCACGGATCCAATCCTAAACATGTACACAACCGTTGCCGCACTTTAACTGAGTGATTGTTCAGGGAAAACCAATTCGCTTAAAACCATTTGAAAATGTAACACCCCAGACCCCGCCCAGATGTTATGGCCAGATCTGACGTGTCACATGGACTTACGACTTAGTATGCATTCGTTGGTTTAAGTGATTAGGGTGGTCTTTGTAAAAACAGCAATTGAATGAAAAGCCGGTTTATCAATCTTTAGGCTATCCATTTTTCGTGCTTGTTGAGTCTTGAAAACGTTCATTAATTTTGAAAACTCATACCCTAACACTAACTAAATTTCGACATAGTATAAATATAATCGTAAAATAAAAACCATAGCGGAAAGAGAAATTTATATAGCAGCCTTATTACAACTTAAAACCCAAAATTAAATCAGAATATAAACATAATAAAAAAATAAACTAATTTAGAAAAACCAACTTTGCAGATGATGTGGCCACTCCAAATCCCTCACAGCTCCAAGCCCTGGTTAGGGATTTCCTGCAGAGATGAAAGTAAAGGGTGAGTTTGGTAAACTCAGTGTGTAACATAACCCAACCATAGCCCAAAACAGATCAAGCCTCAGAGTCAGACATATCTAGGCCTTGGCCCAATACAGGAATCAGAACGAAACTCATAGGCCCATAGCAGATACAGAACAAATATATCATGAATGCAGAAATCCCAACCCAGAGCCATCCATAACACCCCCGTATCAACCTTACACCATGTGGGGAGACTACTCGACCCACCCAACCGCTACACACCACAGAAATTGCAATGAGGCTGCCAAATATTGTGACGAAGTCACCTGATACAGATATTGTGGTGAGGCCACCAAAACAGATATATATGTTTATATATGTGGCGAAGCCACCAGATTGCAGCGAGACTGCCAGATATTGTGACGAAGTCACCATAACAGATATATATGTGGCGAGGCCACCAGATTGCAGCGAGGCTGCCAGAACGCTTCCTCCATCAATATAAACCTATGTCCCATGCAACAGAATAATATGTCATGGCATACGTACACAGAAACAAAACATCATGCTTTTCAGATAAAATAAAATATCCTTAGGGGTAAAATCATAATTTTTCATATATAAGGGTATTTCAGTAATTATTACCTATTGCTAGGGTTTCATGCTCATTCTAACGTTTACCAAGTAATCAGAAGTACTTACCTCGTCTTTTTACCAAAGTGGGCCTGTTGGCCCATTGGCCCGTTTTCGGCCCATTAAATATACCGTTGTGCACGAAAATGCACACTCTGCATTCTAATCATCCAAATGCACCATATTCATTAACAACTGTCTCACGAGCGCTCGCACGTTTGCAAGTTCACAAAATACCAACGTTTCGATATTTCCACTTTTACCGATTCAGTCTAAAGAAGGGTGTCGTTTACACACTTGGTTGATGACGATTGATGACGATATCTCCCACGCAATAATCCTACGATCGATCACTAACACATTAGACTTACGAATTAACAATAACTACCATAAATCCACGTCAACTAACCCAATCATCACACAAGTTAGTCATTTACGCACGAGGGGCAAAATAGTCATTTTACCCTCTAGGGGTAAATCGGTAGTCCTACCCTACAGGGGTGTTTTAGTAATTCTACAACTTACCCACTTGGGCCTACGGACCCATTAGGACTACATGGCCCATTTCAGCCCATCGCGGCCCAAAATAGCCGTCCTACTGCTAGAGTAATGAGAAATACACACCTGTTAGGAGACTGCAGTTAATCCGCGCTCCCACACACTTAGCTGACGCCCAACCCAAACGAGCACGCCACCAAGCAAAAGGGATCAGCCCAGAAGGGTATGCTAACTCTCCTCATGGTTGCTCTATTTAAAGCCAGCTCTCCATCTATTCTTATGTTAGCTTCCCAATGTGGGATCCCTTCATCATCAGAGTTTAAAACCAACACCAACTCTTGCCGTCCCAACATAGCAAAATAATCAACCTTTGCGTGCCATGGGATTCGAACCAAAGTCCTCTTACATGGCAAATCACGCCACCACCACTAGGCCATCAACTCATTTGTGTCATAAGTCCAACACATTAAACTTTAAAGCGTACCTACTTGCTTCCAGATTTATTGAAAAGAACCAAAATAAATTGCAAGAGCCAAGACTTGAACCTTGGACCCCTTGCTTCCTCTATGGCATCACTTCCTTGTCTCCTAAGTGACGCTACCTTGCCACTACACCACATTCCTTTTTGTGTCATCTTTTACCCCTTTACTCTTAAAAGCCCAAACGCCAATTGCATCACTTGTTCTTAAAATCAAAATTTCGAAGACTACCACGGATTTAACTTAAGTTTGGGCCTTCCAAAGGCCCACTAACCTACTAAAATATATATTTTAACCAACTAGAACACACCCAAATTTTAAAAAACACAGAAACACAGTGTACCTGAAAATTGGGCATTACAACTCTACCCTCCTTAAAGAAATTTCATCCTCGAAATTTTACTTGAATCAAACAGATGAGGATATTGTTGATGCATCGCCACTTCTGGCTCCTAAGTAGCTTCCTTTCTGCCATGATTACGCCACAGCACCTTTCCTAGCGGAACTGATTTCCTCCTCAAAATCTTAACATCTTGATCCAAAATCTGCATAGGCTCCTCCTCAAAAGTCAAGTCTGTTTGGACCTCGATCTCTGCAACCGGCACAACATGAGTAGGGTCAGAACGATACCGCCTTAACATGGAAACGTGAAAGACATCATGAATCCTATCCAACTCTGGAGGTAGCTCCAACTGATAAGCCACTGGACCCACTCGCTTAAGAATCCAATAAGGCCCAATGAACTGCGGACTTAACTTACCTTTGCTCCCAAACCTTAATATTTTCTTCCAAGGTGAAACCTTCAAGAAGACTATATCACCCACACAGTACTCAATTCCCTTGCGCTTCAAATCTGCATATGACTTCTGTCTATCAGATGGTTTCTTCAATCGGTCTCTAATCAACTTGACCTATCGTTTAGGTTCAAGAACCTATCGTTCACCCAACTCGGTCTAACAACTAGGTGTACGACATCTTCGCCTATACAGTGCCTCATAAGGAGCCATTCAAATACTTGCCTGATAACTGTTGTTGTATGCAAACTCTGCCAACGGTAAGTAATCCTCCCAACTGCCTCGAAAGTCGATAATGCATCCCCTCAACATGTCTTCCAGAATCTGAATAACCCTTTTCGACTGACCATCAGTCTGAGGATGAAAGGCTGTACTAAAGTTCAATCGCGTACCAAATGCCTCATGCAACTTTTGCCAAAACCGAGATGTGAATCTAGGATCTCGATCAGAGATAATCGACACTGGCACTCCGTGAAGTCGCACTATTCCCGCCACATACAATTTGGCTAACTTCTGAAGTGAATAATCAATGCAGACAGGTATAAAATGAGCAGATTTGGTCAACCTATCCACAATTGCCCAAATCGAGTCCTTCTTCGACGGAGTCAAGGGTAACCCACTCACAAAATCCATGGTTACCTTCTCCCACTTCCAAAGTGGTACTTTCACTGGCTGTAAAAGTCCGGAAGGTAATTGATGTTCAGCTTTCACTTGCTGAAAAGTCAGACATTTTCCCACAAATTCCGTTACCTCTCGCTTCAATCTAGGCCACCAATACAACTCCTTTAAGTCGCGATACATTTTATTCCCTCCAGGATGCATAGCACACAGACTTCCATGAACTTCTTTCAGAATTGCTTGCCTCAAGTCAGAGTCCTTCGGAATAGAAACTCTACCTCGGTAACACAGAACTCCCTCACTGTTCAGTCCGAACTCAGAAGTATCCCCATTCTTAACCTGCTGGAATCGAGAAACCAGGGACTCATCCCTTGACTATTTTTCCTTAATCTCATCCACCCAGGTCGGCCTAACTTGCAGTTCTGCTAACAGACTACCATCGTCATACAGACTCAAACGAGCAAACATGACTTTCAGATCAGATACAGTTCTATGACTTAGGGCATCAGCCACCACATTAGCTTTGCCTGGGTGATACTCAATTGCGCAGTCATAATCCTTAAGCAACTCTATCCATCTCCGCTGCCTAAGGTTCAGCTCCTTTTGAGTCAGCAAGTACTTAAGACTCTTATGATCTGTGTATATAATACACCTTTCTCCGCACAAGTAATGTCTCCAAATCTTAAGCGCAAAGATTACCGCTGCCAACTCCAGATCATGAGTAGGATAGTTAACTTCATGTGGTTTAAGCTGTCGTGATGCATGAGCAACCACTTTACCCTCTTGCATCAGCACACAGCCCAACCCTACATGCGATGCATCACTGCATACGGTAAAATCTTTTTGGACTCTATGAATCGATCACAGTGCCTCGGTCAGAACTTTCTTCAGCTTCTCAAAAGATTCCTGTTGTTTCTCAGTCCAAACAAACAGTACTCCCTTCCTTATAAGCTTTGTCAAAGGCGCTGCCATCACAGAAAATCCTTCCACAAACCTTCTATAGTACCCAGCTAATCCCAGAAAACTTTGAATTTTCGACACTAACCTCGATGGCTTCCATTCTAGAATCGCTTCAATCTTTCGAGGGTCTACCTTGATCCCTTCAGCAAAGACAACATGCCCCAAGAAAGTTACCTCTCTAAACCAGAACTCACACTTACTGAATTTCGCATAAAGCTTCTTCTCCCTCAACATTTGCAGCACAATACGAAGATGCTCATCATGCTTCTCTTCAGTTTCAGAATAAACCAGAATATCGTCGATAAAGACGACTACGAACCGATCCAAGTATGGCTAGAACACTCGATTCATCAGATCCATAAATGCCGCAGGTGCGTTCATCAACCCAAATGGCATAACCAAGAACTCATAGTGACCATACCGAGTTCTGAATACCGTCTTGTGAATATCCACCTCCTTAACCCTCAATTGATGATACCCAGATCGAAGGTCAATCTTGGAAAATACTGAAGTTCCTCTAAGTTGATCGAATAAATCATCGATTCTCGGCAGTGGGTACTTGTTCTTAATCGTCAGTTTGTTCAACTGCCGATAATCGATGCACATCTGCATTGACCCATCCTTCTTCTTAACTAACAACACTGGTGCTCCCCATGGAGACACACTTGGTCTAATGAAGCCTCTATCAAATAACTCTTGAATTTGGGCTTTCAGCTCCACCAACTCCTTCGGTGCCATCCTATAAGGTACAATGGACACCGGTGCCGTTCCAGGCAACAAGTCGATTCCAAACTCAACCTCTCGATTTTGGGGCAAACCCGAAAACTCCTCTGGAAAAACATCTTGAAAATCCTTGACGGTTCTAACTTTATCCACTGTCAGACCCTCAGTTTTCGATTGGCTTACAAATGCCAAATAAGCCTCACATCCCTTTCGAATCCACTTCTCGGCTCTTAATGCCGACACCATGTTAGACAGATAATCCTTACGCTCGCCTATCACCAAAACCTCCTCATCCTTTGTGGTCTTTAACATCATTCGCTTAGTAGCACAATCCAAAGTAGCCCTATGCTAACAAGCCAATCCATTCCCAAAATGATATCGAATTCTCCGAAAGGTAGCTCCATCAGATCTCCAGAGAAAACTTTTCCTTAAGTTTCTATAGGCATATCTCTATACAGTTTATCTACCCTAACTGAGTGACCCAAAGGACTTAGTACAGATACCCCACTCACGGTCACCTCAGAGCACACACCCAGCGACCTAGATATAGCACATGCAACATACGAATGGGTAGATCCAATATCTATCAACACAGTGTATGGCATACTAGAAATCAGAAATGTACCAGTTATGACGCCAAGTGCATCACCCTCCTCTCGGCGACGAGCTGTATACACCAACACCGGCTGACGAGCCTCAGCAAATCCAGCACCCCTGCCAGGCGCTCCTCTTCCTTGACCATTTCTATTACCACCTCTGCCTCGCCCACGTCCTCTCGGAAATTGTGGCCCACCCCTCACTGGTTGAGCGACCCTCTGCTCTAAAACTTGAACCTGATCTGGTTCCTGGGGACAGTCCTTGACCCTATGCTCTATAGATCCGCATCGAAAACAAGTACCACAACGTTTCTGACACTAACCCATATGTATCTTCCCACAACTCCTATAACCCTGCGGTCTAACAACATTCATCGGTACTGCTCGAACTGGCTCCATTACCCTTGCTCTCTTAACATTCCTGTTCATACCACCTGAAAGTCTTGAATCTCTCCTAAAATGATTTCGATCTTTCTCACGATTCTGTCTTTCTATACGCTTCACTTCCTCAGCTATCTTAGCTTTCTCCACTAAAGCAGCGAAGTTACGCTCCCTCCGCGGAGCAATCGGCACCCTAAGTTCATATCTCAAACCATCCTCGAAGCGTACGCTACGCTCATACTCTATAGCGACAATCCTAGAAGCATACCGGCTCAGTCTCAGAAACTCAAATTCATACTCAGCCACAGACTTACTCCCTTGCACCAGGTTCAGGAATTTTTTCCGGCGAGCGTCCATGTAACTAGCCCGAACATACTTTCCTTTGAAGGCTGTCTTAAATAGCTCCCAAGTCACACTGTCAGCAGGAGTTCCATCTCTCACCGTGAGCCACCACTGATAAGCCTCATCCCTGAGTAACGATATGGCTCCCTTCAGCTTCTGCTCCATAGAGCAGTCCAAATCATCCATAATCCGCTCTGTGGCTTCTAACCAATACTCAATCACATTCGGAGCTACACCAGATACGCCCTTAAATATCTCAGCTCCATTGGCCCGAAGCCGCTCAGAAATAGACCCCCGAATTCTGTTTCCCGTACTTGCCCCAGTAACCCTTTTCAAAACTCGGAGCATCGCCTGGGACAGAGCATCGTCCCTGACACCTCGATCATGAGACTCTACCTCTGTTACCGGTGTTACCGGTGTATCTGCTACCGGCACATGTCCTGAAGATGAAGATTCAGCTTGAGCATTACCTCGGCCACGTCCATGGCTTCTTCCACGAGCTACTCGTGTACTCATTTTGTATTATCTGATTAAGAATTTTATGAATCAGTTTAATATTTCAGTGTTTATTACAGATGTCTTCTGAATAACAGTAATTCATAGTTTGAGTTTGTTTTCTTTCGCGGTAGCCTAGCTACAGTATCAATCTACTTATCAGAGTTTCTATAGTTCCAGTCTTACCCTAACTAAAGTACCATGATAAGGTTTTGTACAAGCATATAACAGATATTTCAGAAACAATCAGAAAGGCTCAGAAAACTTACAGACTTGGGCCGGAGATTCGGTGTGCCACCTTCTAAAAAACTAATTTTAGAAAACTGATTTTAATCTTTAAAATCATCTATTTGTAAAGAGAAAATATTGGAAACATTCTCGAAAACAATTTATAATCAAGTTCCCAAAAAACGATTTTCAAAACCCTTTATTCAATGTTTCTTTAAAACTCCCGTTTTTAGACCCGTTCCACAACCGAGCTGTTGCAACTTGGCCCTGATACCACTAAATGTAACACCCCAGACCCGGCCCAGACGTTATGGATAGATCTGACGTGTCACATGGACTTACGACTTAGTATGCATTCGTTGGTTTAAGTGATTAGGGTGGTCTTTGTAAAAACAGCAATTGAATGAAAAGTCGGTTTATCAATCTTTAGGCTATCCATTTGTCATGCTTGTTGAGTCTTGAAAACGTTCATTAATTTTGAAAACCCGCGTAGCCTAACACTAGCAGCTTTGACATAGTATAAATATAATCAAAAAATAAAAACCATAGCGGAAAGAGAAATTTATATAGCGGCCTTATTACAACTTAAAACCCAAAATTAAATCAGAATATAAAAATAATAAAAAATAAACTAACTTAGAAAAACCAACTTTGCAGATGATGTGGCCTCTCAATCCCTCACGACTTCAAGCCCACTATGGTTGGGGATTTCTGCAGAGATGAAAATAAAGGGTGAGTTTGGTAAACTCAATGTGTAACATAACCCAACCATAGCCCAATACAGATCATGCCTCAGTCGACTTATCTCGGGCCTTGGCCCAAGACAGAAATTAGAATGAAACTCATAGGCCCATAGCGAGATCTGAGAACAAATATATCATGAATACAAAATCCCAACCCAGAGCCATCCATAACACCCCGTATCGACCTTACACCATGTGGGAGACTACTCGACCCACCCAACCGCTACAACCCACGAGAAATTGCGGCGAGGTCGCGGATATTGTGACGAAGTCACCAGATCGAATATTGTTGTGGCAAGGCCACGAGCAGCAGATATATATATGTTTATATATGTGGCGAAGCCACCAAATTGCAGTGAGACTGCCAGTTATTGTAACGAAGTCACCAGAACAGATATATATAAGGCGAGGCCACCAGATTGCAACGAGGCTGCCAGAACGCTTCCTCCATCAATATAAACCCATGTCCTATGCAACAGAATAATATGTCATGGCATACGTACACAGAAACAGAACAACATGCTTTTCAGATAAAATAAAATATCTTTAGGGGTAAAATCATAATTTTTCATGTATAAGGGTATTTCAGTAATTATTACCTATTGCTAGGGTTTCATACTCATTCTAACGTTTACCAAGTAATCAGAAGTACTTACCTCGTCTTTTTACCAAAGTGGGTCTGTTGGCATATTGGCCCGTTTTCGGCCCATTAAGCCCAAATATACCGTTGTGCACGAAAATGCACACTCTACACTCTAATCATCCAAATGCACCATATTCATTAACAACTGTCTCACGAGTGCTCACACGCTCGCGACTTCACAAAATACCAACGTTTCGGTATTTCAACTTTTACCGATTCAGTCTAAGGAAGGGTGTCGTTTACACACCTGGTTGATGACGATTGATGACGATATCTCCCACGCGATAATCCTACAATCGATCACTAACACATTAAACTTTAAAACGTACCTACTTGCTTCCAGATTTATTAAAAAGAAAAACCAAAATAAATTGCAAGAGCCAAGACTTGAACCTTAGACCCCTTGCTTCTTCTATGGCGTCACTTCCTTGTCCCCTAAGTGACGCTACCTTGCTACTACACCACACTCCTTTTTGTGTCATACTTTACCCCTTTACTCTTGAAAGCCCAAACGCCAATTGCATCACTTGTTCTTAAAATCAAAATTTCAAAGACTGCCATAGATTTAACTTAAGTTTGGGCCTTCCAAAGACCCACTAACCTACTAAAATATATATTTTAACCAATCAGAACACACCCAAAATTTTAAAAACACAGAAACACAGAAAACCCGAAAATTGGGCGTTACAGAAAAGGTTGTTAATTTTGAAAATGTTTTCGTTGCAGAAGCTTTGCTTTGTTAACGCGATATTTTGAAATCAAGTAACCTTTTTAAAACGCGCCCTAGAGCTATTCAATTTCAAACAATCAAAACAATATCATATCCAAGCTAACAAAACATACTAAAAACAATTAAAAATAAATAAAGCGGCCTTGTTACAAATCACATGAACATGTAAGTAAGTGCTTATCAAATCACATGAAGAAAAGCGAATTTGCAGAACATGTGGCCACTCCGAATCCCTCACGACTCCAAGTCCACTATGGATGGGGATTTCCTGCATGGATGAAATTAAGGGGTGAGTTTGGAAAACTCAGTGTATAAAGTATCCCAACCAGAGCCCAAATCAGTTCAAGCTTTACTGGGCCTAAGCCTTATTCAGAAATCAGAGTTAACTGGGCCTTAATCCATATCAATATTAATCTGGGCCATAGCCCCTTACAGCCTCAGAGAATACTGGGCCTAACCCATATCAGTATCTATCTGGGCCGTAGCCCTATTACAAGTCGAGATATATTGGGCCTTGCCCATATTAACACAGCTGGGCCCATTCAATACAGTTGTCCCATAACAAAATAGTCTCATATGATTAATGCATGATAACCTCATCCAACCCTGCACTTGCCTCCGTCCATCTCTACACTTCCTGTGGAGAATAAATCACCCACGACATCCCTACACTTTCAGTGTTAGCACCAGTTGCGGCACTAACCATAATCCACAGCAAAGCTGCTTATATTAGAATATGTGGCACAACCACTAGAACGAGTTCTTCGTCCATAACAAAACCCAACCCCATGCAGTATGACATGTATGCAGAATATATATAATTAACAAGGCATGCTTCAGAAAGGCAGTCAGATTATAGCGTAAGAACAGTTATTTACCCCTCGAGGGGTGTAATCGTAAACTTACCCCTTTAGGGGTATTACAGTAATTCTACCTTACAGAGATATTTTCATAATTTTATCAGTCTTTTTAGGGTTTCATGCTCATTATAGTTATTAACGTGTCTTCAGAATACTTACCGGACGTTTTTATCGAAATGGGCCCGTTAGCCCATTACCCAAATTTGGCTCATCGAAGCCCAAATTCACCGAGGTGCACAAAATTGCGCACTTTGCAATCTTACCGTTGAAGTTACCAAAATTATCAATACAAACAATCCCACGAGTGCTCGCACGCTTGCAAGTTCTCAAAATGTCAGCTTTTCAGCATTTCAGATTTTCGGCTTTTGCTGGTCTAGTCTACTAGTGGGTGTCATTTTTTGACGAAACATTGACGAGTTCCACACACGAGTTGCCTACAATCAGTTACTAATACGTTAAACTATGAATCCATAACAACTTATATACAAATCCCCCTACCAATAATCGACCATTAACACCTTAGGCACTAAAGTTCTTACCTTTGCCAGAATAGGGACTAGATCTAAATCTAGTTGTTCCAATTATCCAAGCCCTCGATCAGCAGCCTTTAATCCACACTAGAGTAAAAAAAATCAAATAACACCACTAAACTCTTTTAGTTTAGTCGACAGGCACCTTTTGCATATAGGGGTTTTCAGCTTTTCTTTAAATCCCGAAATAAAGAATGGAAATAAGATTCCGAGTACTTACCACCAACGAAGTACTTGTTAAGAGCGTTTCCAACACTTTCCCAATCTCATATCCACAGTGAATCCAATCTTAAAATGCGAGTAGAGAATAGAACTAGATATTAATTCCCGAATCACTATGACTTATGAAGGTTTCGGCTTCTAAGGAAAGAATAGAGGATTCGGCCACAAAGAAATTCGGCTAACAAGATGTGTGAGAATGGATGAAGAGGAGAGGAAGAGAAAAGAAAATAGAAGAGAGGAGATAACAGTAGAGATTTGGCTTTGAAGGAAATCAAGGAAGGAAGAGATGAGAAAAAGAAAGAGAGAAAAGAAGAAGAAAGAATTCGACTTTAGGTAAAACGGAAAAATAAAAGAATGAAAGCAACCAACAAAATTCAACCCCTACAGAACCTACACCTATTCGGCAACTAAACAATCAGTTCACCCCCTACCAACTAAAAATGCTAATTTACTACACCAAACTCACCTAGCCGAATATGCAACTCGAAAGTCCTACTTTCGGTACACCATTCCCTCTAATTCAAATCCCTTGAATTTAGCCCGTAGAAAAGTTTGAATTTCACTCAAACTTCTTCCACTAATTAGCAGTATCCTTATCCACTCCTTGCACTGCTTCAGCACGCTGCCAAGAGAGTTCTGATCAGACCCCAACTCCTTCCCCACGCATGTAGCAAAAACCCAACCTTCCGTGCGCGAGGTGAGGCTCGAACCCCAGACCTTCGTCTGCCCTTGCGCCTTCGCCCGTGCTGCTGGCCACTGCACCACGCTTCTCTCTTTACTAATATAGGGTCACAATTAATTATAAGCTTTACCTGCTGAAGCTCTGGTCCACTTAAAATAAAAGAGAATTTCGCCTTCCATGCCACTCGAACCTGCGACCTCCAGAACACCCAACTACACTGCTTGCCGCTGTGACACAACCTCTCTTTTGTTATAATACAACTGCATTTACTTATAAGCCTTAATTCACTTCAATCACGGGCTATTTAAAAAAATAAAACAAGTTTCGCTGTCCCCTGCATTCAAACTCGCGACCACTGGGTCTCCTTAGCGTGCTGCTGCCACTGCCCACGGGCACTCCTTGTGCTGGATTATGCTCGCAACTCCTCTTAAACCCTATTTTAACCGCAACCTGAATACTAAAAAAACAACCATTTGCATGCCCCGTGCCTTGAACCCAGGCACCTCCCACGCCCTCCTAGCATGCTTAGCCCCTGGGCCAGGTGCTTGTTTTGTGCTAAAACTCAGCCCAAATTATTAATAAAGCCTACTGCCCAGATTTCCTAAGGTAGCATAAATTTTTTTTTTGATAGAGTCTTGAATCGAACCCAAGCCTTTTCCCACACTATAAATCCATCGTAATTTACTTAGATCCTACACTAAATAATTAATAACAATATTGATAATAATTTCCCGTAAAAAGTTAAAATATCAATAATTCTATCTTGGGCCATCTTCTACCCGAACTCGGACTCCAAACCCAATATTTCTAGGCCAAATTTTTGGGGCGTTACATCCAACATCTATAAAGGGTGTTAGGAGCTTTTTGAGCCACGTCGGTTTCTATCGAAGATTCATCAAGGACTTCTCCAAAATTGCTAAACCCTAATGCAAATTATTGGAGAAGGACACGATGTTCAAATTTAGTGAAGAGTGTTTAAGAGCTTTTAATGATTTGAAGAGTCGATTAGTTTCGGCACCCATAATCGTCACACCAGACTGGGATTTTCCATTTGAATTGATGTGTGACGCAAGTGACTTCACGATAGGAGTTGTCATGGGTTAGTGAAGGAACAACGTTTTTCATCCTATCTACTACGCAAGTCAAACTCTGACAGGAGCTCAACTAAATTATATGGTAACAGAGAAAGAGTTACTTGCTATTGTGTTTGCTTTTGACAATTTTCGGACTTATCTTGTATGTACCAAAGTGACTATCTATACTGGCCACTCGACGATTAAGTATTTACTTTCCAAGAAATACGCTAAGCCGAGACTGATCCGATGGGTACTTCTACTCCAAGAGTTCGATCTAGAAATTCAAGATTGAAAGGGAGTGGAAAACCAAGTAGCAGACCACTTGTCTAGATTGGAGCCATAAGAAGGGAACTCTCCTCTTATACCAATTTAAGAGATGTTTCCAGATGAACACATATTAAAGGTAAATCATGTCTATAATACCCCTTGGTTTGTTGATATTGCTAACTTTTTAACTTGTGGTTTGATGTCGATTGATAAGATGTATCATCAAAGGAAAAAGTTTCTTCACGATGTGAAGTACTATTTCTGGGAAGAACCATACTTGTTTAAGAAGTGTGCAGATTGAATGATCAGGAGATGCGTGGCAGAAGATGAAGTACATAAGATTTTATACCATTATCACTCAGCTTCGAGTGGGGGACACTTTGGAGGTACAAGTACTGCAGCCAAGGTATTGCAAGCCGGATTCTTTTGGCCAACACTATTCAAAGATACATTCGCTTACGTAAAGAGTTGTGATCGATGTAAAAGGGTCAAAAATGTCACTAGCAGAAATGAGATGCCTCGAACAAACATCATCAAGGTAGAATTATTCGATGTTTGGGGTATTGATTTTCTCGATCCTTTCCCTCAGTCTTTTTGTCACAAGTACATCTTGGTAGCTATAGACTACGTGTCTAAGTGGATTGAGGCTAAAGAATATCTGACAAACGATGCTAAGGTTGTGATCAGGTTTTTGTAGAAACATGTGTTCACAAGGTTTGGAACCCCAAGAGCCATCATCAATGATGAAGGGTCTCATTTTGTGAACAAGTAGATGAAATGGTTACTAGATAAACATGGAGTGAAACACAAGGTTGCTATAGCTTACCATCCGTAGACGAATGGGCAAGCTGAACTGGCAAATAAGGAGATCAAAGGCATACTTGAGAAGGTAGTTTGACCAAACCGATGAGATTGGTCCAAAAGACTGGATGATGCTTTATGGGCTTACAAGAAAGCATACAAGACACCTTTAAGGATGTCACCCTACAGGTTGGTCTTTGGGAAAGCCCATCATCTACCTTTGGTGTTAGAGCACAAAGCTTACTGGGCCCTTCGACAACTCAATTTGGATCTTAAGCTTGCTAAAGGGAAACGGATGCTCCAACTCAATGAGATAGAGGAATTCCGAATGTTCTCATATGAAAATGCCAAATTACTCAAGGAAAGGCTTAAGAAATGACATGACAACCACATTCGAGTTCGAGAATTTGAAGTAGGTCAGCAAGTCTTGTTATTTAATTCCAGATTAAAGTTCTTTCCAGGTAAACTAAAATCACATTGGTCTGGTCCATTTACGATTCATCGCGTCTATCCATACGGAGTTGTTGAACTCCAAGGTAAGGTAGGTAATTTTCAAGTTAATGCTCAGCATCTGAAACATTACTAGGGAGATAAGATTGAACGGAATCAAAATTCGTTCATTTTATTAGATGTTTAAATTTTCTTATTTTCCTTTTTAATAAATGATTTAGGGTATATGTTCGGGATTAGTATGTTTAAATAAATTCTATCTAGGAAATTGGAACTTAAATGATTTAGACTGCTTGTGACCCCTCCAATCTTTCCTGGGAATTGATTTTTACATAATATTCCGAGAAATTATTCCCTAAATAGAAAATTAATTTTTTTTCAAATAAAAGGGTCAATTTTGATCCAAGTTTTAAATTGCAACTCAATTTCAAATTTTCATTAAGTCTAGGGACTTAATTGAATTATTTTTAAAATTTAGTTGCTCTTTTCGTAAATAATAAAAATTAGATGTCGCTATTTGTAAATATTTTCAAAAGGATTCTAGAATAAATGCTTTTAGTTTAATAAAAAAAGATGATAATTATTAATATATAATTATATCTATTATAATATATATTAATTATTATCAACTTTATATAGAGTTAGGATTAGTTTTATTTTATTTGATAAGTTTTTATCTTAATAAATTAATAGCAAATAATAGTTTAATATGCATTATATTAATTATTAATTGTTATTTACTTTGAGTAGAACTCTACTCTAATTCCAACTACTCTCACTATAAGTTCCACCCTTTCTTCCCTCCATTCATTCATTACTCAAAACCCTAAAGCACCAAATCCCTTAAGTGCCGCAAGCTCCTAGCCACAACACCACCCAGCAGTCGGCCAACACACGCCCAACAGACCTCACGCACGCCTGCCCATCGCATGTTGCCTTGTGCGCCTGGCCCTTCTCAGCACCTGCTGCTCCAACTCCAACCGCCCAGGCCGTGTCTCACACTTGCGCCTAGCACCTGCACCAAGCCTGCTCGACAAGGCTCCACACGTTGCTTGCACACCCAGCCCATCTCTCGCATGTGCTGCTGCCTGCTTCCACGCCCTTCCACCCGCACACCTAGCAACGTTCCAACACCCGAGTGGCATACACCTTCACCCATCCTTAGCTAAATCCTCCAACCTACCTTAAATTGATCTCTTTTGCTTTCTAATTATTTTTAGGAGTTCTTAAAAAAGGTTAATCATGCCTCGCAAGAGAACTCGTGCCTGCGCCCAAATTGATGAATTACAAAACAAGTTTCACTGTGAAGAAGCCAAAGCGAGATACGAGAGTATCTTCAAGAATCAATAGATGCATCCAGAGAAAGGCTTCACATTGAAAGAAAGAAACTATATTGATTTTATGGCGCGTATTTTTCAGGTTGCTAAAACTCTCAATTGGGAGTTGTTTAGTGAGAAGAGACCTACTGTGGATGAGGAGTTAGTGCGCGAGTTCTATGCAAACTTAACCTCAAGCGAGTTGATGGAAGTTCCAGTTCGTGGAATCAAGGTACCAATAACTTAAAAGGCTATTAATAAGTTCTTTGAATTGCCTGATTTCGAAAACAACAAATATTCTTCCTTGATGAGCAATATAGAGCCTGAAATTTTACAAGAAATTCTCGAGGAACTTACAGTTCCAGGTTCTAAGTGGATTGTGTCAAAGCAAGGAATCCACACTTGTCGAAGAGAATATTTGACACCACTTGCAAAGGTATGGCTCTATTTTATCCGTTTCAGCCTTATGCCTAACTCATATGGGACTACAATTTCATTAGAGCAAATGGTCTTATTATACTCTATTTTAACTGGAAAGACCATTGATGTGGGAAAAATCATCCTAAGAGAAATACGGAATTGTGCCGTTAGACGTTCTGGCCTAACTTATTCTCTATTTACGATAACAATTTTGTGCTTGAAAGCTAAAATTCTTGCAAACGTAAAGAAGACAGGCTATAGCCAGGGCACAATCACAGATTGGGACCTCTACCGAATACCTATAGAATCTGTTCTACAGCAACGAATGGAAGAAAGTGAGGACCACAAAGAACAAGAAGAAGATCCCACAATGCAATCAGCTGAAGTCCCAGATAAGGAAGAACCAACGGAACCAGAAGCTGAACCTGATGTCGAAACTTCAATGTTCAAAGCTCAATCACCTCGCCCAGATCTTCGAGATGAGTTGCCAAAATTGATGGACATAATGCAACATATACAATGGCAGCAACAAGCTTACTAGAGATACTAGAAAATAAGGGATGACTCGATGAGAAGTGCTCTTAAGAAAATTTACAACGACCCATTTATTTTTGTGCCTGAATTTCTAGATTTTATATTTGAACCATGGAGTCCATTATCGAAGAAAGAGCGAAGCGATTCATGCAAAGGAAATAATGATGGAGCAGAAGATGAGTTGAATTCTGAAGGATCTGCAAATAACTAAAAGGGAGGATCTTAACTTTATTTTATTTTTGTTCTTAGGTCATTTTAGGATTAAATTTAATTAGGAATTTTTATTTTTGAATAATAAAGCAAGAGATGGAAATCATGAATAATGAACAAATCACAAAGTAGAAAGTGTGGCAATAGGTATATACATGTCTAGGAATGGATCTAGAGAGAGTGTAACACCCTTAACCCATATCCGTCGTCGGACTAGGGTTAAAGGTGTTACCGAACAAATCGAAATATTTCAAAATCATTTCACAATCAATAATCATACATCATCATATCATAGTAATTCATACACATAGAATCCCCTATATAGGCCAACGAGACCTTAAACATGCATTACAAAGGGGTCGGGACTAAACCTAGTTTATACAAAATTTTTCGAAACTCAAACATGTTTTCAAAGTTATATAGGCTACAAGGCCATGTGAACAGGCTGTGTGCCTCACACGGCATTAGACACATTCGTGTCTCTAGGCCGTGTCAAAATAAGGCATACATACTGACTTGTCCATACGACCACAAGACACGTCCGTGTGTCAAGCCATGTAAAAATTAGGGAGGCTACTGACTTAGGTCACACAGCTAGTCACACGCCCGTGTGTCTAGCCCGTGCTCAAAACTGACTTGGCCACACGGCCTAGCACATGCCCGAATGTGTGACCATGTGGTATGCCTAGGCTCATTTTGAAATTGCCATTAAGCAACATGGCTGAGACACACGCCCGTGTCTCTGTCCGTGTGGGCAAAAATAGGATATTTGCAAAGCCAATATGCCACCCATTAAGGGTCCTCCCTACAAACATCAAAACTAAGCATATTTCAAACCAAATTACATCCAATACACAACCAAAACATACACCATTCATGACATACCATTATCAACAAATTTCATGCTTGTAATCTATACAAAATCATGCCAAATCCTAAGCCAAACATCATACCAAAATATAAGATTCGTAATCTCAAATTTACATTATACATTCTCATGCCAAAATATTACCAACTCAGAAATAAACACATACCAAAACATACCAAAATTGACCATTTCATTTGGTCATCCATGAGCACATCACATAGGCATAATTTGCATCACATATCATATACCCAAAATCAAACCATAATTAAGCCATATCACATGGCTAAATATACACTTCACAAAACATATTCAACTACCTCTAGCCTATACATGCCATGCTCCAATATTTACACTTTTAAAATGTACCAAAATAGAGTTTGACAGTGTGGTGATGATCCTCGACAATCCCCGAGCTTCCGGCAACTTCGATATCTATAAAATAATAAAAAAACACACAGAGTAAGCTTTCTAAAGCTCAGTAAGCCATATATAAATAAACTTAACAATATAAACATATAAGCATCATAATATACATATATTCTTTATCCAAATGCTATCAGAAACTACATAGCTCAAATACATTTCACATATTCCCTATTCATTTACACATATAGCATATTTCACATACTTTTGTCACACATAATCACTTCATCACAAAGACACATATACTTACCTTTCAACATCAAATATGATATACAATTTCAAACGTACCTGAATCAGATACACATTTCATATAATCATTTGTTTCTCGGAATGCCCGTTGAACCATTCGGAATCATAAGGATACGAGGATAACTCGAAAATATTGTACAATGCCAACGTCCCAAACGTGGTCTTACATGTAATCAAATATCGATGCCATTGTCCCAGACAGTGTCTTACAAGAAATCAAATACGATGTCAATATCCCAGACATGGTAGACGTGGTCTTACACGATAACACATATCGGATCCTATGTCATGACATATGTATGCTAACTATTCCTATGGTTTGTACGGGACTTTTCGGATGTCGAAACTTTGTTGATACTTTCTCGGATTTCACATATTCATCTTCCATAGTCATCCAACACAATTCAATATCATATAAGCATACATAAATCAATTTAAACATGTCTATTTGTATATAGACTTACCTCGTACGGATTTGAATGGACAAAGTCGACTACTAAACGACTTTCGTTTTCCCCCTATATAATTCTATTTTCTTTGGTTCTTGATCTATATAAATTCAAATTTAAATCTTTAATTCAACAAATCATTCAAATCAATCCATAAACACATATTTAGAGCATTTTACAAATTAGCCCTCACATTTTCACATTTTTAATACTTTAGTTCCCAATTCATTAAATCACAAAATACACAAAATTTCTATACACCCATGCTTAGCCGAATCTTTATGGTGTTCATACAAGCCCACATATTTTGTTTATTTCTCATTTTAATCCTTCAATTTAAAAATTTTACAATTTAGCCCAAATTACTCAAATTCATCAAAAATTCAAAGACAAAACTTAGTAATCTAACACATATCTTTCATTTTCCATCAACTAGCATTTCAAAGCTCGCAAAATCAAAAATGGCATAACTCAAAATCATTATCAAAATCAGAAATTAGGGCATGGGCTTGATAGATTACTAAGCAACGATTACAAAAAACATATAAATTATCAAAAACCGAACAAAAACAAACCATGAATCAAGCTTGGATCATGGCCGAATGTTCAAAGCTTTTAAACCCTTGTTGTTCTTTCCTTCAATCAGTTAGAAAAGATGAACTAATGGTCATATTTTGTTTTGTTTTATTTTTATTAACATTAATATAAATTTTACCATTTTACCCTTGCATTAAAACATTAATAAACCTTTATATTAAGGCCATTAATGTCCAATAACCATGTTAATGGTCCATTTACAACATAAAGACCTCACATTTTAAAAGACACAACAAATAGGCACTTTTAACTTATAGAATGCAAATTTTGCATTTTACGTGATTAAGTCCTTTCATCAAATTAAACACACAAATGATAAAATTTTCACACGAAACTTTCACAGATATTAATTCACATACTGTAAACACGAAAAATAATATTAAAATATTTTTTAGACTTGAATTTGTAGTCTCGAAACCACTATTCTGACTAGGGTCTAAACCAGACTTTACAACTCTCCCCCTTAGGGATTTTCATCCCCGAAAATCTTACCATCGAATAGGTTTGGATATTGCTCTCTTATAGCATCTTCAGGCTCCCACGTAGCTTCTTCTACATCATGACGATGTCATAACACTTTTACTAACTGAATTTTCTTATTTCGAAGTTCTTTAACCTCTCGAGCCAAAATACGGATCGGTTTTTCCTCATAAGTCATATCAGACTAAATTTCAACTTTAGATGGAGTAATCACATATGAGGGATCGGATCTGTATCGTCGAAGCATCGAAACATGAAATACATTATGAATCTTTTCTAGCTTTGGTGGCAATAATAATCTATAAGCAACTGGTGCGATATGTTTGATAATCTCATACGGCCCGATAAACCTCGGACTCAGCTTCCCTTTTCTGCCAAACCGGAGTACTTTTTTCTACGGGGACACGTTCATAAAGACTTTGTCACCAATCTCAAATTCAATATCTTTTCGTTTTAAATCTGCATATGACTTCTGACGATCGGAAGCTGCTTTCAGACTATCTCGGATCACTTTTACTTTATGTTCAGTCTCTTTTATCAAATCAACCTTGTGTATCTTATTCTCACTGAGCTCAGCCCAATACAAAGGTGTTCGACATTTGTGACCATATAAGGTTTCGTACAGTGCCATTTTAATGCTCGATTGAAAACTATTATTATAAGCAAATTCAATCAATGGCAAATACTGTTCCCACGTACCTTCAAACTCAAGAATGCAACATCTCAACATATCCTCGAGTATCTGAATAATCCGCTCGGATTGACCATCCGTTTGCAGGTGGAAAGCAGTACTGAAATGCAATTTTATACCTAGAGCCTCTTGCAATTTCTTCCAAAACTGTGAGGTGAATCTCGGATCTCTATCTGACACAATAGACAGTGGCACTCCGTGCAATCTCACAATATCAGAAATGTACAACTCAGTTAATTTATCAAGTGAGTAGTCAGATCGAACTGGAATAAAATGAGCTGATTTCGTCAATCGATCAACCACAACCCAGATTGCATCTTTCTTTCGCGGAGATAGGGGCAAACCCGAAACAAAATCCATAGTTATTCTATCCCATTTCCACTCCGAAATCATAATCGGTTGTAACAAACCAAATGGTACTTGATGTTCAGCTTTAACTTGCTCACAAATCAAACATTTCGAAACGAAGTCGGAAATATCTCTTTTCATTCCAGACCATCAGTAAAGTTGTTTCAGATCGTTATACATTTTTGTACTACCCGGATGTACAAATAAACAATTGTTGTGAGCTTCATTCAAAATCATCTGCAATCATAGAAAAGCCTTTTACGAATCTTCGGTAATAATCAGCAAGCCCCAGAAAACTACGGGCCTCAGAAATATTTCTCGGAGGCTTTCAATCCAAAATAGCTGAAACTTTGCTTGGATCAACTCGGACACCTGATGTTGACACAATATGGCCCAGAAAACTAACTTCTCACAACCAGAATTCACATTTACTGAACTTTGCATACAATTGCTTATCTCACAAAGTCTGTAGCACTATTCTCAAATGCTTGGCATGCTCAGTTTCATCACACGAGTAAATCAAAATGTCATCAATGAATACGACAACAAATCGATCTAAATACGGTCTAAAAATTCTATTCATCAAGTCCATAAAGATAGCAGGTGCATTGGTTAATCCAAAAGGCATAACTAAAAACTCATAGTGGCTGTACCTTGTTCGAAAAGCAATTTTCGGAATGTCTGAATCTTTTACTCTCAACTGATAATAACTTGATCTCAGATCTATCTTTAAAAACACGGTAGCTCCTTTCAACTGATCAAACAAATCATTAATTCGGGGTAGAGGGTATTTGTTCTTGATAGTTACTTTGTTCAACTGACAATAATCAATACACATTCTCATTGTATCGTCTTTCTTTTTCACAAATAGAACAAGAGCACCCTAAGGTGAAAAATTCGGTCTTGTGAATCCTCTATCAGTCAATTCTTACAACTGAGCTTTCAACTCTTTTAATTCAGTCGGAGCCATTCTATACGGAGCTATCGAAATCAGAGTTGTACCCGGTACCAGCTCAATACCAAATTCAACTTCTCGAATTGGAGGTAATCCCAGTAGTTCTTCTAGAAACACATCAGGGAATTCACAGACAACAGGCACTGATTCAACTTTCTTTTATGTTACTTTTGAATCAATCACATAAGTAAAATAGGCTTCACAACCCTTTCTCACGATACTCAAAGCTTTCATCGGAGATATTATAGCCGATAATCCATTAAATCACTAGATTCAATTCGGACTATTTCATCATTCTTGCATCTCAAATCAATTGCCTTCCTTTTGCAGTTCACAATAGCATCATGCAAGGTTAACCAATCCATACCCAGAATTATATCAAATTCATCAAAAGTTAATAGCATCAAATCAGCCAGAAAACAAATGTCTCTAAACATTAATAGACAATTCTTGTAGACTTTATCAACTAAGACAATTTTACCAAGGGGGTTCGATACTCTAATCACGAATTTAGTAGACTCTACAGGGAAAGTCTTACTGGATACTAAATTCATGCAAACATAAGAATGCGTTGATCCAGGATCTATCAATGTAATCACAGAAGTATCATAAAGGGTAAAAGTACCAGTTAGAACATCGGGAGACGAAGCTTCCTCACAAACTCGGATGGCATAGGCTCTCGTAGGTGCTCTAGCCTCGGATTGAACAACTGTGTCTTTAGTCCCTCTTTGACTACCACTCACACTTCTTGTATTTTTAGGAGGTCTACCTTTAGCTGAAATGTTACTCGTTCTCAGCTTCTGCACAATTTCTTACTCAAAAGACTCGGGGCAATCACGAATAAAGTGATCTAGTGATCCACATTTGAAACAAGCCTGATCATATAGTCTAAAATTGTCGGGTGTCTTTTACCACAATGTTTACACTCGGGTCGATCGGATTAGACATTTCCAACACTTGCAATAGAAGTAGCTGGAGTTCTGAAACTTGAATGTGATCTTGCACGATCTCTACTCAAATGTCCCACATTAGCTTCTGAACGGCTATAATCATCTCAGAATTTCTTTGACGCAGACTGAAATGATTTACTTACGGATCTCTTTCTCAAGTCTCTAGCTTCCGAATCAGCTTTTCTTATCTCTTTCCCGAGCTTTTTAGCTTTACATGCTCGTTCAACAAGCGCAACAAATTCTTTTATTTCCAGAATTTTGACTAACAGAAAAATATCTTCATTCAAACCATCCTCAAATCTCTTGCACATAATTACTTTGGCTGAGACATATTCTCGTCCATACTGGCTCAATCTTACGAATTCTCACTCATATTCTGTAATAGACATACGGCCTTGCTTCAGCTCAAGAAACTCTTTGCATTTCTGATTGATGAATCTTTCACTTATATATTTCTTTCAGAATTCAGCTTGAAAGAAATCCCAGGTGACTCGCTCTTTCGGAACCACGAATGTTAATGTCTTCTACCAATGATATGTCGTATCTCTCAAAAGTGATACAACACATTTTATACATTTATCTGAAATCAATGACATTTCATCGAACACTCGTACCATATTCTCTAGCTAGAACTCGGCCCTTTCAGCATCATCATTAGTAGTAGCACAAAATTTTTTAGCCCCGTATTTTCTAATCTTATCGACTGGAGGCTTACTTAACTGAATCAGATTCTCTTGTGGCATAGCAGGGACTTGTGGAGGATTAGTCGAAGTTGGGGATTGTTGAACAGCTGGATTAGTTCGAATATACTGACTGAACCAATCATTCATCATTTGGTAGAAGGTTTGTCTAGCCTCTACATCATGGCTACTCGTAGCCAGTCTAAAATCAGATGGCGCTATCCCTTGCGCGGGAGCAGGCGTATTGCTTTCGACATCGCCAGCTATTACTTGTTCGGGATCCATTTGCTATATAAAAACACATTTTCATTGTCAGGATTCATCACAGTATCGCAGTTCATAAATATGGCATGTACAGCTAGACTCACATACACTACGTTAATCCTAGAATTGACTAAATTGTAGCTATGATACCGACCAAATGTAACACCCCTAACCCGTATCTGTCGCCAGACTAGGGTTAAAGGCAATACCAAACAAATCGAAATATTTTGAAATCATTTCACAATCAATAATCATACATCAACATATCATAGTAATTCATACACATAAAGTCCCTTATATAGGCCAATGAGACCTTAAACATGCATTACAAAGGGGTCGAGACTAAACCGAGTTCATACAAAATTTTTTAAAACTCAAACATTTTTCAAAGTTATACAGGCCACACGCCCGTGTGAACAGGCCGTGTGCTTCACACAGTATTAGACACGTCCGAGTGTCTAGGCTGTGTCAAAACAGGGCACACATACTGACTTTTCCACATGGCTACAAGACACGCCCGTGTGCCAGGCCATGTAAAAATTAGAGAGGCTACTGGCTTGGGTCGCACGACCAGTCACACGCTCGTGTGTCTTGCCCATGCTCAAAACTGACTTGGCCACACAGCCTAGCACATGCCCGTGTGTGTAATCGTGTGGTCTGCCTAGGCTCATTTCGAAATGGCCATTAAGCAACACGGCTGAGACACACGCCCGTGTCTCTACCCGTGTCGGCAAAAGTAGGCCATTTGCAAAGCCAATTTGCCACCCATTAAGGGTCCTCCCTAGAAACATCAAAACCAAGTATATTTCATACCAAATTCCATCCAATATACAACCAAAACATACACCATTCATGGCATACCATTATCAACAAATTTCATGCTTGTAATCCATACCAAATCATGCCAAATCCTAAGCCAAACATCATACCAAAATACAAGATTCATAATCTCAAATTTACTTCATACATTCTCATGCCAAAATATTACCAACTCTCAAATAAACCCAAACCAAAACTTACCAAAATTGACCATTTCATTTGGTCATCCATGAGCACATCACATAAGCATAATTTGCATCACATATCATATACTCAAAATCAAACCATAAGTTCAACCATAATAAAGCCATATCACATGGCTAAATATACATTTCACAAAACATATTCAACTACCTCTAGCCTATACATGCCATACTCCAATATTTATACTTTCAAAATGTACCAAAATAAAGTTTGATAGTGTGGTAATGATCTTCGACAATCCCCAAGCTTCCGGTAGCCTCGATATCTATAAAATAATAGAAAACACACAAAGTAAGCTTTCCAAAGCTTACTAAGCCATATACAAATAAACTTAACAACATAAACATATAAGCATCATAATATACATATATTCCTTAGCCAAATGTTATCACAAACTACATAGCTCAAATACATTTCAAATATTCCCCATTCATTTGCACATATAGCATATTTCTCATACTTTTGTCACACATAATCACTTGATCACAAGATACATATACTTACCTTTCAACATCAAATATGATATACAAGTTCAAACGTACCTGAATCGGATACACTTTTCATATAATCATTTGTTTCTCGGAATGCTTGTTGAACCATTCAGAGTCATAAGAATACGTGGATAACTCAGAAATCTCGTACAATGCCAACGTCCCAAACGTGGTCTTACATGTAGTAAATATCGATGCCACTGTCCCAGACAGGGTCTTACACGAAATCAGATACGATGCCGATGTCCCATACATGGTCTTTCACGTAAATCATAAGTCGATGCCAATGTCCCAGATGTGGTCTTACATGATAACTCATATCGGATCCTATGTCATGACATATGTATGCTAACTATTCCTATAGTTCTAACGAAACTTTTCAGAAGTCAAAACTTTGTCGATACTTTCTCAGATTTCACATATTCATCTTCCATAGTCATCCAAAACAATTTAATATCATATTAGCATACATAAATCAATTTAAACATGTCTATTTGCATATAGACTTACCTCGTACGGATTTGAACGGATGAAGTCAACTACTCAACGACTTTCGATTTCCCCCGATCTAATTTTGTTTTCTTTAGTTCTTGATCTATATAAATTAAAATTTAACTCTTTTATTCAAAAAATCATTCAAATCAATCCATAAACACATATTTAGGGCATTTTACAAATTAGCCCTCACATTTTCACATTTTTCACACTTTAGTCCCTAATTCATTAAATCACAAAATACACAAAATTTCTATACACCCATGCTTAGCCGAATCTTTATGGTGTTCATACAAGCCCACATATTTCATTTATATCTCATTTTAGTCCCTTAATTTACAAATTTCACAATTTATCCCAAATTACTCAAATTCATCAAAAATTCAAAGACAAAACTTAGTAATCTAACACATATCTTTCATTTTCCATCAACTAACATTTCAAAGCTCACAAAATAAACAATGGCATAACACAAAATCATCATCAAAATCAGAAATTAGGGCATGGGCTTGATAGATTACTAAGCGACAATTACAAAAACATAAAAATTATAAAAAACAGAACAAAAACAAACCTTGAATCAAGCTTGGATCATGGACGAATATTCAAAGCTTTTAAACCCTTGTTGTTCTTTCTTTCAATCGGTTAGAAAAGATGAACTAAAGGTCATATTTTGTTTTGTTTTATTTTTATTAACATTAATATACATTTTACCATTTTACCCTTGCATTAAAACATTAATAAACCATCATATTAAGGCCATTAAAGTCCAATAACCATGTTAATGATCTATTTACAACATAAGGACCTCACATTTTAAAAGACACAACAAATAGGCACTTTGAACATATAGAATGCAAATTTTGCATTTTACGCGATTAAGTCCTTTTATCAAATTAAACACACAAATGATTAAATTTTCACACAAAACTTTCACAGATATTAATTCACATACAGTAAACACAGAAAATAATATTAAAATATTTTTAGACTCGGATTTGTGGTCTCAAAACCACTATTTTGATTAGGGTCTAAATCGAACTGTTACAGAGAGCTTGGTACTTAAGCAGTCAATTGGACTCACCTCCTCTTTTCTAGAATCCTACCTGGTGTATAGTATCTATTCACTTTAAACAATGAGGACATTGTTCATCTTAAGTAGGGGGTACCGAAAAATTGAATTATTTCCACTCAGAATAATTTTTTCTTTTAATTATGATTAGGGTATATTTTGTTCAATAATTGGAAATTTTGTTAAGTATGCTAAACTTCAGTATAAATAAAGTTCTATTATTTCAATAAATTATTATGTTAGCTTAATAATGATATGAATCTATTTTTAATAAAGCATGCAAATCGTACCATAAATTTTAGTTCCTTACGAAAGTTAGGCATGTATGAAAGTTTAAGTCTCTAGAATTGACTTAGTAGTTTCTTGAGGCGAAATCCTAGGAAGCATGGAACATTGAAAATGATTTAGGCAACTTTTTTTTGGATTGTTTGAGCCTTTCAAGCCAACCATGATGAATTTTTTATCCTTTGAAACCCAACTTTGAGACTATATGGCCTAATTTTATTTAAACCCTTGCAAATTTAGCCATCACTTCTCTCTTAACTATCTTAAAATTGTCCCAAACACTAGACTCAGTACTATTCAAAGTATTCTTTAAAATAAGTTTGGGGGAGTTGAAAAGAAATATCAAATGCTCTAAAATTGTAGTACATTCAGTAAAATTCCTGAATTTAAAAGAAAACATGAGTTCTTAAAATAAGATGTACAAAAGAGCATATGAAAGCAAAGTAAGTTGGTGTATTGAGGAAAATTATTCCAAAAGTCCAATTGAAGCTGAGTCTAAGGTTAAAAAGCCTAAGTTTATCTATCTTTTACCTACCCCTAAGCCCAGTCACGTTACAACCTTGTTAAAGACCTATTGATTCAAAGTTCCAATGCTACCTACATTAGTGGAGAGAAATTGCTACGTTCAACATATGAAGGCATAAGTTAAACTTATTGATTGCAGCTTAATCTTGAATAAGGGAATAAAATTAAATTGGTAAGGTTTAACATGACTTTATTAGGAAGCATTTAGTCTATTTTTTTGCTATCATAAGAATGACTGAGATTACTTTGAACGATATGTATACTTAAGTAAGCATAACTATCAAATTTCTTGTTTTTTAGCATAAGTATATTAAATTCATAATTCTAGGAAGAATGTTATTCTGAAGGAATTTTTCAAAGGTGTTTTTGAGAAATTCTTTTCAATTTGTGCATTACCCGGGACAAGCAATGAATTAAGTTTGGGGGTGTCGAAACACAAAATTTTACAAACTTTTTCATACCTTTTTTAACTTAAATTCATGCGAATTCGGTTAAATTCTTGTCGAAAAATAATTAATTTTTATAAAATAATTAAAGTGCACTTAAAATATGAACATGTTGAATTTTAGTTAATTTCATAATTATTTTTAATGAATTTTGGTTATTTTCGACAGATTTGCACAAAGGGCGAAAAATGGCTTGCCAGGCACTACTAGAAGCACAAAACCGAGAAGCAATTTGAAGTATCGAGGGGAACTAAATTTCAGCCTAAGACGGTCTAAAATTATATGTATTTATTCATAATATAACTAATTTTAAATTATATCCAATTTAATTTGGGTTAATAAATTATGATTAATTAATTATGAAAAAGTGGTCCGATCGAACCGAACCGAGTAAACCGAACCGGCCAAGAAGAGAACAGCCCAAAACCATCCAAGAAAAGAACAGCCCAAAACCTTCCAAGTGTTCACCCAATTTAGCTCATTAGCTGATTATTTAAGCTGCAAAGAAGCCCTTGAAGACTTGTTCAAATTGCAATTAGACCCCTCCACAATTTGTGGCTTTGTAGATTTGCCCCAAGCCATATTTAGCAAAGTTGAAGCCATCAACTTTGCCACATAGGAGGCCAGCCAAGGGGTGGCTCTTTGGCTGCTATTTTTATCAAATTTCAGCTGCCACATTCAGCTATAAAAACCCCTCTTGGCTGATCATTCAATACACATCAATTCATTCACAGCTTTTCTCTCTTCTCTCCACTTTCTCTCTTATTTGCCATTCTAAATTCTCTTGCTCTCTTGTTGATTTCCTCCCTTGGAAAAGGGGGGTTCATCAGCCATTTTGGAGCAACATTTAAGTGTTCGTAGTAGCTTTGATCAACAAGGACAATAGAGAATGAAGTACAGAGCAAGCTAGTCAAGCCACGAAAAAACACAGGATTTGATTCTTGTTCCCTATCTCTTTAATTTTTGTCGTTGTCATGATGAACATATCTATGAATATTTATGTTGTTGGAATGGTTAATTTAATCAATTTATCTTGAATTTAATTCGTGTTAGGTTGATTTCATTTCGTCTTCTTAAATTGTTAAAATTGTGTTTTTGTTATTATAGGCCTCGGTAAGATGCTTGATTAAGTAAAATCATGACTAAGTTATTCTTGCATTACAATTGTTAGGTAACTAATGAATTAATCATTTAAATGGATTGAAATTGTAATTAATAGACATAGTACTTAATCAGTGCATGTTTAATCAGATAGGTAGCTGAGGGTTAAATAAGCAACGATATCTGACGATACAATTGCCTTGCATAACTTGCAAGATTATTGTGATTAAACTATTTCAAGGTAAGGATACTTTGTTACCTCACATAGTCTTTTATGTGCTTATTAAATTGAGTTAATTTTTTTGAATTGACATAGGGATATGTCTAAGGGATTATTTCAATTTAATAAGTATGTATGTGCAATAACATATTTGTCTATTAAAGATTTGTTTAATCAGTTGAATTGACATAGTGATATAGTCAAGAGATGAATGGATTTTGGTAGGTGAGTATGTTCATAAGTTATCAAATTACCGAGTTGCTGTGAATTTATTCGTAACAATATAAACATGAGTTTAATAATTCTAAGTTAAGAAATGTAATTAATCTAACACAATTATGTCATCTTGATTAAAATCATATTTTGAAATTGTGCATTTGAGATTTATTTATTTAGTTTACTTAGTTTAAAATCTTAGTTTTTCATCACCCTCTTCAAACAAAATATTTTTCTTCACCAAAGTGTTTTAAATAGCATTCATAAATTATTATTTTCACAGTCTCTGTGGGTGCGATAACTCGACATTTATTTGTCACTTTATTACTTGTTGCGGTTGTGTACACTTGCACATTTCCATCGTAACAGGGTGTCGCGACACGAAACCTCTATGTTGCAACATCGCTGTAATTTTTTACAGGGTTGACCCGATTTGTTTGCGCAACCCGGTGGATTAACCTTCTATTAGACCTAGTTTTTACTTTCAAAGTATTGGTTTTTAACTTAAAAACATCCTAAACTCATATTCTAACCTTCCTTACCATCCTAATCACTTCAAAACTCTCTCAAACCTAAACCCTATTTTTATTAAAACCTTAAATCTACAAACTCCCTTTGCTATTTAAGAACATTTGTTGATGTAGGATTGCTATACAACCAGTGGAGGACAAATAAACAAAGATTATCAACATCGAAGGTTAAGGGTTCTAAACTTCCTTTTTACTGTTACATTGAATTTATTGCTTGAATACTTCATTTATAGATTTTAGTTAATATGCCTCCTAGAAAGTTTAAAAAGTCGATTGTGCAAAAACCTCCAACAATTTTGAATCCCTTAAAATTTTGAAAACAAAATGTTGAAAAGTATTATCTTAAACTTCAAGGAAAAACTTTTATTGAAGAGAAGAGATTCGAACCAATGATGGTTTTTTGCAAGTAAATATAGTTGTTAGTCTAGTATCATGGGAACACTTTTGCGTAACCCCGAAAGAAAATAATGTTATTTATTTAGTCCAAGAGTTTTATGCTCCTCTTAGAGATGAGGAGACACAGAAACCACACAGTGTCTGGTGGAATACAGTAACGATAAGAGGTAAGGATGTTTCATTCAACCCAGAAACTATTTGTGAATTTTATGATGCTCCTTATTATGAAACTGATTACTTAGAAAATAGTGATTTAAATAAATTTCAGGATTTAGACATGGAGAGCATTGTAAAATATTAAACTGAAAATCATGGTGATTGGAACCTCTGACTAGATATAGGACTTCCGACCAACTTTAATCAGGTAATCATGTTTCCCATAGTAAAGATATGGATGCAATTTATTTGTACTAGGATAGCACCTGCACAAAATGTTTCTAACGTAAATACTTTTAAAACTATCTTGTTATATGGTATTTTACTAAAGAAAGAGATATGCATCAGAGAGTGGATCTATCAAAACATGAAGTGTTGGGTCAGTGGCCAAAAGTTTGGGATTTTCTTTCCCTATCTAGTAACGACACTTTATAAAAGCTCAAAGGTACCTATAGAGGAGAAAGAGCAATTTATACGCCCAAAAAAGAGTTTAATCGATGATTCTATGTACATTCAGTATGTGGAACTCAACTGAAAACAAATTATGGATTGGAATCAAAAGAGAAAGGAAAAGATGAATGTGTCCACTCGCTCAAAAGCAAAGAAATGACAATGGCAAGAAAAATGGGTGAGAGCAGTAAAGATAAAATAGACAGAATGACACGATAGATGCAGGAAATAGGCCCAGTTCTTCAAGAAATTATTTGACAGATATGTTTGTCTCAAAACAAACCCATCAGGAAGGAGAAGAGTAGGAAAGTGAAGAGGAAGGAAGTGATGAAGCAAAAGATGAGGAGACAGTCTTTAAAGAGGATGATTGAACTTTTAATTTTAAATTTAAATTTTGTATTAGATTTAAGATGATTTGTAATTTCTTTAAGTTATTAGGAGTAGGAGTAAAAGTATAGTATTAGTTATTTGGTGTTTGGTGTTTGGTTTAAATTTCCTATGTAGGAACCTCACAGCAAATGAAAAAAAAATTCGAGATTTCAACGATCAAAGGAGGAAAGCACCCCACCAATAGCTTATGAACCTATCACGATCAATCGGGTAAATTCTTTCCATATACTTAGAAGGGCTACAAATTGAGGACAATGTGTTATCTGAAGTGAATGGGGCAACATAGAGAAGTTGTTTGAAATTTTTATATGTTTCCTTGATTTTTCTTGTCATTTTTGTGCCTGAGCTTGTAAAAATACAAGTGATTGGTTAGGAGCATGTACATAGTTTAAATTATATTTACAATAAATTTGGCACGAGGATAGGTGATTTTAAATTTTTTTATTGTTAGACTATTAAGTTCTATATATTACACTATAAATAGGTATTAAATAATTGAATGTTTCAAGTGATATAGAAAATAAAGGGAAATTAGCATGCTGGTATGAATGATAAATTGTTGAATTTGTGGTTGTTTGGTTGACTAGAATTATGAATATTGAGATATCTAAAGATGACTTAAGGCATTGTTTGATATAGACCCATAGCCAAAAAGCTAACCTTGTTATATATCCTTAGTACTTATTTTGAGCTAGAAGGCACTTCTTGATGAACCTTTACACAAAACTCGAGCCAAAATATCAATTTGTACTTACCATTTTGCTTTGGTCCTGAATTGCAAGTCTATAAACGTTTGGTCATACGTATTGAGGGTTGAGTACATACATTAAGGTAGATTTCATAAAAATAAGAGTGAAATAGGATGGATCAATGTGATATAGTGATTATAGGTTAGCCAATATATGCAATAAAAGAAAAATTCAAGAAGAAAATCAAAACAAGTTGAAAAAGTACTTGAAGAGTAAAAGCATTTGTGAGTGAGATGTGTTAGGAAAAGAAAATGTGACAAAGTCACAAAAGTAGAAAAGCTCATTCATTAGTGCATAAAAAATCATGAGCTAACTGTAATTGTTATATTATACTGTGACTTCCTATGTGGAGAAATAAGGAAGGTGAAAGAAGGAGAAATAAGAAGGTAAACGATAAATGGTTACTAAGGGGAATATGGAACAATATGATATGGAAAACTATTTTCATGCTTAAAACTATTTGATGCTTAACATTCTTGAAATCCATATTTTTCTTAAGCCTTAGAACGTTACAAGCCGAAAATCCCTATCTGATCTAGGTAGATTTATTCACAATTTGAAATCATATTGAATAATTGCATTTATGATTGTTTGTCTTTTGCTATGATAATCAAATTACTTGTATAATTTATTGATGGATTCCTTAAGACTCTTAATGCTTGTATGTTTTGTAATATATTGAACTTAGGTATTTGATATCAAAAGTAGTAAGTCAGTTATATCTCATGCCAAGGTTATGTGTGAATATGTAATGCCAATTCATGTGCTTCGAAGCTAACAATTGTACCATACTTGCTCAAGGGTCATTTTTTCATTTATTGCTTTTATTTGTATTGTTTGAGAATAAGTAATAACTTAAGTGTGAGGGAGTTTGATATGTCGTAATTCGGTGTAGCAGATTAAACTAGTTTTCACACTTTAGGAGCTTGAACATAAGCATTTTAGTTAGGTTTTAATTACATTTTCGTAAGTTTAGTTAAGTTTAATAAAATGTGTAATTTGATTCTTTTATTAACCTTAGGACCTGAATGAGACCTAAGGGTGAGCTATTATACTTTGTGAGTCTGCAGGAGACCATTAGAAGATGTACTAACTCAATACTGGTCGCTAGATTGCAACATGGAGTATTGGATGTCACAAAATAGGGAGTGAAATAAAAGAATTCTAAGACTGCCTTCAATGTCGTGCACAGCTTGAGGATGTCAGGACATACTCCTGAAGACACCCTGAAGATGAGCATATTGCTTTTGATGTTGCGACATAGGACTTGATGTGTCGTGACATCGCCTCTGTATGGGAAATAATTATGATCTAGGGGTGTTTTGGTCCACACAGTGAAATATTAAGCGGTAACTGACCAAGGGCTAAGGACGACGGCCACTCTAAACTCTAAAATAGGCTCATTTAGCACATGTTATGGACACCTTTCACATTATATAATTTTTCCTCTAGATCTAGTCTTTAGTTTTTCTCTTTTCTTAGGTTTTAGATTTTATTTACGTTCTTGTTATTTACTTTTGGTGGACAAATCAAATTCGAGAAATACTATCAACTTCTATGAAGATTCTGCACTTAAATTTTAATACAAATCAGGCTTTTTCTAAACTCTATTCTCTTGAATTATTCTTTATGTTCATTCTTTCTATCAAGTTTATATCGTTTATCAGATCCATGAGAAACTAATCCTCTTGTGGGGGATTAGCGAGTGGAGGTATGAATAATTAAATGTTTTGTAGGGATTTCTTAACGAATCAGCTGTTCAGGAATAAACCCAAATTTGTTATGGCCTATCTGTGCACACCTTCACCCTAAACCGATCTGGACTGTGAGGTCAGAAGATAAGTAGTTCTTGCCAACTCAATGTTTCAGTGGACAAATCAAAAGATCCTACTAGGGTACTAAGTAGTTGATTGAACAAGAAAACCTAATATGACAGTTGATTATTACTACCAAAGCGAGCTAATCACTCATTCCTAGATCTTATACATATTTGATTATTTGATTTCTCGTGTTTCATTTATTTACTTTCTTTTGTTTCTTTTCTTATTATTTTTTAGTATAATTTCTCAAAACCTTTCTTTTAATTATTCGTACTATAATCCAATTAAAATACTGCTTAGATCTATTTATGTTCAGATTAGAATTAATTTAGTGCTCACCTCCCTTAGGTACGATCCTCAGAGTACTTACCTACTTCATTGTAACTATATTACAAACTGACCCATATACTTGTGAATACCGCTTTTCACATCTTTTGTGTAGGATTTCTACTCTAGATGTTGGAACGTCTGGAGATGGCCAATGAAGTATTCATTAAGTGTTAGATAAGGTATCTTTCAACACAAAATGTGCATATGGTGTGCATCATCTATCCAACAACCTTCTCTATTTCTTAAGGACATTACATAACCCTTGAGCTCAATAATAATTTGCAATCAACAAGGTATCAGTGAATATATTAAAATGTTTGATGTCAAATTAGAGATACCTGACACAAGTTGAAATCCAGCTTTAAACCTATTTTGTTAAACCCAAAATAATTTTGTCAAGGATGTGCATTTCCTCCAACTTGTAGACATAGCGTACACATTTTGACATTAAAGACACTCAGGTTGTCAGTTTCATGTTGAAATAAAATATGCACATAAAAATTAGGCATCCTCTCATCTGGATGTAGTCCCAACGTACTATATATCTTTAACTTTAACATTACCAAAACCTTGACTTAGACTTCGAATTGAATAAAAAATGGTACATATTGCACATACTATCCGTTGAAAAATTGTTCTCTGATTTATTTTGATATCAAGTATTTAAGCTAACTTCCTTACTAATTTGATATCACTGAATAAAGGAATCTATCAAGATTACAAATATCTCATTTGTAACACAACATGGTAACTATATAGAATAAAAATAACTTATTTTTAAAAACCATATAAAAACCCATCTCCCAAAACTACGAAATGATTTTGAGTGGAGAAATGGTTAACAATTTTTTATTTGTGTATTTTTAGGGTTTGTTTGTATATTTTAACTCTGAACCCAAAACCTTAAGTCTTAAAATATTGATGATTAAATTTAGGATATAAGGACTAAAGCAATGGGTTAGCATTTTGAGTTTAGATATGGGTGTTAAGTAAGGGATGAGGAAAAATTCTAATATTTATAGAGTTCTCAAACCATAAACTCAAAAACCATGAGTCACAATGTTATCAAAAGGAGTTTGAGACCTATGGTTGTCGAGTTACTTGATTATATAAAATTTAACTAAACTTGACACTTGTAGGTGTTGAGTCTTATGCATTATCATTTCACAAGCCATAATTAAACTCTTCTCACAGTTAGGAATTTTATACAATATTAGGTACCTCGACACCCACATGTGTTGAGTTCAATACAGTATTACCGAAAACACTAAAAAGGAAACCTTAATTTGAAACCCTAACCCAAAATCCATCTACTAAACTCAACACCCATAAATGGTGAGCTTATTCTACTTTTTCATAGATTCATTTGGTAGAAAATACTAAAAATTCACCCATGAGTGCCAGGTTCAATGTTACGTACCTAGGCCACCATGACTACCAATTTTCTCAAAATTTTGGACTATAAATATGAGTTTAGTGTTCTAGAAAATTGTTATTATTTAGGGTTTAAGGAAATTAGTTAAAGTGACTCAGTGCTTTTAGAGAATCTTGGAGTGAAAATTTTTCAAACATTAGAAAACTTGTTACGATTATGACCTTATTCAACACAAGTACTATTACTTAACATCATTAGCTTCTGGTATTTAGGGTTTAAGGAAATAGGTTTAGGGTTTTCTCTGTGTATCACCTATTTTTAATTTAGGTTGTTGATAGAATGGATCCACCTCAACTACCACAAATGCTTTTCCCAAGTGTAACACCTATCTCTGGTTTCGGGTGTGTTGCTTTGATAATTTGGTGCTTTTCATAAGAAGAATAAATTGAAGAGTCAAAAGTTAGGGACTAGAGAAATGGTTTAAGATATAAAGGTGACCTACAATATTTTAGGGAAATGGATCCGACATGATGCTTACATTTTTTTCTTTAGCCAATCTACAATGTCTATCATCTTTGTCAAATTTGACACTTTAGTTTTATAATTTTTTAGAATAGATTAAGGGAATGGGTTATTTTTACTCTTTTTCATTGTGTAATTTAATTTTATTAACTAATTCGTTTTCTTAAGATGTGATGTAATGAAAGTTTTAATAATAAAAATAAAAGCATTGATTATTTATTTCCGTTTTAAAATATGATTTAAACCATAAAACTTTGTTACACTATTTTTCATTAGGAACCTTAACCCATTTACCAAATGAACCAATTGGTACATTTAAGAAATTAAAAGACAACTCATGATCAAATGTATTAAAATGAATTTGATAATTCATACACAAACAAATTCCATGACTATTTTTCATAGATTCCTTCAATAAAGAATATTTAAAAAGTTTATTAAATTTAGACCCATTGGTGTCGAGTTCAATGTAGTTTCATGTCAATAATTTATTCAAACTTTTCAAAGTTAGGATAGTATAAACTCGATTTTTATTAAACTCAACAGCTGTAGGTGTTGTGTTCAAGAAAAAAACCTAAAACCCGAATATAAACCATAACCATAATTTTATTCATAGAACTTGACACCCATGGGTGTTGAATTCGATCTTCTCTGTCAAAGATTCTTAATAAGGACATTTTTTTTTATAAAACATTGCATTACACTAACCTCAACATGCATGGGTGTTGAATTCAATCTTCTTTATTAGAGATTTTTAAAGGGGACATTTTTACATAAGAAATTGTTCCATGGGTGTCAAGGATAGTCTATTATACATCAAATCTCACGGTTGGCAAGATTAGAAATGTCTTTGCCTTATAAATATCCCTAAAACCTTATTTATTTTGCAAAAACATCTAATGGTTATTGTTTACATTTAGGAAAATTTGCTAAGGGTTGGTAATGCTTTGAAATAGTTATCGAGTGAAAAAATTACTAAATACAGAACCTAAGGTGTTGAGTACCAAAGATTCAACGCATGTATCGATTCTTGATGTTACCAACACTCTTTTGGTGGGTTTCTTCCACTGTGAGAGCATCTTTACGAATTTTTCCTATTTTCAAGAAAAGTTATACCCAGTGACTTGGGAAATGGATTATCGGTATCAGTATTGGTGGGTGTACATAGCTACTGTGACCATCAGAAATCTTCTCGTAGTTGAATGTTAGGGATCAAGAAAATGGGCTTAAGAAGTTGGAGCACCTAGGCTTTAGGGTTTGTAATTGTGGTGGTATGGATGACTTTTAACATACATGGAGGGTTATATTTGTCACTCAAATTAATTGGTCGATGGGGTATCTCTGTGGAATCCGACACTCTATCTACATACCCTTCTGAAATTCTACAGTTATGGTGTTAATTTAATGAAATAGGTTGAAGCATCAATCACTTTAGAAGCCAAAATAAGGGTCCAAGTTTAGATTGCTCTAGCAAATTAGGGAAATAGATTAGGTTTTTTTTTCATCACGTAGTGTTATGTTATTAACTAATCAGTTGTCTTCGTGTGTAAAGTGATCTAAATTATGCTATTCTAGAAAAATCCTTGAATTTGATGTTTTATATAAATGGTATATTAGTAAATCTCCAATGTATAATCTACCTAAATACCAAATCATAAACCAAATAAATGAAATTGAATTACTTCAACTTCTTGTGCCTATTCTCAAACAAAAAATGTTTAGGCTTTTAACTAAAATATGTAATTTAAATTCCATCACATATATCCTAATATCTAAAAGTCATAAAGAAATAAAAAAATAGAAAACCCTAAAATATGTACATACAATTATCTACTTGAAGGAATAAAATAGAAAAATAGAAAGAATTTGTAGTTTAATGGGTGCATTGGATCTTCATCCATGATTTGGGAAAAGCTAAAATCAACTTATTCATCTACAAAGTCGAGATCTTCATCAGGTTTGATAGGTAGGAGAGCCAAGGCATCTTTAGTAGTAATGTATTTCCCTCGTCCTCCACCTTTCCCTCAAGCTCAACCTCGACCATGTTGCTTGAGTTCAACAACGTTACCTACACTTTGATCTTTGCCATAAGAGTATAGATTTCTCACTCCTCTAGCTTGGCCTATTTCAAGATTTTTTTCCCTATGTTTTTATGTTCCTCCTCCAATGACCCAAAATTGGGCATTTAATCTGATTTATAGGAGCATGTGTTAGGTGATACATATATGTTTTACCATTGACCCAAAATCATTCTACATAAATATCAAATGGAGCAAAATTACCGCTTAGAGCAATGCTACATGTGAAATATGTTAAAGGCAATTGGTCCAATGTGCGATGTGTTGGACATGTTTAATAGCCCAATTGTGCTCCGACCCCAAACACAAATCCATATCATCATATTCATCCATGTTCTCTTGATTTGTGAAAAAATTTTGGACTATCTCAAACTACCTAAAACCTTCTCAGGCTTATACCACTTAATACAAAAGAAGCATATAAGGGCACACACATTGAAAACATGGTTGTGTGCATGTGCAGGTGATGATAGTATGACATTAATTTTTACTACTCGGTATGACATCACCACAAATTGAAAAAGTAATAAAAGAAATGCATTTAAATGCAAGTATAAAGTGAAATTAATTATATTAAATAAATATTATTATAACCCACAAATTACCAGTTATTTGATTCAACATCAATAGATATGCTCGTATCACTATGATATTAACCTTTTAGTAAGTTGTATGGTAACAATACTTGGACCGCTTATTAAAATATCAAATGCTAGCACTTATATAAAACATTCAAAATGTATAACATTTTATAACATATTCTTCTAATTTTACCTTCTAGCAAGAGGAAAACTAATATTCTTAAAGGGTACAAGCATAACCCATGGAGTTGACACCATCCCCGTGATTGTAAAATCACAAGGCAATCATTTATTTCCTTGTTCCCCACTCTACACACCATACATAACCTCCTGTATAAGTAGCCCAAAATAGTAGACCCCAACTATATTTTCCAACTATTTTGGAATTAGATAACATTAGGAGATACATTGAATGAACTAAATTGCCAAATTTTTTTGGCATCAGGACAACTTCAATTAATTGAAAAATCTAAGCACTAATATAATTTTGAATACCTTTATTGGATTCTCTAAGAGATGCTCAAAATAGCTCTTCAACCATGTTAACTTAATCTAAAGCCCACTAAAATCAAACTTATTATCAAAGGTTGTTTAGAGCACTCTAATGGAGACCTCGGCCTGATTTAAAAAAAATCCCATTACTAGATGCCCACCCACTAAAATGCCTGACAATTGTGCTACATTTATCAATGTTATTGTTGCTTCGCTACGTGGAAGATGAAACATATCAATCTTAGGTCTCCATCATTCAATTAGAGTGAAGATGAACGTTGACATGAAAGTAAATTTCTCAATTTGGTTAGCATGATAGAAATCGATATCTCTTAAGTGACTAGTAATTTTGTAGCTAGGCATATCTATTTCAAATTACAACGACATCAAGACATTAGAGAATACATCATCATTCTCAGCAGCATGCCCTTCTTTAAATCTCAATAAGAGGCTTTCATTAGTTTGGTTCAAAGTTTAGATTTACAACTCTTAGGTATGTAGAATATGAAAGAATATAAAGAGTGAATGTTTTGAGCCTTTTTTTTTTTTTGAGAGAAACTAACAAGAGGAAAGAGTTGTTTATAGGTTTTATGGTTAAGGTTCCATTAGGGATTTTAATAGGACCACAGCAACCATGGGTGATGAGGTCAATTTAAATTTTCATTTTCTACTTTAAAAACAACTTAAATATTATCAATGGTCATTTCAAAATACATAAATGTTTATAGTTAAAATTCTAAGAATCTTACAAAGAATTTGACACCAACGGGTGCAAATATTTTAGTAATCATTCCATAATGGCTTATTATATAAAAAAAAAACCTTGTAAAATAATTCAAAAATCATTTGAGCCTTCAATATAAAATAGCACTCAATTGAACCCTTAATCAAATTTAAGCAATTAATTAAGCCCTTAAATACAAATTACCATATAATCCCTTTGACATTGTCAAATTTGGCACATGGCATCCCAAGGTTGTGCCTCGTGGAAAATTCTGGTAATTTCTCTTCATTTTTGAAGAAAAAATCATAAAAAAATCTCAAAAAAATTAAAAATTTAAAGTTTTAAAAAATTAGAATTGTTAAAAATTATAAAACTGAAAAATATTAAAATATTAAAAATAATATAAAATCATTTAAAAATAAAAATATATAATTTTAAAATTATAAAATGTTTAGAATTTTCAAAAATTATAAAAATTATAAAAAAAGGGCAAAAAGCATAAAAAATGGCTTATATTTTTCTCTTTTCCCTTTTTTTCACTATATTTCCCTTTTTCTTCTTTTTTTTCTTTCTATTTTCTCGTTTTTCCTTTCTTTCTTTTCTCCCTTCTTTTATTTTCTTCCTTTTTTCTTTCCTTTTCCTTTAACCCTAGCCGTCTCTCACCCTTAGTGTTGCTACTGCCAATAGCCTCCCTGCTGGTCAAGGTTGCCACATGATATCCAAATTCACCACCAGTAATTTCTACTCTCACTTGTTCAATTTTCCTATTTCTTTCTCCCTTCTCCTTCTTCACTATTTTTCTTAAAAACCCTAAGTCGTTCTCAGCGCCATCGTCTCTTATGCCGCCATCGTTCCTTGCCAATGAGAACTGTAACACCCTATACCTGGCCTGGTCGCCAGGCCCGAGTACGAGCTGCCACACCACTGTCTTGTCTCATTTACATTAATACAGGGAGTTAGATTCAAGTAAACTAATCATCTTTTGTTAACCGAGTACGTTTTTAAGTCGTCTAAATGGTTAATTATCATTTTTACATGCAAATCATTCGCTAATTGGTCATACACACAGCCAGAATCATGCACAAGGGCTAATCAGCAAAATTCCATGAAAGTGTCTGTTGGTATCGATACTGATAACCAGGTATCGATATTTCCCTCGAGTGGTATTGATACCACTTGGAAAAACGATACCAAATGAACATATTGTTTCTCGATGAAAAACTCAATCATTGGAAAATATCAATACCACCGAACAAAGTATCGCTATTTATCCCCCAAATATCAATATTCGAGCAAAGGTATCGATACCAATTCTCTATTCTATTTCCTATACATTTTAATTCACAGAGGTATCGATTTTCAAAGCCCAATATTGATACCTCTACTACTGGAGCTAAAAATACAGCACAAAAATGCAATTAACCCATCGCAAATAGTTCCTAAACAACATGCATCAAATATTAACTTAAATAATCGTTCATACGGCTTAATCGATAGCACAAAACACCAAAATCGGGTCCGAACAATTGTCATCATGCCAACATCAATGAGTAAGTATTCTAACATAATAATAACATGAAATTCATGTAAGTCAACTCATCAACAACTCAAAAAGGTTTTACCACATTGCCTATCTCCCCAAAACAAATAAGAATAATAAAACACCTACGAAGAATCACCAAACTTCCTTGGATCACTCCCTCAGAAACCACACCGCCCACACCATGACGATACTAACCTATAAATGTTGAAATAAAGGGATGAGCTTTTGCAAGCTCAGTGAATACAAGAATGTCCACAACATAAACACATCATCATGCAACACAACCAGACATTTATTCAAAAGTAGTACATTCTTAAGTCTAGCATCATAAAGTACTAAATCATGCATAGTTTAAAGGTCATTCTCATAGCACATATACATAACCTTCAAGCATATAACATATTAAACAAAATTATATAGCATAAAATTATATAGCATAAGATAAGATGGCGCTTGGATTATGAAACATGTAGTGAGCTCTATCATCACACATCGGATACATGAATCTCCTTACACCACATAGGCTCGTAGAGTCAAACATGTCCTAAAAGTGAAGCGTATAGCTAACACTTTCATTTTTTTCCCCTCACATGTCATGTTAAATGGAGCTTAGCTCACATTCCCTTATCCCTCCAAACATGTCCCAGGGAATCAACGACCAAAACCACTATACATATAAGTGAGTACTCACAATCCTATGGCATGCCAACTATATCCAATGGTTCCAAGATCTTAAGGCCAAAATGTTCGAAAACAACACATTGTTACTTACCGATTAACCATGCACTAACACCGCATATTAGCAACTTTAGCAGAACACTGGCATAGTCATATAATATATATAGTACACATTTATTTCGTGTATATAAATGCACTTTACACAATAAGCACCATATCCACGCACATATATCATTCATATTATACAACCACATAACCACAAGACAAGTATAGTTCAAGAAAGCTTACACTCAGAATTTAAAGTAGGGGTTTAGGCTACATCTAAATTCCCAACAACACATGACTCGTGTTTACGAGTAGCAATTACATACACTCACCACTTTATGCTTTTGTTGAAAACCAAAAGCTCAACTAACTCTTTTCTAGCTCGTAGCAAGCTATAAAGATTTTGAATCTTTACACATATAAATGATACAATAACCATAGTCAAATATCAATCAAATATTCTCTCAAACCAACTAAAACACAAGCTTTAAGCTAAATTTTCATGTAACTTAAACTATTAGCATAACAACTTAAAATACTAATATCTCGATCTATACTCAACATGTTTGCCTAAAATAAGTTTCATTCATCTAATTATTCATCTACGCCTAATTCACAACCTTCAAACTAGACAAATCTACTTAATTTATGGTAATAACATTTTTCGACATCTTTTAGGCAATTTTCGTAAAATTCATTAAAACATGAGAAATCATTAACGAAACTTCTAGACAAGTTCAAAAATCTTCTAATCATGCTAAAAAAATTTGAAAAACACTTTGAAACCAAGTTTTATGCAGAAATCCCGAAATCCACCATTAATGGCTCAATTTTTGGCTTTTGTTTGAAACATTCAATTCAAGGGCTAAATTTAGTTTTAGAGTCTAAATATCATTAAAAACTTATGGATTCATGAATGATTACCTTTGGTGGAAGAATGGACGAGTTTTGACGAAAATTCGAAAACCCCACGTTTGAAGAAGATGGTGAAATCTATGGAGTTTTAGGTGTTTTCCTTGAAGGTTTATAGTAATAATGACTTTGGAATGATAGGAAATCAATGTGTTATGATTTGGGAATAAAATTCAATGGAATAGTGAAGGAAAGAGAAATGAGCGGCACAAGCTTGAAGAGAATGAAGAAAACGTGAAAACTGCAGGTAGGGGTGGCTTTTAGGTTCAATTTTAAAACTGGTCTAATTCCACATAAATGCTCACTGTTTTGACTTGTTACAAATCAGTCCTTTTTTTCAAAATTAAGGGTTTCTAGAACGCTTTTTCAAAACATTGATTTGACAGTTAAGATGCCATAGTCAAAAACAGTATCGAGTACCAACCTTACAAAATTTCGGGCTCATATAAGCCAAAATTCCTAAAATACCCCTAAAACTCTTAGTTCCAATTTGGGGGTGTTACAATTCTCCCCCTCTAAAAAAATTCGTCCCCTAAATTACCTAAGCTAAACAAATAAGGATATTGACGTCTTATTGCTTCCTCTATTTCCTGAGTAGCTTCTTCCATTTTTTGGCTGCACCACAAAACTTTAACCAAAGGAACTCTCTTGTTTCGCAACACTTTCACTTCATACTCTAAAATCTCAACTAGTTCTTTCTTATAAGAATGATCATCACAGATTTCAACTTCTTCAACCGGCATAATATGCGACAGATCAGAATGATACTTCTTTAACATGGACACATGGAAAACATCATGAATTCACTCAAGTTCCTGCAACAACTTGAGATGACAAGCTACCGAACCAACCCTCTCAACAACTTCATAAGGTCTAATATATATTGGACTTACCTTTTTTACCAAATCTCAAAACTTTCTTCCACAGTGAAACCTTCAAAAATACCTTGTCACCAACTTGAAATTCAAAATCTTGATACTTCAAATTCGTATATGATTTCTGCCTATCAGACGCTGCTTTCAAATGATCACAAATTAGCTTAACCTTTTCCTTAGTCTCACGAACTAAATCTGGCTTGACAACTCGTCTCTCATCTAATTCTATCCAACATAAAGGTGTTCTACACTTCTTACCATACAACGCTTTAAAAGGTGCCATACAAATACTCATTTGGAATTGTTGTTGTAAGCAAACTCTACTAAGGGCAAATATCGCTCCCAACTACCACTAAACTCAATCACGTAACTTCGCAACATATCTTCTAGAACTTGAATTACCCTTTTAGATTGGCCATCGGTTTGGAGGTGATAAGCCGTACTAAAAGTAAGCTTCGATCCTAAAGATTCTTCCAAACTCTTCCAAAACCTTAAAGTAAACCTTGGATCCCTATCAGAAATAATCGAAACTAGAACCCATGAAGACGAACAATCTCAACAATATACAACTCCGCTAATTTTTACGAAGAATAATTGGTTCACACAGCTAAGAAATGTGCACTCTTCGAAACTGGTCAACTATAACCCATACCCAATATTTCCTCGATAGGGTCAAAGACAAACCCAAAACAAAGTCCATAGTAATCCTTTCCCACTTTCATTCAGGAATCGCAATAGGTTGCAACAAACACGAAGGAAATTGATGTTCAACTTTCACCTTTTGATAAACCAAACATCAAGTCACAAAATTCGCAACATCATGCTTTAAACCAAGCCACCAATAAACTTCCCTGAGATCGTGATACATCTTTCCACTCCTGGGATACATAGTGTAAGGGCTACTATGCGCCCCAATAAGGATCGGTTACTTAAATTCACATCTTGCGGCATACACAGCCTACCTTAAAAATTCAAGATGCCATCACTATCAACATCAAAGTCTCCCTTAATACCTCGCTCAACCTATCAAATCCTCTTCCACAAATCTCTATCTAACGGTTCTCCTTAATTTTTTGTGACAAAGTCGGGCTCACTTACAGTTCAGCACACAACCCACCATCACTAGTTAAACTCAAGCACGTAAACATAGCTCTTAACTCAGTCATTGATTTACTACTTAAAGCATTGGCAACTACATTCATCTTGTCAGGATGATACTCTATCACACAATTATAATCTTTTAACAGTTCAATCCAATGTCTTTACCTTAAATTCAATTCCTTTTGGGTGAGAAGGAACTTATGGCTCTTATGATCAGTGTAGATAACACACCTCTCTCCATAAAGGTAACGGCGCCATAACTTAAATGTAAACACCACAGCAGCTAACTCCAAATCATGAGTAGGATAATTCCGTTCGTGCGTCTTCAAAAGCCTTGAATCATAAGCCACAACTTTATCCTTTTGCATTAAAAAGCAACCAAGTCCCGAATACGAAGCATCACTATAAACTACATATAACAGCCCGATTTTGGGGCTAGTCAGAATAGTGGTCTCGAGACCACAAATTCAAAGTCAAAGAAATTATTTTATTATTATTTTGGAGTCATAGCATGTTTATATTAGTACATGAAAAAATTGGTGAATTAATTTTGACATTTGTGAGCCTAATTGCGAAAAAGGACTAAATCGCATAAAGTGCAAAAGTCATAAATTGATAGCTGGGGGTGCCAAATTTCCATGTATCATAGATTGGGGGTCTTTAAGAGGAAATTAGACCCTATTTAGATAGCTTTGCTGGCCATGAGGGGATAAAAATGTTGAAAAGTCAACATTTGGTATTTTGATGACATAATGCATAGTAAAATAATGCCTAAGCCTATCTATCATCTTTTTCTTTCACTCTTTCATCTTCACCACCATTTTTTTAGCCATTTTCCGGGTTTCTAGGCTTTAAAAATTTTAGCAACTTTAATCCTTCACAAGTAAGTGATTTTAATGACTTTTCTTGAATGTTTTTGTACTTTTGAGACCCTTGAACCATGAGCTTTCAAATAAAGGTACTATTTTGCAAATGATTAAGAGTTTAGGGTTTTTCCATGAAATTATTTTTAAAGTTTGTTGAGTTTTTATGGAATAAAATGAGTCTTGGGTGTCTTATAAACAACTTTTGTGAAAGGTGTTAGCATGAAAACACCTAAGGGGATTATTTTGCATAAGTTGTAAAATAGTTGATAAATATGGGAAATAGTGAGAATTTGAAGTTTCTATAAGAGTAAAAAGGGTTTGGCTAGGCTTGAGATACGAATAAATTTGATAAAAATCGATTTTCGAGCATAGAGGCAAAATGGTCATTTTGCCAATGTCTAAGGGCAAAATGGTCATTTTACCTAAGATGTGAATTTAGATTTCCAAATTGTGTTTAGAGACTAAATGAGTGCATTTTCCTATTATAGATCAAGCTTTACTGAATCTGAACCTAAACTGAGGAAAGGCCAAGCAAATCGACTAAACTGACTGGTCGTGTACGTTTTTATGAAGTTGAGAATGTATATTGGAATTGAGATAGTAGAATTCCCATTGGAACCCTAGGAAATAAACCAGATATTCATGCCATGACATTTGGGTCACTTGTGTGAGCTAGTGTAAGACATGTCTGGGACATGCCTCAGCCACATTATGAGAGCCAGTGTAAGACCATGTCTAGGACATGGCATCGGTATTGAGACGAGTGCTAGTGTAAGACATGTCTGGGACACGCATCGGGCTCGAGACGTAAGCCAGTGTAAGACATGTTTGGGACATGCATCGACTATAAGATGTGTCAGTGTAAGACCATGCCTGGGACATGGCATCGACACGAATATGCGAGAGCTAGTGTAAGACCATGTTTGGGACATAGCACCGGCCTCGATGATATAGTCAGTGTAAGACCATGTTTGGGACATGGCATCGGCACCTTACCCCATGTTCGAGGCTTATGAAATATCCGGTGGAGTTTCAAATGGTTCAACGATGAAAATTATGATTGTGAGTTAATAAGGAAAGTATAACCGTGTTGTGAGTGGTACAAGTACCTAATTGGTGCGTATGAAAAATGAGCTCAATATAGTATATGTGACTTGTATGGATGGTAATGAGTAAGTGTGCTTATGCCTGCCTTTGTGTTATGAGCATGATGATCATTGACGAAATTGTTGTTGTATATTTATTTATATGCAACTTACTTAGCTTGTATGCTTACTCCCTTTTTCCTTTCCATTTCCTTTCAGTGTCACCTAACTAGTTTAAGGTTCACAAGAAGCAAGAGATATCAATCACACTATCAACCGAAGCCTTCGGTATAGTTGGATTTAAATTTTTTTGAATATAGCATGTATAGGTCTTAGACTTTATTATTTTGTGTCTTTGAGAATTGGCCAAATGTGTTGGCTTGGGATGGAAATCCTTCAATCAGTATTAAGCTTAGAATGATGGCTAACATTCATTTTGAATTTGTAAAAGATGTGTTATCATGGTTGAAGGAATGTCTATTATGGCTGATTTGATTATAAAAATTATGTTCGTTTTAGTATTGGTTGGCATTTGTATGAAAATAGGTATGTAAAAATGGCAATGAGACTTGGTAACTAACCTTATATTGTCCACACAAGTAGACACACAGGTGTGTGTCTAGGCCGTGTGTGACACACGGTCGGCTCCATTGGTGTGTAGTTCGGCCGTGTGTCCCCTGCACGTAAAAATTTCAAGTCAGTATGTATGGTAATAAGCACACGGGTAGAGACACGGTCGTGTGTCTCAGTCGTGTGAAGGACACGACCGTGTGCCTTAGCCGTGTAACGTTTTGAGTATGTTGACGTTAGAAACAGAATGTCCATGTCTTCACACACAGGCTAGAACACGGGCGTGTCGTAGCCGTGTGAGGGACACGGGCCATTGACACGGGCGTGTGTCTAGCCATGTGAAAACCCCTGTAGGTGTGAATTAGAAATTGATTCTACACGGGTGTGGGACACAGGCATGTCCCAGGCTGCTTCAACGTGTGAGCCACACAGGGCATCAGCACGACCATGTCGAAATGGTCACACGGGCGTGTTATCCTTCCACACGGACGTGTGCCCTGTTCTAAAGGCAAATTTCCTAAAGATGGTTTAAGGACCGGGAATGGTCTCGAATAGTTTTCAACAGTCGATTTGGGGCTCGTTGACCTATACTAAGAAGTCTAAAGTAGAAATTGAAAAAGTTTTAATTTTGGACCGAGTCTCGGTTACTTGAGATTGGTTGTATGTATGAGATCAAGTTATGTAATACCTTGTACTCTGCCCCGGCATGGGTTATGGGTTATGGGTACTGGGTGTTACACTACAAAATCATTTTTAGGTTTCGGTTGAATCAAAACTGGCGCTTTAGGAAAAACTATCTTAAGCTCATCAAAACTCTTTTGCCTTTCATCAGTCCATTCGAACACCACATCTTTTTGTAGTAGTTTCGTTAAAGGTACAACAATGAGAGAAAACCCCTCAACGAATCTACGATAGTAACCAGCTAAACCCAAGAAACTTTGAACTTCAGTAACACTCCTAGGCGGCTTCCATTCCAAAATTGCCTCTATCTTCTTAGGATCCATACGAATCCTTTTTGTCGATACAAAATGACCTAAGAACGCCACTTCCCTAAACCAAAATTCACACTTAACTTTACGTACAACTACTTGTCTCAAAAAATCCATAAAACAACCCTTAACTGCTCGTCCTGATCCTCTTCAGAACCAGAATATACCAAGATATCATCTATGAAAATAACTACAATTTGATCATGTCAGAATGGAACATCACCTTTAAATGATAATACCTGGATCTAAGATCAATCTTCGAAAACACCGTTGCACCTCTAAATTTATCAAACAAGTCACCAATTAAAGGAAAGGGAAACTTATTCTTAATCCTCAACTTGTTCAACTGTCTATAATCAATACACATCCTTATCAAACCATCCTTCTTCTTTACAAACAAAATCAGTGCTCCCCACAAAGATACATTCGGTCAAATAAATCTTCTATCTAGCAGGTCTAGCAACTAAATCTTTAACTCCTTAAGCTCTTTTGGTGCCATGCAATAAGGCACAATGGACACCGGTGCAGTACTAGGATAAAGCTAAATTCCAAACTCCGTTTCTCGATCCGGTGGCAAACCCGGTAACTCTTTTGGAAACATTTCAAGAAAATCCGTAACAGTGTGAATATCCTAAACTCTTAACTCCTTACTAGCAAAATTCATCACATAAGCCAAATAAGCCACACAACCTTTACCCCACAACTTCTCAGCCTTCATAGCTGAAACCACATTAGACATAAAACTCGGTCTTTCATCCACTACAACTATTTTCACTCCATCACTATCTCTCAAGGTAATTCACTTAATCGCAAAATCTACCCTAGCCTTATGTTCAATTAACCAATCCATACCAAGTATCACATCAAATCCATAAAATGGTAATTCCATAAGATCAAGTGTAACATCCCTTACTCGTATTCAATGCCAGAATAGGGTACGAGGCGTTACCGAACTTAAACACAAGCAAACATACAAAATCGGGTCATAAAATTTTGTTCAAATTGAATTCATTCATACATATGCAAATTGTCCTTTATATGGGCCTATGAGGCCCAAAACATACATCGGGAGAAGTTCAGGACTAAACATAGAACTTTAGAAAACTTTGGGAAAACGTAGAAAAATTTTCATGAAACAGGGGCACACCCCCGTGTGCCCTTGACACGCTCGTGTTTTCAGGTCGTGTAACTCTCTGTTTATGACGTCAGCACCAAAATATAGTCACACGACCGTGTTACACGCCCGTGTGGCTAGACTGTGTGGTTGATTAACAGTTCATAATTTTTCATAAAATGGTGTAGACTTCACACGGCCTGGGCACACGCCCAAGTCTCCAAGTCGTGTTCCTCACACAGCCAAGACACACACCCATGTTTTAGCCTGTGTGTTTACTACTGGACATTCTATTTTGCAAAACTAGAGTGCAGGGGACACACGGTCAGACTACACGTCCATAGGGCAGACCGTGTGTCACATACGACCTAGACACATGCTCGTGTGTCTACTCGTGTGGACAACTATGAGGCTATTTTCCAAGCCATTTGCCACCATCAAATTCTTACTCACTTATACATTTTTGATGGCATACAACATAGCATATTTAATCACTCAGATACTCACAATCATGATTAATCCATGCTCAAGCCATCATGCTTTCATATGGCATTCCACACCAATTTCATATTTATTCATCCTTATAAACCTACCTTCAATCTACTCAATTATACCATAGCTATGTTCATACCTATTAGTCACAATTCATTCATTAAGCATATGTGCCATTTATCACATCCATTACCAACAAGCAACCACCAACCACATCACAAAGCATAAACATATTGCATGCATGCATAAATTGTAATAGCCCGATTTTGGGGCTAGTCGGAACAATGGTTTTGAGACCATAAATCCGAAGTCAAGAAAATTATTTTATTATTAATTTAGAGCCATAGCATGTTTATAGTAGTGTATGAAAATTTTGGTGAGTTAATTTTGACGTTTATGAGACCAATTGCAAAAAAGGATTAAATTGCATAAAGTGCAAAAGTCTTAAATCGATAGCTAAGGGTGTTAAATTGTTATGAATCTTAATTTGGGGATCTTTAAAGGGAAAAAAGACCCTTAAATCTTATCTGGCCGGTCATGGGAGATAAAAATCTTGAAAAGTCAACATTAGGTAATTTGATGACATAATGTATAATACAATAATGCCCTAAGCCTAGCTATCATCTTTTTCTTTCATTCTTTCTTCATTACCACCGATTTTTCAGCCATTGTTAGGGGTTTTGAGCTTCAAAAATTCCAGCAACTCATTCCTCTTGCAAGTAAGTGATTTTCATGACTTTTCTTAATGATTTTTACATTTTTGGACCCCTTGAAGCATGAGCTCTCAAATGAGGGTACTATTTTGCAAAATGATTAAGAGTTTAGAGTTTTTCCATGAAAGGATTTGTAATGTTTTCTGAATTTTTATGGAAGAAAATGAGTCTTGGGTGTATTATAAACAACTTTTGTGAAAGGTGTTAGTATGAAAACACCTAAAAGGATTTTTTTGCATAAGTTGTAAAATAGATGATAAATGTGTGAAATAGTGGGAATTTGGGGTTGCTATAAGAGTAAAAAGGGGTTCGGCTAGGCTTAAGATATGAAGAAATTTGATAAAAATTGATTTTCGGGTCTAGGGATAAAATGATCATTTTGTCAAAAGTCTAGGGGCAAAATGGTCATTTTACTAAAGATGTGAATTGTCGATTGCTTAATTCTATTTAGTGACTAAATAAGTACATTTTGCTATTATAGATTAAGAATTACTAAACTCGAACCTAGACCAAGGGAAAGCCAAGCAAATTAACTAAATTGACTAGTCGTCACATTTTGTAATCCGAGGTAAGTTTTATGTAAATAATACAACTACATTGCTAATGTATATGTTGAATTGCATTTGAATTAATATAGCATGAATTGCTTGATTGTGGAATTAAGAAAGTACGATGATAATAGAGATGGTAGAGTTCCCGTTTGAACCTAGGAAGCAAATCGGATATTCATGCCACGATAGTGGGCCAGTGTAAGACATGTTTGGGACATGCATCGACCACATTATGAGAGCCAATGTAAGACTGTAATAGCTCGATTTAAGGCTTAGTCAGAACAGTGGTTTCGAGACCACAAATTTGAGGTAAAAAAGATTATTTTATTATTATTTTGATAATCTGGCATGTATATTAGTGCATGAAAAATTTGGTGAGTTAATTTTAATGTTTGTGAGCCCAATTGGAAAAAAGGACTAAATCACATAAAATGTAAAAGTCCTAGATTAATACCTAAAGTTGTCAAATAGCTAGAAAACCGAATTGGGGGTCTTTAAAGGGCAATTAATCCCTTTTTCTATAGCATGGTTGGCCATAAGGGGCAAAATTTTGGAGAAGGACAAAATTTTGGAGAAGGTCAAAATTAGGTGAAGCTCAAGTCATCAATTTTAACTAGGGTGATATTAAGTAAAACAAAAAAGAAAAGCTATCATCTTTCTCTCTTCTTAGCCGAAATTATCAGCTATTGTTGGGGTTTGAAAGCTTCAAAAATTTGAGCAACTTTAAGCCCTCTCAAGTAAGTGATTTTGATAGTTTCTCTTAATGATTTTTACATTTTTGAACTCCTTAAAGCATAAGCTTTCAAATGAGAGGATTATTGTGCTTAATAAATAAGAGTTTAGGGTTTGGCCATGAATTTATTTGTGATAATTGCTGAGTTTTTTATGGAAGAATATGAGTCCTAGTTGTGTTATAAACAATTTTTGTGAAAGGTGTTAGCTTGAAAACACCTAAAATGACTATTTTGCATAAGTTGCAAAATAGGTGATAAGTGTGTGAAATAGTGAAAATTTGGGGTTCCTATAAGAGTAAAAAAGAGTTTAGCTACACTTGAGATACGAAGAAATTTGATAAAAATTGATTTTTGAGCATTGGGGCAAGATGGTCATAGTTGTATATTGATAGTGTGACGAATCCTGACAATTATAAATTTTGTTTTTATATAGTAAATGGATCCTGATAGAGCCACGACAGATGACGTCGAAAGTAACACGCCAGCTCCCTTCCAAAGGGACCGTGCCAGTAGAGAGTGAGCCCATAACTATGGCTCAAGGTGGAGGGGCTAGAGAAGCCTACCTCTGGATGATGGACGCTTGGTATACGGAGTTTGTTCGTGCAAATCCAAACACTCCATCTCCCCCACCTCCTCCGATTCCTCAGTATGCCCCGATAGCTCCGCAAGGTGCGAACATGTTTAGAAGAGAGAAGCCTCCGATTGACAGGATCTAAAAACAAGGGGTTGAGAAATTCTGGGCTAGTATAGATGATGACCCGGAGAGGGCAGAGTTTTGGCTAGAAAATACCATAAGGGTATTCAATGAATTGTCATGCACACCTGAAGAGTGCATAAAGTGTGCCGTGTCACTTCTACGAGACTCGACTTATCATTGGTGGAATACTCTCGTGTCAGTCGTACCTAGGGAAAGGATCACTTGGGAATTCTTCCAAGAAGAGTTCCGAAAAAAGTATATTAGCCAAAGATTCATAGATCAAAAGCGGAAGAAATTTCTAGAGTTAAAGCAAGGCCGTATGATGGTGACGGAATATGAGCGGGAATTTGTGAGGCTCAGCAAGTATGCGTAGGAGTGCGTATCTACAGAAGCCATCATGTGTAAAAGGTTTGAAGATGGCCATAATTAAGACATCTGAGTGTTTGTTGGCATTTTAAAGGTACGAGAATTTCTAGCCCTTATTGAAAGAGCCTGTAAGGTCGAAGAGTTGATTAAAGAGAGGAAGAAAGTGGCTTTTGAGTCATGGGATTTAAAGAAGAGGTAGATTGGGAAATCATATCAGTCCTCATCTAGGAGATCAAAGGAATTCTCTACCCAATCGAACGCTTCGGTGGGGTATTCAAATAGAAACAAGAATCAGCAGAACACAACATCTAGAGCCCAGACCACCTCAGTCGCGAGTGTCGGTAGTGCTCGGCCAAATAGGCCGAAGTGTCTGCAATGTGGAAGACGTCACTTCAATGAGTGTCAAGGAAATGAAAGGGGCTGTGTGGGTCACTAGGCCACTTTATCTGTGATTGTCTTGAGATGAGAGAGAGAGAAAAGAAGCAAGAAGTGAAGGCAAGTAGTGCACCATTGAGGGGTAGACCACAGAAGAACCTTAGGAGTGGGGCTAGCAGTAGGGGTGCAACAAGAGATACCGCAGTGAGATCTGAGGGTAGAGCACTTGCAAGAACTTATGCTATACGAGTTTGGGAAGAGGCAGACCCAATATGATCACGGGTACCTTTTCTATCTATGACATATTTGTTATTACTTTAATTAACACATGATCTACCACTCTTATATTTGTATAGAATTGATGTCTCGTATGAAAATGCCAATAGAGTCCACTGAGTTTGTAATAAAAGTGTCCAATCCTTTAGACAGGCATGTGTTAGTGGACCAAGTATGTAGAAATTGTCCTTTTACAATTAGGGGTCATTGTTTTAATGCCAACCTGATATTGTTGTTGTTTAATGAGTTTGATGTAATCTTGTGGATGGAATGGTTGACTGCTCATAGTGTTGTAGTGGATTGCAGGACAAAGATAATTAGGTTGAAATGTGAAGACGGGAGTGTTCTTCAAGTTGGATCAGATGAGTCAGATAATCTACCTGTAGTAATATCGTCTTTGACTACCGAGAAATGTTTGAGGAAAGGATGTGAGGCTTATCTAGCTTTTGTGTTCAATACTCAAGTGTCTGAGTCGAAGATTGAATCAGTGCTGGTAGTTTATAAGTTTACAGATGTGTTTCTCAAAGAATTACCCGGATTACCTCCGGTGAGGGAGGTAGAGTTCGAAATTGAGTTGGTCTCTGGTACAACACCCATCTCAATTGCAACGTATAGGATGGCTCTAACAGAGTTGAAAGAGTTGAAAGCACAGTTGCAAGAGCTAACAAATAAGGGCTTCGTAAGACCGAGTTTTTCACCGTGGGGTGCTTCGGTACTCTTTGTGAAGAAGAAAGACGGGTCGATGAGGTTATACATCGACTACAGGTAGGTCAACAAGGTAATAGTAAAGAACAAATATCCTTTGCCAAGAATCAATGATTTGTTCGATCAGTTAAAGGGAGCCATTGTATTTTCTAGGATTGATTTGAGGTCTGGCTATTATCAGCTTAGGGTTAAAGAGCAAGATGTGCTGAAAACTACGTTTCAGATAAGATACGGGCATTTTGAGTTCCTTGTCATGCTCTTTGGTTTGACTAATGCCCCAGCAGTGTTTATGGACTTGATGAACCGCATTTTTCGACTGTATCTAGAAAAGTTTGTTGTGATCTTTATCGATGACATATTGGTTTATTCAAGTGATGAAAGCGAGCACGGGGAACATCTGAGAATGGTGTTGCAAGCTTTGAGAGATAAGCGGCTTTACACCAAGTTTAGTAAGAGTGAATTTTGGCTTAAAGAGGTCGGGTTCCTAGGACATATTGTGTCGGGTGATGAAATCTGAGTCGACCCAAGCAAGATCTCGGCTATTGTAGAGTGGAAACCACTGAGGAATGTAACTAAAGTTCGAAGCTTTTTGGGTTTGGCCAGATACTACAGACGGTTTGTAAATGGATTCTCTATGATAGCTACACCAATGACAAGATTGCTGCAAAAAGATGCTAAGTTTGAATGGACAAAAAGGTATCAACAAAGTTTTGAGAAACTGAAGGCTTTATTGACCAAAGCACCAGTGTTAGTGCAACTGGAGTCGGGCAAGGAATTTGTGATATATAGCGACGCCTCCTTGAATGGCTTGGGGTGTGTGCTTATGCAAGAAGGCAAGGTTGTAGCCTATGCCTCAAGACAACTAAAGTCACATGAGAGAAATTACCCGACCCATGACTTGGAACTAGCGGCTATAGTGTTCGCGTTGAAGATTTGGAGACACCATTTGTATGGAGAGAAATGTCAGGCATTCACGGACCATAAGAGCTTAAAGTACTTGATGACTCAAAAGGAGCTGAATTTGTGGCAACGCCGATGATTAGAGCTGTTAAAGGATTACGAGTTGGTAATAGATTACCATCCGGGAAAAGCGAACGTCGCCGTCGATGCATTAAGTAGAAAATCATTATTCGCACTAAGAGCAATGAATGTAAATATGGCTTTGTCTGATGATGGATCAATTCTATCAGAGCTGAGAACAAGACCGACGTTTCTTCAAGAGATCCGAAAAGCTCAGAAAGGTGATGAGAAATTGCAAGCCAAGAGAACTCAGTGTGAGTCGGGAATGGAATCAGATTTTTGTATCAATACCGATGGATGTATAATGTTTAAAGATAAAGTTTGTGTACCCAAGAACAATGAGCTTATTCAGAAGATTCTGAGACAGGCACATAGTGGTTGTTTGTCTGTCTACCCGGATAGTGTGAAAATGTATAACGACCTTAAGAAAATGTATTGGTGGTCAGGTATGAAAAGGGACATCTCAGAGTTTTTGTCTAAGTTCTTAATGTGTCAGCAAGTAAAGGCTAAACACCAAGTACCTTCGGGTCTACTTCAGCCTATCATGGTCCCTGAGTGGAAGTGGGATCGGATCACTATGGATTTTGTGACGGGTTTGTCGATAACCCCAAAAAAGAAAGATGCAGTATGGTTGTTGTGGATAGGCTAACAAAGTCGGCACACTTCATACCGGTGCGTACCGACTACTCCCTTGAGAGATTAGCCGACTTATATATCTCTGAGATTATGAGACTACACGGGGTACCCATATCGATTATTTCAGACAAAGACTTGAGATTTACCTCTAGGTTTTGGAAAAAGTTACAAGAGGCATTGGGAACAAAGTTGAGTTTTAGCACAGCTTTTCATCCGCAAACCGATGGTCAATCAAATAGAGTAATTCAGATATTAGAAGACATGTTACGGTGTTGCATCCTTGAGTTTCAAGGCAGTTGGGAAAAATATCTACCGTTGGTTGAATTCGCCTATAATAACAGTTATCAGACAAGTCTGAAAAAGGCGCTATATAAGGCTTTGTATGGGCGGAAGTGTCGAACGCCCTTATACTAGACTGAGTTGAGAGAGAACCAGATTTACGGCGTCGATTTAGTCAAAGAGACTGAAGACAAAGTTAAAGTGATTCGTGACTGCTTGAAGATCACCTCAGATAGACAGAAATCATATGCGGATTTGAAACGAAAGGAAATTGAGTTTCAAGTCGGTGATAAGGTATTTTTGAAAGTATCTCTAAGGAGAAAAGTTCTCAGATTTAGTAGAAAAGGCAAGTTGAGTCCTCGCTTTATAGGACCTTATGTGATTACTGAGAGAGTAAGGCCAGTTGCCTACCAATTGGATTTGCCACCGGAGTTGGAAAGGATTCACAATGTGTTTCATGTGTCCATGGTACAACGATATAGGTTAGACCCTTTACATGTGATTGAGCCGACAGAGGTTGAGATTCTTTCGGACATGACTTATGGCGAAGAGCCGATCAAGATTTTAGCCCGGGAAGTCAAACAATTGAGAAATAAGAGTATAGCACTTGTAAAAGTTTTGTGGCATAGACATGGAGTCGAGGAAGCCACATGGGAACCCAAGGAGTCTATGAGAGAGCAGTACCCGAACTTATGCACCGGTAAGATTTTCGAGGACAAAAATCCCTAAGGGAGAGAAATGTAAATCTCGATTTAGGGCCTAGTTGAACCAATAATTTAAGGTTAAAAATATTATTTTATTATAATTATTTTGATAATCTAGCATGTATATTAGTGTATGAAAAATTTGGTGAGTTAATTTTGACGTTTGTGAGCCCAATTACGAAAAAGGACTAAATCGCATAAAATGTAAAAGTCCTAGATTAATAGTTAAAGGTGTCAAATAACTAGAGAACCAAATTGGGGGTCTTTAAAGGGTAATTAAACCCTTTTTCTATAGCATGGCCGGCCATAGGGGACAAAATTTTGGAGAAGGTCAAAATTAGGTGAAGCTTAGGTTATCAATTTTGACTAGGGTGATATTAAATAAAACAAAAAAGAGAAGCTATCATCTTTCTCTCTTCTTAGCCGAAATTATTAGCCATTGTTAGGGTTTTAAAGCTTCAAAAATTTTAGCAACTTTAAGCCCTCTCAAGTGATTTTGATAGTTTCTCTTAATAATTTTTACATTTTTGGATTCCTTGAAGCATAGGCTTTCAAATGAGAGGATTGTTGTGCTTAATAAACAAGAGTTTAGGGTTTTTCCATAAATGTATTTGTGATAGTTTCTGAGTTTTTTATGGAAGAATATAAGTCCTATTTGTGTTATAAACAATTTTTGTGAAAGGTGTTAGCACGAAAACACTTAAAAGGACTATTTTGCATAAGTTGCAAAATAGGTGATAAGTGTGTGAAATAGTGAAAAATTGGGGTTGCTATAAGAGTAAAAAGAGTTTATCTAGACTTGAGATACGAAGAAATTCGATAAAAATTGATTTTCGAGCATAGGGGCAAAATGGTTTTTTTGCCAACGTCTAGGGGTAAAATGGTCATTTTACTAAAAATGTGAATTTTAAATTGCCTAACTGTGTTTAGTGACTAAATGAGTGCATTTTGCTAATATAGATCAAGAATTTCCAAATCTGAACCTAGACCGGGGGAAAGCCAAGCAAATCGACTAAACCGACTAGTCGTGTACGTTTTGTAATCCGACGTAAGTTGTATGTAAAAAATACAACTACATTATTACTATATGTGTTTGAATTGTCATTTGATTGATGTGGCATGAACTGGTTGACTGTGAAATGAGAATGCATAATGATAATTGTGATAGTAGAAATCTCGTGGAACCCTAGGAAATAAACCGGATATTCATGCCGTGACATTTGGATCACTTATGTGAGCTAGTGTAAGACATGTCTGGGACATGCATCGGTCATATTAAGAGAGCCAGTGTAAGACCATGTCTGGTACATGGCATTGGCATTGAGACGAGTGCCAGAGTAAGACATGTCTGAGAATGCATTGGCCTCGGAATGTAAGCCAGTATAAGACATGTTTGGGACATGCATCGGTTATGAGGCGTGTCAGTGTAAGACCATGTTTGGGACATGGCATCGGACTCAAAGATGATAGCCAGTGTAAGACCATGTCTGGGACATGGCATCGGCACATTTACCCATGTGTGAGGCTTATGGAATAACTGGTAGTGTTTCGAATAGTTCAACGGTGAAAGTTATGTTCTTAATCTAATGAGGAAAGTATAACCATGTTGTGAGTGGCACAGGTACCTAATTGGTACGTATGAGATGTGAGCTCATTGTATAATATGTGACTTGTATGGATGGTATTGAGTAAGTTATATCTATACTTACCTTGGTATTATGAGCATGTTGATTATCGATGTATTGTTGTGGTATATTCATTTATATGCAACTTACTAAGCTTTACGCTTACTCCCCTTCCTTTCCATTTCCTTACAGTGCCATCAAATTAGCTCACGGATCACCGAAAGTCAGAGATATCAATCACACTATCAGCCCAAACATTGGTTATAGTTGGATTTATATTTTTGAATATGGCATGTATAGGGCTTAGATTTCATTATTTTGTGTCTTTGAGAATTGGCCAAAGATGTTAACTTGGGATAGATCCCACACTTTGCATAAAGCCTTAAATGATGGCTAACTTTCATTTTGAGTTAATAGAAGATGCATCTTCATGGTTGAATGAGTGTCTATTGTGGTTGATTTGATTATAGAAATTATGTTCATTTTGGTATTGGTTGGTATTTTTATGAAAATAGGTATGCAAGAGTGACAATAAGGCTTGATAAATAGCCTTATATTGTCCACATGGGTGTGTGTCTAGGCCGTGTATGACACACGATCAGCCCCATGGGCGTGTGGTCCGACTGTGTGTCCCATGCACGGAAAAAAAATTTCAAGTTAGTATGCATGGTAATAAATACTCGGGCAAAGACACGGCCGAGTGTCTCAGCCATGTGGAGGGCACGGCCTAGAATACGAGCGTGTGCCATGACCGTGTGACCTTTTAAGGATGCTGACATCAGAAATAGAATACCTAAATTTTTCCACACGGGCTAAGACACGGTCGTGTCGTGGCCGTGTAAGGGACATGGGCGTGTGTCTAGCCGTGTGAAAACCCCTGTAGGTGTGAATTCAAATTTAATTCCATACGGGTGTGGGACACGGCATGTCCCAAAGTGCTTAGGCCGTGTGAGCCTCACGGGCCATCAGCACGACCATGTCGAAATGGTCACACGGGTGTGTCACCCTTCCACACGGGCCTGTACCCTGTTTCAAAAGAAAATTTCCTAAGATTGGTTTAAGGGGTCGAAATGGTCTCGAATAATTTTCAATGATCGATTTAGGGCTCGTAGGCTCATAAATAGAAGTTTAAGGTAGAAATTGAAAAAATTTTAATTTAGACCGAGTCTCGGTGACTTGAAGTCGTCTGAATGCATGAGACCAAGTTAGGTAATGCCTTGTACTCTGCCGATGTGGGTTACGGGTATGAAGTGTTACAAAGACCATGTCTGGGACATGGCATCGACATCGAAACGAATGCTAGTGTAAGACTTGTCTGGGACATGCATCGGCTACGAAGTGATAGTTAGTATAAGACCATGTCTAAGACATGGTATTGACTGGTATGAGCCAGTGTAAGACATGTTTGGGACATGCATCGGCTATGAAGTGATAGTCAGTATAAGACCATGTCTGGGACATAGCATTGACTTGTGGTATGAGCAAGTGTAAGACCATCTCTGGGATATGGCATCGGCACCCTACCCCTTATTTGAGGCTTATCGAATACCCGGTAAACTTTCAAATGGTTCAACAGTGAGAGATACAATTTAAGCTATTGAGTAAGGTATAACCGTGTTGTGAGTGGTACAAGTACCATATTTGAAATGTATGAGATATATATGCTTTGAGATTTATATGGATAGTGATGAGTAAGCTATGCTTATGCCCACTTTTGTGTTACAAGCATGTTGTTGAATGGTAAAATTGTTGTTGTATATTTATTTATGTGCAACTTACTAAGCTTTATGCTTACTCCCTCTCCTTTCCTTTTTCTTATAGTGCCGCCTAACTAGCTCAAGGATCATCGGACGTCAGAGGCAACGATCACACTATCAGCCGAAGCACTCGGTATAGTTAGACTATTTGTTTTTTAGAATAGAATGTATAGGGCTAGACTTTGATGTTTTAAGTCTTTGAAAAATTGGCCAAATGTGTTGGCATAGGTGATTCCCCTTCATTTTGTATTAAGCCTCAAATAATGGAAAATATTCATTTTGTTATATGCAAATGATGTTATTTTCATGGATGAGTAAAATGCACAAATGAAATGTTGTCTATTGTGGCTGATTTGGTTGCATGAAATAGTTTTGTATTGGTTTTGGTTGCTATTGTGTAGGTTGTGTAAATAAGGGTGGCAAGGAGGCTTGGTAAATAGCCTTATATTGTCCACATGGGTAGACATACGGGCATGTGTTTAGGCCGTGTGTGACACACGGTCTTCCCCATGAGCGTGTGGCCGGCCGTGTGTCCCTTGTACGTAAATTTTTAAGTCTGAATGCATGGTAGTAAACATACGGGCAGTGGTACGGCCGTGTGTCTCAGTTGTGAGAAGGACACGGCCTAGCACACGGGCGTGTGCCTTGGCCGTGTGACCCTTAAGAGTTGTTGACGTCAGAAACAGAATGTCTAAGTTTTTGCACACGGGCCAGGACACAGACGTGTCATAGCCGTGTGAAGGACACGGGCCAGGGACACAGGTGTGTGCCAGGCCGTGTGAAAACCACTATAGGTGTGAACTTAGAATTAACTCCACACGGGTGTGTTGCCCCTCCCACATAGGCGTGTGCCCTTGTGTCAAGTGTTATTTTTCTAAAGTTGGCTAAAGAACCCGAGTTGGTCCCGAATGATTTTTGAGGTGTGTTTTAGGCCTCGTAGGCCCATACTAAGGATGTGTTGATAAGCTTGAGGAAGTTTTAAATTTGTCCAAATCTTAGGAACTCAGAAATGGTCGTAGCACGAGTTTAAGTTAGCACGGGTATGGGTTGTTATATTTAGTGGTATCAGATCTATGATTTAGCCAGTTCTAGGACTAACCAAGCATAAGTACGAGTCTAGCTATACATGCCATAATTGTATATTGATAGTGTGACAACTACTGACACTTATAAATTGTATTTTCATATAGCAAATGGATCCTGATAGAGCTACGAAGGATGACGTGGAGAGTAAAGTACCGACTCTCGTGGAAAGGATCGCGCTAGTTGAGAGTGAGCCCATGACTATGGGCCAAGGCTGAGGGGCTAGAGAAGCCTACCTCCGAATGATGGATGCTTAGTACACAGAGTTTGTTCGTGCGAATCTGAAAACTCCACCTCCCCCACCTCCTTCGATTCCTCAGTATGCTCATGTAGCTCAGCAAGGAGCAGACGTGTTTAGGAGGGAGAAGCCTCTAGTAGACAAGATACGGAAGCAAGGGACAGAGGAATTTCGGGCTAACATAGATGACGACCCAGAGATAGCAGAGTTTTGGTTGGAAAATACCATCAGGGTATTTGATGAACTATCGTGCACGCCTAAAGAGTGTGTTAAGTGTGTAGTATCGCTCCTACGCAACTCGGCCTATCAATGGTGGAATACTCTCGTGACCGTTGTACCAAGAGAGAGTAACTTGGGAATTCTTCCACGAAGAGTTTCGAAAGAAGTATATTAGCCAGAGGTTCATAGACCAAAAGAGGAAGGAATTTCTAGAGTTAAAGCAAGGCCGTATGATAGTAGCGGAATATGAACGTGAGTTTGTAAAACTCAGCAAGTACGCGCGGGAGTGCGTATCCACTGAAGCTAACATGTGTAAAAGGTTTGAGGATGGTCTAAATGAGGATATCTGAGTATTTTTTGGCATATTAGAATTAAAGGAATTTGTGGTACTTGTTGAAAGAGCATGCAAAGTAGAAAAGTTGGTTAAAGAGAGGAGAAAGGCAATTATTGAGTCGCGTGATTTAAGGAAAAGACAGATGGGGGAATCACATCAGTCCTCATCTAAGAAATCTAAGGAATTCACTACCCGATCAAATGTTTCGGTGGGGTTCTCGAATAGAAACAAAAAAAAGCAGAACACAGCATCTAGAGCCCAGACCGCTTCTGTCGCGAGTGTCGGTAGTGCTCGGCCAAATAGGCCAGAATGTTCACAATGTGGTAGGCATCATTTCGGAAAGTGCCGAGGGAATGAAAGGGGATGTTTCAAGTGTGGATCATTGGAGCATTTCATCCAAGACTGTCTTGAAATGGAAGAGAGAGAAAAAGCAAGAAGTGAAGGCAGGTAGTGCTCCTTTGAAGGGTAGACCAAAAAAGAACCCCGGAAGTGGGACTAGCAGTAGAGGCACGCCAAGAGATGTTACGGTGAGGTCTGAGGTCAGAGCACCTGCAAGGACTTATACTATACGTGCCCGAGAAGAGGTAGAGTCTCCAAATGTGATCACGGGTACTTTTTCTATCCATGATATGCCTATTGTTACTTTAATTGACCCAGGGTTTCCCCACTCATATATTTGCATGGAATTGATATCCCGTATGAACATGCTAGTAGAGTCCATTGAATTTGTGATAGAAGTGTCCAACCCTTTAGGCAGACATGTGCTTGTTGATCAAGTGTGTAGAAATTGTCCTTTGACAATTAAAGGTCTTTATTTTCTGGCTAACTTGATGTTATTGCCGTTTAATGAATTTGATGTAATCCTTGGGATGGATTGGTTGACCTCTCATAGTGTTGTAGTAGACTGTGGGAGGAAAGTTATTGAGTCGAAATGTGAAGTAGGAATATTCTTCGGGTTGGGCTAGATGAATCGGATAAATTGTCTGTAATGATGTCGTCTTTGACAGCTGAGAAATATTTGAGAAAAGGATATGAGGCATATCTCGCTTTTGTATTGAATACTCAAGTGTCTGAATCGAAGATCGAATCGGTACCAGTGATTTGTGAGTTTATAGATATGTTTCTGAAGGAGTTGCCCAGATTACCTCCATCTAGGAAAGTTGAATTTGGTATCGAGTTGGTCCCTGGTACGACACCTATCTCGATAGCTCCGTATAAGATGACTCCAACGGAATTGAAAGAGTTGAAAGTACAATTGCAAGAGTTAACGGATAAGGGCTTTGCGAGACTGAGCTATCCACCGTAGGGTGCCCCAGTAGTTTTTGTAAAAAAGAAAGACAAGTCGATAAGGTTATGTATCGACTATAGACAACTCAACAAGGTAACTGTAAAGAACAAGTATCCTTTGCCAAGGATCGATGATTTGCTCGATCAGTTGAAGGGAGCCACTGTGTTTTCTAAGATTGATTTGAGGTTTGGTTATTACCAGTTAAGGGTTAAGGAGCAAGATGTACCGAAGACTACTTTTTAAACGAGATACGGGCATTATGAGTTCCTCGTCATGCCCTTTGGTTTGACTAATGCCCCGGTGCTGTTTATGGATTCCATGAACTGCATTTTTAGGCCATATTTGGACAAGTTCGTAATGGTTTTTATTGACGACATACTGATTTACTCGCGTGATAAGGGTGAGCACGCAGAGTAATTGAAAATGGTTCTACAAACTTTGAGAGATAAGTAGCTTTACGCCAAGTTCAGTAAGAGTGAATTTTGGCTTAAAGAGGTCGAATTTCTAGGACACATTGTGTCCGATGATGGAATTAGAGTTGACCCGAGCAAGATCTTAGCTATTATTGAGTGGGAACCGCCGAGGAATGTGACTAAGGTTTGAAGCTTTTTGGGTTTAGCCGGATACTATAGACGGTTTGTAAATGGATTCTCTATAATAGCTACTCTGATGACAAGGCTGCTACAAAAAGATGTCAAGTTCGAATGGACAAAAAACTGCCAACAGAGTTTCGAGAAATTAAAAGCTTTGTTGACCGAAGCCCCATTTTTAGTGCAACGGGAGTCGAGCAAGGTGTTTGTGATATATAACGATGCCTCCTTGAAGGGTTTGGGGTGTGTGCTTATGCAAGAAGGCAATGTAATAGCCTATGCCTCGAGACAGCTAAAGCCACATGAGAAAAACTACCCAACACATGATCTAGAGTTAGCTGCCATCGTATTCGCTTTGAAAATTTAGAGACACCATCTGTATGGTGAGAAGTGTCGGGTGTTCACCGATCACAATAGCCTTAAGTACTTGATGACTCAAAAGGAGTTGAACCTAAGGCAACGATGATGGTTAGAGCTAATAAAGGATTATAAGTTGATTATCGATTACCACCCGGGAAAGGCGAATGTGATCGTCGATGCATTAAGTAGAAAATCATTATTTGCGTTGAGAGTAATGAATGCCAATTTGGCTTTGTTTGATGATGGTTCGGTTCTAGCAGAGTTGAGAACTAGACCGACATTCCTACGAGAGATTCGTGAAGCTCAGAAAGGTGATAAGGAGTTACAAGCCAAGAGAACTCAGTGCGAGTCAGGGTTTAAATCAGACTTTCGGGTTGGCACCAATGGATGTATAATGTTCAAAGATAGAATTTGTGTACCCAAGGACAATGAGCTTATACAGAAGATTCTATGAGAGGCACATAGTGGTTGCTTGTCTATCTACCTGGGTAGTGTAAAAATGTATAACGACCTAAATAAAATGTACTGGTGGTCGGGAATGAAAAGAGACATTTCAAAATTCGTTTCCAAGTGCCTTGTGTGTTAACAAGTGAAGGCTGAACACCAAGTACCTTCAGGTCTACTTCAGCCTATCACGGTCCCCGAGTGGAAGTGGGATCAAATTACTATGGATTTCATGACAGGTTTGCCGATAACCCCGAAGAAAAAGGATGTTGTTTAGGTTATTATGGATAGGCTAACAAAGTCGGCACATTTTATACCAGTACGTATCGACTACTCCCTTGAGAGATTCGCTGACTTGTACATTTCTAAGATTGTGAGACTACACGGGGTGCCCTTGTCGATTATTTCCGATAGAGATCCGAGATTTACCTCGAGGTTTTGGAAAAAGTTACAAGAGGCATTGGGAACAAAGTTAAGTTTTAGCACGGCATTTCACCCGCAAACTGACGGTCAGTCAGAAAGAGTAATTCAGATTTTAGAAGACTTGTTGCGGTGTTGTGTTCTCGAATTTCAAGGTAGTTAGGAAAGGTACTAACCATTGGTTGAATTTGCTTACAACAATAGTTATCAGACAAGTCTAAGAATGGCGCCTTATGAGGCTTTATATGGGAGAAAGTGTCGAAAGCCCTTATATTGGACTGAGCTAAGAGAAAGTAAGATTCACGGGGTCAATTTAGTCAAAGAGACCGAAGAAAAAGTTAAAGTAATTCGTAACTGTTTGAAGGCTGCTTCGGATAGATAGAAATCCTACACGGATCTTAAGTAGAAAGAGATTGAATTTCAAGTCGGTGATAGAGTGTTTTTTAAAGTATCCCCGTGGAGGAAGGTTATCAGATTTGGTAGAAGAGGCAAGTTGAGTCCTTGTTTCATAGGACCTTATGAGGTTACCGAGAGAGTAGGACTGGTTGCCTATCGATTGGCTTTGCCACCAGAATTAGAAAAGATTCACGATGTGTTTTATGTGTCCATGCTACGCTGATATAGATCAGACCCTTCGCATGTGATTGCGTGAACGAAAGTTGAGATTCATCCAGACATGACTTATGGCAAAGAGCCGGTCAAGATATTAGCTCGTGAAGTCAAACAGTTAAAGAATAAGAGTATAGCACTCGTGAAAGTTTTGTGGCATAGACATGGAGTCGAGGAAGCCACGTGGGAACTCGAGGAGACGATAAGAGATCAATACCCGAATTTATTCACCGATAAGATTTTAGGGGATGAAAATCACTAAGGGGGAAAAATTGTAACAACTCAATTTTGGGGCTAGTCGAAACAACGGTTTTGAGACCACAAATTTAAAGTTTGGAAAATTATTTTATTATTATTTTAGAGTCATAGCATGTTTATAATAGTGTATGAAAAGTTTGGTGAGTTAATTTTGACGTTTATGAGACCAATTGCGAAAAAGGACTAAATCGCATAAAGTGCAAAAGTCTTAAATTGATAGCTAAGGGTGTTAAATTGTTATGACTCTTAATTTGGGGGGTTTTTAAAGGGCAAAAAGACCCTTAAATCTTAGCTGGCCGGCCGTGGGAGATAAAAATGTTGAAAAGTCAACATTAGGTAATTTGATGACATAATGTATAATATAATAATGCCCTAAGCCTAGCTATCATCTTTTTCTTTCATTCTTTTTCTTTCATTCTTTCTTTATTACCATCGATTTTTTCGCCATTGTTAGTGGTTTTGAGCTTCAAAAATTCCAGCAACTCATTCCGCTTGCAAGTAAGTGATTTTCATGACTTTTCTTAATGATTTTTATATTTTTGGACCCCTTGAAGCATGAATTCTTAAATGAGGGTACTATTTTGCAAAATGATTAAGAGTTTAGAGTTTTTCCATGAAAATATTTGTAATGTTTTCTAAGTTTTTACTGAAGAAAATGAGTCTTGGGTGTATTATAAACAACTTTTGTGAAAGGTGTTAGCATGAAAACACCTAAAAGGATTATTTTGCATAAATTGTAAAATAGATGATAAATGTGTGAAATAGTGGGAATTTAGGGTTGCTATAAGAGTAAAAAGGGGTTCGGCTAGGCTTAAGATATGAAGAAATTCGATAAAAATCGATTTTGGGGTCTAGGGGTAAAATGGTCATTTTGTCAAAAGTCTAGGGGCAAAATGGTCATTTTACCAAAGATGTGAATTGTCAGTTGCTTAATTCTATTTAGTGACTAAATAAGTACATTTTTCTATTATAGATCAAGAATTACCAAACTCAAACCTAGACTGAGGGAAAGCCAAGCAAATCGACTAAATCAACTAGTCGCCACATTTTGTAATCTAAGGTAAGTTGTATGTAAATAATACAACTACATTGCTAATGTATATGTTGAATTGTATTTGAATTAATATAGCATGAAGTGCTTGATTGTGGAATTGAGAAAGTATGATGATAATAGAGATGGTAGAGTTCCCGTTTGAACCTAGGAAACAAATCGGATATTCATGCCACGACATATGGGTTATTATGGGCCAGTGTAAGACATGTCTGGGACATGCATCGACCATATTATGAGAGCTAGTGTAAGACCATGTTTGGGGCATGGCATCAACATCGAGATGAATGCTATTGTAAGACATATCTAGGACATGCATTGGCCTCGAGACATAAGCCAATGTAAGACATGTTTGGGACATGCATCGACTACGAAGTGATTGTCAGTATAAGACCATGTCTAGGACATGGCATTGACTTGTGGTATGAGCCAGTGTAAGACATGTTTGGGACATGCATCGGCTACAAAGTAATAGTTAGTATAAGACCATGTCTGGGACATGGCATTGACTTGTGGTATGAGCCAGTGTAAGACCATGTCAGGGACATGGCATCGGTATCCTACCCCTTGTTTGAGGCTTATCGAATACTCGGTGAAGTTTCGAACGGTTCAACGGTGAGAGATATAGTTTAAGCTATTGAGTAAGGTATAACCATGTTGTGAGTGGTACAGGTACCAATTTGAAATGTATGATATATGAGCTCGATATATGATATGAGATTTATATGGATAGTGATGAGTAAGTTATGCTTATGCCCACTTTTGTGTTACGAGCATGTTGTTGAATGGTAAAATTGTTGTTGTATATTTATTTATGTGCAACTTAATAAGCTTTATACTTACTCCCTTTCCTTTCTTTTTTCTTATAGTGTCGTCTAACTAGCTCGAAGATCATCGGACGTCGGAGGCAACGATCACACTATCAACCGAAGCACTCGGTATAGTTAGACTATTTGTTTTTTAGAATGGCATGTATAGGGCTAGACTTTGATGTTCTGAGTCTTTGAAAAATTGGCCAAATGTGTTGGCATGGGTGATTCCCCTTCATTTTGTATTAAGCCTCAAATGATGGCTAATATTCATTTTGTTATATGCAAATGATGTTATTTTCATGGATGAGTAAAATTCACAAATGAAATGTTGTCTATTGTGGCTAATTTGGTTGCATGAAATAGTTTTGTATTGGTTTTGGTTGCTATTGTGTAGGTTGTGTAAATAAGGGTGGCAAGGAGGCTTGGTAAATAGCCTTATATTGTCCACATGGGTAGACACACGGGCATGTGTCTAGGTCGTGTGTGACACACAGTCTGCCCCATGGGCGTGTGGTCTGGCCGTGTGTCCCCTGCACATAAATTTTTAAGTCTGAATGCATGGTAGTAAACACACGGGCAGTGACATCGGCGTGTGTCTTAGCCGTGAGAAGGACACAGCCTAGCACATGGCATGTGCCTTGGCCGTGTGACCCTTAAGAGTTGCTGATGTCAGAAACAGAATGTCCAGGTTTTTTTCACACGGGCTAGGACACGGGCGTGCCATGGCCGTGTGATGGACACGGGTCAGGGACATGGGCGTGTGCCCGGCCGTGTGAAAACCCCTGTAGGTGTGAACTTAGAATTAACTCCACACGGGCGTGTTGCTCCTCCCACACGGGGTGTGCCCATGTGTCAAGTGTTATTTTTCTGAAGTTGGCTAAAGAACCCGAGTTGGTCCCAAATGATTTCTGAGGTGTTTTTTAGGCCTCGTAGGCCCATACTAAGGATGTGTTGATAAGCTTGAAGAAGTTTTAAATTTTTCCAAATCTTGGGAACTCAGAAATGGTCGTAACACGAGTTTAAGTTAGGTAACTCCTCGTATTCCATCCCGGCATAGGATACGGGTATAGGGTGTTACATAAATAATTAGGGTTACAACCCGAGAGGCAAATATAAGCCACATCTCAAGGCCTTATACAAAATGAATCATAATACCATCATGAGCCAACTCATTTGGCTAATCAATATGGCACATAACAAAATGAACAAGTCCCCTATACATGCCATACTCGAAATGTTGAGACTAACTATACCCAAATGTCCAATTGATAGTGTGATCAAGTCTTCGATGTCATTCAATTCCCGAGCTAGCTTGGCGACACTATAAAAGATGGAAAGGAAGGGGGTAAGCATTAAAGCTTAGTAAGTCCATATGCAAATAATATGAAATCTAAAAAAGTATTTAACATACATTTAACATAATGAACATAAATTTGTATTTCATCAAATCACTTAAACTTACTCATCACATCAACCATCTTTTCATAAGTTCATCACATACCAAGGAATTACTCATGAGTTCGGTATATATACCTGTATCAACTCATAACATAACCTCTTACTCATTCTTCTCATTGACTTACCCCTTGGATCTTCTGTCAAGTTACTCGATAATTTACCCGTTAAACACTCGGAATGCTATTGGATACACGAACGGCTCACACATAAGTGCCACATATGTAGCCAAAGCTACCTCATATCACATAACATATAAAAGCTCATTCTCGAGCTACTCACGGGTCTGTTCACACAAGCTGTCGGTTAGGACATAGCTACACGGGCTACTCACACAAGTTGTCAGGTATTCGTAACACATGCCAGACTACCCAACCACCGGTAGGACGTACAAGACCAGCACCCAGAACCACGTAAACATATATAACATATCTCATGAGCTCATAAATTACATGGTTCCTAGTGACATGTCACTTGTATCCTAAACTATTCCTAAGGTTCAAAGGGGATTCTTCGATATTACATCTCTGTCAAGCTTGCTCGTAATGTTAATCTCAATGTCCATAATACCAATCACTTACTTATGGAGCAATCAAAGCATAATTCATAATGGCATTAAAGAATTTAAATTCACATAATACGCAAGCATCGAGAATATAATTTAACATCACATTATTTGTATATGAACTGACCTTGGTACAAAATAATGAAAACGAGCCTATTCTTCGTAAACCTTGTTTTACCTCCGATCAAGCCCCGAATCACTTTTTTTTCCTACAATGCCAAATTTAACTTGTTTATTACATACATTGTTCGAATCGACCCATAACACATACTTTGGTAAAATTACCTTTTTATCCCTAACTTTTCACTTATTTACAAATTGGTCCTTAGGCTCGTAAAACAAAATGCATGCATTTTCTTTGTTACCCAAGTCTAGCCAATTCATATGCCTACTCCTAGCAGCCCACATTTTTCTTTATTTCACATATTTACTACCCATTTTACAACTTTTACAAATAGATCCTTTTTAGGTATTTTCATGCAAAATCACTTTGTAAAAGATGTTTATCACACATCAAACTTTCATATTCTTCCATTAAACATCAAAATACATGCATGTCATACATGGGTAGATTTTTGAACATAAACCTTACTTCAAAATAAGGGTAGAAATGGATAGATCATGCTTCAAGGATATAAAAAATGTAAAGAACATTAAAAACGGGCTTGGAGGTACTTACAATCAAGCTTGAAAAGCTGAAAAACCCTAGCTATGGAGACCACCTAAATTTCGGCACTTAGGGAAGAAGATGGACATGAATTTTGCTTCTTTTTCCCGTTTTATTCTTTTAATTACTAAATGACCAAAATGCCTTTAAGGCTTTTCTTTCAAATTTTTCCTATTCATGGCCATTTTTGTCCAAAATTTTATAACTTGGTTAAATTGTTATTTAAGACCTTCTAATTTATAATCCATAGCAATTTCATGCTAAAAGCTTCTAGAACTCAAGTTTTGCAACTTATTCAATTTAGTCCCTAACTTCAAATTAGACACTTTAGGTATAAAATTTCTTTATGAAAATTTCATACAAACATGCATTCATATCATGGATCATCAAATAATCATAAAATAATTATTTCTACTTCGAATTTGTGGTCTCAAAACCATTGTTCTAACTAGACCCTAATTCGGGATGTTACATCAACAGAGAAAACACGTCCTTGAATCATAAGAGGACACCTACAATAAACTTTATTTACTACTACATTATCACCAAAAGAACTAATAACAGTGATACCTAAACCAATAGTCTTAATAGGAATCGCTAACTTTCATGCCAATTCACTCAAGATATAAAAAGCGTCGATCCAGAATCAACTCGAGAAAACAATAGAGTAGACTACAAAGTAAAAGTACCTGCAATAACATCAGTCGGATCTTGATTCTCTGGCTCCCTAACAACATAAACTCAAGCTGGACCTCTAGACTTAACCTATGTAGCAACAGTATGAGCAACAATCCACTACCCATTCAATCTCCCATTACCTCTACCGCAACCACGGCCTCTAGCAGGCATAGTAACAGGTGTTGAACTCTAAGGCTGTGAGACCTCAACCCTAAGTGGAAAATCCCTTAAAAAATGTTCCTTCAAACCACATTTAAAACATCCACCGGTCAACTTACGACACTCCCCAGAATACCTACGTTCACAGTACACATCAGGCAGCCATCCATAACTGCCTACTAAACCACTAGCACTAACCATAGTACTACTCTGTTGCTTAGACTGACTCGATCGAGTCCCACTTCTATCACATCTACTAGAGACATGACTATCACGCCCTTTCTTAAATGGTTGACCCGATGCACTATCAGAAGCTCTCTTGCCAAAATCAGTACCCACCAAACATGGTGGCTTAGCTAAGGTCTCCTCCACAGCCTTAGCTCTCTCAACCAACTCATCAAACATCTCTATAGGTTGGGCTACCAAATAAACCCGAATCTCACGATTTAACCCAAAACGGAACCTTTTACAATGGTCCCTTTCAAACAAAACCATCTTAAGAGCGTACTGGCTAAGTCGCACGAACTCAGAATCATAGTCAGCCACAGATAAATCACCTTAAACTAGATCCAAAAATTCACGCTTACGTGCCTCCATACTACTCACCCATATACTTCCTATTAAAATCCTTGATAAAGTAGTTCCAAGTGAATCTATCAGTAACTGTATCTCTCCTGACTATATTCCACCAACGATGAGCCTCACCGTCAAGTAAGAACACAGCACAACCCAACTTCTCCTCGTTAGAACAGGACATCTGCTCGAGGATCGTTTCAACTTCTTCCAACTAGTACTCAGCTATGGTTGGATCAATACCTTTCACTTCAGAGAATTTCTTACCACCCAACCCCGGAGATGTTCAAGTGGTAAACCTCTATTAACCGGTACAAGATTGGCAGGTGCAGGGTTAGCACCAATAATCCGCTGAAACACTCCTATCGTAGCTTCCATCAGAGGGCCTATGTAACACCCCTAACCCGTATCCGTCGCTAAATTAGGGTTAAAACGTATTACCAAAAAAATTGGAACATTTTACGACCACTTCACAATCATAAATTATACAACGTCATATCATAGACAAATATCATCATAAAGTCCCTTTCTTAAGTCAACGAGACCTTAAACATGCATTACGAAGGGGTCGGGACAAAATTGAACACATACAAAATTTTTCGAGGCATAACAAAATTTTCTAAGCTACAGAGGTCACACGCCCATACGAATAGACTGTGTGCCTCACACGGCATTTAGACACGCCCGTGTGTCTAGGCCATTGCGAAACAGGGCATACATACTGACTTATCCACACAGGCACAAGACACGCCCGTGTGTCTAGCACGTGGTCGAAACTAACTTGGCCACACAGCCTGGTACACGCCCGTGTATGCTCAACCCTGTGGTCTATCCAGGCTCACTTTGAAATGGCCTTCGAGCAACACGACAGAGACACATTCCCGTGTCCCTGCCCATGTGAACAAAAATAAGCCATTTACAAGGCCAATATGCCACCCATTTGGGTCCTCCCTACAATTCCAAAATCAAGCATCATATATGCAACATTGTTAGCCAAATTCAACTCCAAACATGTATCAATCAATCTATAATATCATCAACCAATTACATGCTTATTCTCTATATCAAAGCATATTAAAATCACATGCTAAACTTTACCAAATTCCCAACTATGAACGTACCAAAATGACCATTTTACTTGGCCATATACATATATATATCTAAACATATCACGTTATTTTCCTTTTCAAACTATATTCAAATAACAAATGCATCATCATTGTTATACTCATCATTTTACCTATAGGAATATGAACCATAAGTCAAAAATACATCTAATATTTCACCTTAATGCTTAAGCCAAATCATATAACTAGTTACACCATACATATAACCCATGAATAATACTTCCCAAAATGAGCTCAATACATAACCAAATATACCCAAAATTAGCATCATAATTAAGCCATTTTCGCATGGCTATATAAATACACAAATCAAAATGAACCATCTCAAAACTAGCCTATACATGCCACATTACCAAAACCCAAAGCTTTTATTTACCGAAGTGATAACCGAATAGTGTGATGACGTCTCTTACGACTTCCAACCCGAGCAAGTCTTTGAAACTTTATAGACATAGGAAAAACAAACAGAGTAAGCTTTGAAAGCTTAGTAAGCCATAAGCAAATAAATCTTGTCAATGATATTTATAAACCAATATCACTAAACCAAATTTAACAATTCTCAATCATATATACTTTTATTGTACTCATAAATTCATATAACCACATTAAATGTTCCCTCTTGTCTTATTTATCAATGAACGTATAACCATGCTTTCAAATTTGAATAACAACTGTTATCTTAATCATATAAATCAAACTCGCACATTCATAATTTCCTTATTCACATAAACCAAATTTGCATACATAGATCATATAGCCAACCAAGATCAACTTTATTTTACTAATTATATATTACATACAAAGCATACACCAACTTAACCGTTTTAATTTAATTATCTACTTAAGTTTTCGAACCAAGCAATCATACATCAAAGCAATGTTTCATGTTTCATAAATCTCATGTCTGAAACATAGGACCACATTTTCATATAATGAGTGTACATAACACAACATTCAATTCTAATTCTTGACCATTTATCATGTATATACAAATTCATCAAACTTCATACATATAGTATCATCTACCACATAGGTATCGTACGTACCTGTACTTTCCCATATTTATTCATTTCATTCTCACCTCTTTGATCAATGTATTAATTCATTCGGAAGCCTTTCAATACTCTAATAATTCGCACACTTAGTGCATCAGTGATTAGCCAAAACTGTAACGATCTCGCACACTTAGTGCCATCTCGATAAACCGAAGCTATCTCGGTATTACACACTTAGTGCCTCAAATAGACGAAGCTATTATAAATCCACACACTTAGTGCTATTTATAGCCGAAGCTATATTGAAACGCACACTTAGTGCCAAACATAGTCAATATAACACCTTGCTTAAAACATAGTCACATATATATATTTCTTTACAACTCAATTCAGCATATATAATGCATATACATTTCAATTTAACAATATTTATTTACTTATGAACTTACCTGGTACTAACATGAACGGGCCGGAACGACTATTCGATAATTTTCAACTTTCCCCGATCCAAATCCAATTTCCTCATTTCTTGATCTAATTCAATACAAATTTGACTTATTTAATCATATATTTACTCAAATTCATCTAAAAACACATAAATAGGATAATTACACTTTTGCCCCTGATATTTCACATTTTTCGCATTTTAGTCCCTAATTCACAAAATCACAAAATACACAAAATTCTCATACACACTTGCTTAGCCGAATATACATGGTGTTCATATAAGCCCATATGTTTCATTTATTTCACATTTTAGTTCCTCAAAATCTCATTTTTACAATTTAGCCCAAATTACTCACATTTATCAAAAATTCAAAGGCAAAATATACTAACCCAACACATATCTTTCATTTTCCATAAAATAACATTTCAAAGCTCACAAAATCGACAATGGCATAATTCCAAATCATCATAAAAATTAGAAATTAAGACATGGGCTTTATAGAACACAAAGCAACGATAACAAAAACATAAAAATTATCAAAAACCGAGCAAAATACATACCTTAATCAACAATCACAAGTGTCAAACCCTAGTTGTGTTTTTCTTCTTCTTTTTCTTTGATATAATTGGCCAACATGAACATAAATGGCTTAATTTATGTTTTATTTAATTTAATTAACATTTATATTTATTTTACCATTTTAGCCTTGTTAAATTCATTTAAAATCCACTATCACATATCCTTATATGTCCATTCATTAAAGCCATGGTCTATTTACATAATAAGGACCTCACAAATAAAATCCATAACAAATAAACACTTTAACAATTATCAAGCCACTTTTACATTTTACGCGATTAGGTCATTTTATGAAATTAAGCACACAAATGATCAAATTTTCATATGAAATTTTTGCACATACTAATTCACATATAATAAGCACAGAAAATAATATTAAAATATTTTTTGACTCAAATTCGTGGTCCCGAAACCACTGTTCTAACTAGGGTCTAAACCGGGCGGTTACAGCTTACACTCTCATTAGGTATGTTCACTCTATGCAGTGACACAGGAGGTGCAAAGAATGTACCATCCTCTTGAGCACTAGCTCTCACGTTAACACGTCTAGCAGGCATATCTAATAATCTAGCATACACACAAAAAAAATAAACAAAGTGAGTGGCAGGAATGATCCAAGTCTAGTTTCTACAAGCAAACTTTAAGGTTAAAGGTAGTGTATTCCCATTCCTACCCCACATGCATCACAAACAGGGATATCTCATGCAGTTCATTCAAAACATTTCAAACAATTTCCATGCCACTCAATCAGAGTTACATCACCAATATCAAGAAAATAGAGAGATTTAGTCTCGTGAGTTTCGAAACTCCAAACACACAACACACACCTAGGTCCAAGAGTTGTTGAACCTAGGCTCTAATACAATGAAATGTAACACCTTATACCCAGCCTAGTCGCCATGCCCGAATATGAGATGTTACACCACCGTCTCGTCTCATTTACATTAAAACATGGAGCTAGATTCAAGTAAATCTATCATTTTTTGTTAACTGAGTAAGTTTTTAAGTCCTCCAAATGGTTAATTATCATTATTCTATGCAAATCATTCATTAATCGGTCAGTCGCATAACCAGATTCATGCATAAAGGCTAATCAGTAAAATTTTATGAAAGTGCCCGTAGGTATCAATGCTAATAACCAGGTATCGATATTTCCCTCGAGTGATATCGATACCACTTGGAAAAATGATACCAAATGAGCATACTATTTCTTGATGAAAAAACCCAATCATCAGAAAATATCAGTACCACCGAACAAAGTATCGATATTTATCCACCAAGTACCAATACTCGAGCAAAGGTATCGATACCAATTCTCTATTATGTTTCCTGTATGTTTTAATTCATAGAGGTATCAATTTTCAAAGCCCAATATCGATACCATTGTTACTGGAGCTAAAAATACAGCATAAGGATGCAATTAACCCATCACAAATAGTTCTTAAATAATATGCATCAAGTACTAAGTTGAATAATCATTCATACGGCTTAATTAATAGCACAAAACACTAAAATCGGGTCTAAAAAATTGTCATCATGCCAACACCAATGATTAAGTATTCTAACATAATAATAACATGAAATTCATGTAAGTCAACTCAAATGTCCAAAGATCAACAACTCAAAAAGGTTCTACCACATTACCTATCTCTCCAAAACAAATACGAATAATAAAACACCTATGAAGAATCACCAAACTTTCTTGGATCACTTTTTTGGAAACCACATCGCCCACACCTTGACGATACTAATCTGTAAATGTTGAAATGAGGGGATGAACTTTTGCAAGCTTTGTGAATGCAAGAATTTCCTCAACATAAACACATCATCATGCAACACAACCAGACATTTATTCAAAAGTAGTACATTCTTAAGTCTAGCATTATATAGTACTAAATCATACATAGTCTAAAGGTCATTTTCATAGCACATATACATAGCCATTCAAGCATAGAACATATTCCAAAAAATTATATAGCATAAGATAAGATGGCGCTTGGATTATGAAACATGTAGTGAGCTCTATCATCACACATCGGATACACGGATCTCCTTACACCACATAGACTCGTAGAGTCAAACATGTCCCAAAAGTGAAGCGTATAATTAACACTCTTCTTTTTTTCCCACATGTCACGTTAAATCACATTCCCTTATCCCTCCAAACATGTCCCAAGGTATCAATGCCCAAAACCACTATACATATAAGTAAGTACTCACAATCCTATGGCATGCCAGCTATATCCAATGGTTCCAAGATCTCAAGGCCAAAATGTTCGAAAACAACACATTGTTACTTACCGATTAACTGTGCACTAATACCGTGTATTAGCAACTTTAGCAGATGACTCGTGTTTACGAGTAGTAATTCCATACACTCACCACTTTATGCTTTTATCAAAAACCGAAAGCTCAACTAACTCTTTTCTAGCTCGTAGCAAGATGTAAAGATTTCAAAGCTTTTACACATATAAATGATACAACAATCATAGTCAAATATCAATCAAATATTCACTCAAACCAACTAAAACACAAGCTTTAAGCTAAATTCTCATGTAACTTAAACTATTAGCATAACAACTTCAAATACTAATATCTCAATCTATACTCAACCTTTTTGCCTAAAATAACTTTCATTCATCTAATTATTCATTTATGCCTCACAACCTTCAAACTAGAAAAATCTACTCAATTTATGGTATTAACATTTTTCGACATCTTTTAGGCAATTTTCGTAAATTTCATTAAAACATGAGAAATCATTAACAAAACTTCTAGATAAGTTCAAAAATCTTCTAATTATGCTAAAACAAGTTGAAAAACATTTTGAAACCAAGTTTTTATGCAAAATCCCGAAATCCACCATTAATAGCTCAATTTTTGGCTTTTTATTTGAAACATGCGATTCGAGGGCTAATAATTTAGTTTCAGAGTCTAAATATCATTAAAAACTTATGGATTCATGAATGATTACCTTTGGTGGAAGAATGAATAAGTTTTGACAAAAATTTGAAAACCCCGCGTTTGAAGAAGATGGTGAAATCTATGGAATTTTAGGTGTTTTCCTTGAAGGTTTATAGTAATAATGACTTTGGAATGATAGGAAATCAATGTGTTGTGGTTTGGGAATAAAAATCAATGGAATAGTGAAGGAAAGAGCAATGGACGGCACAAGCTTGAAGAGAATGAAGAAAACGTGAAAATTGTAAGTGAGGGTGGCTTTTAGGTTCAATTTTAAAACAGGTCTAATTGCCACATAAATGCTCACTGTTTTGACTTGTTACAAATCAATCCCTTTTTTTCAAAATTAAGGGTTTTTAGAACACTTTTTCAAAAATTGATTTGACAGTTAAGATGCCATAGTCGAAAACAGTATCGAGTACCAACCTTACAAAATTTCGGGCTCATATAGGCCAAAATTCCTAAAATACCCTTAAAACTCCTAGGCCATATTTTGGGGTGTTACAAAAACACGATCCTAGACCATCGTTAGTGTTGCCATCCTTTTTTCCCTTTTCCCTTTTCTCTCTCTCTATTTATTTTTCTCACAATTTCTCTTTTTGGGTTTCTTGCATACTTTTAGAATTTTTTAAAAAAATTTAAGTGAAATTACCAGATTTCACCACGTGACACAATGTGTCATGTGGTGAAGTTAACCACATCAAAGGGCTTACACAGAAAGTTGGGATTCAAGTGCTTAATTGATTGTTTAAATTCGATTAAGGGCTTAATTGAGTATTATTTTTATTGAGAGTTCAATTTATTATTGCTAGACTTGTCTGACCCGAATCCTATTTGATCCAGCCTGAAAAGTTCAAGGTACAACTCGCTTGTTAAAAAATAAAATAGAGAGGCAAATATGGGGATTTGTAGGGGCGAACCATGTCGCACAAGTTGAATCCGTATAGGACTATACTTCTCCTATTAGACATTGATTATAACAAGGTTGTCTAACCTTTAAAAATATGTGTAGTAAAAAACCACTTGTATTGTCGGTTTTTCAACATTAGCAAATTTCTCCTCCTCTGCCCATAGTTTTTTTCCGATAAGGGTTTTTTATGTAAAATTTATGTATTTTTATTTTTTCTTCCTTATTGCTTTGTAATCATTCTTACTACCATTATCGATGTATAGTATAACAATTATTGAACGATTTTATATGTTATTTATATAATATGCCTTCCGTAATCATTATCCTAATTCCAATAGATTAGGAAAACTTGACAATGCAATCTATACACTATATAAAAGTAGTATTGAAACCATTCCTCCTTTAGACACCTATCCAAAAAACAAAGGATTTTTTTTTTTGAGATTTTAAAATAATGGTATAATTTCAGTTTTAATTCTTAGAATATACAAAAATTTCAATTTATATCTATAATATGAAAGGAAGACCTTAGAGCATTCCAACACTTTTTACATTATAAAATAATAGTTCGATTATAATTACAATTCCTTTACTTTTTTGAATTTATACAATAATGGTAAATTTTCAATTCCGGTTTTCAGATTATGCTTAAATTTGATATTTAATTTTTATATTTAATTTTAACATAATTTGGTATTTTAAGGGACACATGTTCTATTGTTCTCTCTCTCCCCGTTACAAGATGATGGTCCAATTTTATTTTGATCCATTTACCTTTTTATTATAAAACAAGGATCAAATTTTAGTTTTAATCCTTATACTATGTTCAAATTTAAGATTTTATTCCTATATTTAATTTTTGACACATTTTGATACTTTTCAAGAATTATTTACATAATTTACATAGTAACTATATACTAAACATATTTTATTAGTTCATTTATTATTTTATTTTTGAATTATATTATGAATTGTTTGATTCACATATTGAATAGTGTGTCATGTTTTAATTTTATCACATCATATTTTTAAACTCAAATTATCTCATATTTTACTAATTTAACTTAATTTAATTCTAAATTTATTTTCATAAAATATTAATGTTATAAAATAATATTTTAATTGATAATTTTTCAAAGGTATTTGAATGTATAATTATTTAGTATAATTTAAATTTTATTTTTAATTAATTATTTAAACCCCAACGTAGTGGGGGTATACGATTTAGTAAAAAATTAAGCTATGCACCGATGAGTGTCATGCTATCAAAAAAGCGTAAACATTTATTATGATAATTAAAAATTAATGAAACACTCCAAAATCTAATGGAGACATGCCACGTAGACGGAAAAACACCACTCGGTAGACGTGTTTTATTTCTGCAAATAAATTAAAGCTAAACTAAGAACTTTTATATCGTTTTCAACCCAAAAATTTATTCAATTATTGCAAAAATGCAAGCAAATCAAAAGATTCGGTTGATAGCTTGAAAATGTGGGAAATTGTTATCTACAAGTATAAGCATCGTTGATCAGGCAGCCACGGATGTGATTGGCAGTCACAAAAGCAACTTCGAAAATTGTATTTACTTAACATAGCTACTAATACTTTTGCCATACACTTAATTAATTCCTTTTCAATTTTAAAATTAAATAAATTATTTTTTCTTAAGTAATTTAATCATTGTCAAATTTAAAAATAAACATATTAAAGATAATTAATTATTGTGTGAATGATTTTGTCAATTATATATAATTTTAATTGGTATAATAATTTAATGTTTATATATTTTTGTTATTTTAACTTTAATTATAAAAAAACTCAGCTTTAAAAGTTATACATTTATATAAATATTAGAGGATAAATTTATTAAATTAATATCAAAATGACAAAATGTTTAAACTTTAAAAGTTTAAAATATTATTATATAAATCAAAACTATATATAATTAATAGAAAACATTAACATCATAATTTATTATTTTTAGTTATTCACTTTTAAAATTAACAATATTAAATTATTCCAAATTTTGTTAAGATGCAGTAATTTGTTAAATTCAAAATTGAGAGATATGGGAAAGTTGTTACCGTATTTATTTCTACTCTCATCTCCTCCGCTATATAAGTCAACAGTAATAATATTGCTTGTATTATTTTCTGATCGGTACTTCCTCTATGTTATTTTCTTTTCTAGAGGTAAAAAAAACACTAATTTAATAATTTTGCAGGATTTGACGCGTATGCGACTGAATTAATGGCGCTGAATGCTTCATGTGTCGACAGCTGGAGAATTCTATGGATAATATAATATGAAGAAGCAGCAGTAGCAGCAATTGCAGAGGGAAATCGTGTGATTTATGATGATCAAAGTTAAAGACGCCTGCCCTTTATCTTTTTCTTCTTTCTTATTTTAATCTTTGGGGACCGCTACTGTTCTTCAATCACCACAAAAATGCAGACAACAATGGAAGAAAAAAAGAAAGAATATTCCCATGCATAACTATAAACATGAAGAACTAAAGAATATTCCCATGCATAACTATAAACATGAAGAACTCTTTTCTTTGTTTGCTAATTATTTCAACCTTCAAAGACCCACTTGTCCAATATCATCAACCCTACCATTAACATCTTTGCTTTTACGTGGATGAGATTGATCCCTCCCATCCTCTTATTATTTGCTTCTCAATAATCCATACTATTGCGATTTTTAAAAGAAATAAATAATAATAAAGTTTTTGCATTTAGTATTCGTTGTAGAAAAAAAATTTGTGTTGGGAAATCTGACATGTGTATTAACCTCCATTTCTTGATATATAGGAGGAGGACAGTACTATGAGATTCAACCGCTAGTAACAGTCTGCAGGATGCATACATACATATATGTCGATCCGCGGTGTTTAAGCTAAGAAAGTAAAGATGTGAGAGTGATCTTCTTAATGTCTGTCAGCTCCAGATTCACATCCTAGGGCAAATAAAGCTGATTAATTTCCACTTAGAGTACGTATTCTAGCTAGAACTGGAAAAATATTAATTACATTGACTATTATATACAGATTAAGAAAAACATGTTTGAATCTTACATGTTGAGAGAAACAAAGAAGACGCGTGTCTTGTACCGCGTTGGTTGTTGAAAAATTCAAAATGACAAAATTAACAACGTTTTCACAGCCTTATATATCAATCAATCTCAGATTCTCTACATGTAAAATGGCCCACCATCTTCCATAATTAAAATTAATTTCTTAATACAAATAATGTGGTAAACCAATAGCCTCTGCAGGTGTTTGATTGCACAATGGATTTAACTCTGGGATCCACACACTCATCAGCCCCTAATCCAAAAGCCATGTTTCCCCATGTTTATCTTGGCAGGACCTACAATTAATCAATTACCCAACTTCTTGTCATGCAATTTATTTTCTTCTACTCAAGGCAATTACTTCCTTCAGAATCAAACTGTTGCTGATTAACCCTCCCCTTCATTGAATCTTTAGAGTGATTTCAAGTATGGAAATAATTGAGGTACATCCCTGTTATTACTAACCTCTCATTATTTAATTAGTTTTAGCTTAAATTCAAGTAATAAAATTTAATTATAAAAATATATATTATTAATAAGATGAACTATTTATACCAGTGTAAAACTAAAAAAATACAATCGCAATAGTGTGCCAGGTTTGGCAGTGGCGCCTTGACTCTCCTTAAAATAAAAAATTTTACTTTTAGCCCCTTTATAATTTAAACCTTTTTTAAACCAATATACGGTGAAATTGCATTTCAACCTTCAAAAATGATAAAATTTTAATTTAATCTTTTAAAAATTATAAAAATATAAATTATTAAAATGGTAAAATTATATTTTTTGCTATTGTATAAATATACAACTAAATTCCAGCACCTCTTAAAAAAAAAAAGGAAATTGACTTCACTCCCATACAAAAAAAGTATAAAACTTCTTTAATTTTACGCTAGTAAAAATAAATCGCTCTCCATTAATATTAATATATTTCATAATATTTTACATATACGGATAGTAAAATAGGCTTGGATGAGAGTAAAATTAGATCACGATCCAACCCGACTAGAAGTAGATATACCCATCATACCTTCCTTATATATTATTATTATATATTGAGTTTTTCTTATACATAGAAATAATCTTTCCCTTTATTATTGTGCAAATATGAGGCACAGTACAAATCACAAAAGCTTCATACTCCAAAACGTAAAACATAATATTATGTATGTCTTTACATACGTATCGCAATGTCGACTCCCAAACAGTCCAAGAATGGTCCCTCTGCACATAGAAAAAAGAATAAAACAATTTATGGAACACAAAGACAACAACATAAAAACAATACAGAATCTTTCTTAAATAAAAATTAAAAAAAACTTATCCGCCTAACTACACTCTTGTCAGTCTAAGCCTTTAATTTGTTTTAACTAGAGCCATAGGTCAGAAAAATTATTTTTTAAAAGTTTATTCGGATCCTCTGATCTGTTTCTTTTCGTGTAATTCTAAACTAAAAGCAACAGGACATAAGACTTAATTATAATAATAAATATGTCACTATATATGAGACATTTCCTAAATATTAAGAAACAGCAGAATTTTTTCCTTGTGTGACTATATTTGCATTTAAATAAGAGATTCGAAGATTGCAGATGATATTTATACTGCAATATACACTTTTGAGTTCAGGGAGCTTTCAGAACTGCTGTTGTATTGTAATTTAGCACACCTTCTGACGACGATGCCTTCCAAAATTGTCATCTAACCTCAAATAGAATATTATCCCTATATAGCCTTTCCTTTTATTTTATGTACCATATTTCCACCAGGGCTTTCTGTATAATATTCATTGTACCCCATCGTGTGTGATTGATAAGATCAGTCAAAATGATTCTTGTTTCTTTCGTCATCTTTGATATTCTTTTATAGGGATTTCTTTTTAATTTCATGTTGTATATTTTAAAAAACAAAACTCCACAATTTATATCTAAATTTGAAATTACAGTATTTTATATTTTTAATCCACTAAAAATATTTTAAAAAGCTTCACGGATGATTATATGTTAGGTGGTCAAGTAGTGTCCTAAGTTCATTGAACTATGTTTTGCCTAATTTAATTTGCTCCTAAAAAACCCAATAGGGCGTGAGAACTTTTGAAAGCATTACATCAACCCAATCAACTTATTATTTCATATCAAGTTTATTTAATTAAAATGAAAATAAACTCTTATCAATCAAAAGTTAGGGAGGTTTAGAAATATTGGTAAAGATTAAAGCTTTAAATTCTTAAGTGCCTAAATTTAAATTTTATTCTATATAATTGTAATGGAAAGATCTCTAATTCTGTCAAAATATTTTCGACGTATGTGAATTTTAGTCTAACAAATTATTTATAATCCAAATTCATTTTTTAGGTAATAAAAAATAATCATGAGAAACGGCTAACACCTTACTTCAATTACTAGATATAAATTAATATAAAATAAAAAAATATATCATAAGAAAGGATACATGATTATATTAAAATATACATGGAAAATATTTAGTACAACATCAGTGTATTTTTTTCACTCCATAAATAAGATTAGAGGGTAGACAAATATCTTATAAAGGTATAATGTTTTCTAAAGAAAAAAACACGTGTCAATTTTTTTTAAAAATACTTGTGAAATTAAAAAATATATACTATTAATTGACAAATGCTCACCAAATATTCATAACAAAAGTTATTGGAAAAATATTATTACACTGTTAATGAAGTTTTTAAACTTCACAAATAAAATTGAAATAATGATAAGTGTCCTATATAATATGTTAAAGTATTAAAAATAAATAAAAATATAAAAAAAAGACATATAATAATTTTTTAATTTTAATTATGAAGTTAAAAAATATATATTGTCAATATATCAAATATTAACTCAAAATTATTAATATATCCAATACTAACTCAAAATTATTAATATATCAAAACTTAAATAAGTAAGTTATACTTTAATTACGATTATGCTGATGCACTAATAAAATACAAATACACGGATTGCCAAACTCCACCGCTCAAGGACTAAACCATTAGCTGTGATCCAGTGTGAGCTTGCAAGAAATGATGGTATTGGCTGGACATGGAGGAGATAGACATCAGCCTCATGGGCTGGCCTGGGATTGGGAAGGTTTAGGCTGGGTTGTTGTGCTTAGTGGTCAGCATTCAGATGATTGACAAATCCACGTGAATGAAAACTGCCAAGCCAATTACATTATTGTTTGGTTAAAATGTGTCTATGTATTGAAAGATTTAGGATTTCGTTTTTATATTTTTATTTTTAAGAATTTAATTAATTTATTTTAAAATTTTAAAATTTAGATCCAATTGTTAGTATTGTTAATTTTTTTTGTCATTAAAATTTTAAAAAATATTTAATAGTAATGTAACTAAAAAAAATAATGTTATATAAACCTAACAGTGTTAAAAGTTAGACCTAAATTTTAAAATCTGAAAAAATAGAATGACTATATTTCAAGAAATAAAAGTATAGTGATTAACCTTACTGTTTTCCATGGTACGAAAGGGCTCGACTTTTGGCCGGAAGTGGAAGAGGAAGCTGCCTGGATGCTAATTTAGTCATACTTTTGGTTAGGGCAGCTTAATTTCATATAATTCAAGCAATTCATGTCCAAACAAAATTTTAATTATTAAGTTCCCTTACATGGTTTTGGATAGAATTCCATCCAAATCATCCTACAATACAATAAAAAAGCAAATGAGTTCATACCACTACTAGAAGTGTTCTCAGATAAATGTATAAATAATCAATTGAGCAATGTCTTAATATAAGAAACCGGTTCCGAAGCTAGCAGTAAACCAGCACACTTGTCCATATACGTCAATGCTATCACCCTCACATTCAATTTACACATTAATATTTCTACAAACAGCATACTCGAGCACAGCTGATCCAAGATAGTAAAAAAAGTAAATGCAATCAGATCAAATGCATTATACTGAAGAAATCTTAGGATTAAGTATAAACTAGATTCTGGCCAATATCACACGACATGCTTTTGTAGTTGAAGCAAATTGTCAAGGCATGCATTAACGAAAGCTATCCACCTATAAATGAAAAGGTATCATAGTCTAATATGATTAATGTGGAATAATTCTTATCTCATCTTAAGAGAAATCAATGCAAATATGACAAACTTCTAGTTATTAATGACCATAAAGTCTAAAACATCATGGACCCCAAAAGATAATCATTTAACAATTAATTGTCCTAATTATGAGGAGCGGGCAACAAGAATCCAGTCCTCCATATAAGCCTATAGAAGTCATATCACAAGACTCCAAAAGCTTGCAGGTCCTACTCTCTCTCTCTCTCTCTCTCTAGTTAGTGTGACAATACAAATTGATGTAACAATATCAGATGCACTAAACTTGGAAGATTTAATAGCAGTTCTCATAGATGGTGATACTTGCAAACTCAGTCAATGAGAAGAATTCACAGCTGTAGGGTAAGTAATGACAGAATAGAAGCATAAGCTTCTCTACGATCAACTCCTTATCCAACATCTTCGATGTGTTGGTTTTTAGTCTAAGAAAGAAATCAAATGTGACTTGCTATTTTTATTATTGGTTTTCTAATACTCTTTTTACATTTAAAGTATACACTTAAAAATAAGAAAATTTACCAACTGCAATTTGATAAGTTGGTAAGTCTAGGTACATGAGATTACTTATTGGTTGATTTCTGTCTAATCAGCACCATTTATATTAACCTATCAAATTAAAGATAAATAAAATAATCTAATAGCTTTTCTAAACAAGTTAACAACTTTTTAGCTTGTATCAAAAGCTTCGGGATAGTCCACAGCATAATAGCTCGCATGTTGATTCACAAGACAACTTACGTATTGTGTATTTGCGAGTCTTATGTATTCACAAGACTACCCTGCTATCAAGAAACTGATCTTCAAGAAATCTTATGTTGTTTACAACAACCATGATTCTGTCATAATATTGTTTGACAGTTTCAAACTCCTTCATTTTTAAATTCTCAAAATCCCACCTCAAGTTGATAATTTGTTGTTTTCTTGTCTTTTCAGTACCTTGAAACTCTTCTTTCAGCTAATCCTAAGCTTGCTTTAGGGTCTCACAAGCCATGATCCTAGTAAAAATAACATCAGAAACACCATTTTGAGTACATGACATCGCCTTGAATTTCTTAGCACAATCATCACTATGCTACCTGCTTTGTGCTATCGTTGGATTAGCTCGCAATGGTGGTGGCTCTACATCTACATTCACAACCTCTCTTAAGTCATAAGTTATTAAGTAGGTCTTCATCTTGACTACCCAAATATGGCAGTTTTCACCATTAAGAACTGATGGTGAGAGAGGTGTAAAACTAGTTGAAGACATTTTTTCAAAAATAACAAGGAAATAGAGGTTGTTCTTTCTTTCTTTCTTAACAAATCAAAGGCCCTCAAAGATGACAAGTTCTAAATACCAATTGTTGGTTTTTAGCCTAAGAAAGAAAAGATATACATATCAAATTAGCAATCAAATATAACTTGTTTTCATTACTAGTTTTTTATTACTCTTTTTACATTCAAAGTATACACTTTAAATAGGAAAATTTATCAACTACAACTTGACAAGTTGGCAAGTCTAAGTACATGGGATTACTTATTGGCTAATTTCTGTCTAGTTAGCACTATTTATATTAACCTATCAAATTAAAGATAAATAAAATAATCTAACAAATTTTCTAAACAAGTTGACAACTTGTTAACTTGTATCAAAAGCTTCAGGATAGTCCGCAGCGTCATAGCTCGCATGTTGATTTGCAACACAACTCGGGTCTTGTGTATTCGCTCGTCTATTCATATTTGGACAGTCTGCCAAATAGTTCGCCAAAGGTTGTCCACTCGACAGTTTGCCAACTGACAGTTCACCATTCTTCTCGCGTTTAGCCTGTTATCCAGATAACTCATGCTAATGATGTCCGCAAAATGTGTGAGCTATTGCATGAATGACCATCTCACAACAAGATAACTACTCTCATAGCTTTTCATAAGATATCATATTTGCCATTGTAAACATCATCTATCGTCAAATAAAATACAATCCCTAAAAACATAGCTGACTTCCTCAAGAATGTATTTATCTCTGATACAAGGTTTGTACCCTTACTTTTGAGCAACTAATTTCATCAATTGCCAAAACTTTTAAGCCTCAAGGCATATCAGCCAAGTTAGTATAAGACCGTATCAAGGGCTTTCTCTCTTTATGTAGGTTGACAAGCTAAGCAAAATATTTTCCTTGGAGATTCTTGATACAACAATATAAATTTAGAACTAAATGTTGCAGCTACACCAATATAATACTTCTAAAATTTGAAGATTCCAGTAGGTGGCAGCTACGCCACTGTCCAAACCCTTAGGTTCTCCATACCATCTTACAATTTGATATAAATTCTTTACCCCCATCGATTCATATCTTAGGTATATAAATAAAAATCTCAATTCTTGGTCAAATTGAATTATAAATGAACTGGAAAAGTCAATTTTTTTATTTTTTACTTTTGCGGAGATAAGGCTTATAAGTTGGTCATTCGAAGAGCCTTTCTAGTTAACATTAACCAAATAACCAGCTTCTATCTTCCCCTTAAATTTGATTTAAAAGGTTTATTTTAAGAATTTTCTAATAAAAGAAAAGTCTCATAACCTCTTTATTTGTTTGACTACTTTCAGTAATACTAGAGAATTTCGAAGTATTTGATCATATATATTACAAGATTTTATGTTTAATATTTCAAGGATACACACATATTTATGAATGCAAGTGCTTACAAATGTAGTTGATACCCATGAATGTATAACAACAAATTTTTACCTTGAAAAAATCTTTTTTTTTTAAAAAAAGAAAAAAAAAGGGGGGGGGGGGAGATTTTCAGTAGCATTAGCATTCCAATGTTTACTACATGTGCTAATATCTTTGGTATACAAATTCAACTTCTCTCAGTTAAGGTCCAGGTCCGCATTACTGTTTAAAGGTCATTTAGAGTTGCTCACTTCACTTTTAAAAAGAAATACTGAACTTGCAATTGATCATCATGGCAAGCATTCAACTGAGATATTATTAGTGTTAAGCCTTACAGTAGTTTAACCAATCATGGAAGTTGCTAAATAAATAAATGATACAAGATTTGAAAGATAAGATACTCACTTCATCTTGCATTCATCCATGCATACGCACATGAGTGCAAGAAAATGGTTGTTTGTTCAATCGTCAACTTGATAATAAGTTTCTATCAATTTATTAACAGAAGATATAAAGGATAAAAAGCTGATTAAATGAGTTAGTAGCTACACCTCATATTCAAAACTGAACCAAAAGAAAAGCAACACTATCCAATAAAAGCAACACTATCCAATTCTCACTGCTAGTGGAATATAATCTTTTGAAACCTGAACAACCATGCCAGATTCAATCAAGTCATGAAGGTGAAACCTCCTATCAAAAGGTGGAAACCGACGATGCTTCTTCTTCAAGGGGACTAACATCTCCTGCATTTTTAAAAAGAGTTCCTTCCCTGAAAACAGAAAATAAAAATGTAAGTACAACACTGACACAATAGAGGACTTAAAATTAGGCACCTTATGATAAAATCTAAAAAGCACTCTGACTTTGCTAGACTGAAACAGCGTCTATATTATTCAAAGTACTTAATGAAAAGCAAATGGTTTAAAAGTTTGGAGGAAATGAAATATATGTAATTCATATGTAATGTCCACAAGGCTTAATATTACATCCACTTCCTAACTTCGTACTATCTTCTAATTTTATGGAAACCAAATTGTGATTTGTGAAATTAAAAGTTTTGACTATTGGAACCCCAAAATAACATAAAGGTCCAATGAAATTCTGTCTCTAACTTTCTGTTCGACACTTTTTTCTTTTAATGATGAGTTTATATATTTAAATTTCAAAGCACCTAACTCACAATATGCTCAGAACTTCAGGTACAGAAGCAATAAACATATCAAGGATGGACATTCTCCTCACGCTCATAACAGACTAACTGACCAGATGAGTCACAATATTTGCTTATGAACTAGAAAGGGAAGGGAAATGACATGACATCCCACTACTTAGTAACTAAAAAGGTCTATTTACCTGGGAAAGGCATTTCAGCATTGAACCAATATTTGAAATTGCAAACCAGTACATACTTGGATCAATCGGTGGTACTTGCATTTACTTCAAATTGCAACAGCATTTAAACCCCGGAAAGAAAAGAAAAAAAACCTTTTATACTGATACTCACAATAAGGAATCAAAGTATCAAACCTCTTACTTCCTATCCACTTGACTTCTGTCCTTTACAGTGCCATACAATTGTGACCGTAAAATGACAGGTTGAATTGTAATCTTGAAACACAGGCAAATCAGAAACAACTTTTATTAGTTTTTTATAAATGTTGATTTAAAATAACTAATAACGAATTGCATCTGAAATTATGAATTTTGATTGAAAATTTGCTAAAACAAATAAATAATTGCTTTTAGAAGAAAAAGGGGAGAAGTTAAGGAAAAATAGAGAGCTAACTTTATCAATCTGAGGAAACTGAACTCCATTATTATAAACGCCATCAAAGTATCGTTGTTTGCTCTGCGAAATCAGAAGCAGTCAATATAACATTCGCTAAAATAGGAAGGCGATAATTATACCAGAAATATATACATAGAGGGAAAATAACGATCAGCATCGCCGTTTTCGGACTCCATCTCTTCTTAATCTTTAATAGAAGATTTCGGGGAACTAAAACCCTAAATTTAATTTGAAAACGTTATGCGACGGAAATTTGAAAGTTGGCGCTGCGCTGCTGAACACCTCTCGGTTTTGGATTTTTCTGCTCAGTGACGTGTATTTACATATTTAAAATAAAATGATATATAACTTTTGGAAGTCTATAATGATGATAAAATTTTAAATCACGTTTTCATTTTAAAATTTAGGTTAATTTGATTGAGTTTTAATTTAGTTTGTATAAGTATTATCGTTAGTGTAAGAAGATGTGGATTTAAGTGCGTTGAAGCACATTATTTTCTTATTTATGTGTTGAGGAAAGACTATAAATAATTCTAGACATTGTTTAAAAAAAAAAGATCAAAACTAATAATGAAATTGTTTAAAAAAAATTTAGATTAGTGTAATTTGAACCAAAGCATTATATATATATAATATAATAAGACTTTTACATCATTTTTTTGTTATTGGATAATTAAGAATTCGTCATGTATCACCAATAGAGGTGTGCATGGGCCGGACCACTTGGCCCGAACGCCCGCCCAAAATGTGGGAGGGTTTGGGTAAAAATATAGGCCCGAAAAATGGGGTTGGACAAAAAAATAAGACCCATTTAAAAAATGAGCCGAGCCTTGGGTAAGGCATTTTTTGCCCGGGCCCGGTCCTGCCCAAATTCACTAAATTACAAAAAAATAATCTACTTTTTTAAATATTATTTTCTTATTGTTTTCTCCCTATTTTGCTACTATTTTACTATTATGTTGCTACTATTTTGTTATTATTGTTTGGATATTGTATAAAACTTATTTTATTGTTAAATTTTTTATTATTTTAAAGACATTTGTTAATTTTGTTATTATTTTAAAGGCATTTGCTTGCTAAGTTGTATCTATTTTAGTGTTATTTAAGTATACATATTTTTTAAAATTTATTTTCAATTTGTTGAGAAATATTTATTTTGATGTTTTTAGTATTTTTGATGGTTTATATATATTTTAAAATTATATAAAAAATAATATAAAAATTAATATGGGCGGGCAGGGTCGGACCCGGGTTTTAACATTTTTATTCGGGCCGGGATTGAGCAAAATCTTAGGCCTATTCTTAGTGGCTAGGCAGGGCTCGGGCCTAGCAAACGGGCTTAAATTTTTAGTTGGGCTCGGCTCGGCTCATGCGCATCTCTAATCACCAATTATATAACAACACATACGCATTTCACTGTCATTAAATCAAAATTTTTATTAAAATATGAAAATAATTATATATATTTATAGTATTTATTACTATTTTATGCAATATATGGACATATATTATTACATAATTTTACTTAAATATTCATAACCTATAATAAATTTATATTTTAACGTTGTATTATATTTGATGTATTTTTTTTGTCAAATTCAAAAGGGATAAATTCTAAATCACAAAAAAATTTCAATTAGGTTTCTTACTCAATTAGATTTTATTCTTAGTCATATTAGTATAAGTATTGATGGGGAAAAATCTCATTGAAATCTCAATCAGATTACACCTCAATAAGATTTTTTTTATCATAATTATGTTGATATTATAACCTGTAACTTTTGATTATCACCGAAAAATCGTACTTTAAGAGTGTATTTGGTTGGATGAAAAGTGGAGGGATGGAATAGTATGTGGAAAAGTGGAAAGAAAATAAATTTTGAATTTGCTTGGTAGGAAAGAAAAGTGATAGGAAAGAAAATAGCAGATATGGTCATTTTCCATCCTAATGCATAAAAACCAACGCTTCCAAAGTGGAATGAAGATAGGAGAGAAACTGAGAGAAATGTATATGTTAATTTAAATTATATATTTTTCAAATGTTTTATATTCCTTCCCTCCATTTTTCAACTCTACCAAGCAACGGAGAGAAAGAAAATTACTTTTTCTTTCCATTTTTCATCTTGCCTACCAAACACACCTATGGAAAGAAAAATTATATTTTCATCTTTTTTATTTTTCCACCTTTTCAATTTTCTTTCCATTCTACCAAGGAAAGCCTAAATGAGATGGTAGTTGCTTGAGCTCCAAAACCAATGGCTCTTCAATTGAAAGCTTTATAACCTTCAAAGGTCCAAAGGCAATCCTAATTGTTCAAACTTGGATATAGACTCTACATGCTTCAAAATTGAGTCTAATGCTTTTATGAATTCTTGAAACTATTTAAAACTTTATCAATTTTAGACAACAAAATATGTTTCAAAGAGTTGATAGAAAAAACATTCACAAAAGACTCATCATTGACCCTATCTAACATATGAACTAAAACATTCTTCTAGATCATTTGGATATTTCAAAGAAGAAAAAATATAAAAAGTTGCTTGTTGATCATTAATCCTCATTATAATTTTACCTCCTACACATCAATTAGTACTCTTCTAGTTACAAGGAATGGCCTGCCAAAAATAAATGGAACCTTTCAATCTTCCTCCATATCTAAAATGGTGAAATTTGTCAGAAAAATAAGCTTATCACATAGAGCTTTATTAGCAATTTGTGGTATGACTAATGTAGGCATAATATCCCCCATATCTAACTTCCAAGCTATAGAGAAGGGGATTAAGTTTGTAATAGCCCGTTTTGCAGTGGTGTTGGTAATTTTAGAATCTCATTTCTGATGATCGAGTCTGTAAATATTATTGTTTAATACTCACGAGTCTTATTTAGTGATAAATTGAATTACAATCTAGTAATTTTATTGAATTGATATTTATTTAAAGTATAAGGATTAAATAGTAAAAGTAGTAAAAGTTCAATTGCTATGAAATTTTAATTAGCTAGAGGACCAATTAAGCAATTAGACACTTTAGTTTAAATAGTTAGTAATAATTAAAATTTTAAAATCATTTACTATCATGCCAAATTTATAGTAAATACAATCAACCTATATACATGCTCCTAACTAGTCACTTGTATTTCTACAAGCTCAAGCACACAATTGACAATAAAAATTAAAATAAAAACATAAAAATTGAAAAAAAATTTCTATGTTACCCCCCACACTTTAGATAACACATTGTCCTCAATGTGTAGCCTTGAAAGGATAAGGAAAGAAGTTACCTGATTGATTGTGGTTGTAACAGCCCGTTTTTAGGTCAAATCAGAACAGTGGTTTCGGGATCACAAATCTGAAGTCAAAATATTTATTTTATCATTTTGATAATGTCTAAAATATGATAGATAAATTATTTGAAAGTTTCGTAAAGAAATTTTACCTTTTAAATGCTTAATTCAGTAAAAAGGACTGAATCGCGTAACGTGTAAAAGTTGAGTTCTATTGTTAAAAGGTATTAAATAGCTATGATTTATTAATATGGAAGTCCTTATAATGTTATTTAACTATAATTTAAGTTATTGGACATTTATGTCCATGAATTATATGATATATTAAGTTTAATTATAAGGTTATAATGGTAATTTATGTATTAAGTTTATATTAATAAAACAAAAATTAAAATCATGTTTTTCTATCCATCTTCTTACCGAAATTTGAGAAAGAAATAAGGGCTTTTGAGCTTCCATGGTTTCGGCAACTTCAATCTTTGATTAAGGTATGATTTTAGCTCGGTTTTTAATGATTTCTACGTTTTTAAGCTCGTTGCAGCTTAATCTAACTAGCCCGTACCTTCATTTTTGAAACTGTTATAGATTTTAAGATATGCCATTGTTGAATACTTGAGTATTTTGAAGTTTCTTGTTAGATTACTGATGGTTATTAATAGTTATACAAGTTATAAAGTGATTTTTGACAAAAATGAGAATTAGGGATTAAATTGTGAAAGATAGAAATGTTGTGGTTGAAAATGTGAATAAAATGAAAATATGGGTTAATATAAACCCCATTGAAATTTGGATACATTGGGTTAGGGCTTAATTGTGCGATTTTGCATTTTTATGTGTTAAGGACTAAATTGCAAAGTAGTCAAAAGTTTAAGGGTAAATTTTTAATTTAGCCAAAATGAATGTTTTAGGATAAATTGAATTGAGTGAAAGTTTGAATGAGTTAATTTGATATTATATAGATCAAGATAAGTAAACACCAGAATTAGATCAGGGGAAACGAAAGATAGATGAGCAGACAACATCTATACGAGCAAATACGAGGTAAGTTCGTATAATTAGAATTGAACTTTTCTATACTTGTGATTATTGAAAAGAATGTGTATAATTGAGATATTTGAATTACAAATGTCTTATTTTTATATTGTATGTGTTATTGAGCCTCGAACCATTTGAGTTCATTGGATACGAGTGACATGTTACTAGAATTACCGTAATGGTCGAGCTCCTGCATTTGTTGCGGACTCACCATAGCTCATAAGAGCTTACTGTTTCAGCTCATTGTAGCTTACCGATTCAACTCGAAAGAGCTTACTGTTCAGCTCAATAGAGCTTACCGTTTTCAGCTCAATAGAGCTTACTATTTATCAGCTCAGTAAGAGCTTACCGACCATGACTTGAAAGAGCATATATGATGATGAATTGATGAATTACTGACATTGTTCACTCGATTATCCTTTGAAGTTCTAATAGGTTCAACGAGCCTAAATAAAATGTTATACGAACAAATTACGGTTTATAAATGTTACTAAAGTTATATATGATGTATGAGTTTGGAAAGATATGCAGTATTACTTTAGTAAATAGTTTATGTATTAGTTAAATGACTAACATGTGATGATTATGTGTGATTAGGTGATGGTTAAAGTGAATTGTTGGCATTTTATTATTGTTTTGATTATATTTAATTGGTAAGTTTAATTCTAAATTATGCGGGCTTACTAAGCTATAAGCTTACTCTGTTTCATTTTCTATGTCTGATAGGGTTCGTTAGCTCACTCGTTTCGGACAAGTCAGAGTTGCACATCACACTATCCAATTTTTGATTGGTATTTTGAACTTATGAACTTATGTAAATATGACATGTATAGGTTAGTTTGATGGTAATAGTTATGTGTTGGTATTATAGTTTGAGAATGAATTTGTATATAAGTTAAGCCATATAATTTGGCTTATTTTGGTATCATATTTGGATTGTATATATGTGCTTAATGATGGTATGTTTTGGTATGATAATATTTGAATGAAATCATGCAAAGAAGTCTTGATACATATAGATGTTAGATGAATGAGTTGTATATATGGTTATATAGGTATTTGGATATGTAAATTGTAACACCCCTTACCCGTACCGAGACCGGGATAGGATACGAGGCATTACCAGACAAACGTACAAACATCTAACTAAAATACGGGCTATAAAATTTCATTTTTTTTGAAACATTCATTCACATGCACATAGTCCCTTATTTCGGTCTACGAAGCCCAAAACATACTTTAGAAAGGTTTCGGGACTAAATCGAGAACTTTGGAAAGTTTTGAGAAAACATAGAAATTTTTCTCATTAAACATGGCCACACGCCTGTGTGGACACAGGGGCACGTCCGTGTTCTCAGGCCGTGTAACTCTCTGTCTATGATGTCATCAAATGAGTTGAACCATACGGCCAGGCTACACGCCAGTGTCACCAGGCCGTGTCCCTCACACGATTGAGACACACGACCGTGTCTCAGCCCGTGTAATTAACTTTTAGGCTATTTTCCAAGCCTTTTTGTCACCCTACATGCACCCACATGGTTTCAATAACATTCAACATCCTCTATTTTGATACAAATATATGATTTTCCTACCATCATGCATGTAATACACATTCTTACATTAACCAGAACTAGACATACCATATCTTGTTCTCATTTTATTCCAAGCCTAGACATAACATTTCACCTTCATTTGGCCTTGTCAATTATATTACCACTTATACTTTTATACCACAGTTATCTTCATGTCAAATAATCTCAACTTAACAACATACTTATATATTTATAAAACTAAGCCACGTCTTTATAGAATACCAACAATTCACATGCGTAGAACAACATGCTTGACTAAGACATTCCACTAACAGCAGTATTACTTATTCTTACCTTACACCTTTACATTAAGAATATGGTCACATCTATTGATCATAATTTATCCACCACATAAGCATGACATATCATACATTTGACCGTATCAAGACATCACTACGCACATATCATAAAGCAATGGATTAAGCATGCATAATCAATTAAGTTTACAACCCAATGATCGAATATAAACCATATGACATGGCTATATACGATTTAACCATAATAAGCTAATACGTTTGACCAAGTCATACAAACAACTATCATAAAGTCTCTATACATGTCACTCACTTGAAAACACTTGAAGTTTATCGACGCTTCACATCAACATTCTGATATTGTGATGCTGCCTTCGACGATCTCCAACCCCGAGCCGACCTGCCAATTCTCAAATAAATGGAGAGGGGGGGTAATCTTTATGCTTAGTAAGTCCATATGAATTAATAAGCAATTTACCAACATGTTTCCTTAGGTAAAACAACTATAATTACACTTTTATTCATATTTTGGTCAAGCTGTCCACTCGATTCATAGTCGATAAATTATTTATAACTCAAGATATAGGACTCCAAATTAAGATTCGTTAATTTTACCTAAAACTAGACTCATATATATTCTTACCATAAAATTTTAAAAAAATTTGGTTTAGCCAATTAGTACATTTTATTCATTAAAGTTTCCCTTGTTTCGCTATCTAACAGTTCTAACCTCTCTTCACTAAAAATTATTTATCTCATAATAAAGAACTTGGATAATGCTCCCACATATCTTTCTAGAAAATATAATCAACAAGGATTTTAATCATATAAATTATAACTCACAATTATTTTTTTACAATTTCTAGTGATTTTCTACATCTAAGACAGGGGAGTCTGAAATCACTCTAACTCTGTCTCACAAGAACTCAAATATCTCATAATAAAAACTTTTTTTGCTTACATCATTTCCTTTATGTGAAACTAGACTCATTAAGATTTAATTTTATATATTATTCACCCTCTAATTCGACTTCCACTATTTATGGTGATTTTTCAAAGTTGGGCTACTGCTGCTTTTCAACACTGTTTCGGTGCAAAATCACAATAGCTATCATAAAATTCATTGTTACCTTATACTCATAGGCATGATTTAATATCATACATGTATCTTTACACAAACCATCATACTTTCATCAAATCATATAACATTATCGTTCATATCCATCCATACATAATACAGAAGGACATATATCGCCATAAATCATTATAGTCATACAAGCACATAATGGCAGGTACATACCTTTGCTTTCTTGCACATATACATACCTTACTTAGCTTACGTTCAAATTTCATGTACATTACCCATTGAAAATTTGGAATAATGAACAGGATACTCAAATAAAAATGCACCGAAGTGCCATAATCATAACATAGCACGCCTCTCAACAGGGCTACATAAGAGCACCCGGACCTAGCATGCATCACATAACCACACCTCTTAACAGGGCTACATAAGCTCCCGGACCTAGCGTGTACCACATAATTACATGCCCCTCAACGGGGCTACACAATCTCCCGACCCTAGCATGTATCATGTCATCAAATGAGCTCATACATACATAGCTATCCTATTGACATGTCACTTATATCCTTACCTATTCCTAAGTTCAAACGGGATTTTTCGGACTTTTGTCTGTTTGTCGAACATTCTCGGAATGTTGGCCTCATAACATATGACATTATCATATACAAATGCTAACATGGCAACACTTGTAACATAAGCATAAAATATTAAAACATATTATAGCAACAAAGTAACCAAATAACATGTTAATCATATAAATGTTATTTAAACATTTAAAACATCAATTAATGTATTTGTTTGTACATGTACTTAAATATCATGTACTATCAAAGCAATAACATTAAAATACACATTGCATTATTAAAAATCATATGAACTTACCTCGTATACGAAAATGACCATTTCTACCATTAAAGTCCACTACTTGGTATTTTCCTGATTTTATCCCGAATCTCGATTTTCTTGATCTAACATTACAAATATAGCTCATTTATTACTCACATTATTTAAATGGGTCCATAAATCATATTTTTACAAGTTTGTATTTTGACCCGTAAACTTTTGCATATTTACACTTTTGCCTTAAGGCTCGGAAATTAAACTTCATCCTATTTTCTTATGTTTTATGACATGCTGATCATTTTTCCCTTCTATGGAAACATAAAATTCTCACTCTAACATGTACTTATGAACATTAGGTATTTTTACCAATTATGACGTTTTACTCGTTTTCACATAAAATCGCTTAGCAAAGTTGTTTATCTAACACCCAACACTCATTTTATACCATTAGACATCAAAATTCATGCATATTACTCATGGGTAAATTTTTAAACATAAATTGTAGCTCAAAATAATGGTAGAAATGAGTAAGTCATGTTACCGGGACTTCAAAAATGTAAAGAACATTAAAAATGGGGTTTGGGATCACTTACAAATGAGCTTGGAAAGCTTGAAAACCCTAGCCATGGTGTATTTCATGAGACATTCGGGCGTGAGAAAGAAGATGAGCAAATTTGGCTTATTTTTGGCTTTTTAATTCATTTAATTACTAATTTACTAAAATACCCTTAATGAAAAACTTTTAAAAACCTATCATACCATGTCCATTTTTGTCCACAAACTTCAAAATGGTCTAATTACCATTTAAGGACATTTAATTTAAAATCTCATAACAATTAGACATTTCTAACATGTAGAACTCAACTTTTGGATTTTTTACAATTTAGTCCTTTTGATCAAATTGAGTGCCCAAACGTCGAAATGTTCGAACGAAATTTTCACAAAATCATTCCATGAAACCGTAGACCATAAAAAAAATAATAAAAATGAAAATTTCCTCATCGGATTTGTGGTCCCGAAACCACTGTTCCAACTATGCCCAAAATCAGGATGTTACATAAATGATAAGTTTGGTTATAGCTTATAATGTGTATTGAATTGGTTAATTTGGTTGTCATTAAGTTGGATTAATGCGGAAAATTATGAATGTAAATGCTTATGTTTTAGGGTGACAATTTTGGCTTTTCAAATGACCTATTTTTGTCTACACGGGCAGGGACACGGACGTCTGTCTTAGCCGTGTACGACACACGGTTATGTTACACGGCCATGTATGTAACACCCTTAACCCGTAACCATCACCGGGATAGGTTAAGAGGCATTACCAAACCTGTAACTCAATTCAAAACATTCATTTAACAAATTTCATCACATTTCAGTAACCATCAATCATTCACATTCAAAATGTACTTAAATTAATCGTACAAAGTCTTAATCATGTATTTAGGACTAAATTGATAACATATTAAAATTTTAGAAACTTAGGAAATTTTCAACTTTTCAAGTGACACAAGCCCGTGTGAATAGGCCGTGTCCCTCACACGGCATTAGACACGCCTGTGTGTCTAAGCCGTGGCAAAATAGGGCATACATACTGACTTGTCCACACGGCCACAAGACACGCTCTTGTGCCAGGCCGTGTGAAAATTAGGGAGGCTACTGACTTAGGTCACACGGCCGACCACATGCCCGTGTGCCACACACGACCGATAGACATGCCCGTGTGTCTAGGTCGTGTCAAAATTGTAGGGTATACTGACTTTAATTCGTAGGGTACCCCAGAGGACACATGGTCGTGTAACATGATCGTGTGTCACACACGGCTGAGACACACGCCGGTGTCTCTGCCCGTGTGGACAAAAATAGGCCATTTGAAAAGCCAAATTTGCCACCCTAGAACATAAGCATTTACATTCATATTTGACCACAATTATACAACTCAATTGGCAACCAAAATAACCAATTCAATATACATTATAAGCCATAACCAAGCTTACCATTTACATATCTAAATACCTATATAACCACATATACATTCAATTCAACAATTACAACTATAGAAAAGTTCGATTCTAATTATACGAACTTACTTTGTATTTGCTTATATAACCATCGTCTACTCGTCTATAACCATCGTCTACTCGTCTACCTTTCCTTTCCCCCAATCTAATTCCGGTATTTATTTATCTTGATCTATATGATATCAAATTAACTCGTTCAAACTTTCATTCAATTCAATTTAGCCTAAAATATTCACTTTGGCTAAATTACAAATTTACCCTAGACTTTTGACTACTTTGCAATTTAGTCCTTAGCATATAAAAATGCAAAATTGCACAATTAGGCCCTAACCCAAGGTAGCCGAATTTCCATGGGATTCATATTAGCCCATATTTTCATTTATTTCACATTTTCAACCACCAAATTTCTATCTTTCAGAATTTAATCCCTAATTCTCATTTTTATCAAAAATGACTTTATAAAACTTGTATATCTATTAATAACCATCAATAATCTAACAAGAAATTTCAAAATACACAAGTATTCAACAATAACATATCTCAAAGTCTATAACAGTTTCAAAAACGAAGGTACGGGCTAGCTAGATTAAGCTACAACGAGCTCAAAAACATAAAAATCATTAAAAATCGAGCTAAAACGAACTTACATGCTCAAGGTGAAGTGACTGAATGTTTGAAGCTTTAAAAATGGCTATTCCTTGCCCTTAATTCAGTGAAGAAGATGAATGAAGAAATAAAATGCAATTTGTTTTATTAAATTAAGCTTTATTAACCAAATTACCATTATAACCTTATTACAAAACCATCAATATGTCATGTAATTCATGGACATGAATGTCCACTAACAGTAACAAGGGTATATTATCAAATTAAGGACTTCTAATATTAATTTCATAGCTATTTGAGTCATTCAACTAATAGATCTCATATTTTATACATTACGCGATTTAGTCCTTTTTTTTACCGAATTAAGCATTTAAACAGTAAAATTTCTTTACGAAACTTTCACATAATTAATCTAACATGCTGTAAACCTTATTAAAATAATAAAATAAATATTTTTACTTTGGATTTGTGGTCCCGAAACCACTATTCCGATTTGACCTAAAAACAGGCTATTATAGTGTGTCCCCTAAGGTACCCTACAAATTAAAGTCAGTATACCCTACACTTTTAACATGGCCGAGACACACGGGGGTGTCTACCAGTCGTGTGTGGCACACGGGCGTGTCTTGTGTCCGTATGGATAAGTCAGCATGTATGTCTTATTTTGCCACGGCTTAAACACACAGGTGTGTCTAATCCCATGTGAGGCACACGGCCTGTTCACACGGGCGGGTGTCACTTGAAAAGTTGAAAATTTCCTAAGTTTTTGAAATTTTTATATGTTATCAATTTAGTCTCAAATGCATGTTTAAGACTTTGTATGATTGATTTAAGTACATTTTGAATGTGAATGAATGATGGTTACTGAAATGAGATGAAATTTGTTAAATGAATATTTTGAATTGAGTTACAGGTCTAGTAATGCCTCTTAAACTATTCTGGCAACGGTTATGGGTTAGGGGTGTTATAGTGGTAGTTCCATAAACTATTTGTGGGTGCTTCCTTCTTTGATCATTACGAGTTCTAAATTTTGTGCTTCTTCCATGTACGGTTCCTATATATAAAACTTAAAATAGAAAACTAAAGAAAAAAAATCTACTATTACAAATAAAAGTTAACACAAATTATCCCAATGGTTACATTCTTTAAAAATAAAATTTTAATAATCTTCCTCAAAGTCCATCTCCTCATCCTCCTCTCCTTCCTTATTTTTGCTTTCTTCTTCACTTTCATGCTCCTCTTCTTGATGCGTTGGCCTGAACATATCCGACGTATAATTAGGTACTCTGAGGTTGTTTTTCCGTGCAAATTCTTAAAAAATTGGGCATGATTCTTGCATATTGTGTATCATCCAATCCAACTTTGAATGACTACTCTTGCCAATTTCCTGTCGGGTTGTCGATTTTGCATTCCTTTGAGATAAGATTGGAGTAGTCATCTTCTCCTGTTGGCTTTTGTTCCATTCCTTTATTTGTTTCACTCGAAGCTCTATGTACTACATATACAGTATGTCTCCAATTATGCTTTGGGATGAATTCGTAGACTGCTCAATAGAGACCATTGGAATGCCTACTCTTTTGCATAAAGTTGTCACTAAGTGGGGAAAGAAGACTCCCACTTTCTGGCCACTGACACACTGTTTCATATTTTGGTATCCATGTTATGATGCATATCTGTTTCTTCTACAAAGTTTTTCTCAAAAAATGGAGTTTTATAAAATTCGCAAATAATTCTAGGGGTAATTCGTACTTCCTTCCCTCGTACCGGTACTGTTTCCCAAGTTGAGCCCTCAATCCTTTTAAACTGTAGGTCCCTCAAAGATGCGTAAATTTTTTGAACTATCAGGACCACATCGGAGTCTTTTGGGATCACACAGAAATGTTCCCATCTATGGTATCAGACTAAAGGCCAAACTTCTAGGCAGAGAACCATAGACGGTACAAATCCTTTTCTTGAATAAATGTTTTTCCCTAAAGTTCTAGAAAATATTTTTCAACATTTTAATTCGGGAAATTAGAGGGATTTGGAACCGTTGATGGTTTCGGTTCATTAGTTCTCCTAAATTTTCTTGGAGGCGTGTCCAATGGTGTTTTAGGTTAATACTAATAAACTAACAGCAAAATTTTCAATAGAACAATAAAAAGATGAGTTAGGAACCCTTAATCTTGGATAATTTGTTTAGAATTCCTTGAAAAGTTCAACTATTGTCATTCCTTTGATTGTTTTCCACTTGTTTTTCACCAAATTAATTTAAAAGAAGTAGGAATTTGCAACAAAACAATTATGAAAAGTAAAAAAGGAGTTTAAGGTTTAAGAGGTTTTAAGAAAGTTTAAAAGGTTTGGGAGAGTTTAATTGTTAAAAAGGGTTTAGTCTTAGGTTAAAATAGTTTCTAGGTTTTTAAAATGGTCTTTTAAAGCTAAAAATCGGGTTAAAACATGGTTCATGCCGTTGGGTTGCACAATCAGGTCGAGTCAACTATGCAAAAATTGCAGCAATGTCGCGACATAGGGGTTCCATGTCGCGACATCCTTGACAGTTTATTGGTGTCACGACATTGGGGTTTGATGTCACGATACACTCTTAAATTTGGAAAATTTGGGTAGACTTTCTTCTGTGTCGCAACATTGAGATGATTTTCTCGATGCTTTGCTATTGGACGTAGTGTTGTGACACGAAAGTTCCGTGTTATGACACCGACTCTATTTTGAGGCAAATTTCCACTCCCAAAGTGTTCTCGATTCCTATAAAACATAATGTGAATAAAAATTACAGTCTAGTTAAGCAGTTAGTTAAATTATACAATAATATAAATAAAATTAGAGTTTAATTAAAATTGTCAAGTTTTGCTACCAAATTCATCTGTTAGCTTGATCAGTGTTCCCAATGATGCTCTCTTTGTCTTGTTTCTATCAGTGTTGGTCCAACATCCATCATGTCATTTCACCTGCTGACACTGGTCCCACTATTTGAATTTACTTTTTCGAGCTGCATTAATCATGAAAAATACTGCCTCTTGCTCAGGGTTGTTAGGGATTTTTACAAATATTTTATAACATTGTCTCCCTAATCTCTTTCTTTCTACCTCATCTTGTTAGTGACCACATGTAAAAATTTCAGTTTCACCATTAATCTTTATGGTTAATTCATTCTTTTCTATATCAATGGTGGATTTTGATGTTGCTAGGAATGGTCTGCCTAACAAGATAGGTATCTCACGGTCTTCCTCAAAATCGAGTATCACAAAATCTACTAGAATAATGAAGTTGTGCACTTTGACTAACACATCTTCCAATACTTCCTTCGGATGCACTGTAGATTTGTCAGCTAATTGTAATGTGATTTTAGTGTTCTTGAGGTCTCTTAGCCCGAGTTTTTCATATATAGATAAGGGCATTAAGTTTATGCTAGCTCCTAAATCACATAGAGCTTTACTAAAGTGAATATTCCCTATCTCTATCGGGATTGCAAAGCTTCCTAGGTCCTTAAGTTTTTGGGAGACCTGTCTAGATATAATTGCACTACATGAGGCACTTATGTAACCTTACTCTCCTATTTTAATTTTCCTACGCCTAGACATAATTTCTTTTAAGAATTTAGTGTATTTAGGGACTTTTTCAATCAAATAAATAATAGGCAAGTTAGCATTTAATGTTTTAATTAAGTTCAAGAAACTTACAAATTCATATTCATCCTGCCTTTGTTTTTTCTCCAACCATGAATGGAATGGTACTTTTGCAAGTTTGAGTTCTTTAACTGGTCCATCTCCTGGCTCAACTGCCAGCTTGGCTATCTCCTTTGGTTCAGGTTCTTTGTCAACTTCTTGGGGGTCTTCTCAAACATCTTCAGCATTCTCTTTGGTTCCCTCATGTGTCAGTGTCCCTGGGCTACTCAATACTTTGCCCGAACGGAATACAATTGCTTTCACATGCTCTTTCCCTTCCTTTTGAGGATTATATTTAGTGTTACTAGGAATGCCAATGCCAATTTGTCCCTTAATGTCTCCCATCATACTCATCAATTTACTCATATGATCTTCTAGTTTAGTCAATGTTTTTGTGGAATTGGTGCACTTAGATTGCACCTATTTCACGTCTGTCCTTATTGACTATATTTCTTCATTAATTTGATCCAAGCGTTGACCACATACAATATGGTCATTTGGGTTGGCCCTTTCTTGAGGCTTCTGTAAATAAGGAGGTTGATAATTACCATTTTTAGCTTGGTTAGGATTATTACCTCCTCCCTGTTTTCCACCCCATCTCAACTTCAGGTATCTCTCCATTTGGGATTATAAGTATTTGAATAAGGGTTTCCACCCCTATTCCCAATGTAGTTCACATCCTTTATAAGATTATTGATGTAATGGAAGAGAGGTTTGTCTCCTCCATATATGGACGATACACTAGATGATGACTCTATATGGTTGAGTCTGTCCACTATTTGTTGGAATCTATCATCTTCTTGGACAACTTTTACCGTAGATTGGCCATATCTATAACATTCCGTTGGTCACTGGCAGGAATTCATTGCCATATTCTTTATTAATTCATATGCATCATCGTATGTTCTATTCATTAGGGCTCCTCCTGCGGCTCCATCCAATCCTGATCGTGCGTGTGCATCCAACCCATTATACAACATTTGTAGTCGTAATTGTAACAACCCGATTTAGACCCTATTCAGAATGGTGGTTTCGGGACCACGAATCAGAGTTAAAAAAATATTTTAATATTATTTTCTGTGTTTATTATGTGTGAATTTATATCTGTGAAATTTTTGTGATTTAATTTTTGACATTTGAGTGCCCGATTTAATAAAAAGGGCTTAATCGCATAAAATGAAAATTTGATGGTTAATTGTAAAAGGGCCGAATTGAATGTGTCTTTATAAGTGGAAGTATTTAAGTTGCAATTAGACCATAATATATAGTGATGGACGGTTATCGACAACCATTATAAAGATTTTATATTAAATTATAAAGGTTAATTTAGTAAAATATGTAATAATATATGTATTAATAAAACATAAAATTAAACCAAGTGTTCATATTCCTTTTTGCATGACCGAAACTAAAGAATAGAAAAATAAATAAAGCTTTAAGGTATTCGGCCTTGTCCAAGCTTGATTTAAGGTGAGTTTTAGCTCGGTTTTTGATAATTTTTATGTTTTTGAGATCGTTGCTATGTTATCTATCAAGCCCATGTCTTAATTTTTGAATTTGATGATGATTTTGAATTTTGCCATTGTTGAAAGCCTGTGATTTTTGTTGTTTGATGATGAAATATGAAAGATATGTTTTGGATTAACATGTTTTGCATTGGAATTTTTGATGATTTTGAGTAATTAAGGCTTAATTGCAAAAATGATAATTTGAGGGACTAAAATGTGAAATAAATGAAATGTGTGGACTTGTATAAGGAAGATGAATATTTGGCCTAAGCATGGTATATTAAAATTTTGCATATTTTGTGTTTTGTGCAATTTGGACTAAATTGTAAAAAAGTGTAAAATGTCAGGGGTAAAATAGTAATTTGACCATTTATGTGTTTTCTAGATTAAATTGAGTGAAAATATTTTTGAATGAGTTTAATTTGAATATGTTTAGATCAAGAACTAAAGAAATCGAATTTGGATCGGAGGAAAACTAAAGTTGTCGATTAGCCGTCCCGTTCCAATTTTCATCGTCCGAGGTACGTTTATAAGCAAATAGATGTTTTTTATTTGATTAAATACAAACTATATATGCTAAAATGAACTATGTGAAAGTATATATGTGGTAGCAGAATATAAATATGCTTGGGAGCTATGTTTACGAATTCGTTTCGACCGAGTTACGACGTCCGAAAGCCCTGTACGAACCTTAGGAATAGCTAGGGTACATATTTCATGACATAGGACTTCCTATATGTGTTCTCGTGTAAGACCACATCTGGGACGTTGGCATCGATATTTGATTATGTGTAAGACCATGTCTGGGACATCGGCATCATATTTAATTCATGTAAGACCCTGTCTGGGACAGTGGCATCGATATGAGATAGCATGTAAGACCTCGTCTGGGACGATGACATTGTATGATATATGTGATTATCCGTGTATCCTATTCAATTCTGAATGGTTCAACGGGCAAATATAAGTTGTGATCGAATATGTAAAACAAGTTAAAATGATCAGGTATGAGTTAGTTGATTACCTATTTGAAAATAAGGTAGGTTGGCTATTTGATATGTGATGCAAATTATACAAGTTATTAATGTAAACATATGTGCATTTGTGTAGTATATTTGACCATATGCTATGAATATGTATGTGATGTTATATTTTGATTCATGAGTATATGTATATGAGTGTAAATGTACTTGGTTATATAATGATATTTTGGCTTTGAAATTGAATGATACTTTGTTAATATATATGTGTACATTCGGCCATGGTAAAGTTTATATATGAAAGTATGAGTTATACAGGAAATTGTAAGCTTGAGTTTAAATGTGATTATGATAGTATAATTTGGTTTGGTTTAAATGAGTTGATTATGTCATTGAGTTGTTTACTTGCTTATGACTTATTAAGCTATTATAGCTTACTATGTGTGTTTATGTTTGCCTCTGTTTTATAGATTTTGGAGATTAGTTACAAGCTCGAAGATCATTAATAAAGTCCATTACACTATCGACTATTTTTGGTATTTTATAAGTTTGAACTTGAACCTATGGCATGTATAGGCTAGATTATATTTGGTTAAGTTTGAAGTTGTGTATATATTAAGCCATGCGAAAATGGCTAATATGCTACGAGAGTATATGAAACTTTAGTCAAGTCATTATGTGTTATGTGTATTGATAATGGTTGGTGAAATTGGATGTGGTTTGGTTAAATTGGCCATGGTATATACATAATAATGTTTGGTTGATTCGGCTATGGTTCATGCTAAGATAAAGATAAAATATACATATGAATTTGGTTGTTATGTTTGGTTAAGGTGTTATATGTGATTTGGCATTAAAGGATGTTTGGTTATATCCGAACATGGTAAGAGTTTACTTTGATATTATTATTACATGGTATGTAAGATTTGTGTTTCGGGTATATATCTATGTTTGGTTAACGACTTACTGTTGAAAAGTATAATTTTTAACATGAATTGGTTTGGAAGTTATTATAATGTACTTGTGTATTCGATTATATGATGAAAATATATGAGATGATTATAATCAACTTTGTGAATCTACAATGATGGTTTAAGAGGCAAAATTTTAAGTATAAATTGTATGTGAAATGGTTATATAGATTCGTTTGTTATTTGAAAATTTATGAATGTGTTTAGGTGGATTTTTGCTAGTCAAATAGATAAGAGAAGAATTGGTCTTGTATATGATATTTAGTATAATGTATAACTTGTGAAATCGGCATGTTTTGATTTGGCATTAAAATTTATAAATTGGGTTTATTAAGTCATATAGAAATGGTATGAATTATTTGTATGTGTTTTAATGACCGAATAGATTATGTTCGAATGGTTAGTATTTTTCATATAAATTTTAGTATGTTTTGATTTGGTAATTATGTTCAAAAATGGTCCATATTAATTCGGTAATATGGGCATGAAATTGCAATGTAAAAGAAGTATTTTTGGCCATGTAGTAATGCTAGCTATTATATTATATAATAATGAATATTTTACTATGATATAAGGTGATATGATATAATATACAAATGTATATTGATTAGGTTTTCAAAATCCAATGTCGCATATGTAACAGTTCGGCTTAAAATCTAGTCGGAATAGTGGTTTGGGGACCATAAATCTGAGTAAGAAAAATATTTTAATATTATTTTTCATGCTTATGTTATATGAATTAGCATGTGTGAAAGTTTCGTATAAAAATTTAATCGTTTGTGTGTTTAATTTGTAAAAAGGACCTAATCGCGTAATTTGTAAAAGTTGCCTGCTATATGTTAAAAGTGCCTATTTGATTTGCCTTTGTTAATGAGAGGTACTTATGTACTTATTATGTCATTTACATGTATAATGGACACTAATGGCCTTAATATATGTGAATTTATAATGGTTTATAAAAGGGCAGAACGGGTAATTGGTTATTAAAGTTATTATTAATAAAACAAAAACATGAATTAGGTGATATATTCATCACCATTGCCGAAAGTCACAAAATAAAAAAAAAATAGAAAAGAGCTCTTAGGGCTTCGACCATTGATAAGCTTGATTGAGGTATGTATTTTGATCGATTTTTGATAATTCCTACATTTTTGTGATTGTTGCTTTGTGTTTTACTAAGCCCCTACCTCAATTTCTGATTTTGATGATAATTTTGAAATATGCCATGGGTGAATTCATGAGCTTTATGTTGATAAGTGATGAAATATGAAAGTTTGATGTTGGGTGAATATCTTTTGTTTTTGGATTTTTGATGATTTTGAGTAAAATGGGCTAAATTGTGAAATTTGTAAAGTGAGGGACTAAAACATGAAATAAATGAAATGTGTAGACTTGTATGAGTGCTATGAATATTCGGCCAAACATGAGTATATGTAAATTATGTGTATTTTGTGATTTTATGAATTAGGGACTAAAATGTCAAAATGTGAAAATGTGAGGGAAAATTTGTAAAATGCCCTAATTATGTGTATATGGATTGATTTGAATGATTTGGTGAATAAAATGGTTAAATTGGAATACATATAGATCAAGAAAAGAGGAATTCAGATTTAGATCGAGGGAAGTCGAAGGTTATAGAGTAGACAATCCGAGTCGACAATTCTGAATACGAGGTAAGTTCGTACATGATACATGATGTTACAAGTATATTTTTTTGATGCTTTGATTATACATAAATTGTGTATATATTTGATTATGGTTTGAATACGATGATAAATCAACTGCATTTGGCACTAAGTGTGCGATTCAAATAGCTTCGACTATAAATAGCACTAAGTGTTCAAATTGGTATAGCTTTAGCTATAAATAGACTAAGTGTGTGAAATGGTATAGCTTTGGCTGTATGAGGCACTAAGTGTGCGATACCAAGATAGCTTCGGTTAATTGAGATGGCACTAAGTGTGCGAAATCGTTCTAGCTTCGGCTAAACCTTAAAGTACTAAGTGTGAGGATGCTTAAAGCATGAATAATCTTTGAAAAGTCTTAAAATATCTGGACGAGAGGTGAGAATGAAAATGAATAAGTACGGGAAGGTTCAGGTATGTACGATACTGATGTGGTAGATGATATTACATATATGAAGTTTGTGGATTGGTATAAACATATGAATTGTGTTGGCATAGAATTGATAGATGAATTGAGAACTAATAAGTGTTTATGTGTTGATGTTTTATATTTTATAAGCTGTTGATGATATTTAATACGAGCTTACTAAGCTTTGGAAAGCTTACTTTGTGTGTGTTTGCATTGTTTTATAGATATTGAAGTTGCTATGAGCTCGGGGATCGTCGAGGATCATCATCATACTATCAAATCTCATTTTGGTACCTTTTGAAATTGAATATGATAAAGTATGGCATGTATAGGCTAGAAGTTCTTTGGATAGGTTTTGTAATGTTTATATTTAGCCATGTGATATGACTTGATATGGTTGTGTTTATGTATTGATTTTAGTATATGAAATATGATGCAAGATGATCTATTTAATGTGTTCATGAATAGTTAAGAGAAATGGTAAGTTTGGTAAGTTTTGGTATGAGATTTGGTCATGAGTTTAGAGATTATGAAACCATATGTTCGATATGATTTGGTCTTATGGTTTGGCACAATTAAGTTGAGTTTATGAGCATATAAATGGTTGATAATGTTATGGCATGAATGATGTATGATTTGGTATTGAAATTGGTTGAAGTTGTTGGGTATATATACTTGGTTTGGGTGCTTGTAGGTTTGAACTAATTGGGGTGGCAAGTTGGCTTTTCAAATGGCCTATTTTCATCCACACAGACAGAGACACGAGCGTATGTCTCAGCCGTGTGTGACACAAGGCTATGTTGCACGGCCGTGTGTCCCCTGGGGTACCCAAATTAAAAGTAGTACACTATGGTTTAAGTACGTACCAGTATCCGCATCTGGAGTGTCTCTGACCTCTCGGCGACGTGCTGCATAAACCAAAGTTGGTTGCCTCGCCTCAACTTGACTAGCACCTCTACCTGGTGCTCCACGGCCCACTCCATTTCCACCCCTGGCCTGACCACGGCCTCCTAGCGGCTGCTGTCCACCTCTCGCTGGCTGAGCAAAACTCTGCCCTGCAGCCTACATCCGCCCAGGCCTCTATGGAAATCTCTCACAAAGTGCTCCACTGAATTGTACCTGAAACACATCATAGTCCTTTTCCGATAGTCACCCTGATGGTAGCTCCCATAACCCGCACAAGGCTGTGATCCAGTAACAGCAACAGGGGCCTTAACCCGAACTGACCCTTCCATTCTGGCCTTTCTCTTAGGCCTCTGATCCAAATTGGAGGGTTTTAAATCCCTCTTATCCCTACTCCTTTCCTTTTCTCGGTTCTGACGCTCGGCGTGCTTTACCTCCTCAGTAATCTTAGCTTTCTCTACTAATGCAACAAAGTCCCGCTCCCTCTGTGGAGCTATCAACACTTGGAGACTGTCCCTGAGGCCGTCCTCAAACCGAACACAGTGCTCGTATTTCGTTGCTACTATTCCTAGGCCATACCGACTAAGTCGCAAAAATTCTGCCTCATACTCAGCCACAGATCTGTCACCTTGAACCAAATTCAAAAATTCTTTCCTACGAGTGTCGACATAGCTGGCACCCACATACTTTCCCTGAAACAAGGACTTAAAGAATTCCCAGGTCAATCAGTCAGACGGGGTACCTTCTTTTACCGTAAGCTACCACTGAAAGGCTTCATCTCTCAGTAGGGACACAACACCCTTCAACTTTTGTTCCCATGTACAGTCGAGGTCATAGATAAATCTTTCGGTGGCCTCCAACCAGTATTCTGCCACACTCCGGGCTACCCCAGAAACTCCCCTAAATATCTCTGCTCCATTTGACTGGAGTCGTCACGTAACTGACCCGCAGTAATGGTATTCAACCCAGCAGTACCCGCAACCCTTTCTAGAATCCTCAAAATTGCTTGAGACAATGCGTCGTCCCCAACCGCTTAATCAAATGACCCTGTCTCAGCTACTGGTGAAGCCGATGCTTCCCTCGCCTCAAAGTTGGGCATGTGGCCTGACGCCGAAGACCTAGCCCTAGCACTACCATGGCCTCTACCGCGGCCTCTTGTGTAACAGCCCGATTTAGACCTGAATTGGAACGATGGTTTCAGGACCATGAATTCGAGTAAAAAAATATTTAAAAATTATTTTCTGTGTTTATTTTATGTGAATTTATATCTATGAAATTTTCATGCTTTAATTTTGTCGTTTGAGTGTCCGATTAAATAAAAGGACTTAATCGCGTAAAATGAAAATTTGATGGTTAATTGTAAAAGGGCCAAATTATTATTGTTCTTTTAATATGGAGGTTTTATGTTGCAAATAGACCATAATATTGGTGTTGGACGGTTGTAGACAACCATTATAAAGAATCCATATTATATATTAAAGGTTAAATATGTAATTAAATAATATGATAATATATGTTGTAATATATCATAATTAAAAGGCCATGGTTCATACTTTTTCTTATGACAGAATATGAAAACATGAAGAAAAGAAAAGGAAGCTTAGGTTTCGACCATGGATGATCTTGATTAAGGTATGTAACTAGCCCGATTTTTGATAATTTTTACCTTTTTAAGATCGTTGCTAAGTTATCTACAAGACCCATGCTTGAAATATTAATTTTGATAAATATTTTGAGTTATGTCATTGTTGAAAGCTTGTGATTTTTGTTATTTGATGATGAAATATGAAAGATATGTTTTGGATTAACATGTTTTGTATTGGAGTTTTTAATGATTTTGAGTAATTAGGACTAAATTGCAAAAATAATAATTTGAGGGACTAAAATGTGAAATAAATGAAATATATGGACTTGTATGAATATGGGTAAAATTCGGCCTAACATGAGTATATTGAAATTTTGCATATTTTGTGTTTTGTGCAATAAGGACTAAATTGTAAAAAAAAAATAAAATGTCAGGGGAAAAATGTAATTTGCTTATTTATGTGTTTTAGGACTAAATTGAATGAAAATATGTTTGAATGAGTTTAACTTGAATATATTTAGATCAAGAACCAAAGAAATTGGATTTTGATCGAGGGAAAACTAAAGTTGTCGACTAGTAGTCCTGTTTCGTTTTACATCATCCGAGGTAAGTTTATAAGCAAATTGACGTACTTAATTTTAATTAAATATGAATTATATATGCTGAATTGAAATATGTAATTATATATGCATTAGCCGAATGTGAGTAAGCCTGGCAACTATATTTACGAATTCATTTCGACTAAGTTACAACGTATGAAAGTCTCGTATGAACCTTAGGAATAGCTAGGATACATATGTTGTGACATAAGATTTCGATATGTGAGGTGCAAGTAAGACCATGGCATCGATATATATGTGCGAGTAAGACCCTGTCTGGGACAGTGGCATCGATATGTGATTACATGTAAGACCACGTCTGGGACGTTGGCATTGTACGATGTGTGTGATTATCCGAGTGTCCTATCCCATTTCGAATGGTTCATTGGGCAACAGGAAGTTGTGAACGAATATGTAAAGCGAGCTGAATGACCAGGTATGAATTAGTTTGTTATCTATTTGAAATAAGGTAAGTAAGTAACTTGATGTTTGTTACAAATCATGTGTGATGCAAATGAAAAATATATGTGAATACAGTAAGAGTACTCGGCCTTGAAAACAAATAATTTGAGTATTATTGAGATGATTCTTAACTATGCGCACACATGATTTGGTGTATTCGGCCACATAACTAGTATATGTATATGAAGATATTTTTTGATATATGAGCTTATATACAATAGTGTATGTGGACTAGGTTTTATAATGGCTATTTGGTTTTGAAAATTTAATGATAATTTGTTAAATTAACTATAACCAAGGTAACCCTTATGTATGAAAAAGATATTTTGCTTATATATATGTATGTGTAATCAACCATATAATATAAATATGTATGTGATTATTATCCATTGACTTATGAATTTATGTATATAAGTGTATATGTACTAGTTATGATAAAGATATTTTGGCTTGGAAATTAAATGATACTTTGTTAAAATATGTAAATGTTCATTCGGCAATAAATAATCTATATGTGAAAGTACATATAAAATACATGAATTGTTAGCTTTAGATTTAAAGTAACTACGATAATATAATTTGGTTTAGTTTAAATGACTTGACTATGTCATTTAGTTGTCTATTTGCTTATGACTTACTAAGCTATGAATGCTTACTCTCTGTGTGTATGTTTACCTCTATTTTATGGATTTTGGATTCAAGTTATGAGCTCGGGAATCGTTAGAGAAGCTTATCACACTATTGACTGTCTTCGGTATTTTATAAGCTGAATTTTTGAACCTATGGCATGTATAGGCTAGATTATAGTTTGAAATGTTGGATTTTGGTTTTGTATAATTTAAGCCATGCGAAAATGGCTTAAGTCCTAAGCTTGAATTTGGTTTTGTTTGATTATGGTTCAAGTTCATTTTGGGTTAATGATCCTGGATGTGATATGAATAAAATGGTCATAATATATATGTAGGTATGTTGGGTTATTTTGAACGTGGTTCATACTAAGATAAAGTATATATGTGGATTTGGTTATTAAATTGATTTAGGTATTATTATATGAAATTGGATAAGAATGGTTTAACTTGGTTGTTAAGCGTATTCGGTTATATGTTGAAATTTAGATAAGGTTAACACTGTAACACTCCTAGCCCGAATCTGATTGCCGGATTAAGGCTAAGAAGTATTACCGAACTAAACATTTAATCATCTCATTCACATTATAAATAAACATAAACAAATATCAAGCTGAAATACATACTGATATTTAAATTATACGCCATTTTCGTATGGCCAAAATATTTACAATTTCCAAACATCATTATCAACAGCCTAACCTATACATGCCATATCGAGTCCAAAATATAACTGTACCCAAAAAGATCGATAGTGTGATGAACTACTGACGATCCCCGAGTCAGTGGCCAAAATCAGCAATCTAACAAACAGAGAAATAAAGAACAGAGTAAGCTTTCAAAGCTTAGTAAGTTTTAAGCAATACAAACAATTAAAACTTGTCATTTAAAATGAGCAATTAGTATCACAACACTAATATTCTAATTACAAATCACTTGGCCGAATATACACAAGTACACCAATTAAAAAGCCTATCGGCCGAATATATGTGTATACAAATATATGAATACACAAAGTAATTTCAGCACATACTTTACTTCACTTTATAGCTCATACAATTAATTTAAGTCACATACTTTCATATGATGACAAACATCGACCGAATAGGTCATTCACATATTCGCAGATATAGTAATCATTCACACACATATATCGTTCCTTGATACCAATAATTCACTTTAAAAAAAAATCAATACACATATGAGTACATAATACGTACCTGACTATTATAGTGTGTCATACAAAATCAATAGTAGTTTACCTCGAACTTTCGAATTCATAATCTTACTCGAATCACCAGCGTTAAGCCTACTAGGTTTAAAACCCCGAATTCAATCACCAACACAAAGCCTACGGGACTTTAGGCCCGGATATAGTACCAGTACGAAGCCTACGGACCTTAAGTCCAGATATAGTACCAGCACGAAGCCTGCAGATCTTAAGTCTGGATACAATTCCAAAGACGAAGCTCATGAGTCTTTAAGCCCTGATATAATTCCAAAGATATAGCTCATGGGGTCTTTAAACCCTGGATATAATTCCAAAGATATAGCTCTGCGGGTCTTTAAACCCGGATATAATTCCAAAGATATAGCTGCATGTCTTTAAACCCGGATACACATCAAATATCATGCATATTTAATCATATGTTAACACATCTCATTCAACATATCACATTAGTATTCATTTGCTACATTTGGATATAAGCTCTATATGAACACCATCATTTACATTTCGGTTCAAAAGTTATACATAAATATCATATATCCATTTCACCATTCAAGCTTAACCCATAGTGACCATTCGACTATAAGTCATATACATAAATTATTTATCACACAACTTAATTCAAGTAGAACCAAAAAGGTCACAATTCATCTAATATACACATATCAAGGCATCATCAATTATATACTAAAGGTGACTACTCAAAACTTACCTCAGATATACTCGAACGGTTGCGGAAAGGCTACTCTATTGCTTTCTCTTTTCCCTTATCTGATTTTGATCCTCTTTGCTCTTGAGCTTAATTAAAACAAATAGATTTGTTTAATTACTTACTCAACTTTATTTCTTAATAGTCACATTTGACAATCATATATAACTTCAATATGTATTATATTTTATAAAATATGCCATGACTCGATTTAAAGCTTATTTAATCTATATCTAATTCGCATACACAAGCAAAGATTCACATAACTTATCATGCTTCCTTATACATGAATTTAACCATATTCCCGAATGTCTCTATAAGTTAAAGGTACATACATAAGGCATATATATATACCTATATATGACTATCACAATTTAATCATTTACTCATATTTATGCACAACCGCGTATACACATGCATATATATAATGCATGCTTTAATATCATATACTTTTATTTATTTTTTAAAATTACACTATAGCTCCAAGACATATAGCTAACTCCGAATGTCAACTTATTAAACATTTACCACATTACCAATTGCCATTTATCATCAATGTCGCACACGCAAATACATATATACTCATATGCATAAAATCCGTTTATGTTTAATCTATAACCCATTCGGCCTTAACTACTCAAACTTAGCCTTCATATTTAATTCCATTTTATGACCGAATGTAACAAATTCATATAGGTTTCACCTATGCCAAACAATGACCGAACCATTTAATCATGCTTATGGTCGATTATCATATTAACACGAGACACACAAACATCAATATCCAAGTATGCTAATATATCACACCATCAACTAAATCATACATATAGAAACGTAAAATTCATTTGACCTATTATACTTTCATGTGCACATTTTTAACCATATAGCCAACACCTTAATAAACAATTTAAATACATATCACTTACCAATTCACATCACTAAAATCCCCGATACAATCATTTTTTTTATCAAAACAGAATGCCACAAAACAAGGCATCCAAAATCTCAAATCACTTTATATAATCCATTCGGCCATTTCAAATTAGATACACAAAATTTTATTTTTATTTTTTTTTAAAAACTATCAAACCCAAATCAATATAACATTAAACTCCATATTAATCCACCCTTAGTACATTCGGCCATAACATAGGCACATATACATTTAACTTGATTTCTTCATGAAAAATAAAGGCTATAACCGAATAGTCTTTAACCATTTAAAACTACAAGCACAAATTATAACTTTAATTTACAAGCTTATATCATAAGAATTTCTCAATTATAATTTTCAAGGTATATTCGGCTATAATACAAGCACACTTAATTTTTACATTTACAAATTCAAACTTTTTTTTTTAAACTTAACATACTTTTATAATTTCAACCGGATGGAGTACTTTTATTAATTCAAAACAAAACATCAAAGTATCATTTCTAAATGAAAAATCCTCTCATGACCGATTGCTCCCAAAGTTACCAAAATGAAAATTTGCACATGGGTTATGGAGGAACTAAGAAACTATCCTAAAATACACAAGTAATTTCTTTCAAAACACTTCAAACATACCTTAATCAAGACTAGAAAGGAGTAGCCGAATGCTTGTTTCTCCTCCCTTCTCTTCTTAGAATTTTCGGCCAAAGAATTCAAAAGATGAACACTTTTATTTCTTTTCTTTGTTTTATTCATTTCATTAATTTAACACATTTTTTTATTACATATTTCTCACCACTATTTAATATAATAATATTAAACCATGTATATAATGCCCATAATTATGAGCTTGGCCGGCCACTAGTTTTATTTTGGACAATTAGCCATGCAAAACCTTAAATTTTGATTCATGTTTATTTCGGTCAACCCATATTATTCTTAGCACATTTTAACTTTAATCACTTAAGTCCTTTTTTATGATTCCACATTCAATTAATAAAATTTAAAACATGAAATTTCACACATGCATTCTCACTACTAATAGACATAGAAAAGAGCATTTAGAAAATTTTTCGACTCGATTTTGTGGTCTCGAAACCACTTTCTGACTAGGGTCAAATTAGGGCTGTCACAACTCCCCCCTTAGAAATTTTCGTCCCCGAAAATCTTACCAGCGAAAAGGTTAGGATAACATTCTTTCATTGAGTCTTTTGGCTCCCAAGTCGCTTCTTCAACCCTGTGTTTGAGCCACAGTACTTTCACTATTGAGATTTTCTTATTTCGTTGTTCTTTTACTTCACGAGCTAAAATACGAACCGGTTCTTCTTCGTAACTCAAATCAGATCGAATCTCAACCTCTGATGGACTAATTACATGCGATGGATTGGATCTATAACGTCGAAGCATCGAAACATGAAAAACATTGTGAATCTTTTCAAGTTCAGGGGGCAAAATCAATTTGTATGCTACCGACCCAATTCGTCGGATATTTCAGACGGCCCAATGAACCTCGGACTCAATTTGCCCTTACGACCAAATCTGAGCACCTTTTTCCAATGTGAACTTTAAGAAATACTTTGTCTCCGACCTGATACTCAATGTCTCTTCGTTTTAAATCCACATACGACTTCTGACGATCTGAAGCTGCTTTCAGACTTTCACGGATCACTTTTACTTTTTGTTCAGCATCTTTAATCAAATCAACCCCGAAGATTTTACTTTTACTGAGCTCGGTCCAAAACAACGGTGTACGACATTTATGATCGTACAAAGCCTCGTAAGGTGCCATCTTAATGCTTGATTGAAAACTATTGTTGTAAGCGAATTCAATCAAAGGCAAATACCGTTCCCATGAACTACTAAACTCAAGGATGCAACATCTCAGCATATCCTCGAGTATCTGAATTATCCGCTCGGATTGACCATCGGTTTGGGGATAAAAAGCGGTGCTAAAATGTAACTTGGTACCCAATGCTTCTTGCAATTTCTTCTAAAATCGTGATGTGAATCTCGGATCTCTATCCGACACAATAGAAACAGGTACCCCGTGTAATCTGACAATCTGAGAGACATACAACTCGACTAACTTATCAAGTGAGAAATCCATACGTAGGGGAATGAAATGAGCTGATTTAGTCAATCCATCCACAACAACCCATATCGCATCTTTCTTGCTCGGTGACAAAGGTAACCCAGACACAAAATCCATCGTAACTCGATCCCACTTCCACTCGGGTATCATGATCGGTTGAAGTAACCCTGAAGGCACTTGATGTTCTGATTTCACTTGTTGACAAATTATACACTTCGATACAAAGTCAGATATACACATTTCATTCCATGCCAACAATACTGACGTTTTAGATCATTGTACATTTTCGTGCTACCAGGATGAACCGACATTCGGCTATTTTGAGCTTCGCCTCAAAATCATAGAAATAAGTTTCGAATTTCTTGGAACACACAATCGACTTCTGAGCCTCAAACAATTATTGTCGTCAATTTGAAACTCTAAATCCACATTCGAAACACCTTCAGCTCGTTTAGCAACCAATTCATCATCGACTTTCTGAGTTTCACATATTTGATGAGTCAATAACGGTTTGGCTTTTAATTCTGCTACTAACACATTATCGGATGAAACAGACAAGTGTACATTTATCGCTCGCAAAGCAAACAGTGACTTGCGACTTAAATCATCGGCAACCACGTTAGCCTTTCCCGGGTGATAGTCAATGACAAGCTCATAATCTTTCAATAATTCAAGCCAACGTCTTTGTAACGCCCCGATTTTTGGGCCTAGGAGTAATGGGCCTTGAGTCTAGGTTCGGGTAGAAGACGACCCAAACAATTTGGATGTTTTAATTATTATTATTATTATTTAGTATGTAATTAAAATAAATTATGAAGGGTTATGGTGTGGGAAAAAGGCCCAAGAGTAAATTTAATTCGAGGCAATTCCTGAATTTTTAATTTTGGAGAAAGAGGGTTCTAGCGATGTGGGCTTTTAAAATTGAGGTGGTAAATTATGATACAAGTAAGGCCTTGGTAAAGTGGCAAGGTGGCGCTACTAAGTTCCTAAAAAAATGGCGCCGGGGAAGGAATTAAAGGTCTAGGGTTCAAGTTGCAAGGTAGGCATACTGTTACTTTTTAATTTTAGGCATGTGCCGGGCATGTGATAACTTAAGTGAATTTCGGCAAGGGCCTTAGGGAGGTTGGGCCGATTGTTTTAGTTGATATTAGGGTTAGGTTCTTTTCTTTTTCTGTCTTGGAGAATTAGGGTTAGCCATCTGAAAGCTTTCACTGTCATTCATCCCTTCTGAGTTCTCATAAAAGCCGAAAATGCAAATTCCTTCTCCTTAGTGCCGAGTTCTTCTTCCTCTCTTTTTCCTCCATTTTCTTTCTTCCTTTTTGCGTTTTCTTCTAGCTGAAACGTTCTAATCACCTTACTCACCTCCTCTATCGATCCCATCCTCCACAAAACCTTCATAGCCGATTGCCATAAAAGCCAAAATCCTGAAAACTCACTTCTTGTGCCGATTTCTCCAAGCCAAAATCCTTCAGTTATTTTTGTTCCTTTTAATTAACTTTCATCTTCTCTAAACCCTTAGTATCTGTCAGTAACATTACTTCAAAGTTATAGCCTCAAATCGTCATCTTCTTCATCACTTAAAAAGCCGAAGTACCATAGATTTAGGGGCTTATAGCCGAAACTTCAGATCTCCTGGATTCGAGTTCTACTATCGTTTAGAGGATAGATCTGCATCAGATCTGCGTAGAAATCAAAGAGGAATAGGTGGTAAGTGCTCATCACCTCAGATCTAGTCTTATTTTACAATTTAGAAAAAGCTGAAGTCCCTAAAATCTAGGGAGGCTGTCGATTTGGGCATAGGGCTTTAAAGGTCTTTAACCAACGATTTCTTTTGGTGTTTAGTGTCTTCCAGAGGTTGGATCGAAGGCTTGGATCTTTGGAACAACTAGACTTCGATATAGTCATTGGTTTTCAGCAAAAATGTAAGATTCTAAAGGCTTTAGGGGCATGGTTCGAATATGGCAGGTGAATATTGGGATTGGTTATTATGGTTTGCAATCTAAGAATTGTAGTAATCAATTGTAGGACATCGTAAGGGATCTCAGTGGCAGTCGTCACAAAATAGGTGTGTAACAAACCCTCGTAATAGCTTGGGCTAATATTCGCAGAAAAGCCGAAATACCAAAATTCTGGCATTTCGAGAACTTGAGATTTTGCATGTGGTTTTAGATGTGATAAAAAGGATATGATCGGTGTTTGGATCGATGGAACAGGTAAAAGCGCAATTCTGTGCACGACGGTAAGTTGGGCCTCAATGGGCTGAAATTAGGCCCAATGGCTTTCGGGCCCATTTGGGTAAAATTGCTAGAAAATGGAATTTGGAAAGATTGCATGTTAACGCAGTTAGTACTATTGTAAAATTTGGATTATGTGGGCTTAATGGGCTAAATAGGCATTCATAGGACCCATTAGGGGTTTTGGAGCTCAAAAGCCCTAATCTGATAAATTGCGTTAAAATCACTGTTTAAACACTTGAGAATATTGATAATTGTTAATGAACATGGAAAACCCATAATATTTGGTAAATTTACGAAATTACCCCTAAAATATGGTAAATGACTGTTTTGCCCCTAGGTAAAAATAACCATTATACCCCTAGGGTTTAATTATGAATATGATGCATGAGATTTTGATATACATGATATGGCATGATATACACATGATATGTTATGAGATGCACATGATATACTCATTATATGTATGGGTTGGGTTTGATATAAATGGAGGAAGTGCAAAAAGGGCTTTGCCCTAGTTTACCGAAAAGGGCTTTGCCCCAGTTTATCAAAAAGGGCTTTGCCCCAGTTATTAAAGAGGCTAGGCCTCCAGTTATATGATAAAGCAACTACGCTGCCAGTGGAGAGTTTGGTTGGGTGGGTTGAGTTATTCCCCACATGGAGAGCTTGGTTGGTACGGGTGGAGAGTAGCGAATGGTGGGTTGAATAGTCTCCCCAAATGGGCTTGCATACATTCATTGGTATTATATGTGATATTGAAATGGGCCTATGGGCCATACCGATTACAGTAAAGGCTTCAGCCCAGTGATATGATTTATGAAAAGGCTTCGCCCAATGAACATTAAACGAAGGCTTCGCCCAAATCTTTGGTATTAGTTTGGGCTCTGAAAGGGGCTTGTTGCACACTGAGTTTCCAAACTCACCCCCTTTCCTTATCTTTGCAGGTGAGACTTGATGTGGAGACTTGGAGCTGGAGGGGATTCAGAGTGTCCATGTGGACTGTTTAAAATAAGTGTTTATGCCTTCACTTTTATTCTAGATTACTTCCTTTATGTTTTCGGGTTTTAAGTTGTAATAAGGCCGCTTTAATTATTTTTAATTACTTTAGTATGTTTATTAGCTTAGGCATGATATGGATTTAAAGTTTTCGGATTGAATAGCTCTGGGACGCGTTTTTAAAAGAAATTATCTGATTTCAAAATATCGTGAAACAAGACAAAGCTTCCGCAACGAAAATGTTTTTAAAAAAATTAACAAGTGCTTTCAATGGCTTAAAATGAAATGGTTTTTCCTGAACAATCATTCAGTTAAAGTGTGGAAATGGTTGGGTGCATGTCTAGGAGTGGATCCATAGAGAGCTTGGTACTTAAGCAGTCTAATTGACTCACCTCCTCTTTTAGGCATCCTACAGTGCACACTTCCATTCACTTTAATCTATAACAAAAATACTCTTTAAACACTAAGAAAGATGTTAGTTAAAACATGACTTTTACAGTAATGCTTCAATGTGACACGCTGAATTCGAGCCTAACTTCTAGGCCGGGTTTGGGGTGTTACAGTCTTTGTCTCAGATTCAAATCTCTTTGAGTCATCAAATATTTGAGGCTTTTATGATCCGAATATACACGACACCTCTCTCCAAACAAGTAGTGTCGCCATATTTTCAAAGCAAATACAATGGCAGCTAATTCGAGATCATGGGTCGGATAGTTTTTCTCATGTGGCTTCAATTGCCTCGAATCGTAAGCTACAACTCGACCTTCTTGCATCAATACACAACCCAGCCCATTTAAGGACGCATCACTGTAAATGACAAACTCTTTACCGGATTCAGGCTGCACTAACACTGGAGCTTCAGTCAAATAGGTTTTCAGTTGGTCGAAACTTTTCTTGCACTTTCCTGACCATTCGAACTTAACATCTTTCTGAAGTAGCTTCGTCATTGGTGTGGCTATCATCGAGAAACCCTTTACAAACTGTCTGTAGTAACCGGCAAGTCCCAAAAAGCTCCAAACTTCAGTAACATTTCTAGGAGGCTTCCAATCAAGTATGGCTGATATTTTACTCGGATCAACACGAATACCCGATGTGGATACCACATGCCCCAAAAAGCTAACTTTTCTCAACCAGAACTCATATTTACTGAACTTAGCATATAACTGCTTGTCCCGTAAAATCTGCAACACTAATCTCAGGTGCTCGGGATGTTCGGTTTCATCTCGCGAATAGATCAAAATGTCATCTATAAACACAACTACAAACCGGTCCAAATACTGTCTAAAGATCTAATTCATCAAGTCCATAAATACCGCAGGGACATTAGTGAGCCCAAATGGCAGCACTAAGAACTCGTAGTGACCGTATCTCGTTCTGAAAGCAGTTTTAGGCACATCTGAATCTCGAACTCGCAACTGATAATAAACCGATCTCAAATCTATCTTTGAAAACACTGAGGCTCCGCTCAGCCGATCAAACAAATCATCAATACGTGGTAACGGATATTTGTTCTTTATTGTCACTTTATTTAATTGACGATAGTCGATGCACATTCTCATGGTTCGATCTTTCTTTTTCACAAACAATACTGGTGCACCCCAAGGTGAGAAACTCGGTCGAGCGATACCTCTATCCATCAACTCTTGCAACTGAGCTTTCAATTCCTTCAATTCGGTTGGTGCCATACGATACGGAGCTATCAAAATTGGTGTGGTCCCAGGTACAAGTTCAATGCCAAACTCTACCTCTCGAACAGGTGGTAATCTCGGTAACTCCTCAGAAAAAACATCTGAATACTCACAAACCACTGGCACTGATTCAAGTTTCTTTTCTGACTCTTTACTATCAAGTACGTACGCAAGATATGCTTTACACCACTTTTTTTACATATTTCTGAGCCAACATCGAGGATATTACCGCTGGTAACCCGCTCAAATCAATAGACTCAACTCGGATTATCTCATCATTTGCACATCTCAAATCAATAGTCTTTCTTTTGTAATTCACAACTGCATCATGTACGATCAACCAATCCATACCGAGAATAACATCAAATTCATCAAACGGTAAAAGTATCAAATCGGCCAAAAAATAGGAACCTCGGATTATCAGGGGACATTTCCTGCACACTTTGTCGACTAGCACATATCGACCCAAGGATTCGACACTCGAATCACGAACTCAGTAGACTCAGCAGGTAGAGTCTTACTGGATGCTAAAGTCTCACATACAGATGAATGAGTAGAACCAGGGTCAATCAATGCAATCACATCAGTATCAAAGAGAGTGAAAGTACCGATAATAACATCAGGCAAAGAAGCATCCTCGCGTGCGCGTATTGCATAAGCTCTAGCAGGAGCACGAGCCTCAGATCTGGTCATAGAATCTCTAGACCCTCTCAGACCGCCACTAGCATTCCCCGAAATCCTAGGTGGTCTACCTTGAGCTGTAGCAATACTCGGTTTCCCACTCTGATTCACATTCTGCTCAGACAATCTCGGACAGTCCTTGATAAAGTGGTCAGCTGATCCACACTTATAACAGGAGCGGTCATGAAATCTACAACTCCCCGAATTCCATTTCCACAAAACTTGCATTCGGTCCTATCCCGACGATCATTTCCAACACTGGCAGCTGAAGTGGCTCGCGTACTCACAGGGAGTCTATCACAGTCTCGCCTGGAAAAGCCCGAAGTGTTCTTAGATTGACCCGAATTATCTCGGAATTTCTTCAGTGACTGTTGAACTGGCTTTCCCGAAGATCTTTTACGGAACTCTCTTGCTCCATCTTCAGCTTTTCTTTTCCCTTTACTGAGCTCTTCAGCTTTTCAAGCTCGCTCGACAAGTACTACAAACTCTCTGATTTCAAGAATGCCAACAAACAGTTTTATATCTTCATTCAATCCATCTTCGAAATGTTTACACATAATAGTTTCTAAAGAAACACATTCTCGGGCATAGCTCACAAATTTTCGTTCATAATCAGTAACTGACATGGAACCCTATTTAAGTTCAAGAAATTCCTTCCGTTTCTGATCGATGAATCTCTGGCTGATATACTTTTTTCGGAACTCAGTTTGGAAGAACTCCCAAGTCACTCGCTCTCTGAGCACAATAGAAACCGTTGTATTCCACCAATAGTAGGCAGAATCCCATAGCAAAGATATAGCACATTTTAGGCATTCATCGGGTGTGCAAGACAGTTCATCAAGTACTCGAATAGTGTTGTCCAACAAAAATTCAGCTTGCTCGGCATCATCACTGTCTGTAGCTTTAAATTCAGTATCCCCGTGCTTTCGAATTCTGTCAACCGAGGGCTTGTTCAACCTCACCTGATCAGTTACCGAAGGTATCGTGGGTGCAGGGGGGTATTTGTCAGAAGTGGGGGTTGTGGAGCAGCTGCATTAGTTCGAATGTATTGGTTAAACCAATCATTCATCACATTATAAAAGGCTTGTCTAGCCTCGTCATTTTGATTGCTCGCAATAGGTTGAGAGTCCATCGGCACTGTCCCGTGTGCGGGAGCAGGCGCTACACTCTCTACATCATCAGCTACCGCTCGATCGGGATTGGGATCTATTTCTATACGAAAACACATTTTTAACTGTCAGAAATCAACACACTATCGTATTAACACTATATGGCATGTATAGCTAGACTTATATACGCTACATTAGTCCTAGAACCGACTAAATCGTAGCTCTGATACCAATAAAATGTAACACCCCTAACCCGAATCTGATCGCTGGATTAAGGCTAAGAGGTATTACCGAACTAAACATTTAATCATCTCATTCACATTATAAATAAACATAAACAGATATCAAGCTGAAATACATACTGATATTTAAATTATACGCCATTTTCGTATGGCCAAAATATTTACAATTTCCAAACATCGTTATCAATAGCCTAACCTATACATGCCATATCGAGTCCAAAATATAACTGTACCCAAAAAGATCGATAGTGTGATGAACTGTTGACGATCCCCGAGTCGGTGGCCAAAATCAGCAATCTAACAAACATAGAAATAAAGAACATAGTAAGCTTTAAATGCTTAGTAAGTTTTAAGCAATACAAACAGTTAAAACTTGTTATTTAAAACGAGCAATTAGTATCACAACACCAATATTCTAATTACAAATCACTTGGCCGAATATACACAAGTACACCAATTAAAAAGCCTATTGGTGGAATATATGTGTATATAAATATATAAATACACAAAGTAATTTCAGCACATACTTTACTTTACTTTATAGCTCATACAATTAATTTAAGTCACATACTTTCATATAATGACAAACAAAGACCGAATAGGTCATTCACATATTCGCAGATATAGTAATCATTCACACACATATATCGTTCCTTGATACCAATAATTCACTTTTAAAAAAAATTCAATACACATATGAGTACATAGTAAGTACCTGACTATTATAGTGTATCATACAAAATCAATAGTAGTTTACCTCGAACTTTCGAATTCATAATCTTACTCGAATCACCGGCGTTAAGCCTACTAGGCTTAAAATCCCAAATTCAATAACCAACACAAAGCCTACGGGACTTTAGGCCCGGATATAGTACCAGTACGAAGCCTGTGGACCTTAAGTCCAGATATAGTACCAAAGACGAAGCTCATGGATCTTAAGTCGGATACAATTCCAAAGCCGCGAAGCTGCGAGTCTTTAAGCCCGGATATAATTCCAGCATATAACTTGCGGGTCTTTAAACCCGGATATAATTCCAGCATATAGCCTGCGGGTCTTTAAACCCAGATATAATTCCAGCATATAGCCTGCGGGTCTTTAAACCCGGATACACATCAAATATCATGCATATTTAATCATATGTTAACACATCTCATTCAACATATCACATTAGTAGTCATTTGCTACATTCGGATATAAGCTCTATATGAACACCATCATTTACATTTCGGTTCAAAAGTTATACATAAATATCATATATCCATTTCACCATTCAAGCTTAACCCATAGTGACCATTCGACTATAAGTCATATACATAAATTATTTATCACAGAACTTAGTTCAAGTAGAACCAAAAAGGTCACAATTCATCTAATATACACATATCAAGGCATCATCAATTATATACTAAAGGTGACTACTCAAAACTTGCCTCAGATATACTCGAACGGTTGCGGAAAGGCTACTCTATTGCTTTCTCTTTTCCCTTATCTGATTTTGATCCTCTTTGCTCTTGAGCTTAATTAAAACAAATAGATTTGTTTAATTACTTTCTCAACTTTATTTCTTAATAGTCACATTTGACAATCATATATAACTTCAATATGTATTATATTTTATAAAATATGCCATGACTCAATTTAAAGCTTATTTAATCTATATCTAATTCGCATACACAAGTAAAGATTCACATAACTTATCATGCTTCCTTATACATGAATTTATCCATATTCCCGAATGTCTCTATAAGTACAAGGTACATACATAAGGCATATATATATACCTATATATGACTATCACAATTTAATCATTTACTCATATTTATGCACAACCGCGTATACACATGCATATATATAATGCATGCTTTAATATCATATACTTTTATTTATTTTTTAAAATTACACTATAGCTCCAAGACATATAGCTAACTCCGAATGTCAACTTATTAAACATTTACCACATTACCAATTGCCATTTATCATCAATGTCGCACACACAAATACATACATACTCATATGCATAAAATCCGTTTATGTTTAATCTATAACCCATTCGGCCTTAACTACTCAAACTTAGCCTTCATATTTAATTCCATTTTATGACCAAATGTAACAAATTCATATAGGTTTCACCTATGCCAAACAATGACCGAACCATTTAATCATGCTTATGGTCGATTATCATATTAACACGAGATACACAAACATCAATATCCAAGTATGCTAATATATCACACCATCAACTAAATCATACATATAGAAACGTAAAATTCATTTGACCTATTATACTTTCATGTGCACATTTTTAACCATATAGCCAACACCTTAATAATCAATTTAAATACATATCACCTACCAATTCACATCTCTAAAATCCCCGATACAATCATTTTTTTTTATCAAAACAGAATGCCACAAAACAAGGCATCCAAAATCTCAAATCACTTTATATAATCCATTCGGCCGTTTCAAATTAGATACACAAAATTTTATTTTTATTTTTTAAAAAAAACTATCAAACCCCAATCAATATAACATTAAACTCCATATTAATCCACCCTTAGTACATTCGGCCATAACATAGGCACATATACATTTAACTTGATTTCTTCATGAAAAATAAAGGCTATAACCGAATAGTCTTTAACATTTAAAACTACAAGCACAAATTATAACTTCAATTTACAAGCTTATATCATAAGAATTTCTCAATTATAATTTTCAAGGTATATTCGGCTATAACACAAGCACACTTAATTTTTACATTTACAAATTCAAACTTTTTTTTAAACTTAACATACTTTTATAATTTCAACCGGATGGAGTACTTTTATTAATTCAAAACAAAACATCAAAGTATCATTTCTAAATGAAAAATCCTCTCATGACCGATTGCTCCCAAAGTTACCAAAATGAAAATTTGCACATGGGTTATGGAGGAACTAAGAAACTATCCTAAAATACACAAGTAATTTCTTTCAAAACACTTCAAACATACCTTAATCAAGACTAGAAAGGAGTAGCCGAATGCTTGTTTCCCCTCCCTTCTCTTCTTAGAATTTTCGGCCAAAGAAATCATAAGATGAACACTTTTATTTCTTTTCTTTGTTTTATTCATTTCATTAATTTAACACATTTTTTTATTACATATTTCTCATCACTATTTAATATAATAATATTAAACCATGCATATAATGCCCATAATTATGAGCTTGGCTGGCCACTAGTTTTATTTTGGACAATTAGCCATGCAAAACCTTAAATTTTGATTCATGTTTATTTCGATCATCCCATATTATTCTTAGCACATTTTAACTTTAATCACTTAAGTCCTTTTTTTATGATTCCACATTCAATTAATAAAATTTAAAACAAGAAATTTCACACATGCATTCTCACTACTAATAGACATAGAAAAGAGCATTTAGAAAATTTTTCGACTCGATTTTGTGGTCTCGAAACCACTTTCTGACTAGGGTCAAATTAGGGCTGTCACAATTCCCCCCTTAGAAATTTTCGTCCCCGAAAATCTTACTAGCGAAAAGGTTAGGATAACATTCTTTCATTGAGTCTTTTGGCTCCCAAGTCGCTTCTTCAACCCTGTGTTTGAGCCACAGTACTTTCACTATTGAGATTTTCTTATTTCGTTGTTTTTTTACTTCACGAGCTAAAATACGAACTGGTTCTTCTTCGTAACTCAAATCAGATCGAATCTCAACCTCTGATGGACTAATCACATGCGATGGATTGGATCTATAACGTCGAAGCATCGAAACATGAAAAACATTGTGAATCTTTTCAAGTTTAGGGGGCAAAATCAATTTGTATGCTACCGGCCCAATTCGTTCGGATATTTCATACGGCCCGATGAACCTCGGACTCAATTTGCCTTTACGACCAAATCTGAGCACCTTTTTCCAAGGTGAAACTTTAAGAAATACTTTGTCTCCGACCTGATACTCAATGTCTCTTCGTTTTAAATCCGCATACGACTTCTGACGATCTGAAGCTGCTTTCAGACTTTCACGGATCACTTTTACTTTTTGTTCAGCATCTTTAGTCAAATCAACCCCGAAGATTTTACTTTTACTGAGCTCGGTCCAAAACAACGGTGTACGACATTTATGATCGTACAAAGCCTCGTAAGGTGCCATCTTAATGCTTGATTGAAAACTATTGTTGTGTTTAATTCAATCAAAGGCAAATACTGCGTTCCCATGAACTACTAAACTCAAGGATGCAACATCTCAACATATCCTCGAGTATTTGAATTATCCGCTCGGATTGACCATCGGTCTGGGGATGAAAAGCGGTGCTAAAATGTACCTTGGTACCCAATGCTTCTTACAATTTCTTCTAAAATCGTGATTTGAATCTCGGATCTCTATCCGACACAATAGAAACAGGTACCCCGTGTAATCTGACAATCTGAGAGACATACAACTCGACTAACTTATCAAGTGAGAAATCCATACGTAGGGGAATGAAATGAGCTGATTTAGTCAATCCATCCACAACAACCCATATCGTATCTTTCTTGCTCGGTGACAAAGGTAACCCAGACACAAAATCTATCGTAACTCGATCCCACTTCCACTCGGGTATCATGATCGGTTGAAGTAACCCTGAAGGCACTTGATGTTCTGATTTCACTTGTTGACAAATTATACATTTCGATACAAAGTCAGATATACACATTTCATTCCATGCCAACAATACTGACGTTTTAGATCATTGTACATTTTCATGCTACCAGGATGAACCGACGTTCGGCTATTTTGAGCTTCGCTCAAAATCATAGAAATAAGTCTCGAATTTCTTGGAACACACAATCGACTTCTGAACCTCAAACAATTATTGTCGTCAATTTGAAACTCTGAATCCACATTCGAAACACCTTCAGCTCGTTTAGCAACCAATTCATCATCGACTTTCTGAGTTTCACATATTTGATGAGTCAATAACGGTTTGGCTTTTAATTCTGCTACTAACACATTATCAGATGAAACAGACAAGTGTACATTTATCGCTCGCAAAGCAAACAGTGACTTGCGACTTAAATCATCGGCAACCACGTTAGCCTTTCCCGGGTGATAGTCAATGACAAGCTCATAATCTTTCAATAATTCAAGCCAACGTCTTTGTAACGCCCCAATTTTTGGGCCTAGGAGTAATGGGCCTTGAGTCTAGGTTCGGGTAGAAGACGGCCCAAACAATTTGGATGTTTTAATTATTATTATTATTATTTAGTATGTAATTAAAATAAATTATGAAGGGTTATGGTGTAGGAAAAAGGCCCAAGAGTAAATTTAATTCGAGGCAATTCCTGAATTTTTAATTTTGGAGAAAGAGGGTTCTAGCGATGTGGGCTTTTAAAATTGAGGTGGTAAATTATGATACAAGTAAGGCCTTGGTAAAGTGGCAAGGTGGTACCACTAAGTTCCTAAAAAAATGGCGCCGGGGAAGGAATTAAAGGTCCAGGGTTCAAGTTGCAAGGTAGGCATACTGTTACTTTTTATTGGTATTATAGTGTCCCTAAATGGGCTTGCATACATTCATTGGTATTATATGTGATATTGAAATGGGCCTATGGGCCATACCGATTATAGTAAAGGCTTCAGCCCAATGATATGATTTATGAAAAGGCTTCGGCCCAGTAACCGTTAAACGAAAGGCTTTGGCCCAGTATGCTGGTATTAGTTTGGGCTCTGAAAGGGGCTTGTTGCACACTGAGTTTCCAAACTCACCCCCCTTTCTTTATCTTTGCAGGTGAGACTTGATGTGGAGACTTGGAGCCGGAGGGATTGAGAGTGGCCATGGACTGCTTTAAAATAAGTGTTTATGCCTTCACTTTTATTCTAGATTACTTCCTTTATGTTTTCGGGTTTTAAGTTGTAATAAGGCCGCTTTAATTATTTTTAATTACTTTAGTATGATTATTAGCTTAGGCATGATATGGATTTAAAGGTTTCGGATTGAATAACTCTAGGGCGAGTTTTTAAAAGAAATTATCTGATTTCAAAATATCGTGAAAAAAGACAAAGCTTCCGCAACAAAAAAAGCGTTTTAAAAAAATTAACAAGTGCTTTCAATGGCTTAAAACGAAATGGTTTTTCCTGAACAATCATTCAGTTAAAGTGTGGCAATGGTTGTGTGCATGTCTAGGAGTGGATCCATGGAGAGCTTGGTACTTAAGCAGTCTAATTGACTCACCTCCTCTTTTTTGGCATCCTACCTGGTGTACAGCTTCCATTCACTTTAATCTATAACAAAAATACTCTTTAAACACTAAGAAAGATGTTAGTTAAAACATGACTTTTACAGTAATGCTTCAATGTGACACACCGAATTCGGGCCTAACTTCTAGGCCGGGTTTGGGGTGTTACAGTCTTTGTCTCAGATTCAAATCTCTTTGAGTCATCAAATATTTGAGGCTTTTGTGATCCGAATATACATGACACCTCTCTCCAAACAAGTAGTGTCGCCATATTTTCAAAGCAAATACAATGGCAGCTAATTCGAGATCATGGGTCGGATAGTTTTTCTCATGTGGCTTCAATTGCCTCGAAGCGTAAGCTACAACTCGACCTTCTTGCATCAATACATAACCCAGCCCATTTAAGGATGCATCACTGTAAATGACAAACTCTTTACCGGATTCAGGCTGCACTATCACTGAAGCTTAAGTCAAATAGGTTTTCAGTTGGTCGAAACTTTTCTTGCACTTTTCTGACCATTCGAACTTAACATCTTTCTGAAGTAGCTTCGTCATTGGTGTGTCTATCATCGAGAAACCCTTTACAGACCATCTGTAGTAACTGGCAAGTCCCAAAAAGCTCCGAACTTCAGTAACATTTCTAGGAGGATTCCAATCCAGTATGACTGATATTTTACTCGGATCAACACGAATACCCGATACGGATACCACATGCCCCAAAAAGCTAACTTTTCTCAACCAGAACTCACATTTACTGAACTTAGCATATAACTGCTTGTCCCGTAAAATCTGTAACACTAATCTCAGGTGCTCGGCATGTTCGGTTTCATCTCGCAAATAGATCAAAATGTCATCTATAAACACAACTACAAACTGGTCCAAATACTGTCTGAAGATCCGATTCATCAAGACCATAAATACCGCAGGGGCATTAGTGAGCCCAAATGGCATCACTAAGAACTCGTAGTGACCGTATCTCATTGTGAAAGTAGTTTTAGGCACATTTGAATCTCGAACTCGCAACTGATAATAACCCGATCTCAAATCTGTCTTTGAAAACACTGAGGCTCCCTTCAGCTGATCAAACAAATCATCAATATGTGGTAACGGATATTTGTTCTTTATTGTCACTTTATTTAATTGACGATAGTCGATGCACATTCTCATGGTTCCGTCTTTCTTTTTCACAAACAATACTGGTGAACCCCAAGGTGAGAAACTTGGTCGAGCGAAATATCTATCCGTCAACTCTTGCAATTGAGCTTTCAATTCCTTCAATTCGATTGGTGCCATATGATACGGAGCTATCGAAATTGGTATAGTCCCAGGTACAAGTTCAATGCCAAACTCTACCTCTCGAACAGGTGGTAATCTCGGTAACTCCTCAGGAAAAACATCCGAATACTCACAAACCACTAGCACTAATTCAAGTTTCTTTTCTGACTCTTTACTATCAAGTACGTACGCAATATATGCTTCACACCCTTTTTTTACATATTTCTGAGCCAACGTCGAGGATATTACCGCTGGTAACCCGCTCAAATCAATAGACTCAACTCGGATTATCTCATCATTTGCACATCTCAAATCAATAGTCTTTCTTTTGTAATTCACAACTGCATCATGTACGGTCAACCAATCCATACCAAGAATAACGTCAAATTCATAAACGGTAAAAGTATCAAATCGGCCGAAAAACAGGAACCTCGGATTATCAGGGGACATTTCCTGCACACTTTGTCGACTAGCACATATTGACGCAAGGGATTCGACACTCGAATCACGAACTCAGTAGACTCAACAGGTAGAGTCTTACTGGATGCTAAAGTCTCACATACATATGAATGAGTAGAACCAGGGTTAATCAATGCAATCACATCAGTATCAAAGAGAGTGAAAGTACCGATAATAACATCAGGCAAAGAAGCATCCTCACGTGCACGTATTGCATAAGCTCTAGCAGGAGCATGAGCCTCGGATCTAGTCGTAGCATCTCTAGACCCTCTCAGACCGCCACTAGCATTCCTCGAAATCCTAGGTGGTCTACGTCGAGCTGTAGTAGTACTCAGTTTCCCACTCTGATTCACATTCTGCTCAGACAATCTCGGGCAGTCCTTGATAAAGTGGTCAGCTGATCCACACTTGTAACAGGAGCGGTCATGAAATCTACAACTCCCTGAATGCCATTTTCCACAAAACTTGCACTCAGTCCTATCCCGACGATCATTTCCAACAGTGGCAACTGAAGTGGCTCGCGTACTCACAGGGAGTCTATCACAGTCTCGTCTGGAAAAGCCCGAAGTGTTCTTAGATCGGCCCGAATCATCTCGAAATTTTTTCAGTGACTGTTGAAAGGGATTTCCCGAAGATTTTTTACGGAACTCTCTAGCTCCATCTTCAGCTTTTCTTTTCTCTTTACTGAGCTCTTCAGCTTTGCAAGCTCGCTCGACAAGTACTACAAACTCTCTGATTTCAAGAATGCCAACAAACAGTTTTATATCTTCGTTCAATCCATCTTCGAAACGTTTACACATAATAGTTTTTGAAGAAACACATTCTCGGGCATACCGGCTAAGTCTCACAAATTTTCGTTCATAATCAGTAACTGACATGGAACCCTGTTTAAGTTCAAGAAATTCTTTTCGTTTCTGATCGATGAATCTCTGGCTGATATACTTTTTTCGGAACTCAGTTTGGAAGAACTCCCAAGTCACTCGCTCTCTGGGCACAAAAAAAACCATTGTATTCCACCAATAGTAGGCAGAATCACGTAGCAAAGATATATCACATTTTAGGCATTCATCGGGTGTGCAAGACAGTTCATCAAGTACTCGAATAGTGTTGTCCAACCAAAATTCAACTTGCTCGGCATCATCACTGTCTTTAGCTTTAAATTTAGTAGCCCCGTGCTTTCGAATTCTGTCAACTAGGGGCTTGTTCAACCTCATCTGATCAGTTACCGAAGGTATCGTGGGTGTAGGGAGTGTATTTGTCGGAAGTGGGGGTTGTGAAGCAGCCACATTAGTTCGAATGTATTGGTTAAGCCAATCATTCATCACATTATAAAAGGCTTTCTAGCCTCGTCATTTTGATTGCTCGCAATAGGTTGAGAGTCCATCGGCACTGTCCCGTGTGCGGGAGCAGGCGCTACACTCTCTACATCATCAGCTACCACTCGATCAGGATCGGGATCCATTACTATATGAAAACACGTTTTTAACTGTCAAAAATCAACACACTATCGTATTAACACTATATGGCATGTATAGCTAGACTCATATACGCTACATTAGTCCTAGAACCGACTAAACCATAGCCTTGATACCAATAAAATGTAACAACCCTAGCCCGAATCTGATCGCCGGATTAAGGCTAAGAGGTATTACCAAACTAAACATTTAATCATCTCATTCACATTATAAATAAACATAAACAGATGTCAAGCTGAAATACATGCTGATATTTAAATTTTACGCCATTTTCGTATGGCCAAAATATTTACAATTTCCAAACATCGTTATCAACAGCCTAACCTATACATGCCATATTGAGTCCAAAATATAACTGTATCCAAAAAGATCGATAGTGTGATGAACTATTGACGATCCCCGAGTCGGTGGCCAAAATCAGCAATCTAACAAACAGAGAAATAAAGAACAGAGTAAGCTTTCAATGCTTAGTAAGTTTTAAGCAACACAAACAATTAAAACTTGTCATTTAAAACGAGCAATTAGTATCACAACACTAATATTCTAATTACAAATCACTTGGCCGAATATACCCAAGTACACCAATTAAAAAGCCTATTGGTCGAATATATGTGTATATAAATATATGAATACACAAAGTAATTTCAGCACATACTTTACTTTACTTTATAACTCATACAATTAATTTAAGTCACATACTTTCATATAATGACAAACATCGACCGAATAGGTCATTCACATATTCGCAGATATAGTAATCATTCACACACATATATCGTTCCTTGATACCAATAATTCACTTTAAAAAAAAATCAATACACATATGAGTACATAATACGTACCTGACTATTATAGTGTATCATACAAAATCAATAGTAGTTTACCTCGAACTTTCGAATTCATAATCTTACTCGAATCACCGGCGTTAAGCCTACTAGGTTTAAAACCCCGAATTCAATCACCAACACAAAGCCTACGGGACTTTAAGCCCGGATATAGCGCCAGTACGAAGACTGCAGACCTTAAGTCCAGATATAGTACCAGCACGAAGCCTGCGGATCTTAAGTCCGGATACAATTCCAGCACGAAGCCTGCGGATCTTTAAGCCCGGATATAATTCCAGCATATAGCCTGCGGGTCTTTAAACCCAGATATAATTCCAGCATATAGCCTGTGGGTCTTTAAACCCGTATACACATCAAATATCATGCATATTTAATCATATGTTAACACATCTCATTCAACATATCACATTAGTAGTCATTTGCTACATTCGGATATAAGCTCTATATGAACACCATCATTTACATTTCGGTTCAAAAGTCGTACATAAATATCATATATCCATTTCACCATTCAAGCTTAACCCATAGTGACCATTCGACTATAAGTCATATACATAAATTATTTATCACATAACTTAATTCAAGTAGGACCAAAAAGGTCACAATTCATCTAATATACACATATCAAGGCATCATCAATTATATACTAAAGGTGACTACTCAAAACTTACCTCGGATATACTCGAACGGTTGCGGAAAGGCTACTCTATTGCTTTCTCTTTTCCCTTATCTGATTTTGATCCTCTTTGCTCTTGAGCTTAATTAAAACAAATAGATTTGTTTAATTACTTACTCAACTTTATTTCTTAATAGTCACATTTGACAATCATATATAACTTCAATATGTATTATATTTTATAAAATATGCCATGACTCGATTTAATGCTTATTTAATCTATATCTAATTGGCATACACAAGCAAAGATTCACATAACTTATCATACTTCCTTATACATGAATTTAACCATATTCTCGAATGTCTCTAGAAGCACAAGGTACATACATAAGGCATATATATATGTACCTATATATGGCTATCACAATTTAATCATTTACTCATATTTATGCGCAACCGCGTATACACATGAATATATATAATGCATGCTTTAATATCATATACTTTTATTTATTTTTTTAAATTACACTATAGCTCCAAGACATATAGCTAACTCCGAATGTCAACTTATTAAACATTTACCACATTACCAATTGCTATTTATCATCAATGCCGCACACATAAATACATACATACTCATATGCATAAAATCCGTTTATGTTTAATCTATAACCCATTCGGCCTTAACTACTCAAACTTAGCCTTCATATTTAATTCCATTTTATGACCGAATGTAACAAATTCATATAGGTTTCACCTATGCCAAACAATGACCGAACCATTTAATCATGCTTATGGCCGATTATCATATTAACACGAGACACACAAACATCAATATCCAAGTATGCTAATATATCACACCATCAACTAAATCATACATATAGAAACGTAAAATTCATTTGACCTATTATACTTTCATGTGCACATTTTTAACCATATAGCCAACACCTTAATAAACAATTTAAATACATATCACCTACCAATTCAAATCTCTAAAATCCCCGATACAATCATTTTTTTATCAAAACCGAATGCCACAAAACAAGGCATCCAAAATCTCAAATCACTTTATATAATCCATTCGGCCATTTCAAATTAGATACACAAAATTTTATTTTTATTTTTTTTAAAAAACTATCAAACCCGAATCAATATAACATTAAACTCCATATTAATCCACCCTTAGTACATTCGGCCATAACATAGGCACATATACATTTAACTTGATTTCTTCATGAAAAATAAAGGCTATAACCGAATAGTCTTTAACCATTTAAAACTACAAGCACAAATTATAACTTCAATTTACAAGCTTATATCATAAGAATTTCTCAATTATAATTTTCAAGGTATATTCGGCTATAACACAAGCACACTTAATTTTTACATTTACAAATTCAATTTTTTTTTAAACTTAACATAATTTTATAATTTCAACCGAATGGAGTACTTTTATTAATTCAAAACAAAACATCAAAGTATCATTTCTAAATGAAAAATCCTCTCATGACCGATTGCTTCCAAAACTACCAAAATGAAAATTTGCACATGGGTTATGGAGGAACTAAGAAATTATCCTAAAATACACAAGTAATTTCTTTCTAAACACTTCAAACATACCTTAATCAAGACTAGAAAGGAGTAGCCGAATGCTTGTTTCCCCTCCCTTCTCTTCTTAGAATTTTCGGCAAAAGAAATCAAAAGATGAACACTTTTATTTCTTTTCTTTGTTTTATTCATTTCATTAATTTAACACATTTTTTTATTACATATTTCTCACCACTATTTAATATAATAATATTAAACCATGCATATAATGCCCATAATTATGAGCTTGGCCGGCCACTAGTTTTATTTTGGACAATTAGCCATGCAAAACCTTAAATTTTGATTCATGTTTATTTCGGTCATCCCATATTATTCCTAGCACATTTTAACTGTAATCACTTAAGTCCTTTTTTTATGATTCCACATTCAATTAATAAAATTTAAAACAAGAAATTTCACACATGCATTCTCACTACTAATAGACATAGAAAAGAGCATTTAGAAAATTTTTCGACTCGGTTTTGTGGTCTGGAAACCACTTTCCGACTAGGGTCAAATTAGGGATGTCACAAATACTTGACTTGTAATTTGGTACTTACTCATATTAAAATGTTTTGGTAGATAATATGGTAATGATATATGCATGTACGTGATTTCAAGAAATATATATATGGGTTGTGGTGTTTGGTTTTGTGTTTTAGTAAGTGGTGTAATGGATGAATGTATTTTGGGTTGAAATGAGTAATGCATTGGCTGGTAATATGAATGCTATATACATATATATAGTGTTTAGTACATGATCACGGTTGTAAGGTAATAATTTAAATGGACTATGATTGATCATTTTGGGAAGTTTTTCATATTAGATATATGTATATACATATAAGTATTTTGGATGTGTTTATAACTTTGTCTTATTAGAACGCATGAGTTTTTTTATAAGTTAGTTTAAAATTAGTAAATTAATACAAGGAATATATGTTGGTCATGTTTGTTATAAAAAAATTATTAAAATGAGTAAAGTTAAATATAATGTATACTGGGCTATAGAACTAATTTACATTATAAATGCTAATGTTATATTTACGTGAAGAAAGGTATGATATTATGTAACTAATTGCGTAAGATCAATTTATAAATAATTTTCAATATGTGAATGAGATGTAATTTATTTTGTATGTTCGGCTCAAATAATGACTTATAATGACATATTTGTTATTTGCTAAGTTGGACTGATTTAATAGCATGAATTCGGTATAAGAATTTGAATGTTTAAATATTTGTATATGAGATCTGTCATGATAGTTTTTAATTTAAAATTTGATATTTGGAAAATTAAAAAGGAGGTGCATATATGTTTTGTTTAGTTGAACTTAAATTCTTTTAAAAAAAAAATATAGTAATGAATGACTCTCTTAAGCAGTGAATTGTTCGGTAATACTTGTAACTCTAATCCGGCGACGGATAAGGGTTAGGGGTGTTACATCTTGTACCCCTTCTAGTGCTCATTTTCTCTTGGCGTATTATCTGAATTAACAGTTTTATGCAATTTAGTTACAATTTCAGTAATTAAGCAGATATCTTATGAGAAACAATAGTTTAGAGTTTGTTTTCGCATTCGCAAGCTCACTACAGTTTTTCAGTTTACTTTATCTATGGAGTTTCAATGTAGTGCTACTATCTACAGTAGTTTCTCAGTATAACATTTCAGTTTATAACATTAAACAGAGTCAGAGAACTTATAGATTTGGTGCTAGAGACTCGGTGTGCCACACTTTTCTAAAAAATACCTCAAAATACTTCACATATTTGAAACCAACCTCTTGTAATACAAAATTTTGAAAACCCATTCCACAGCCGAGTTTTACAATTTAGCTCTGATACCACTAAATATAACACCCCAAACCTGGCCCAGACGTTATGGCCGAATCTGGCGTGTCACATGAAAGTGTCGTTCAAAAATTGGGTTGTCGTTAAAAGTTCATTTCTATGGTTAAAATGTTTTGCTCGAGGTTAGCAAATCATCTTGTCAAAAACGTTTGCTTAATGTTTGGCGTTGATACTTTAAGTTATTTCAAATCGCAAAAGCTACTAAAGTTTGAAATATAAAAACGTATGTTTTTAAGTGTTTTTGAAAATAGTTATTAATTTTTTAAAATTCGTGTTTAGCAGTTTTAACTAAGGAAATCAAAAGCCCAATTAAAAATTTAATCCTTCAAAGGACTTATTACAGAATTAAAACCCCAAAATATAAAATTCAAATAAAAAGTCTACAGCAGAGCATCAGCGATCGTGTGGCCACCTCCAAGTCTCTCGCGGCTCCAAATCGCCTAAGGCTGGGGATTACCTGTATAGTTAGACTGAAAGGTGAGTTTGCGAAAACTCAGTGTGTAATCCCTTATAATACAAAAAGTCAGATATACGGTATGCAGAAACAGACTGGGCCTGAGCCCATCACAGACACAGTATCAGGTGGGCCTTAGCCCATTAACAGAATCAGGTGGGCCTAAGCCCATTATAGAATCAGTATCAAATGCAGATATGCAGACAGAAACCCAGCCCAATCCAACCAATACACCACCCGTACCAACCAACACACCATGTGGGGGTAAAATCAACCCACCTAGCCAACACACCAAGTTTAGCACCAGTGGTGGCACTAAGTCAACAGAACGGCTCAGCGCCATAGATAGAATAGCTAAAAGCCATAAGCAAAAAGGCAGTAAGCCTTGAACAGAACGGCTACAAGCCATACACTTCTTTCATCAATATTAACCCAACCCTATGTAGGATGACATATCATAGTAACATACGTGAATGCAGGATGTCATGTTTGGTATCAATCATATAACTTTCATATATACATCAGTCAACCTACCATTAAGGGTGTAACCGTCATTTCGTCCTTTAGAGGTTAAACGGTAATTTTACCCCTATGGGGTATTTTGGTCATTTACCAATATTGGGGTCTCAGTAGAGGTAACGACCCTTCAAAAGGTCTACAGTCGTCTCGAGCGACTCAGATGACCTAAATGGTCACATCAACGTAAATGGGCTTTAGGCTCACTACTCGGCCCAAGTGGGCCCGAACACTCGTGTGGCCCATCTAGCCCAAAAACAATCACGGCCATGTAATTTACAAGGCCCAATTTAGTATTTGCCCCTTATTAAGTGTTTCGTCCGTGTAGGCGCACGAGCCTATTGGTCCACATGGCCCATTTCTGCCCAAGACCACAAGGACGCTCGCGGTGGCCTCTACAGTCTCATGCCTGTCTCACAGGCTCGGTTCGCCTATGTACGTTTGCACGCTCGTAAGGGCTCGAATGCCGAGGTTTTGGCATTTCGACTTTTCAAATTTTGTCGATTCACAGTTACACAGGGGTGTGAATACACACCTTCCCGGACCTTCGAAAGTAAAGGATTTCGATGTACAGTTACACACCTTTTTCGGAATAGCGCAGAAACCTCGAATGTCAAACCTATTATAATAGTAACTTCGATTAAAACCTTAAAACAAGAATTGACAGAATCTTAATCAAGACTTGATCGAATGATTACCTACTCGAGCCTTGCTTGATCGGATGCCCCTAGCCTTCTTAGACTACTAACAAAATCAATCACCCGATTAATCGTGTATCTGCCTGACCACGGATTTTATTAAAAGATTGAAAACATCAAAAGATTTAGGAACCCAACACCAGAATAATCGACTAACATCCTACAATATTCGCCCAATTGATTACCTTAGATTGCGAGATAAGAAAAGGATTAACTACCACTGCGATCCTTGACAAACCCCTTCACCCCTTGCAATGATCTAAAAACTGAAAGTGGCACCACCATAATCGGGGAGGAAAAAGGGATTCGACCACGCGTGAACAACCAGTGGAAAAATTTATTAAAGAAAGAGAAAACACTTAGCATCCAACAACACAAGAAAGGACAAGAGTTTACCGAAAGTCTAGGTGACCTCCAAACCGCGACCGACCACAACGAAAGAAGAACGAGATTGCTATCTAGTTCAAGGCTATGAGTCGAAGGGAAACAAAAAAAGAAATAGAGATTCGACTTAGTATCAAAAGAATATGGTATTATGAGAGAGAAGTTCGGTTGTGAAGAAAAACGAAAAGAAATAGTAAGAAGAAGAAGAACTATTCGGCCCTAGAGAAATCGAGAAGAAAAATAACAACATAAGATTGGAGAGGGGTTGAATTGGGTCTAGAGAAAATAGAAGCAAAGAGATGTTAAGTTTGACCAAATAAGAATAAGAGAAAAAGACTTCAAAAAGAAATAATTAGAATTAGGCACTTGATGTCTTGCGTTTCCGGCAGAGTGACCAAAAGCCAAACGAGCAATAATGTTGAAAGAAAGGAGGACCCAAATGGTAAAAAATGTGCCAAAAATAAGAAAACAAAACCCAAAAATACCAGAAGAAGTCGGTACCTACTCACTCTCACATTGCCTAAGTGCACCAAATGGGTTCCCCCTAGCCGAATTTGCACATAAAAGTTGCACAATTTGGATACAACACTCCTCTCCTCCTAATCCCATGAAAATCTCCTCAAATCTCCCCCCTTATCCCTCCTTGATATCCTCCATAACAACCTCTAAGACCTATTCAAACTCTCACCCAATAGAGTTTGAAACCACCTCAAACTCCTGCCGCCTCATGCTAGCAAAATAAATATCCTTTTTGCTTGCAATGGGATTCGAACCCAAGACCCCCTCAATAGCTCAACACACCACTTGCCTCTTTGCCACAAGCTCTTTTATGTCACATTTTATCCTCAATTAATTATAAAGTCTATAGGCCAAAGTCCAGGTTCCTTTAAAAGAAAAACCAAAATAAATTGTAAGAGCCAAGACTTGAACCCAGGCTCCCTTACAACATTAATGACGCCACAACCACTAAACCACATGCTTCCTTGTGTCATTTATTTAACACAATAATTTAAAAGGCCTTCATCCAAGCATCTAGGGTTTTATTCACTTAAAATCCAAATTTTGCTAAAGCCCAGGTTTGAACCCAAGACTTTTCCAACTCCTCTCAGGACCCTTAACCACTTGAGCAGACATTTAATTGTGTCATTTCCTAGCTCACATAAACTTTTATGCACAGTTTCCTAACTGTTCCCTTGCTCAAGGCCTAATACTTCTAGGCCCAAATTTCGAGGCATTACAACATGGCTTAAATACAACAATGCATATAAGCTGCAATAGCTAAAATAACTCACACATCTTATATCATCAACTAGCCTATACATGCCATATTACCAATTTCAAAGAGTTCAAAAAAACCAAATCAACTCCTGGATAGTGTGATGAAATCTTTGATGACTTCCAACCCTAGCAAGGGGAAAATACTGAATTAGGCCTTGTAAATCACATGGCCGTGATTGTTTTTGGGCTAGATAGGCCATACGAGCGTTCGGGCCCACTTGGGCTGAGTAGTGAACCTAAAGCCCATTTACGCTGATGTGACCATTTAGGTCATATAAGTCGTTCGAGACGACTGTAGACCTTCTGAAGGGTCGTTACCTATACTGAGACCCCAATATTGGTAAATGACCAAAATACCCTTAGGGGGTAAAATTACCGTTTTACCCTTAATGGACGAAATGACAGTTACACCCTTAGTGATAGGTTGACTGATGTATGTATGAAAGTTATATGATTGATACCGAGCATGACATCCTGCATTCACGTATGATACTATGATATGTCATCCTGCATGGGGTTGGCTTAATATTGACGGATGAAGTGTATGGCTTGTAGCCATTCTGTTCAAGGCTTACTGCCTTTCTGCTTATGGCTTTTAGCCATTCTATCTACGGCGCTGAGCTGTTCTGCTGACTTAGTGAAGCCACCAGTGCTAAACTTGGTATGTTGGCTGGGTGGGTCAATTTTACCCCCACATGGTGTGTTGGTTGGTACGGGTGGTGTATTGGTTGGATTGGGTTGGGTTTCTATCTGCATATCTGCATCTAATACTGATTCTATAATGGGCTTAGCCCCACCTGATTCTGTTAATGGGCTAAGGCCCACCTGATACTATGTCTGTGATAGGCTTAGGCCCAGTCTGTTTCTGCATACCGTATATCTAACTGTTTGTATTATAAGGGATTACACACTAAGTTTTCGCAAAAACTCACCCTTCTGTCTAACTGCACAGGTAATCCCCAGCCTTAGGTGATTTGGAGCCGCGAGAGACTCGGAGGTGGCCATACGACCGTTGATGCTCTACTGTAGACTTTTTATTTAAATTTTATATTTTGGGGTTTTAATTCTATAATAAGGCCTTTGAGGGATTAAATTTTTAATTGGGCTTTTGATTTCCTTAGTTAAAATCGCTAAACACGAATTTTAAAAAATTAATAACTATTTTCAAAAACACTTAAAAACATACGTTTTTATATTTCAAACTTTAGTAGCTTCCGCGATTTGAAATAACTTAAAGTATCAATGCCAAGCATTAAGCAAACATTTTTGACGAGATGATTTGCTAACCTCGAGCAAAAGGTTTTAATCATAGAAATGAACTTTTAACAACAAATCAATTTTTGAACGACGCTTTGATGTGACACGCCAGATTTGACCAAAACGTCTGAGCCGGTTTGGGGTGTTACACATATGATTTGGCTTAACTTGTGTAACACCCTAAATTTGGGCCTAGAAGTGTTAGGTCTTGAGCATGGGAACCATTAGGAGGTGGCACATAAATAATTAATTGTGCAAGAAGTGACGCAAATATAGGCTTGTCTCAGTGGTTAAGTGTTCTGGGAAGAGCCTGAGAAGTATTGGGTTCAAGTTTAAGCTGGTGCTAAAAGTTTTGTTTTTAAAGGAATAAGCACTGTCTCTAGGCAATAGGTTTTTAAATAATTGAGGGGATAACATGTCACAAAAATCCTATTGATCTAGTGGTAAGTGGCGTGTTGTATATGCTAGGGGTCTAAGGTTCGAATCCTTACTTGAGCAAATGGTGATTATTTTTACGGATGGCCATGGGAGGTAGTAGAGTTGGACTAAAAAATTGCAGAGGGGAGTGGAGTTTGAATGGGTCATGGAGGGATTGTAGGAGGGAGCTGAGGAGTGATATGAGGAGGGATTTTAGAAGAAAATCAAGAAAAGTATGGTGAGAGGGAGTAGTGGGACGTTTGGGAACTTTGGGGCACTTGGAAATTCAACTTTTGTGAGTTGAGGACCCCATTTTTTATTTTTGGTGAGCATGTTTGGGGTTATTTTTCCTTTGTTTTCTGAGGGCTGAATTGTGTGAAGGAAGCTAGTTCTTCTAGAACAATCAGGATGTGTTGGGACTAGCCTAGCCATTGTGGTGTGGGTTTCTTGTGAGATGAGGAGCGCTTGTTGTCCTCCACTAGAATCAGTTTTGCAATTTTGATGATCTGTAAGAGCCTACTATCAATCTTTGGTATCGATTGAAGTGGGAGGAGTCTTTTGTCCATTCAAGGTTTGGGGAAAACACTCGAGCTATTCGTGCATTTATCACAACCAGGTGTGTAACTACACTACTTAAATCGTAAATCGGCAAAAGTCAAAAATTGTGACCCTCGGCATTACACGAGTGTGCGCTCGCTCGTGTGGTAACCCGAATGCAAAAACATGGGCGTTTGATCGTAGCGGCCCCCATGAGCGAGTTCATGGGCTTAGGCCGTTTTTGGGCCACGATGGGCCGTGTGGGCCCCACGGGCTCGTGGGTCCCACACGGGTAAACCACACGGCCATGTGGCGATTATTGAGCCAAGCTGTGTAGTTTACGTAGCCAAGGCCATATTTGGGATTTTTGGGCCACACGGGCATGTGGGCCCACATGGGCCGCACAATGGGCCTTAGGCCCATTTTTCACTGATAGATTATTAAGGTTACACGGGTTGCGCGAGACGACTGTGACCTTCTGTTGGGTTGGTAAGCATACACAGACCCCAATGTGTTAAAATGACTATTTTTCCCTTATGAGGTAAAATGACTGTTTTGCCCTTTTGAGGTAAAATGACTATTTTGCCCCCATGTGAGGTATTTATAAATATGTACTTGTATTACTGTATTTTAGCTTGCTATTTAAACTGTAATGGATACATGTATGATTCTATGATATGACATGACATGTAGCCTGATGCATTGCATAGAGGTGGGTTTTATATGATTGGAGGAAGTGTACTATACTGGCAGCTCTACTGCAAATTACTGATGGCTTTAAGCCTATTATATTGGCAGCTCTGCTGCAAATACTGTTAGTGCCGCAACCGGTGCTATTTTGGAGTGTAGGGATGGGTAGGTTGATTATTTCCCCACATGGAGTGTAGGGCTAGTACGGAGATAGAGTGTAGAGGCTGGATTGGGTAGGACTTGCATACTGTTTATTGTTACTGCACTGTTTACTGTTATTTTAATAGGCTAAGGCCTGAATATATATATGACTACTTCTGTATTGAGATGGGCTTAGGCCTAGACTGTTTACTGATATACAAAATGGGCTAAGGCCCAGACTGTTACTGTTACTAATATGGGCTTAGGCCCAGAGTGTATTCGCTCGTTGTATGTTCGACTGTTTGTTTATTATTGGGATTACACACTGAGTTTTCATAAACTCACCCAACTATTTTAACTATACTAGTAATCGTTAGGCAGATCGGTGCTACGAGGGACTCGAAGGTGGCCACATAACAGCTTACGCTTTCGAATTTATCTTTTAATTTATAAGTAGTTTTATTTGGGTATTTTTATGTAAAAGGCCTCTTTAAGTTTTATTCTTTAATTTGGGCTTTTATTATTTTATTATGATTTATACCTGCTAGTGTTATGATACGAGTTTTCAAAAGATATGCATGATTTACCAAAATACCACGAATATGCAAAACCGTGTCAGAAGCTTCTGCGATAAACGAGATTTTGGAATTAATAATGTTTTAAAGTAAATACTTTTTGATAGTGACGCAATTTTTAAAATTATTCTCTAAATCACACAAAGAGGCTAAATAAACATTAGGCTTTTCTAACGTTATCACGTTTTATGAAAAACACTTCAATGTGACATCGCCAAATTCGACCATAACGTCCAGGCAGGGTTTGGGGTGTTACAACTTGGTTAAATATTGGTTATGTATATTTGTATTAAATATGACATGTTTTAACAAGTAGTTGATGAGATAAAGATATGTAAATTGTTTGAATTATTGAATAGATTATATGCATATATTGGCTCACAAGTCATATTGGTTTGGTATGTGTTTGATGGCACATAATGTGTTTTTGAAATGGTTGTTTTGGTTGCCAAATTAAATGAGAGTATGCTGTTATATGTATGCTTATAAGTGATTGTATTTGAGTGAGGAGAAGTGGCTTAAATAAGCCTATTTCTTGTCCACACGGTTGAGCACACGGGCGTGTGATTCGACCATGTGTCTGCTGAAGCTTAGTTAAAATAAGTCAGTGTGTTACACGGCTTAGACACACGGGCGTGTCTATTGGCGTGTGTGGCACACGGGCTGACACATGGGCATGTGGTCGGCCGTGTGACCCAAGTCAATATGTATGCCCTGTTTCCACATAGCTTATGACACAGGCGTGTCAGGTGGCTGTGTTAGGCACACGGCCTGGGCGAGCGTTTGACCTTTTTATTCAAGAAAATTTTCTAAGTTTCCCAAAGTTTTTAAATGTTATCGATTTAGTCCTGAATGCATGTTTTAAGTTATTTATGCTCAGCTTAAGCATGCTACAAGTGTAAATGAATGAATTTGATTGAAATGAGTTGATTTAATGATAAATGAATGCTCTGAATTATGCTATAGTCTGGTAATGCCTCGTAACCTATTCCGGCGACGGATACGGGTTAGGAGTGTTACACTGACTTGTGCCACACGGCCAGTCACACGCCCGTGTGTGAAGCTGTGTGGAGCATACTGACTTTAATTTAATTTAAACACCAGGGGACATACGGCTGTGGAGCATGATCATGTGTCGCACATGGCTGTGGAGCATGATCGTGTGTCGCACACGGCTAAGACACACGCCCGTGTAGTATGACCGTGTGTCGCACACGGCTGAGACATACGCCCGTGTGGACAAAAATAGGCCATTTGCAAGGCCAATTTGCAACTCTTATTCATGCTTCACCTAATCAAAATGGTACCAATTCATCATACAATAGGCAGCCAAAATCATCATCAATATACACAATTCATACCATATTCACTTCAACAAAATCAATACTCAAGTCAATGCCAATTATCTATTCAAACACTTATATCATTAAGCATTAATTCACAAGCACATAACTTCTCAAGTTAATAACTTTAATCGCACCGTATAGATCATTTACTGAACTCAAAATATAACCATTTGAGCAACTATGAAACCATAACCATAAAACATATCAAAATAAGCTATAACTCATGGCTATATATATAAAACGAACATTTACATTTACAAGCCAACTCTCATGGCTATATTCACAACCAAAGTATCACAACTAGCCTATACATGCCATATACCATAAATACACAACTTAAAAGTACCAACTTAGGTGTTTGATAGTGTGATGATGTTCCCAATGACTCCCAGATCCAAGCTAGCTTTGATTCACTATAAAACATAGAGAAATAACACAAAGTGAGCTTTATAACTTAGTAAGTTCGTAAGTGAATAACTCAATTCATCAAATAAATGTAATTCAAGCAATTACACATTACCAAATCATAACCACATTAACTACAAACCTTTCTCATATCTCAAAACATGATTAAGTACCATATTATTGAACTTTCTCTATTTAATACTCGAATAGGTTCCATACGTACCTGTGTCACCTCGTACTAACCTCTTTCTCTACCACACCATTTGTTTATCCGTTGAACCATTCGGAATAGAAGTCGGATACTCAAGGATCACAATCGGTAAGTACCAATACCATGGCCCGTAGCCAAATCAAGGTAACTTATCAAAGAGTACCTATTCCATGGCTCGCAGCCAAATCAAGGTAACTCCTCTCTGAAATGCCTATGCCATGGCCCGTAGCTAAATCAAGGTATCATTCGAACCCAAAGTGCTGATATCATGGCCTAAAGCCAACACAATAACTTAATGACATGTCACCAGCATCCTAAACTATTCCTAAGGTTCAACCGGGAAGTTTCACTTGTCAATTTCATCGTCGAACACATCCGTAGAGTCATATTCACAATTCAATCATTATCCGTAATCTTATAATCATAGTTTATGCAGAATCAAAGCATATAGCATACATTTATAATGAAATTACCACATACGAACTTACCTTGTATTCGGAATTGACGAATCGGATCGATTACTTGATAGCCTTACTTTTTCCCCAATCTAAATCCGAATTCTATCTTTCTTGATCTACATGTATTCAAAATTAACTCATTTAATCACATACTCATTCAATTTATTCCAAAAATACACATTTGGGCATTTTTACACATTAGCCCCTAAACTTTCACATTTAATCAATTTAGTCCCTATTTCACAAATACACAAAATTCAAGCAATTTAATCCAATTTCATCATAGCCGAATTTCCCTAGTGTCCCTAGTATCCCACATATTTCATTTATTTCACATTTCAACCACTCAATTTGTATAATTCACAAATTAATCCCTTTTTGATATTTTTGTCAAAAATCACTTTACAACTAGTTTAACTATTGTAATAGCCCAAATTTAACCAGGCTTTAAGACCAAATGAAATAAATGAATAAATGTTTATTTAATAGTCCATATACAAGAGCCCAAAAGAGATTAAAACCCAGTAGCCCAAATACCAATCTTTGGGCGTTACGAGGGTGCTAACCCTTCCTCGTACGTAACCGGCTCCCAAATCCGTTTTCTCGACTTTCGTAGACCAAAATTAATGTTTTAAAAACAAAACATTTTATAAGGTGATCCAATCGCACCTAAAAAGATTGGTGGTGACTCTCATTTTCATTTTTCAAAAGTCGATCCCTGTTTTTTAAACATCGATTTAAAAATGGTTTCGACAGCTTGGCGACTCCACTGGGGACTCCTAAGAGAGTCAAGCCGTATAATTGATTACCTTTTGTCTTAATTTTGAAATTTTTAAAATTCAATCGTCTTAGCATTAAATGTGTTTGTATTATTGTATATTCTGATACGCACTGCATTTGCATGACCGTTGTGGTCACACCCTTAAGTGGGAGTGAGAAACTACGTCTTCGTGAGGTTTTCGCCTTCGTGCAGGATAGTGGATCACTTTCAGGATACATCCGTACCTATGGTTTCGTGAGATTTTCATCTCTGTGTAGCCATAGGGAAATGTATTCCCCTGAACTGAACTCGATTCAAGTGAGCCTATAATGGGTGAGAATCGAGGAATCTGCTGGTTCAGGTACCTCAAACTTTAGAACCAACTTCATATCAAAAAATCGTAAGAGCCCAACTTAGTTAGGTTTAAACTTTAGATATTACCCTTATAAGTTATCGTTGAGATTTATTGATATCATGCGATGCTGACTATCTCTTTTCTTTTGTTTTGTGCATGTCATGTTGCATTTGAAAGGTATCAATTCACGGTCAGTTTCTAAGTTAGGAAGTTTTATTATAGAGAATGGACTTCTTGATAGAGTGGAGGGCAACGCCAACGTCCATAGATGGTCTGAGCAAACTCAACTAGAAAAGGGAGATAGTATAGCTGTGGGATACGTGTCGGAGTTGCCAGATTACACTCGTATTAGTGTCACGTAGAATAATCTCCAAGAGATTAAGGAAATTTGGGATCAGTGGAGCAAAAAGACCAAGCAGTTATTCTATGATAATTACGGAGATTTACCTTAGTTGCTCGATATTTAGGTAAATGAGCACTTGTTCCGAGCCCTTGCTCAGTTTTGGAACCCGGCGTACAGTTGTTTCACTTTTGGAGAGGTAGACTTGGTACCTACCGTGGAGGAGTACACTGCCTTACTTCGTTGTCCCAGGTTTTAGAGTGATAGGATCTATTCTCGAGCTGCCTGTGTTCCTACCTTTTGGAAGAAATTAATAACCATTACGGGGATGAGCGAGCAGTGGATCACGGTCAGAATTAAAGAAAAGGGTGAGTGCAAGTGCATTTCGTGGGACGCTTTGAAAGATCTGATTCTAACACATCCTGATGAGACGAAGAAGGTAGATGTCTTTGCTTTAAGTTTGTATGGACTGATGGTTTTTCCTAGGGCTTTGGGATATGTGGACGAGGCAACCACAAATCTTTTTCATCGACTCAGTAAAAGGGTCACTTCCGTCCCTACGATTTTGGCGGAGACATTCAGGTCTTTAGGTGCATGTAGGAGGGCTGGTGTTGGCAGGTTTATAGGATGTGCTCAGTTACTTTTGGCTTGGTTCTATAGTCATTTCCGATCGGTAGATAGGGTGATTTGTTGAGTCTTCTTCGAAGATTATTCACCGTTGAAAGACATAGTAGCTTCAACTAGGAGAGTTGATATTCCAGAAGAGAATTGGATAGCGCTACTTCAGAACCTTCAGTCGAAAGATGTTGAGTGGAGGGCTCCGTGGATGATTCCTGGTGAGATTTTTTACCGATGTGGAAGTTTCGATGGGATCCCTCTGTTGGGAATTTGGGGTGCCATTGGTTATGCCCCTTTGCTTGTGTTGAGGCAACTTGGATTGAGGTAGTTTGTACCAGCAACTCATGGGTTGGCTCAAAGTGAGTTCATGTACAAAGGAGCCGATTACAAGAGGAAGATTAACGAGATTTCTAGTGCTTGGAATAAGACTTTTCGGTTGAAAGGAGTAGCTATTAGCCCTGCTACGACACCGAAATACGTTGAATGGAGAGGCAGAAGGGTTAATGATAACATCCCTAAGCCAAGCGTGGAAGGAGCTCGACCGATAGAGGAATATTTGCAAGTAATGCCCTCTGAGTTAGAAATTATGAAGCAAGAGTTCGAGAGAAAGAACTTGGAGTTCGAAAAGAGGGTAGCAAAGCTCGAAGAAGAAAATATGTACTTGAGCTTGGACGTCAACGTTCAAAAGATGGAGGTCAAGAAAGAGAGGAATGAAAAGAGGAAGATTGAGGAAGATCGAGATGATCTAAAAGAGCATTACAAAAAAGCTCAAGTATACTTGAAGAGAGCGAGAGTAGGAGGATCTTCAGACCAGTTGTAGAAAGAGGTCCAAGAGGAAAAGGCTAAAGCCGAGTATTGGGAGAGGAAGTTCCGGGAGATGCAGTCGCAGAATTTGGCATTAGAAGAAGAGAATAGAGGGTTGAAGACTAAGGTAACTGAGCTTGGAAGATCCCTACATTGGTACCCAAACCATCATCCTACGGTCGAGTTAGAGGAGCTAAAAAGTAAGGTTGAAGATTTGGAAGTGGCATTGCATGATGGTGAACTTCGGATTGAGCAGCTCGAGGCGTAAGAAGATTGTCTCAAAGAAGAGCTCCATCAAGTTAAAGGTCAAGTCAGAGATAGGGATTACATTATTGGGGAGGCTATAGCTCAAATCTGAAAGGTTGCTAAATATGTTCGAGACTTAGCAGTACGAGCTGATGCTTTGAGTATGATGTATGAGTCAGTGTCTAATAAGGGTCGAGAGTTAGCCCTTTTATTAGATAAAGTTAGAACTTTAGGCATTAGGGCAAAGGTGTATATGTAATCCATTTATATGTAAAGATATTCTTTTTCTAAATAAAGTTTTCTAAATGAGATTGAATCGAGATCGATGCTTTTTTTTTTGCATTCATGCATTTGCATCTCATAGCATTTCATCGCATCGTTTGCATTCAAGGTTTTAGAAAGACCCTAATTAGTTAAAGTTTACTTCCGAAGGTAGAAAAGAAAATCTGGAAATCACACATCCTTACGGCACTCGCACTAAAACTAAGAGTATGGATCAAAGGTTCGAGCAATTGCAAAAGGATATGCAGGACCAATTGCAAGAGCAGTTGGCCAAAATGCAGAATGACATGAGGGAAAAAATGCTAGAGGCTCAGAGGAGTATGATGGTTGAAATGGCCCAGCTGTTGAAGGCCACTGATAAAGGAAAAGCTCCCATGGCAATCACTGAAGAGGAGAATGAGGGTCCTCCTCCGGGTTTTACTTCGCCTCATGTGACACTGCAAACTGAGGCACCTCCTAGAAGGCCATCTGTCACTGTGAGGCCTCAACATGGGTTGGTTGATGCTGGAATCCCGGTGAATTTCCCAGCTGGGTTGGGAAATAATTTGGGCGATAGCTCGATCAACCCTATCACTCCTAATCTGGATCTGATGGAGAAAGAAAGAATGGCAACTAAATCCTCAAAGCAGTTGGAGGATCGTTGCAAGTGGTTGGAGGAGAAATTTAGAGCTTTGGAGGGCGCTGGCACTCATCATGGGATTGATGCCAAAGACTTAAGTTTGGTCCCAGATTTGGTGCTTCCTCACAAATTTAAAATGCCGGAGTTTGAAAAGTACAACGGGACTACTTGCCCAGAGGCACACATAACAATGTTTTGTAGGAGAATGACTGGATATGTGAACAATGATCAATTATTGATCCATTGTTTTCAGGACAGCTTAGTAGGAGCAGCGGCTAGATGGTACAATCAGTTGAGCCGTGCAAAAATCGGTTCATAGAGAGATCTGGCGCAAGCCTTCATGCAACAGTACAATCATGTGACTGATATGACGCCAGACAGGATCACACTTCAAAACATGGAGAAAAAGCCTAATGAAAGTTTTAGGCAATATGCACAATGATGGAGGAAGGTGGCAATGTAAGTACAACCACCACTGTTGGAAAAGGAGACCACCATGTTATTTATCAACACTCTGAAAGCACCATTCATCACTCATATGATTGGAAGCACCACGAAAAGTTTCACAGATATAGTTATGACAGGAGAGATGATTGAGAACGCCGTAAGGGGCGGTAAAATTGAGGGGGAAGTGGCTAAAATATCGGCCTCAAGGTGAAAGGACAATGAGGTTAATAATATGAATAGCCTCAACTCGAGGACAATCATGGTTGGTCAACCCAAAGCAGAGCAACAAAGTACTCAAAAACAGGAATCGGATACAAGACAGAATCCGAAAAGGATGCAATTCACGCCTATCCCTGTGACGTATCGTGAGCTTTATCAAAGCTTATACGATGCACATGCCATTGCTCCATTTCACTTGAAACCACTACAGCCACCGTACCCCAAATGGTATGATGCAAATGCTAAATGCGAATATCAAGCGGGAATACTGGGGCATTCGATTGAAAACTGCACCGGATTCAAGAAGGTCGTAGAGAGGCTTATCAAGATGGGGGTTGTGAAATTCAACAAGACTTAAATACTCAAAAATCATTGCGGATCATGGCAATCAAGGAGTGAATAACATCGATGAAACAAGGGGAGGAAAAATCAAAGAAAATATTGCTAAGGTGAAGACGCCCATGAAAGTAATATGGGAGGAGATGGTGAAGAGAGGTATGTTGACTTCTGGAAAAGGTAGAAGAGGAATAGAGAATTATTGTGAATTCCATGGAGAGGTGGGTCATATGATCCAAATTTGTGAGAAGTTCAAGGCCATGGTGCAAAGGCCTTATGTTTAACAAAGAGCTACAGATTTTTGAGGGTATTTCTTGCAAAAGACAAATATGTGTACTAGAAAATGAACGACAAGGAATTAGCCGACCAAGAATTATTATTTCCTTGCCAGGGAATAATCAAGTGGGGGCGCAAACCGGGCCCAAGGTCGTCATTTATAAACCCACTCCTTTCCCTTACAAGGATAACAAGAGGGTGCCATGGAGCTATGACTGCAGTGTAACAGTACCTGGGGGGAGAGCATAGCCAATGCGTCTAGGAGCGAGCAAAATGAAGGTTCCCATACGCGAAGCGGGAAGCATTATGATGGGGGGCATCAGAGTGGAGCCCATGAAAGCAAAGGATGTTGACATTGAGAAGAAGAAAGAGGTTGAAGGGCCTGTCAAAGAACCGGTAAAGGAAGAGGAGGCTAAGGAGTTTTTAAATTCCTTAAGCATAGTGAGTATAGTGTGGTTGATCAGTTGCGTAGGCAGCCGGCGCGTATATCAGTATTAGCCTTACTTCTGAGTTCTGCGGTGCATCGGGATGCATTGTTGAAGGTACTTAACGAAACATATGTCACCCATGACATATCTGTTAACAAGTTGGACCGGTTGGTAAATAACATCAGTGCTGACAATTTCATCTACTTCAATGATGATGAAATTCCGCCTAGGGGCATAGGGTCAACCAAAGCCTTGCACATCACTACTCAGTGCAAAGGATACACGCTGCCAAGTGTACTCATTGATAACGGATCTGCTTTGAACGCCCTTCCATTATCCACATTGAACAGATTACCCATTTACAGTTCGCATATGAAAACGTGTCACAACGTGGTAAGAGCCTTTGATGGAACTGAAAGGAAAGTGATGGGACGAATCGACATCCCTTTGAAAATTGGGCCAAATACATATGAAGTTGATTTCTTAGTGATGGATATCAAGCCCTCCGATAATTGTTTATTGGAAAGGCCATGGATACACTCGGCAGGAGCGGTGCCTTCCTCGTTGCACCAAAAATTGAAGTTAGTGACAGATGGACGGTTAATAACCATCAACGCGGAGGAGGACATTATAGCAGTAGTCTCTAGTAAGGTCCCTTATGTCGAGGCGAATGAAGAGGCTATTGAGTGTTCTTTTCACTTTTTAGAAATCATCAATGCAACCTTTATTTTGGAAGGAAGTGAGGTGCCGATACCCAAAATGTCTAGAGCCACAAGGATGGCCCTGCAAATGATGATGGGGAAAGGGGCATTGCCAGGAAAAGGACTAGGAAGACAGTTGCAAGGAGGGATTCAAATCCCAAAACTAATTGAGAAGAAGGATCGCTTTGGTTTGGGTTTCAAGCCAGACCATAAGCATAAAAGGAAGGAGATTGAGAGGCGCCAAGCGAGAAGGAAGGCGCGTTTGAATGGAGGAGAAGTGGAGTGGGAACCAATGACATTTCCACCTATATCCAAATTCTTTAAGTCAGGCAGATTACTGGTAGAAGAGAATCATCAAATTAATGCTATGCACGATGAGGGACTGGAGCAAGGAAGCCTCGAGGGCATTTGCCCTTACGAACTGGGGTGCTCTCTAAACAATTGGACTGCGGAGGACCTTCCTGTAGTCTTTAGGAATTTTTCAGAGTAATTCTCGAAACATGTCTATTACTCTAGGGCCTAGGAATAGTAGGATTATGTTTGTGAAAATAGGCTTATGTTCATCTATTATTATTGAAATAAGACATAACTTTAAACGAGTATTGCTTTATTTTTATCAACCAATATCCCTTTAAATTTTGGCAATTCTTATTCTTTTATTCATAACACATAAACAATCATTCTTATATTCATTCATTCTTTGTATATTCTTTCATACCCCTACAGGTCCCTAGATATCAATGATATGAGTACTGATACTGCAACTCCTGATTTCTTTTGCGAGCAAGACATGTGTTTAGAAGAACCTCAGGATTTTGAATATGTTCAAGATTATGACACATCTCTTGATATGTTAAGAATGGTAAAACAAGAGGAGAAACAAATCGTGCCACATGAGAAAGAGGCAATAGAGAACATAGCCCTAAAGGAAGGGAAGGAGTTGAAAATTGGAACACTGATTACTGAAGACACAAAGCATGGTCTGGTTGAGTTGCTTCGAGAGTTCAAGGATATCTTCGCCTGGTCATATCAGGATATGCCCGGATGGAGTATCGACATTGTAGTACATCGTCTTCCGATAAGAAAGGATTGTAAGCCAGTCCAACAGAAGTTGCGAAGAATAAGGCTAGATATTGTTCTGAAAATAAATGATGAAGTCAAGAAGCAGTTCAATGCAGGATTCCTGCAAGAAGTGAAATACTCCGAATGGGTAGCTAACATTGTACCAGTTCCTAAGAAAGACGGGAAGGTACGAATGTGTGTTGGTTACAGATATTTAAATAAAGCTAGCCCCAAAGATAATTTCCCTCTGTCACATATAGACACTTTGGTGGACAACACAGGAGGATATTCGTTGTTTTCCCTTATGAATGGTTTTTCAGGATACAATCAGATAAAGATGCATCCAGAGGACATGGATAAAACCACCTTCGTAACCTTATGGGACACCTTTTGCTACAAAGTAATGCCGTTTGGACTGAAGAACGCAAGGGCAACATACCAACGGGCCATGGTAAACTTATTCCATGACATGATGCATAAGGATATTGAGGTATACGTTGATGATATGATTGCCAAGTCGCATACAGAAAAAGAGCACATTGAGGTCTTGAGAAGATTGTTCTTGAGGTTGAGAAAATTTCAGTTGAACCTCAATCCAGCAAAGTGTACCTTTGGAGCCAAATCGGGAAAGTTATTAGGCTTCGTAGTCAGTGAAAAGGGAATTGAAGTCGACTCAGACAAGGTCAGAGCCATACGAGAGTTACCTCCACCGCATACTTAGAAGGAAGTTCGAGGATTCCTAGGAAGGTTGAATTACATCGCTCAGTTCATTTCACAACTGACCAAGAAATGTGATCCTATCTTTTGTCTCCTCAGAAAGCACAATCAAGGTACTTGGGATGAGGAATGCCAGAATGCTTTTGAAAAGGTCAAACAGTATTTGTTGAATGCTCCGGTATTATCTCCACCTAGCCCAAATAAACCGTTATCTGTGTACTTGTCGTTGTTCGGTAATTCTATGGGATGTGTGCTTGGTCAGCATGACGAGTCAGGGAAAAAGGAGAAGGCAATTTATTATCTCAGTAAGAAATTCACTGACTGTGAAATGAGATATCCACCAATTGAAAAGTTGTGCTATGCATTGATTTGGACGACTAGGAGATTAAGACAGTACATGCTATACCATACCACTTGGCTTATCTCAAAGCTTGATCCATTAAAATATATGATGGAGTCAACAGCTCTAAATGGGAGAATGGTGAGATGGCAAATTTTTCTTTCAGAGTTTGATATAGTCTACATAAGTTAGAAGGCTATAAAAGGAAGTGCGGTAGTAGACTTTTTGGCCAGTAGGGCTCTAGAGGATTATGAGCCATTGAACTTTGATTTTCCAAATGAGGAGTTAATGTGTATAGCAACGACTGAAGATTCTCCTTGGAAGCTAAATTTTGATGGGGCTTCTAATGCAGTTGGAAATGGAATTGGGGCAGTCTTGGTATCCCCGAATGGCGATCATTACCTGTTCACGTGTAAGTTGGACTTTGATTGCACGAATAATATGGCTGAGTATGAAGCATGCATTATCGGACTTCAAGCAGCTATAGAGCGAGGTGTAAGAACCCTAGAAGTATATGGAGATTCTGCGTTGGTAATTTATCAGCTTAGAGGAGAATGGGAGACAAGGGACCCCAAATTGATCAATTATCGAAAGATAGTTTTAGGGTTACTTGAGGAGTTTGATAACATCACCTTCAATTATCTCCCACGAGATGAAAATCAGATGGCCGATGCTTTAGCAACCTTGGCCTCAATGATTAAGGCGAATAAAGAGGGAGAGATGAGACCAATTCAAATGAGTGTCTACGAGGCTCCAGCTCATTGTTGTAACATTGAGAAGGAAGAAAAAGATGATAGCTCTTAGTATCAGGATATATTACGATATGTGAGAGATCGTAAATACCCTGAACAGGCCAATGAAAATGATAAACGAACTTTGAGAAGGTTAGCTTGCGATTATGTCTTGGACGGAGATATCATGTACAAGAGAAGGAAAGACCAAGTACTTTTGAGATGTGTCGATGCTGCGGAAGCTAAGCTAATTTTAGAAGAAGTTCATAAAGGTGTATGTGGGACGCATGCAAATGGGTTCACGATGGCAAGGCAAATCATGCGGTTTGGCTATTATTGGGTTACTATGGAAGGGGACTATATTAACTATACCAAGAAATGTCATAAGTGTCAGATTTATAGGGACAAAATCCGTGTACCACCTTCACTTTTGCATGTTATGACTTCTCTATGGCCCTTCTCCATGTGGGGCATGGATGTCATTGGACCAATATCATCGAAAGCTTCGAATGGACATCGGTTTATCTTCATGGTAATTGACTACTTTACAAAATGGGTAGAGGCCGCTTCTTATGCGAATGTTACTAAGTCAGCCGTGAGTCGATTCTTGAAGAAGAAGATCATTTGTCAGTATGGAATACCTGAAAGGATTATATCCGACAATGCATTGAACTTGAACAACAAAATGATCGTAGAGGTTTGTGATCAGTTCAAGATCAGGCATCACAATTCTTCTCCCTATCGTCCAAAAATGAATGGGGTAGTGGAGGCCGCTAACAAGAATATTAAGAAAATAGTGGGGAAGATGACTGAGACTTATAGAGATTGGCATGAGAAGTTACCGTTTGCACTCCTAGCCTATCGAACATCTGTCAGAACCTCTACTGGGGCAACCCCATTCTCGTTAGTTTACGGGATGGAAGCAGTGTTACTTATTGAAGTGGAAATACCTTCTCTTCGAATTTTGATAGAAATAAGGTTAGATGAAGCTGAATGGGTTCAATCCCGATATGACAGTTGAACCTGATCGAAGAAAAGAGGCTAAGAGCCATTCGACATGGTCAGATGTATCATAAACGAATGATGCAAGCGTATGACAAGAAAGTTCGACCAAGAGAGTTCCACGAAGGAGACCTTGTACTGAAAAAGATTCTTCCCATTCAAAAGACTTTAGGGGGAAATAGATGCCGAATTGGGAGGGGCCGTATGTCGTGAAGAAAGCCTTCTCTGGCGGTGCATTGATCTTAACGGAAATAGGTGGCAAAAGTTTACCCAACCCAGTGAACTCAGACTCAATTAAAAAATACTTTGTCTAAAGGAGAAGGGAATCTAAGGTGAAAACCCGCAAAGGGCACCTTGAGATTTAAAAAAAAAAAAAACGGAGAGGCCAAGGTGAAAACCCGCAAAGGGCACCTTGTGACCAAAGGGGTTTTGAGTTGAAAACCCGAAAGGGCAGCTCAATTTTTGAAGAGTACACAGTGATCTTGCTATATTTGATCTAATAAAGAGCGAAGCACATTGCACATTAGGGCATCAACAAAGTACTTTAAATCTTTTAAACACATGTTGAACTCAAGAAAGACTTCATGGAGCTGGTGTATAGACACTCAAGCGGCGATATCTTGGGCACATTACTTTTATCCTGTTTACTATCTTTAGATTCTATTTCTTCTTAAAGATAGGCTTTCAAATAAATTTCCTTTGTATCTTTTGGATAATTCATTCTAATCCAATAAAGTTTATTCATCTTCCATTATTCTTTAAGTATGTTGCATTGAAATAATGATAGATGAACTAAATATGTTCACAAACGAAGTTTTGCGCATTACTCTACAATTTCTAGATAATACAAGAAGCTAAAACAGGATAATTGTTCGAGAAATTCATGTAAGTAAGGGATGAATGAACTCGAGGAATTTCTTTTCAGTCCAAAAGGAAAACAGGCAAAAAACCAACGATTCAATTTTAAAGAAAGATTGTTTTACAGACACCCTCAGTGGATCATAGCATTGGAGGAATGGTACAGGCCTACAGGCTGAGCAAGAATAATGCTTTGAAAGGACAAATGAAGAAATGAGTGATGACGTCTAGGATAGGGGTAATGTTCACAACATTCTGCATCATAACATGTTTAATTAGGAACATTCGACTCACTTCGATCATAGCATCCTAATCATGAGGCATAATCATTCTACAAGTTATCAAAGACGACGTGCCTTAATCCCCTAAGCAGTAGGGTAATAGGCCGCAACATAGCAGATCTCACCTTTAGATGATTTCACTAAAGCAAGATCCAAGATGGTTTGGCATCCTTGTGCTTACAAGGAACAAATCGAAGACATAGCTGATTTGGCTTTCACGTGTTTACGTTGAAGCAAATTTAAGATGATTTGGCATCTCTGTATTGTCAGAGAGCAAATTGAAGTCTGGCATCTCCTCTTTGACGGGGAGCAGATACATAGCAGATCTCACCTTCAGATGATTTTACTGAAGCAAGATCCAAGATGGTTTGGCATCCTTGTGCTTACAAGGAACAAATCGAAGACATAGCTGATTTGGCTTTCACATGTTTACGTTGAAGCAAATCTAAGATGATTTGGCATCTCTGTATTGTCAGAGAGCAAATCAAAGTCTGGCATCTCCATTTCGACGGGGAGCAGATACATAGTAGATTTTACCTTCAGACGATTAGACTGAAGCAAGATCCAAGATGATTTGGCATTCTTGTGCTTACAAGGAGCAAATCGAAGACATAGCTGATTTGGCTTTCACGTGTTTACACTGAAGCAAATCTAAGATGATTTGTCATCTCTGTATTATCAGAGAACAAATCGAAGTCTGGCATCTCCACTCTGATGGAGAGCAGATGCATGGCAGATTTCACCTTCAGACGATTAGACTGAAGCAAGATCCAAGATGATTTGGCATCCTTGTGCTTACAAGGAGCAAATTGAAGACATAGCTGATTTGGCTTTCAAGTGTTTACTTTGAAGCAAATCTAAGATGATTTGGCATCTCTGTATTGTCAGAGAACAAATCGAAGAAGCAGATTTGGCGTCTCTGTGTTCAGCGGAGAGTAGATCGAAGATATCAACATGACAGTTATAAGTTTGCAAGAAGCAGATTGAAGACCATGATTTAATAAGACCGGTCAAATTTGGTCTTTCTGAGTCTTTGCTCAATTCCTGTTACATAGCAATGAGCAAAGAGGGGCAGCTGTAATAGTCCAAATTTAACCGAGCTTTAAGACCAAATGAAATAAATGAATAAATGTTTATTTAACAGTCCATATACAAGAGCCCAAAAGAGATTAAAACCCAGTAGCCCAAATACCAATAAAGCCTACTATTGCCCTATACCCATTTACATCCGAAGCCCAAATCTAAAATGACCCAAAAAGCCCAAGTGACTTTAGAGAAACAGGAAACCCTAGGGTTTCCTAAAGACTACAGCACCGCAGCAGCTTTTGGAAGCCTTGGGGAGCATCTGTTCAACTCCCCAAATCGAGGCCATCAATGCACACTGACGCACCATCAATGCGTTGTCCAGTAGCTTGTCCCTCTCACGATCGTCCAGCACCGTGATCTCAGGCCTCATCTCCGACCTTGGTACCTCTATTGATGCCGAGATCTCCGCAAAAGAGATTATCTCGTGGTCATCAGTGCACAAATGGGTATCTGCCGAGATTCAAATTCATGACAGCAAATCTAGCCACCAAAATTTTTGCGAGTCACTGCGAAAAAACAAACAAACAGTGAATCTGCGAAAAAGCAGAGCAGGAAAGGGCAAGAAAATTATAGCATATCAGTCAAAGATACAGAGGACACGAAAATGGAAAGAAATCGTAGATTTCTTTCCCAGAATATGCAAAGGGTTAAGGCTATAAAGCCTTCCCTTTCACTTGTAAAAGAGGGGAGGGGGAGAAAAACAAAGAGACGGGGAGGAAAACGCACATAGATAGAAAGCAGAGAGAATACACAAAAGAGATAGAGAGAAACACATCAGAAATCATTGTACACCAAACCTTTGCAATAATATTTGAGAGGTGATTTTTTCATATACTTTAATTTCTTTTCCTTTTTGCGAATATATAAATCATTTTTTTAAAATAGTAATGATTTAAAGGAAAAGGCTTTACTCAGGAAGGGACGAGGGTTTTTAACCCTTAGACCACCAGTATCTGACGGCGTGAGGCGCGTGTGCGTACACAACACCACGATCGAGAACCGGAGGCGGACTAACTTGATCCTCTTGGAGGATTTACAAACTTTTTTTTCTAAGACCGGTGTAAAAATGAATTTTAGGCTTAGGTTTTGGTTTATATAGCCCTACAGAAACGACATCGTTTAGTTTAGTCTGATAAGCTTAAAACGACGACGTTTTATGTCCCCAGGATCCGCGCGTTGACCCGATTACCCGGGGAGGATCCGCGTGTTTTTGAGAATTGGATTAATTACCCAATTAGTCCCTCCACCTTTTTTTATAATTTTGTTTTATTTTATTCATGATTTAGCCTTGATATTTTGCTTCAGTTTTAATTTAGTCCTTATAGTAAATGTTTTAAGTCCTGGATTAAAACGACGCCGTTTAGGGTCAAGGGAAAATTTCCCGATGAATCCCTAGGATTTTAATGGCCGTTTCAATTAGGCCCGATCTCAGTTTTTTTTATTTAAATTAGCCACTGATTTTTGTTCATATTTAATTTTAGACCCTTTTACCTTATTTATAACCCTTTTTATATACATGTATTATTTTATTTTAATATAATTATACATATATATTTTATAATTATTTACTTATATGCTATTATACTACTTCATGATTTTCTATTGTTTTATTAATATATATTTTAACATATATCATTATTTATTATTTATTATAGTATATTTTTATCACATAATGTTCATATATCTTTATACTATTCTATTATTTTACATTTTAACAATACATTATTTCATATTATTATTCATTATATATTATTTTACACAAATTATTATTATTTTACATTATTATTATTTTTACTTGTATTGTATATTTATTAATTATTTATACATATTATATATTATTTGTACATATATACACTTTCATATTATAAATTATAGTTATTTTATATTATGTCATTTTTATACCATTATAAATTTTTATCTATATATTATTATCATTAAAAGCTTTAACTTGTATTATATACTTATTCTTATTCATATGTTAATAATTATTTTACTTATATTCTATTATTATATATTTTGAATATATTATAATATTATAATTTGTATAATACGTATATTTCATCATTGATTACTTATTTTATATTATTCTAAACTTATATTTATATATTATATAATTATTTTATTATAAATATAAATTCTTTGACATATTTGGTATTTTATACATTATTTTTTCAAAACCAATATATTTTTATTTTTATATAATTATTATTCTTTTATAAATTTTTGTTATTATATACTATATATTGTATTTTAAATATTATTTTTATTATTAAATATCATATTCTATTTGTATTATATATATATTGTTAATGATTGCTTACTTTATTTTATATTTATATTATTCCTTTTATATGTTATTATACAAATCATTGGGTATTGAATGTTATTTTATAATTATTATTTGATATTATATTTTATGAATGTGTATGTTGATACTATATTACTTTTTTTTATATATATCAAATTATATATCATGCATCATTTTATTTATTAATATGTTCAGATATGTGTTGAATTGCATGTTTATGTGTTTTTAACTATGCTTCTTAGATATTATGTTTTATGCATATTTTAAAATTTGACATGTTTTATTTTTTATATATACATGCTAGTAAATGTATGATATCCATGCTATTCCGCTTTTACCTATAATTATAACATGTTATCTCATATATTATATTAATATGCTCCTTCATACATCGGTTTTAAAAATGAGACTTCAAAGTTTTCAAAATAAAAAGGCAATGCTTGATGTTTGGAAGCTTCGAGAAAAGTAGTGCCCTAACTTATTGGGTTGCAACTTTTCTCATTGAGTTCGAATAGTCAAGTACCCTTCTAAATTTTTTAAGATTTTTAAAATACGAGCAACTGTCTTGGAATTTCAAAGTGTTGTGTCCTAACTTATTGGATATGGCGTTTTGTCGTTTCAAGATAGGGATTTCAAAAAAAAAGGGGGCTAACATAGTGTCAATATTTTGATACAAGTGAATCTCAATTTTCAAAATCAAAATATTTTAAAGAGGATTGCATTTGAAAGTTTCCAACATTAAAGACACTTGATAATCAATTAGGTACCAATCTTTGGGCGTTACGAGGGTGCTAACCCTTCCTCGTACGTAACCGGCTCCCGAATCCATTTTCTCGACTTTCCTAGACTAAAATTAATGTTTTAAAAACAAAACATTTTATAAGGTGATCCAATCACACCTAAAAAGATTGGTGGCGACTCCCGTTTTCATTTTTCAAAAGTCGATCCCCGTTTTTTAAACATCGATTTAAAAATGGTTTCGACAACTATCAACTAACTTTCATAATCTATCATCAATCATCAAAATACTAAAGTATTCAACAATGGCAACATGACAATTCTTTAACAGTTTCAAAAATTAAGTTACGGGCTAGCTAGAACACAAAGCAACGATCTCAAAAACGTAAAAATCATCAAAAACTGAGCTCAAACACTTACCAATTAAGCTTGCAAGTGCCGAATGTTAAAACCCTAGAATAGCTTCTTTTTCTTCAATAATTTCGGTGGAGAAGATGATATTAAGCTTAAAATTTGATTTTGTTTTATTAATAATAACTTAATTAACTAATTTACCATTATAACCTTAATGAATAAACATTAAAAAAATATAATGGTTGTCCATAATAGTCCACTATCATGTAAAATGGTCTAATTACCATTTAAGACCATCATATTTAAAATCCAAAGCTATTTGATACCTTTAACTAATAGAATGCTACTTTGTCTTTTTATGCGATTTAGTCCTTTTTCTCAAATTGAGCTGTTAAACGATAAAATTATCTCACGAAATTTCCACATATACAAGCTATCATGCTGTAAACACAAAATAATATTAAAATAAATTTCAGATATTGAATTTGTGGTTCTGAAACCATTGTTCTGATTTAGCTAAAACTGGGCTATTACAGATGAGACACATGTATGTGTCTCTGCCTGTGTGGATGAAAATAGGCCATTTTACAACCCATATTTCCCACCCAAATTGGCATCCACCGAAACTCAACATTTTGCATATACACAAGTCATAATTAGGAATCTAAAACAAACCAAAATCAAGCCCTAAACATGTAAAATCATCACATACAACCAATATACCCTATCACACCTCAAATGACAATATGCAAACATGTCAACCATGTATCCGAATTTACCTAAGTGACCAAATACATATATGCATAATTGTACCAAAAACTATCATGTAGGTCACTTATCAAGCTCACCCATTTTGTACCCAAAATACCAATTCACAAGGTAAATCATTTTGCATCATTTCATGTCACTTAACTTACTTACCAAAACATACCAATATTTCCAAATGGTACCAAATATACCATTCTAACTAACATCAATATACTTATAAAATTTCCATAACAAAGCACCAAATCACACCAAGGTTTATCACATATCTTATATGCATATTCAAACCACATTTTACTTTCCATCATTCTACTATCTCAAACACACATCAAATATGATAAGGGCACATATATATACACATCAAAATATACCGAACACAAGCCACATAAGTGGCTAATCTCAACAAAACAATTATATGCCAACATTGCCAAATTAACCTATACATGCCATTACAACCAAAATTAAATAATCGAAAGTACCAAAAGAGTCGATGGATAGTGTGATATAGCTCCGACAAACTTCCAACCCGAATGAGCTTCTGAATCACTATAAAACATAGAAAATAACACAGAGTAAGCATTTAAGCTTAGTAAGTTCGTATAACATAGAATTTAACTTACCATTTAGTCACATTTAAGGTAAGCATAAAAAGCATATCCAAACTTAAGGTGGCCAAAATCCTAGACACATATCCTCATCAACCATGTTAGTCATGTAATTCATATAAATATCCAGAAACATGTATGAGTTCAACAATAATCAAACTTCCATGTACATATAATTTCCAAATCATGTATCTATATCATGTACAAATCATTTTCATATATCTCATGTAAATACCTATGGTAGTTCGCATTGAACTCATGTAATCTCGCAACAGAACAATTCTCGTTGAACCATTTAAAATATTGTTGGATAAGCGGGTAGTACACACGAGGTGTACTGAACTGTAATCCATCAATTCATGTACATGTATGCTCATACATGTTGTAAACTGTAAGCTCCTCTGAGTTGAATAACGGTAAGCTCCTTCGAGCTGAATAATGGTAAGCTCATACAAGCTAAGTATCAGTAAGCTCATAAGAGCTAAAATTGGTAACCCTAATCACATGTCATTTGTATCCTACGAATTCCTAAGGTTCAATTAGGGTTCGATAATCATTGTACGTCATCGGATATGCTATCAATTTTCATATATGATGTTAGTGCAAATAACATACATCTAATTGAATCAAAGCATATAATACACAATTTAACTACACGAACTTACCTCGATGAGTGTACGTATATACGAAGGCGACTAATCCGATATTTTTCCTTTGCCTTGATCTAACTCTGTACGAGGTCTAACTGGATCTACACGAATGAATTTAACTCATTTAAATATAATTCTTATTCAATTCAGTCCAACATATAGTTTTGGAAAAATTACCATTTTGCTCTTATACTTTTAATTTCTTTACAATTTTGTCATTATCTCATAAAAATGAAAATTTGCACAATTTTATTACAACTCATCATAGCCTAATTATATAAATGCTTATAACAGCCCACATATTTCACAAATTCATAATTTTACCACACAATTTATCGCATTTTTCAAATTAATCCCTAGTTGATAATTTCATCAAAAATTCCTTTACAAAAGTTGTTTATCTAATAACAACCATTCATTTTCTACCATTAAACTTCAAAACCCTAACATGTTCATTAATGGAAAAATTGAAATACTTTAAAAGTTTCACAAATTAGTCCCCGGGCTAGCTAGATTTAGCTACAACGATCCCAGAAATATAAAAGTCATCAAAAACGGGTTAAAATTGCATACCTAATTGAAGGAATTAAAGATGGCCAAATAACCTAGCTTCCATGGTTTTCTTTTCTCCCATTTTTAATTGAGAAAGATGAGCCTAAGATAATTGTTTTATTTTATTACTTTTATTTGAACTTTATTTGTCATTTATAAATTAATTCCTTAATTAACAAATTATAAAATTGCCAAGCCATTATCATCCACTATCACATTTAATGGTCTAATTACCATATAAGGACCTCCAATTAAAAGTTCTATAGCTATTAGACACCTTTAGCTATTAGAACACAACTTTTGCACTTTATGCGATTTAGTTTTTTTTTTTATCAAATTGAGCATGTAAACGATAAAATTTCTTAACGAAATTTTTATACGGTAATATTATCATGTTGTAGACCATGAAATAATAATAAAATAAATTTTCTAACTTCAAATTTGTGGTCTCAAAACCACTGTTCCGATTTTACTAAAAATGGGTTGTTACAACTCTCCCCCTAAAGGGATTTTTGTCCCTGAAAATCTTACCAGAAAAGAGGTTCGAATATTGCTTTCTCATAGCTTCCTCGGGTTCCCAGGTGGCTTCCTCTATTCCATGTCGTTGCCAGAGAACTTTCACTAAAGCTATGTTTTTATTTCTCAATTCTTTCACCTCTAGTGCCAAAATTCTGATCGATTCTTCACTGTATTTCATATTAGGAAGAATCTCGACATCCGTCGGGGAGATAACATGTGAAGGGTCAGATCGATACCGTCATAACATAGACACATGAAAGATATTTTGGATTATTTCAATTTTTGACGGTAAAGCTAATCGGTACACAACATGTCTGACTTTTTCAGTAATCTCATACGGCTCGATAAATTGTGGACTCAGCTTTCCTTTACGACTGAATCGAAGAATTTTCTTCCAGGGCGAAACTTTCAAAAATACTCTGTCACCGACTTGAAACTTTATATCTTTACATTTAAGATCCACATAGGATTTCTGATGATCTGAAGCTGCTTTTAAGCTATCTTGGATCATTTTTACTTTTTCCTTAGTTTTGCGAATTAAGTCAACCCCGTGTACTTTTTTCTTACTGAGTTTAGTCCAATATAATAGAGTTCGACATTTACAACCATACAGAGCCTCATACGATGCCATCTTTATGCTCGACTAAAAACTGTTATTATACGCAAATTCGACGAAAGATAAATATTTCTCCCAACTGCCTTCAAACTCTAAAACATAGTAACGAAGCATATCTTCGAGAATCTGAATCATTTTCTCGGATTGACCATTAGTCTAAGGGTGAAATGCAGTGCTAAAATGCAATCGTGTACCCAAAGCTTCTTGCAACTTTCTATAGAATCGCGATGTAAATCGTGGATTTCTATCTGAAATAATGGAGACCGGCACTCCGTGTAATCTGACAATCTCAGAAACATATAACTCAACTAATCTGTCAAGTGAGAAATATGAACTACCGAAATAAAGTGTGCAGACTTCGTCAAATGATCAACAATAACCCAGATAGCATCTTTCTTTTTCAGAGATAGGGGTAACCCCAATACGAAATCCATAGTAACTCTATCCCATTTCCACTCTAGTATCATCACTGGCTGTAATAGTTCTAAAGATACCTAATGTTCAACTTTAACTTGCTAGCATATCAAACATCTGGGTACAAAGTCAGAAATCTCGTGTTTCATTCCGGGCCACCAATACATCTGTCTCAAATCACTGTACATTTTATTGCTCCTCGAATGAATAGACAAGCTACCATTTTCTTCCCGGCCACCAGTGCAAAATTTTCTGTATACTCTCTAGATTCTTCAGTACACAAACTCTACCTCTGAACAACAAACAATCATCAAGTCCTATCTGAAATTCTGAATCAGAAGTCGACTCACACTGTATCCACTTAGCTAACAATTTACTACCACATTTTTTAGCTTCACAGATTTGCTATAAAAACATCGATTTAGCTTTTAACTCAGCTAAGATCGAGCCATCATCAGACAATGACAATCGGGCATTCATCGCTCACAAAGCAGACAAAGACTTTCTACTCAGAGCATCCGCAACTACGTTTACTTTTCTCGAATGATAATCAATAACTTAATTATAATCTTTCAACAGTTCGAGCCATCTACACTGTCTTGGATTCATATCATTCTGCAACATCAGATACTTTAAACTCTTATGATCGGTAAATATGTGACATTTTTCACCGAACAAATGGTATCTGTAACACCCCTAACCTGAATCCGTCGCCAGAATAGGGTTACAGAGCATTAATGGTGTTTAAAGAACAAATAGATAGAAATTTCACATCATATTATATTCATATAAAAAATTAATCAAAATCATACATATTGTCCCTTGTAGGAGCCCTTCAGGCCCAAAATACGCATTAGAAACAAATTAGGACTAATTCGGGTACTTAAAGCATTTTTCGAAAATCATTGAAATTTTTCAAAGTTGCAGGGGACACACGACCGTGTGACTCACACGGTTAAGAGGCACGCCTATGTCTCAGACCGTGTGGGTATTCAAATTAGGGGCACACGGCTATGTCCTAGCCCTTGTCCGTGTCCTTGTAACTCTTTGACTTGGGTCACACGGCCACGCCACACACCCATGTGTTAGGCCGTGTGAGCATACTGACTTGCACAATTTAAAAGATACAGAGGACACATGGCTGTGCCACCTGGCCGTGTGTCACACATGGCTAAGACACACGCCCGTGTCTCTATTCATGTGGACAAAAATAGGTCATTTTCCAAGCCGCATTTCTCACCCATTTTGTCATCAACCTACCTCAACATTTTCGCACAACAATAAGCCATAACAAGGGATTCAAATCAAGCTAAAATCGAGTCTTAAACATGTATTATCACAACATACAACCAATATGCCCATAGGAAATTCAAATGACAATTTGAAAACTTGTCAATCAAATTCCAAAATTTACCTAGATAACCAAACACATATATGCATGATTTTGCTAAATTTACCAAATCAACCAATTCTCAATATACCTATAATTTTCTATCATTCAACCATTCCAAACACATTCCAAACATAATAAGGCTACTTATATACACACCAAAATATACCAAACACAAGCCATTCAAATGGCTAGTTTCAACAAAACATTTATATACCAACATTGACCAAAATAACCTATACATTCCATTATAACTGGAATTAATTTACTGAAAATATCAAAAGAGTCGATAGATAGTGTGATTCAGCTCCGATCAACTTCCAACCCAAATGAGCTTCCAAATTACAATAAAACATGGAAAGATAACACGGAGTAAGCTTTTAAGCTTAGTAAGTTCGTATAACATAGAATTTAACTTACCATTTAATCAGATTTAAGGTAAGCATACAAGACATTCAAACAAATTTGGCCAAAAGTCTAAACACATAACTTCAACATGTTTGCCATGTAAACACATATAATAGCTCATAATCATGGATGAACTAGTAATTAAGCAAGTTCCATTTACATATATCAACCGAATCATGTTTCAATATATCAAGTAATATCATTTCCATGTATATACCAGTAATAGTTTGTACCGAACTTATTTTGTCTCATAATAGAACATTGCCCATTGAACCATTTAAAATATCATTGGATACACGAGTAGTACACACGAAGTGTACAAAACTATAATCCGTCAATTCATGTACATGTATGCTCATATAAGCATGTAAACGGGAAGCTCATGCAAGTTGTATATCGAGAAGCTCATAAGAGCTGAAATTGGGAAGCTCATGCAAGCTACATATCAGGAAGCTCATGAGAGCTATGGCGTGTCCCCAACACATGCAGGACTACATGCAAAATGGTAACCCTAATGACATGTCATTTGTATCCTCCGAATTTCTAAGGTTCAAACGGGACTCAGAAATTATCGGATATGTGGTCGGTAATTATACATGGCAATTGTACAAATCACACACAATAATATTCAATTTTAAAACATATAAATGTACAATTTAGTTACACGAACTTACCTCGATAAGTGTATGTAGATACGAAGGCTACTAATCCGTTACTTTTCCTTTTCCTCGATCTAACTTCGTACTAGGTCTGTCCAGATCTATATGAATGAATTTTACTTAATTCAGTCCAACACACATTTCTGGCAAAATTATTAATTTTCCCCTATACTTTTAATTTATTACAATTTAGTCCCTAAGCTCGAAAAATGAAATTCATACAATTTAATTTTTTAATCAAGCTTAGCTAATTTTTATACATATTTTAGCAGCCCATGTATTTTAGAAAATTCAAAATTTTACAATAAATTTATCATCTTTTCAATTTAGTCCCTAATTGATAATTTCATCAAAATTTTCTTTATAAAAGTTGTTTATCTAACAACAACCTTTCTTTTTCTATCATAAAAACTTCAAAATTCAAGCATACTCATCCGTGGAAAAATCCTAATACTTTAACAATTTTGCAAATTAATCCCTGAAATAGTTAGTTTCAGCTATTATGATCTCGAAAACATAAAATTATTAAAAACGAGACAAAAATATATACCTAAGTGAGTAAACATAAGCTTGCTAAATTCAAGCTTCCATGGCTAGGGTTTCCATCTTTTTTTTTATTTGGTGAAAGATGATGATATTAAATTATTTTATTTATTTATCATCATTTATCATTTCTTTTTTTCCAAAATTAACCTTAATAATTAATTAAATTTCTAATGATGAATAATCATTCTTACCCACTAAGCATTTTAATGATCTAATTACTATATAATGACCTCTAATTTAAAATTCTATAGCTATTTAATACAAATAGCTATGTAGAATTCAATTTTTGCACTGTATGCAATTTAGTCCTTTTTATCATATTAGACATGTAAACGGTAAAATTTCTTAACAAAATTTTTATACAAAATTTTTATCATACGATATACCATAAAATAATATTAAAATAAATTTTCTTCTGACCTCGGATTTGTAGTCCCAAAACCACTGTTCCGATTTCACTGAAAACGGGTTGTTACAGTGTTACCAAATTTTCAACACAACCACAATAGCTACCAACTTTAAGTCATGTGTCGGATAGTTTTTCTTGTACGACTTTAACGGTCTAGAGGCATAAGCTATTACTTTGCCTTCCTGCATCAAAACATAGCCTAAACTATTCAATGACGCATCACTGAAAATCACAAATTCTTTACCCGATTCAGGCTGAACCAGAATTCGTGCTTTGGTCAACAGTGCTTTCAACTGGTTAAACCTTTGCTAACATTTATCAGACCATTCAAACTTCACATCTTTCTGTAATAGTCGTGTCATCAGTGTAGCTATCATCGAGAGCCCTTTTACAAATCTCCAGTAATAACCAGTTAATCCCAAAAAACTTCTGACTTCAGATACATTTGTAACACCCCAAACCTGGCCTAGATGTTAGGCCCGAATCTGGCGTGTCACATTGAAGTGTTTTTTGAAAACCATGTTTTTATTGAAAACCCTTCTTAAATAAAAAAAAATTTTGGTCATTAAAACTTGTATAAAACCCCAGTTTACGTTAGTTTAATTCCAAAGCGTGGTTCATTGAAAAATACATAATTTTATTCCCAAAATCTCTTTTAGTTATGGAAGCTAGTTTCAAAATAATTACTAAAACTTGAGGTTAAAAAGTTAAGTTGCGAAAGCATTTTGAAAATGTTGTAGAAACTTAGTGTTGTTTTAAAAATAATTAACATTTTGGGAAAACCGTGACTTAATTCAAACAGATATAAATCAAAGTAAATGCAACCCAAAGTTAAAATCCAAAAACTCTAAAAGGCCTTATTACAAAAATTAAAACCCAAAATGGAATCTAAACCATAAATAGTCCTAAGCATAATAAGACTGCAGTCGTGTGACCATCTCTAAGTCCCTCACAGTACTGATCCTCCTAATGCTGGGGATTACCTGTATAGTTAATAGACGGGGTGGGTTTATGAAAACTCAGTGTGTAATCCCCTTACTAGAGTAACAATCGAGATACCAAAAAAATGTAAAAGCAAAATGCGATCAGGGCGTAGTCCGTTAATAGTAATAGTACAGTCTAGTTCAGAGCATACGTGGACCAAAGCCCATTACAATATCATTTGGGTCACAGCCCATAACAGAACCAATTGGGCCTAGCCCATCTCAGTAACAAAATAGAATGTGTGAATGCATGGATGCATGCTATCCCATCCAACCCTGCACTTGCCTCCGTCCAACTCTGCACTACCTGTGGGGAATAACTCACCCACGCCATCCCTACACTTACAATGTTAGCACCAGTTGCAGCACTAACCGAAATTGCAGCAAAGCTGCTAGTATATATACGACTTTAAGCCTTCAGTAGCAGTATTATAATTGGCACAAAGCCATCGGTAACTGCAATAAGTTCGGCACATAGCCATCAGCGACGGTGATATAATCAGCACACAACCATGGGTAAATATGATCATCATAGAGTCATCAATAAATATGATAGGCACATAGCCACTCGTAAATACGATTGGCGCAAAGCCATAATCAACAAAGCACAGAGCCATATTTAGGCTGGCACAGAACCATAATCAAATTAAGAGGCACTAAGCCGTCCATCGATCTACAGTCGTCTCGTACAACCCATGCGACCTTAACAGATCAATATTGGATCAGCAATCGTCTCGTGCGACCCATGTGATCCTATTAGAGCTTCTTCAGTATCAATATCTCAACCCCATGCAATATGTCTTGTATGTCATGCTCAATCATCACACGTATATGCAAAATGGCCATGCTCAATAACAATCATTTAAACATATATTAAAAGCATATCAGTCGTACAACCACCGTCAAGTCAGTTAAAACGCAGTCATACAATCACAATCAAATCAGTCAAATTCATAGTCTGAGTCGGTCACTTACCTACAAGGGCAAAACAGTCATTTTACCCTATAAGGGTATTTCAGTAATTTTACACTGTAAGGGTATTTTGGTAATTTTAGACTACAAGGTTATTTCGATAATTTTACACTATAAGGGTATTTCGGTAATTTTACACTACAAGGGTATTTTAATAATTTTACAAATCGAGGGTCTTAACAACCCAACCGAAGGTCTATCATCGCCTCAAGTGACTTAAGTAACCTAAACAGACATAACGGTGCAAGTGGGCCTAAGGCCCATTACTCGGCCCAAGTGGGTCCACAAACTCATGTTGCCCATTTAGCCTAGAAACAGCCACAACTATGCAAACGTCACAGTCCAAACAAATGCTAAAATTTTACTCGAATCAACTCTGATGCCTTTAGCCAATACTATGTGTCCCAGAAAACCAACTTCTTGGAGCCAAAACTCATATTTGCTTAATTTAGCAAATAGTTTTTCATCTCTTAAAGTTTGCAACACAATTCTCAAGTGCTCGGCATGTTTAGACTTGTCTCAAGAATATATCAGTATATCATCAATAAATACTACCACAAATCTATCCAAATGCGGTTTGAAAATCTGTTCATCAAATCTATAAATATTGCAGGTACATTAGTTAAACCAAACGACAACATAAGAAATTCATAGTGTCTGTACCTAGTTTTAAATGCAGTGTTTGGCACATCTCAATATTTCACTCTTAGCTGATAATAGCCAGAATGAAGATCAATCTTCGAGAACACTGTAGACCTTTCAACTGGTTAAACAAATCGTCAATATGAGGCAAATGGATATTTGTTCTTGATTGTAACTTTGTTGAGCTGATGGTAGTCAATGTATAATCTCATCGATCCGTCCTTTTTCTTAACAAATAGAACCTGTGCCCCTAAGGTGAAAAACTAGGTCGAGCAAAACCCCTATCAGTTAACTCTTACAACTGTGCTTTCAACTCTTTTAACTATGTAGGAGCCACCCTGTAAATTCATGCAAACAAATGAATGGGTCGATCTGGGATCAATCAAAGCAGTTACATCAGTATCATAAAGAGAGAAAGTACTGGTAATTACATCCAGTGCAGAAGCTATAACACCCCAAACCTGGCCCAGAAGTTAGACCTGAATCTAGCGTGCCACATTGAAGTATTTTTCGAAAACCATGTTTTCATTAGAAACCCTTCTTATTTAAAATGTAGTACATTGAAAACTTCTTAATTTTATTTCCAAAATTCCTTTTTACTTTGCAGAAGCTAATTCTAAAAGTAACTGATTTACGAAAACGTGATGTTTAAAAGTTAAGTTACGAAAGCATTTTGAAAATATTGCGAAAACGTAGTGTTTGAAAACAGTTCTTGTTTTGGAAATTCATGTCCTACTTCTAACAGATATTAGACATACTAAATAAACTTTCCAAATAAAAAGTTAAGGAAATAAAGAGGCCTTATTACAACCCAAATCAAAATCCAAAGTGCTTAACTAAATAAATGAAATAGAAAAACATGTGCAGTTGTGTGGTCGCCTACGAGTCCCTCTGTGACACCAATCCACCTAACGCTGGGGATTACCTGCATAGTTAATAAACAGGGTGAGTTTACGAAAACTCAGTGTGTAATCCCCTTACTAGAGTAACAGTCAATATACAAAAACAAAAATAGAAACAGTCTGGGCTAGAGCTCGTTAACAGTAATAGTACAGTCCAGTTCAGAGCATACGTGGGCCAAAGCCTATTACAATGTCATTTGGGTCACAGCCCATAACAGAATCAATTGGGCCCAGCCTAAACCAATAACAAAACATAATATGTGAATGCATGGATGCATGCTATCCCATCCCAATCCAACCGTTACACATCAACTCCGTCCCTCGGTACACATCATGTGGGGATATAAATATCAACCCACCCATCCAATACACATCAATGGTAGCCCGGTTGCGGTACTACCTTCATTACAGCAAAACTGCCAATCATATATTGGGCTTAAAAAGCCTTCAATAGCAGTATTATAATTGGCACAAAGCCATTGGCAACTATAATAAGTTCGGCACATAGCCATCAGTGACGGTAATATAATCGGCACATAGCCTTCGGTAAACATGATCGACACAGAGTCATCAATAAGTATGTTAGGCACATAGCCACAGGTATATACGATTAGCACAAAGCCATAATCAAGATGGCACAAAGCCATATTTAGGCTGGCACAGAGCCATAATCAAAATAATTGGCTTTAAGCCATCAGTAGCTGTATCATGTTAGGCACAGAGCCATCAGCGACGGTAATATAGTCGGCACACAGCCTCGGATAAATATGATCGACACAGAGTCGTCAATAATCATATATTGGGCTTAAAAGCCATCGGTGGATCCACGGTCGTCAAGCAACCATGCAATCCTTAATCGATCGATCCACGATCGTCAAGCAACCATGCGATCCTCAATTAGTGGATCCACGGTCGTCAAGCAACCATGCGATCCTCAATTTCTTCATCTGTTTCATAAACCCCACCCATGTGCAACATAATATTATATGAATGCAGCAAATATACACACGGCATACGAAATCATACAAATCACAGTCATAACAGTCCAATCATAGTCATACATTCTCAGTCAAAACATAGTCAAATCAATCAAATTGTATTATTAGTGAGTCATATACCCTAGAAGGGTAGAACAGTCTTTTTACCTATTAGGGGTATTTTAGTCATTTCACCCTACAAAGGTGTTTTGGTAAATCTACAAACCAAGGGTATTTCGGTAATTTTGCAAACTAATGGTATTTTTGTAACTTTTGAAAGTGAAGGGTATTTTTGTAATTTTGTAAATTAGGGTTATTTTTGTAATTTTCCAAATCAAGGGTATTTTGATAATTTTCTAAATCAGGGGTATTTTGGTAATTTTACAAATTGAGGGTATTTCGATAATTTTAAAAGTCAAGGGTATTTCGATAATTTTATAGGTCGAGGGTATTTCAGTAATTTTACAAATTGGGGGTATTTCGGTAATTTTACAAATTGGGGGTATTTCGATAATTTTACAAATTGGGGGTATTTTGATAATTTTACAAATCGAGAGTATTTCGATAATTTTACAAACTGAAGGTATTTCGATAATTTACAAATCGGGGGTCTTAACAACCCAACAGAAGGTCCACCGTCGTCTCGAGCGACTTAAGTAACCTAAACAGACATATCGGTGCAAATGGGCTTAAGGCCCATTACTCGGCCCAAGTGGGCCCACACGTTAGTGTGACCCATTTAGCCCAACTACTTCTACCTAACAATTAGATTTACACAAGCGGGCCCACGGGCCCGTCAAGGCCTAGTACACGAGAATACTTGTGGCGGCCTCTATGGTCTATCGTCCATGGTTTGTGGGCTCGATTACCACACGAGTGATAGCACGCTCGTAAAGCCTCAGATGCCGAAGTTTTGACTTTTCAGCTTTTGCCGACTTCTAACAAAGAAGGGCGTGAATACACATTTGTTTATGAGAACGCGCCAAAGTCCATGATCACCAACCTTGGCACATCCTGCATTGAGTCTTCTTCACCAACTCATCTGGTTCGCTCTATTTAAAGCCAGCTTCTCACCAATTCTCATGTTAGCTTCCCGATGTGGGATTACTTTTACCCATTAGGAAAATTCCTTATTTTTTATGACCACTTCAATCCACAGAGTTCCAGTCCAACTCCACCTCTTACACAATGCAAATAGCAAAATAAATACTCCACTGCACATTCCAAGACTTGAACCTCAGACCTCACAGTTGCATAACACACCACCTTGCCACTCCACCACAGGCTCTTTCTGTGTTAAAAACGTCCATAATTAACTTTAAGACATATGTGCCAGCGTCCATATTCACTTAAGAGAAAAACCAAAATGAATTGTAAGAGCCAAGACTTGAACCCAGGCTCCCCTACAACCTTAATGACGCCACAACCACTAGACCACAAGCTTCCTTGTGTCATTTATTTAACACAATAATTTAAAAGGCCATCATCCAAGTATCCAGGGTTTTATTCACTTAATACCAAAATTTTTGCTAAAGCCTAGGTTTGAACCTAAGATTTCTCCAACACTTCTTAGGGCCATTAACCACCAAAGTAGACATTTAATTGTGTCATTTTCTTACACAATTAAATACTTATATACAACCTCCTTATGAACCCATACTCAAGGCCCAATACTTCTAGGCCCAAATTCAAGGTGTTACAATTCTACACCCTTAAAGAAATTTCGTCCTCAAAATTTCCAACTATCTGAACGAGCACTTAGCTCTACCTACACCCCTACGCTCCTGCTGTGCACTCTAGTTCCAAACTACACTAATACACTTTTAATTTAATCTCAAAACCTCTCACACCCAACCAAACATCTAACCACAGAAGCAAACATATATTTACCACACATGCATACAATTTCTATATTCAAACATCACATCCAAACAAAACACACCTGACTTAAAAGAAACTGTGCAATCCCAAACCTGATGCTCCTTAGACCCACATCTGAGATACGCTCCTGAGTTCCTCCAGCATTCGCTCGGAAGGCGCCTTTTACAATGCTCACAAGTTGAAAAGTTCAGACGCGTCTTAACGCATTTCACAGAACGGGGCTCCTGCTTCAGAGGACTATGATCCCTCTTCCTGCTGCACCCCAAGCGCCTAGCCTGAAGTGTTTCACCATACGCCTTAACTCTTGCCTCGAACCAACCGAGTCAGTGCCTCCGTACCAAGCTCCAGGTTATTGTTACTATAAAGTTGGTGGACTTTCCTATACTATAGTTTCCTGAACCATCTCATGTTCCGGGGAGATGGACAACTCCTCGCGACCTTGCTTGCCTTCGAAATCCATCAGAGTACTGTTGCTAACTTAAACAAAATTTGATTTCCAAAACATACACTGAATAAATACAAAATCTAACTTTAAGTATAGTCTAACAGAAAACTTACGGATTCGGCATCGGAAACTTGGTAACCACATTTTCAGGAAAATATTCAGAAAAATATTTCAAATACTTCAAATCTTTTCGAACCTTTTTGAAACAATTCTTACGAAAATCCAATTTTAAAACCCATTCCACAGTCGAGTTTTTTAACTTGGCTCTGATACCACTAAATGTAACACCCCAAACCCAGTCCTGAAGTTAGACACGAATTTAACATGTCACATTGAAGTGTTTTTCGAAAATCGTGTTTTCATTAGAAACCCTTCTTATTTAAAACCTAGTACATTGAAAACTTCTTAATTTTATTTCCAAAATTCCTTTTTACATTGCGGAAGCTAATTCTAAAAGTAATCGATTTACGAAAACATGATGTTTAAAAGTTAAGTTGCGAAAGCATTTTGAAAATATTGCAGAAACGTAGTGTTTGAAAATAGTTCTTGTTTTGGAAAATCGTGTCCTACTTCTAACAGATATAAGACCTACTAAATAAACTTTACAAATAAAAAGTTAAGGAAATAAAGAGGCCTTATTACAACCCAAATCAAAAGCCAAAGTGCTTAACTAAATAAATAAAATAGAAAAAACATGTGCAGTTGTGTGGTCGTCTCCGAGTCCCTCTGTGATACCGATCCACCTAACGCTGGGGATTACCTACATAGTTAATAAACGAGGTGAGTTTACGAAAACTCAGTGTGTAATCCCCTTACTAGAGTAACAGTCAGTATACAGAAACAAAAACAGAAATAGTCTGGGCTAGAGCCCATCAACGGTAACAATACAGTCCAGTTCAGAGCATACGTGGGCCAAAACCTATTACAATGTCATTTGGATCACAGCCCATAACAGAATCAATTGGGCCCAACCCAAACTAATAACAGAACAGAATGTGTGAATGCATGGATGCATGCTATCCCATCCTAATAATCCAACCGTTACACATCAACTCTGTCCCCCGGTACACATCATGTTGGGATATAAATATCGACCCACCTATCCGATACACATCAATGGTAGCCCGATTGCGGTACTACCTTTATTTACAGCAAAGCTGCTAATCATATATTGGGCTTAAAAAGCCTTCAGTAGCGGTATTATAATTGGCACAAAGCCATCGATAATTGTAATAAGTTCGGCATATAGCCATCAGCAACGGTAATATAATCGGCACACAGCCTTCGGTAAACATGATCGACACAGAGTCATCAATAAGTATGTTAGGCACATAGCCACAGGTAAATACGATTAACACAAAGCCATAATCAATATGGCACAAAGCCATATTTAGGTTGGCACAGAGCCATAATCAGAATAATTGGCTTTAAGCCATCGGTAGCTGTATCATGTTAGGCACATAGCCATCAGCAATGGTAATATAGTCGGCACACAGCCTCGGGTAAATATGATCGACACAGAGTCGTTAATAATCATATATTGGGCTTAAAAGCCACCGGTGGATCCACGGTCGTCAAACAACCATGCAATCCTTAATCGTTGGATCCACGGTCGTCAAGCAACCATGCGGTCCTCAATCGGTGGATCCACGGTCATCAAGCAACTATGCAATCTTCAATTTCTTCCTCCGTTTCATAAACCCCACCCATGTGCAACATAATATTATATGAATGCAGCAAATATACACACGACATACGAAATCAAACAAATCACAGTCACAACAGTCCAATCACAGTCATACATTCTCAGTCAAAATATAATCAAATCAATCAAATTGTATTATCAGTGAGTCATATACCCTAGAAGGGCAGAACGGTCTTTTAACCTATTAGGGGTATTTTAGTCATTTCACCCTACAAAGATGTTTTTGTAAATCTACAAACTAAGGGTATTTCGATAATTTTGCAAGCCAATGGTATTTCTGTAACTTTTGAAAGTCAAGGGTATTTTTGTAATTTCATAAATCAGGGTTATTTTAATAATTTTCCAAATCAGGGGTATTTTGGTAATTTTCTAAATCAGGGGTATTTTGGTAATTTTACAAATTGAGGGTATTTTAGTAGTTTTACAAGTCGAGGGTATTTCGTTAATTTTACAAACTGGGGGTATTTCGATAATTTTACAAATCGAGAGTATTCTGGTAATTTTACAAATTGGAGGTACTTCGGTAATTTTACAAATCGGGGGTCTTAACGACCCAACAGAAGGTCCACCGTCGCCTCGAGTGACTTAAGTAACCTAACCAGACATATCGGTGCAAATGGGCATAAGGCCCATTAATCGGCCCAAGTGGGCCCACACGTTAGTGTGGCCCATTAGCCCAACTACTTCCTACCTAAAAATTAGATTTACACAAGTGGGCCCACGGGCCCATTTGGCCAGTCAAGGCCCAGTACACGAGAACGCTCGTGTCGGCCTCTATGGTCTATTCTCATGTTTGCTTCCCGATGTGGGATTACTTTCAACCATTAGGAAAATTCTTTATTTTTTATGACCACTTCAATCCACAGAGTTCCAGTCCAACTCCACCTCCTACACAGCTCAAATAGCAAAATAAATACTCCACTGTGCATCCTAAGACTTGAACCTCAGACCTCACAGTTGCACAACACGCCACCTTGCCACTCCACCATAGGCTCTCTCTGTGTTAAAAACGTCCATAATTAACTTTAAGACATATGTGCCAGCGTCCATATTCACTTAAGAGAACAACCAAAATGAATTGTAAGAGCCAAGACTTGAACCTAGGCTCCCCTACAACCTTAATGACGCCACAACCACTAGACCACAAG